>OZ014558.1:16003622-16678622 GCA_963966155.1 Clivina fossor
AAAGTGTTACAATTTTTAATTTTTTATCTCTAACAAGCAACATAAAACCATAAATACTCACACACATACTCATACAGACACACAATCACATAGTCCGGCACACATACGGCATATAAAAATTTAATTTCCGGAAAAGGTTTTCTCTCTTCCCCATTCAATCTCGCGCCACCAATTTTATCCTTTTAATATTTCAACGATAAAGAAAAAAAATTGCAAATATACATATTGCTCAACCATGGTAACTAGCAGTAAATTGGGCTTTATTCAAATTCGGACTAGTTGTAATGTTTTAGTTGTAATGCTGTTGGGTCAAAAAAATTAAAATTAAAATTCTTATTAGGCATTTCGTTTGGTAGAAAGTAGCTAATATTATGTTAGCATACACGAGACTGTAGTTAAGCGTAACCCCTAACCACTGCAGATAAATAGATTTTACTACGGGAATATGCTGTACTAGAGCAGTCGCTGATCCAAGGGTGTTCATGGGGCAATGACCCGCTCCCAAAGCTATCATTTTTTTTATTACGGTAAATATATGAAGTCTAAATATATAAAAACAAATATATAATATATAGCAAAGACAAATAATTTTAATGTTTAATTATGCATCCGAGAGGTGCCCAACAAACATTCTGCATTTTCTCTCTCCCAGGTACTCGCATTTGCTATATATATATATATATATATATATATATATATATATATATATATATATATATTCTTCATATAGCCTCTAGATGACGAATCCAAACTTAATTTATGTGGATGTATGTATATGGGTCGTCAGCTCGCTCGGTCGTTAGTCAAATTTTTGTAATCGCAACTCCTAGATGGTTCAACCAGGATAGGTTTATTTAGTTCCCAATATAGACATATGGTTTTATTTATATATATATATATATATATATATATATATATATATATATATATATATATATATGCTTGAAAGAAATAAATAAAAGAAATAATAAAAACTATTCAAAATTTATTTTAAGCAGACTGTTTGTATAATTTAAATCAAATTTTCAGAATAGATTCATTTTTATGCATAATTATTATAAAATTTAATTTTTGAATGATGCTTTCAACTTTTGGTGCAAAATTTTTAAAAATTTTATTCCTATTTCTTAGTATTTATTTGATAATGTCAAACTGGTTTATATATAGGTTTACCCATATACTTCTAATCATATTATGTATAAATTTATATAGTCAAAAATAATCAGTAACATCAAATATAATATTATAATTTACTATAAATTTCAAAAAACAAAAATTAGGAAAAATAATCAAATTGAGGCAGTACATAAAAATAAAAATTTATTTCCACTCCGAACGTACGTAGAGGGGTCAATTTAATTAGGTTTTCATGAAAATTTTTTATTATTTCAGTTCATTTATATAATGTGTCCATATTATCCTATATTAAGCTACATTCAGCGGAATATATGTGTATGAGTAATTTTTAAAAAGATTGTAAATTTGTCTGCTATAAAATACATTTTGAATTTTGTTGAGGATTTTCAAAATTAATTTTAACATTTTAAGCAGTCATCTGGCATAAATTGATTTAAAAGGAAATTATTTGATAACTTTGTGAATTTATCTTGTTTTTGCGATATATATATATATATATATATATATATATATATTTTCATTCGCTTCAATTTTTCATTCATAATGGGGTCGTTGCACATTTTTTTTTATTAATTTTATCAAAAATATACATTTAAATAACTACGTAAATACATGTTTTAAAACAAATTTTTTATAATAAATAAATAACAAATTTTAAATTTGAATATCAAATTTAAATTTGCTCGTCATAATGTATTAGTGTATCAGTAAGTAGTCAGAGCCTCTTGCGGTAAAAACAAAACACTGTTGCCTGTATCTGTTATGTCAATAACAAAACCACTTGTTTTATTAGAAAATTTATATACGTCATGATAACGTGTAATTATAATAAATAATAATAATTGATATAAAACAATATTTTACAACAATATGGTTATTTTAATTTAAATTTCAAAATGTAAACAAAACATAAGGCAACGCTGTACGATAAATTGATAGATGCATTGACACAAACATTAGACTGTTCGAAAAACACTATTACATTACTCACAAAAAGCAAAACACGTGGTCAGCAAAATTCTTAATTTCCCGAATTTTTGTATAAATATACTGTTATAATTTAATGTTTCTATTGTTGGTGCACCTTTAAAGAAGATAGATAAACTTGTGTGTTTGGGTAGTTTATTATGTAAGAATGGTCAATTTGCTCGTGAAATTGAAAGAATTGTTAATGTTGATTGTAAGATTTTGGGTGCTTTGGGTACTTTTGCTAGGAATGTAAATGTTTCCAAAGAAGCCCCTTGTTTGAGTATATACAATGCTTTTTTGGTACCTACGTTGATGTACGGTAGTGAATGTTGGGTTTGCTGCAAAAGCATAAAAAAAAATGCCTGCTGTGGAAATGAGATATTTACGTGGGGTATGTAGTGTAACTAGGAGTAATCGTGTATAAAATAGATTAGTGTTATGATAAGTGTAAAATTGAAAAAAATTGGTAGCAAAAGTTGGTGTAAGTCAGTTAAGATGGTTCGGACATCTTTAGCAAATGTCTAATGAACGTTAGGTTAAAAAAAATTAATATGAATGATTTTGAAGCTATACTTTTGCGTAGACGTCCGATGAGTAGCTGGAGTGGTATGATTGAGAGAGCGGTTTTACGTGAGCAAATGTTTCCAGGTAGTAGTAATACAACAGCATGTATAGGAGGTATTATGAATGTGGATGAAGCTAAAGTTGGTAGTCTAGAATTTTTTGTCACATTTTTTTGGGTACATGGCGAGATTGTGTATGTGTGTATGTCTGTACTACAATATATTTTAAGTTAATAAAATATGGTTATGACATTGCTTTTATATAATATTTCAATATTTCGCTTTAAAATTATAAAAAACGAGCTCATTTATCTGAATACAACTCGGGAGCTGAAATCCAATGTCACCAAGTAATGTCAATAATATTATGTTTCACTGACTAATTTCAAGAAACATTGTAAAATTTTATTTATAAATTCCGTATTTATCTTATTGCTATTAAATTATTATAAATATATTAAAATATTCCAATTTTATAAATAAATTCAGTTTCATGTCATATAAATTATACAATGTTACCGGCCAAGACTATAGACATAAGGTACGTCTTACGTTGTACACTTATCATATTTCTCTATGAGAAACTATTGTATTTTTACGCTATGCAGAATTTAGAAGTAATCTGCTTGTCTATCTATAAAAACGTAAATTTGAAACTTTTGTAACATTTTAAATAAAAATTTTAAAAACAATTACATCGATCGGTTATTTATAACTTATATCTGAACTGTTGCATAATTAAATTGTAGGAGTAAGGAAAGTATATAATTGAAACATCAGTTTCATTTTTGTGAATAATAGCTTAAACTATAAATTTAATTGTCATTCACCATTTAATAATAATCAATTTTTGGCATATACTGTTTGAATGAGTTTGTTTTAAGCCAGTTTCCATATTTCAAATAATAAATAAATATGAAAACGATTTACCTTGACTGTTCACAAGATGTCAATAAAGAAGATTAGAAATATATGGGTAAACTCATATATAAACCACTTTGACATTAACACATAAATACTAAGGAATAGAAAAAAAAATTGTATTTTTAAAACAAAAGTCCGGGCAGCGTTATTCAAAAATTAAATTTTATAATTATTATGCATAAAAAAATACGTTTTAAATCGTGCTTAAAATAAATTTTAAACAATTTTTCCGGAAAATTTGCTAGTTGGCTTCTATTAAATTTTATGATCTAGTCACTTAATTTGTTATCTAGTAACTTGTTTCTATGTTCTGCTTATTTATTGTAAATATTATTTGTATCATTTTCCCTGATGAAAAGGGACTTTGAGTTTGTTGTATTCGTCGATTATAAGTAAATAATAATACAGAACTTAAACCTAAAGCAGTTTTACTTTGTATAATGGGTTTTTATTATATTCATATCATGCCGACATTTTTCCGGATACTATATATATATATATATATATATATATATATATATATATATATATATATATATATACAGTGTGTCCCAGGATTGATGTTACAAGAGGTGTAATGGACTAAAATTTTTTGAATTTCATTTCAAGATTCTGGAATTAAGCCCTGCTTGGCGTGAAACGAATTTTAAGAATTTTTTCGTTTTTTGAAAAACAAAATGGCCGTGACGGTGAAGCAAGAACTATTTTCTTTTCAGGTAAAGTACCCTTTTTGTTTAGAATACGACAAAATTTTATTAAGAAAAGTTGTTTATAATGACAAATCATGGCCGTATACCAAACTTCAGGACGATCTACCTACTTTCATTAAACTGTCTGTTTTAGATTGAACAAAATAAATTGTAGGTATCTATTAATTTATTAAAATTTTTATTTGTAGACCATTGAACGAAACAAATAGTATTTACAACAAATTTAACTTACAAAACGTAACACAAGATTGTACTGCAATAAATTATCTATTCAAAGCAACCTCCATCATTTTCTGCACATCTTTCTATGCGACGTCTGAATCTTATGAAACTGTTCCGAATTTCCTCTATGCGTATTTGTGTTACTGCGTTTCTTATCCTTTCTTTTAGGATTTCTCTACTGTTGGGTATTGGTTGAGAGTAAACCAGTTGTTTGAGGCGACCCCATAAAAAGAAATCTAATATGGTGAGGTCGGGCGACCTTGGAGGCCACTCAATTGAACCATTTCTAGCTATCCACTTTTCTGAGAACACAGAATTTAGCCACTCAGCTACGCGTGCTGTCGAATGTGCAGGGCATCCGTCTTGCTGGAAATACATTGCTTGTCTTTCTGTTAGCGGCAAGTCATCTAAGTAGTCTTCCCTGAACTTTTCAAGTAGCTGTAGATAAACATTTTGATTTAACCGTCCCTCTATGAAGAAAGGTCCAATTATGCCAAAACGATATGAAACAGCACACCACACATTCACTTTTTGGTAATACTGTCTTCTACAGTTGATCCGAAAGTTTGGATTTTCTGTAGACCAGTAGCGACAATTTTGAGAGGAAACAACGCCATTGGTAGTAAAAGTTGCTTCGTCTGAGAATACAATGTTTTTATAAAAATTTCGTTCTTGAAGACATTGCTCCCCGATGGTAAGACAAAATAATAATCTACGGCCTTCATCACCTTCTTCGAGAGTGTGCACAAATTTTGGTTTAAATGCCTTTACATTGGTCGACTTATAAATTCTTTGCAGTTCTGATTTACTAATATCGAGATTACGCGAACGTTCCCTTAATGATAGTCTGGGATGTTCATCCACCGAATCAAGGGCAAGAACAGTTGCGGTATCATTTTCGTCATATTTCTTTCTTTCTTTCTTAACGTTACCAACGCTGCCAGTTGCAAGAAATTTTTTAACTATTCGCATGGCAGTCATACGTGTAAGATTGGTGTTGGGAAATTTCTCGTTAAACCGCTGCACCACTACTCTTAGGGCAGTTTGTCCAAGCCCGTAACACTGAACAACGTAAATTCTCTGTTGTAACGATAACATAATCTAGCAGTAATTATACTTTGAACTAAAGGCAGTTACTACAAATTGCAATCTGACAGTACTTGAGATTATACTCAACGATTGTTTTTTCATGGCCTCCCATTGTTATTTTCTTTATTTCACGCCGTTTGGTGTAAATTCCGAATTCGCAGATAACGCTGAGTAATTTTTAATAAATTTATTGCACATCAATGATATTATTAAGCTTCGTAAGTTAAATTTGTTGTAAATACTATTTGTTTCGTTCAATGGTCTACAAATAAAAATTTTAATAAATTAATAGATACCTACAATTTATTTTGTTCAATCTAAAACAGACAGTTTAATGAAAGTAGGTAGTCCTGAAGTTTCGTCCTGAAGTTTGGTATACGGCCATGATTTGTCATTATAAACAACTTTTCTTAATAAAATTTTGTCGTATCCTAAACAAAAAGGGTACTTTACCTGAAAAGAAAATAGTTCTTGCTTCACCTTCACGGCCATTTTGTTTTTCAAAAAACGAAAAAATTCTTAAAATTCGTTTCACGCCAAGCAGGGCTTAATTCCAGAATCTTGAAATGAAATTCAAAATTTTTTAGTCCATTACACCTCTTGTAACATCAATCCTGGGACACACTGTATATATATATATATACACAATACATATATAAAATTTGTGTTAAAATTTCAGTAATTTCTTGAGAAATAAATAGAAATTTTCCTTCCAAATCAAAGAATACATAATTTAACAGTATCTTTATCCATAATTAAAATTTTTGAGGCATTAACAATTTTAGACTTCATAGGTATGTATGTAATGTACATAGCTCCATTACATACACAAAATTTTGTAGGAGTCCTTTGATGTCAAATTACAAGTATGCGTAAACATGTTAGAAAATTAATTTTAACTACATATTTTATAAAGGGAATATTTGCTCGGATTTGGTAACATTTGGCAACAAAATTAATTTACAAAAAATTAAACACAAAAAATATAAAAATATATTCGGTATTAAAAATATGTAAGTATTTGTATTTTTTTTTCTCAATACTTTTAATATATTTTTTTTGATATATGTATAGTATATTATTCAACAAAAACTCATATAGTTAAATTTTGTGACACAAATCATAAACAAATGAAGAAAATCATCTGAGTACTTTATTACCATCATAACATTATAGTTAAATATACATTTTTTCTTAAACGTATCATAATATTAATATTATGTTACCATACTCTTTATGTAGAAAGAGGTCATTATGTTTCTAGTACAGCAATGACATTATTATACAGCAGTTAGTTGTTATATACTCCACTGCTGGCAGCACCGTACATAACTACAACATCAACATCTGACATCTTCGGCGGCCATATTGAGAAAATTATTATCTCAAGTTAAGGATTGACAATTGACAATTGCATTGTATATATTCGCCTTTTGAATATAATTATTGAGAATTTATGAAGAAGTGCAAAAAATGCAATTTGCATCTCCAGGGTGGACAGAAACTGCATTTCGACCAAAAAAACACGGTTAAGAAATGCAAGAAATGCAATATGTGCACTGTCCAGAGTGGTCAAAATTTGTATATTCTCATAAATCACATAAAAAATATAAATAATTTGTACATATACATACTATTCTACAACTGTTAGTAGAATTATAATAATTGTTACTCGTTTAGAACGCTTGAAGAAAAAATCGTATATCACTCGAAATAGACAGCTATTTTTATGTTTTGCCCAGATTGCTTGGCTCGGCTTTGCCTCAGCCACAAATATCTGGACTCAACACAATAATTATCACTTTCTACTCCTCGTAATATAATATACTATTTTATAATTATACAATACGAAACTAAAGCAAAAATAAATAACAGTACATGCCAAGTAAGTTTAACCTTATTAGCAGTCGCAGAATAGTACCTACGTATATGTATGATCTGTGGTAATTAATCTTTTCTTGGTTGAATATACAATTTCTGACAAATTTGGCGGTATACATTGAATTTTTTGTACATTTTCATTCATATTCAGTAATCAAATTCAAGCGAAAATAAACAATGCAACTGTCAAAACACTTAACTTATCTTGATGTAATTGTGTTTCAATATGGCCGCCAAAAATATTAGATTAAATACATTTGAAGTTGTAGTTATATTTAGTGCTGCCACTATTGATGTATATTTAGTAACTAACTGCTGTATAATAATGTCATTATTGTACTGGTAACATAATAATATGTAATATTAATATTATGATACGCTTGATAAAAAAATATATTTTATTTGTAGTTCAAACATGAAAATGAATTTGGTATTATTTTTCTTTAATTTATATTAATTTTAAAGTTAAAAATAATAATAATTTTTATAATATTATTTGCAACGTTTTAATAAATAATATTAGATATTTATTGTACAGCAGTGTTAATTAATTACAAGACAATTAGTACCAAATTAGTAATAATTAGTAGTATGTAAAGAAAACAAATAATTAATAACACCATACAATAACGTAAAAATTTGAAAGGTTATTTCATCTCTGATCACAAGGTTATTGAATATCCGTCCCACTTTGAGAGCAAAATTGAATAATATATTCTTTGATATTTAACATTTCGTACTTAAATTTTGATTGAAAACAACTTTGTAGTCAGCGCCTTGTGGCTTAAAAACTTTGTAAACAATTTGAAATAATTTATTTACGTAATAAAAGCATTACATAAGCTTGCCAGGTGTGACTATAAAGTTTCGGAAATATGTATTTTGAAATTTTACTGTAAAATTAAATACATATCGGACAATAATTGTTTTAAAAGTATATTGTTATGAAGATAGTCCAAGAAGTACCCGACCGTCGATTCATAACCATAAATAAAACATGGATCCATGACTTCAATATCTGAGACGAAGGAAGAGTCAAAACAAAACGGAATGAAAGGGGAAAATTGGTTCCAAAAAAAGCTATTTTTAGAAGCTCGACGATTTTCACTAAAACGCGGTATCTCGCTGGGAAAATTGTATCGTGCTAAAAGTAGACTATGTAGAGGAATAAAGGTAGGTTTTATAAAAAAATTTGTGTTTTCTTTGTTAAGTGCGATACTTCTAGAACTATCCTTGTATCAGTGATCGTAACATTTTTAGTATACATTTTCTGTTTTAATATCTTTGTTACATGATTTTGCATAAAAGACCTTATGTGAGATATATGTGAATGAAGTAAGCGTTGCCAGTCCACATGTTGTCCCACGACGTATTTTGAAAACTATATAATATTACGTCACTAAATTTGGTATAATAATAACAACTTTACTTTACTAATATAACTAAAAATTACGACACACTACAAAATTTAATGATCATTAAGCTGTGGAGTAATAGTGGAGTGGGAATACATTGGTAAGTAACTACACAGCATACTAATAAATCCGCAGTATAAATATAACTTAATGTTCGTTAAATTTTGCAGTTTGTCAAAGTTATTAGTTACGTTAATAAAATAAAAATGAAACTGTTTTATGTTCAAGGTCTGTATTGAAATTTATTTATGATCGACGTTTCGACGAAACTCAACGCTCGTCTTTATCACGAAGAAACTGATACAAATGATATTACAGTAAATAACAGTAGGTAGAAACAAGTTACTAAGTATCAAAATAAGTGACTAGATCATAAAATTTTATAGATTTTTAATTAATGGAAGTGAAATTTTATTTACCTAACTCAATTCTTTCACAATGATTGATGTTGTCTTTTTTCCTTATTTTCAATACATTAAAAAATTATAAAGTCTTAACCAAATTACTTATTTTTATATTTTACTAAAAATCTAACAACTTTCTATCATAGAATTCATAAAATTCATTAAAGTAGTAAAAAATGGGATTTTACATTTGAAAAAAATATATTTTCTATTTTTTTCAAATGTAAACTCCATAATCTTATGGATACATGTCGTAAAAGAAAATTATCACTTGTATTAATTACTTTTCACTATAAAACGGATACTTTCCACTATAAAACAAATACTTTTCACTTTTGGTGCTGTCAATCATTTACGCCAGTGCATGATTTGGCCCGATGAGATAACCACCTATATTGAATATTAACATAACTAAACAACCTAATCCTAACCTAATCTGCCCTAAAACAATAGACCCTAAGCAGATTGTAGCGCAGATGATAGAGTTTTGTAGCGTTTATAGTGGAATGTATCAAATTTATAATGGAAATTATTCAAATTAAAGTTTAGGTTGTACAAAGTGCAAAGTGTCTAATTTATAGTGAGAAGTATCCAAACTATAGTTTCATGTTTCAAGTGCATTCTATTTTAATTCAAGTTGATTTATATATTTCCCTATCTCAATATTTTTAACAGTTCTCAATACCCCATTTACATATTTTGGTACAATTGTAATTTTTTTAAGTAATATGTAGAGCTAAACGTATTTATGAGTACATACATACATACACAATCATTTCGTATACCCACTTACTCAGATGGATTTGGCAAAAATTTTTCACATTTAAACAGAAATTAATTACCGCCAAGCAATTTTTACTTTATCTGCATTTATGATACCTCTCGAACACGCTCTTTTATTCTTACCAGTTAACATTTGTTTAAGCAAAATACTTTTAATTATACCTTATCCATCATAAGAAGTTGATAAAGAACGTGTGAGAAATAGCAATTTTCTATATGTGTTCTACCATCAATTCTTGTAATTCCTTGATGGAACATAGAGGCTACATTTTTGAGTAGCGGAACATATAGGCCCGTATTACGAACTTGATTTTAAAATTGATTTTAGCTAATACAGGTTTTAAAACAATATAATTTTTATCCAAATAAATTAAAACACCCAAACACTAACTATTGTGTCTTAGCAATTTTTATTTGCATTGTCAATGGTGCGAATCGTTCGCCCATAGCCAAGCAAGGGATCTACAACTTATAGTGAATTTTGAACCACTCAGACCCTAACCGATCAGTGGTACAAGATTTTAATACCAGAAATAATTAAATTGAAAAATAGTCGACGTAAAATTTAATAAATATTAAGTAATAGATGGAATTCAGTCAGTTAAATATTTTTATTATCTACTATGCCAACGTTTCGGGCTTCGGCAATCGCTATTGACTTCTTTAGAGCTCTACAATAGATACAAATATGTATACACACATACAGCCGAATATAATTAGCTGATGTTACATGTGTGGAAACATAATTAGTGTTTTAATATTATGTAATGCAATACATAACTTGGGTCAGAAAATTAAAAAATTAAAATTATCATTGTTACATTAAATACATGTCAAATTATCATTTTAATAATAAATTATTACGTATATATATATACATATATATATATATATATATATATATATATATATATATATATATATATAAACACATTGTATAAAAAAATTCTTTATATACATTGCATACATATTTTGTTTTCTAATACAGATTAAATGTACCTATGATGATTAAACATGCCTTGAATTTAAATTATAAACAAACATACAAAATTCGGTTGGTAACTATAAAATAAACTACACATATCCCTGTAACAAAATATTTACTAAATATTTGATATTAGGATCCAATTAATAATTATAGGTTATGTATACTTAATATACAGCAGGCATACTATTACCACATTGACTGCAAAAAAAAAAGAAAAATGACTGCTGTGGAAAAGAGATTTTTATATGGAGTATGTGGTGTAACTATGAGGAATTGGGTACAAAATAGATTAATGTATGTTGAGTGTAAATTTGAACAAAAATATTGTTTCAAAAGTTGCCGAGTTAGTCGGTTCAGATATGGTTTGTACATCTTGAGCGAATGTCTAATAAACGTTTGATGAAAAGAATTTATATGGATATGATTTTGAAGGCATACGTTTGCAAGTGGACGTCCGATGAGTAGATGGAAGTGGTATGGTTGAGAGAGTGGCTTGCGTGAGCGAAAGTTTCCAAATAGTAGGATTATAAAAGCATATATGAGACGTATTAGATGAATGTGTATGAAATTAAGGTTGCTTGTCTAGATAGGGATGTTTAGAGGTAATTGATTTTGGAATAGTGGAAAGAGTTTGTTCCACATCATTTTGCGTACATGGCGTGATTGTGTATGTATGCATGCATTGACTGCAAGGAAAAAGTTGTATAGTAATCGGATACGGTGTCTGTAGCATTTTCAAAAATTAAAAATAATATAGATATCCTTCATATAGGTATCCTTCATATAGTGTGTCGTTTGCTCTTCGCTGGCTCGCACAGTCGTCCAAATTATTTGATTACTATAGTTATAAAAAATTTATTATGGCTATATTGCTTATTTGTGATTAATTAAATTTTTGCAAAAGTTTTCCTAGTGTTCACAAAAACTATATAATAATTTTACTATCTTACAGGATTGTCCACTTTCCAGGCAAAAAATTACTAAACTTTTAAAAAATTAATTATGAATAGGTACATTATTCATACGATTTAATTTAAATTTTTGCATAATATTCTCCTAGTGCCCACATAAAGTATATAATTTTGATAAAATAGATTATTGCCAACTCTCCAAAAAAAAAATTACACAAATTTTCTTCATTATTTTTCAAATTTTAATCAAATTATATAATGTTACATACGCTGCGCACTGCGAACTGTGAGCTGCGAGTAAGCAGCGATCGCCTGCGACTCACGGTGCGCAAAACAAACCGCAGACGAGTTTTGAAAAAAATAACATCAAACAGTATGAAGGTTCTGGTTTAAATAAAATTTGGCTTCTTTTAATTAATAATTATAAATTTTATAATCTATTTATTTATTATATTATCTATAGTAACTTGTTTCTATGTTCTGTTTATTTATTATATATGCCATTTCTTTCATTTTTCATAATGATGCTGTACGTAGAGTACACTATAAAAAAAATTGGTAATTTTACATTGAAACCTGGGGCAACTGATTTTCACCTGTTTAATATGCAAATTTGCAGACGTCAGTATTTTTACAAAATGTATACATATAATACTATTTTAAGAAAAATTTATACATTATTCAAATCGGGGGTTCGAACAGAAACTGAACCTAAAACCGAAAAAACCGTTATTTTTGCTGGAACGAAAACCGGAACGAAACCAAAAAAATATATTGATTTATTTCGGTTCGATACATATTGAAACACACGAGTTAACACAATCATACTTTCCACGTCAGTTGCCTTTTTTTCATTTTAGGGGTTTTATAGAGTAGTCGCAAGTAGCAACTCGTCTTACGCGAAAGAATTTTTTTCTGGATCAATACCCAGTTATTGTAATTAAAATAAAACTAGAGATCATTTTGGGGAAGGTGAATTTCTTGATAATAACTGTGCTTTTAATAATCTTTAAATAATTTAAATGAAAATATATTGGAAAATATTTTAATAATCAGAGGTAATTTTTATTTTTTCTAATTATAAATAAATAAAACTCCGTATACAAGAATTTGTTACATTAACATACGTTATCTTATTATTATGTAATTTAAACATACATTAAAAATTATATAAATTATATTATTACCATATATCTTATACTTTTTTTTACACGAATGGATTCAAAATGTATTTAGACGAAATAAAGACAACACAAACATCCATACCCCAAGCGGGATTCGTACCCGGACCCGCAAAGGTACGAGCGGTGTCCGACACACGTCTTAAACCACTCGGCTATGCCGGGCGGTTGTTAGATACTTGTAATTATTATACCTTTTAAATATTATTATTTATATTATTCATATTATATCAATTTATGTAATATGTTTATTATAAAAGTAGAAATAAATTGTTCTAAATTATGGTAGAAAATAAGTTTTTAACGCAAATTAAAACATTGTAAAATTTATAAAAATTAATCATTTGGAACTGAACCAAAAACCGAAAAAACCGTTATTTTTGAACAAAAACAGGAACCAAACCAATACATATTTTTTAATTGAACCGGAACGAAAACCGAAATGAAAAATATAACAATTCAAAGTCCTGATAAAAATATAAAATATATTAGAATAAAACGGCTTTAGGTTGAAATTCAAAATTAGTATATAATTGATGTTTCGACATACTTAACGTACATCTTCATCAGGTAATGTCAATTACTAATAAATATTAATACAGAACTTCAACCTAAAATGATTTAATTCTAATACAATGCGTTCTAAAAAAAATTTTCTGATATAATACGTATATTTTATATATTACTTATTTTTTCGATAAAAAAAAAAACATATGTACATAATATGGTAAATTAATTATTTTACTTATAATTATTAATTTATATTATTTTTACAGAAAATTAATGAAATCATCGTCTTTCTTAAATAATATGCATTTTTTACTACTGTTATATTTTTTAAAATGTAAAATGGCAAATTTTTTTAGTGTGAATTGAAACATCGATTTTTAATTAATATTTATACTAATATTTATCTTAATCCTAAAGCTTTTTTCTTCAAATAATAGAAAATATTTCTAGTATTTACGAACATGAAAACACACGACATTACATCGCTAATATGGTGTAAATAAGTAACCACATATTTTGTAACTCTAAACTGAAACTATTATAATTTGAAATTGTTTCTGTTGCTTACTAGACTACAGACGTTTACCAAGTCTCTCTGCATTAATGTCAAACCTAACCTCATTTATTCCTACATACATCGCTAGTCGCTAACATACATGAAAATTTTAAAGATTATTAAATTATAATCTCATTCATACTACATGCAAATATTCATAATATTTCATTATAATTTTTTTTTCTCTTTATAATTAAAATATAAAGCATTCTTTGTTTTATATTAATAGTCGTTATTTTATTGATAAGTAATGACAGCACCCTGATACTTTCAAAAATTCATTTTTTTTTGAATTTTTTTTTAAAGCTTGTAAGCATAATAATTTGATTTAGGACTATTAACACTAAGACTAAATTACAACAAATTAGATGATAAGTAGGGTAGTCTAAATGCGGCTCTATGTTAGTAGAATCTACCTGATGCAAAATGGGAAAAAAATATTCATTTATAAAACATTCTAACTCATTTATAATTAGTGATTACACACACATTGTTTGTGGATTTTGTAATTTCCTGTTCACGTTTCAAACTTTGTATATATGTGCATTAAAGTATTATGTGTCACAAATGCATTATAAATTTTATATAACTATGATAAAATATTTGCTACAAGTTGACACGTCTTAATGATTTTACGATAACTAACAATTTATATCAGTGATGTATGCAGACAAATATTTCAGTGAGCGATATTGTTTTAATTTGCAAAAATAATGTCTTATTTCAAGCAAGGCATAGTAATGGTGCACTTAGAAAATGATATAGGAGGGCTAGACACAAAAATAGAGTAATAAGAAATGATGGCTGGAGTCCAGGCGGCGACAGCCCCCTTGGCTTTTAATTTTTAAGGTCAAATATACCCGAAAGTAGCATTTATGAGTAATATATAAAAATATATAATAGGTTTGTTCCTACAAACAATCCCTGACGAATTGCCGACTAATTTCTAATTCTATTCCTACGCATGCGCTAAATATGACAAATTTGCAACTAGTTTCTGGATTGTTGATGGAACAGAAACCACTAATACACAAATATTTGACGGAGCATGAGTATAACCTAGAATTATTTTAGTGTACTATTTGTTGGTTATTGAAAATTCAATCGAGCAATATGTCAGGTAATAAATAACTGTATTATACTATACGCATACAATTAAAATCAATAAAATGTAATAATTATTGCAGATACGGATAATAAGTTTCTAATTTTAAAACCGGAGGAATCGGCAGGCGTTTTGGCCTACACCTCGTGGAACCCACATAGTACACGGGTATTAATAGATTTATATGAAAAATATAAATCTAAGCTAGGTACCATGGAGGTACGAAATGTGAAGAAACTGTTTGAGGTCATTGCAAAAGACATCAATAGTCTGTGCAAGATCAACATGACTCCTGCAAATTGTGAAAATAGGTGGCGTGTTATAGAAAGGGGCTACAAAAAATATGTCGATAATCAAAATAAAACCGGCAGAGGTCGGAAATATTTTGAATATGCCGAGGAAATGAATCGTATCTTTCAGAAGAAGAGAAGTATCCATCCGGCATGTTTATTATCGGCAGAAACCGTAACCATAAGTGCACCGGCAACAATTGCAGCGCCAAGTGTCAGTGCAGAAGACACAGAAGAACTTGGTATGGAAAATAGAGTCGAGGAAGCTAGTATAAATGAAACCATTACACCACTTAGTCAGTTCACTTCAACACTCCGTCCCTCCAGTTCAAAACAGAAGCAGCAGTCAATACTTAATAGGAACCGCATCCTAGAAAATATGAGGAAAGACAAACAAGAGTACCATGCAGAGCGCTTGAAGATAGAAAAAGAGAAACTTGAAGTTGCAAAACAGAAATTGCTGGAAATGAAGAGAAGAAATGATTTGCTGGAAGAAAAAATTAGAAATAAGAGTAATTAATAACAGATGGGTTACGAACAAAAGCAATAACAAAATAATGTAAACATGTAATGTTTCAAATTAAAAATTGATTAAAAAAAAATAATTTAACTTCTGTTTTTGTTTGCTTTGAAAATGTAAAATAATATGGCAAAAAAAATATGTTTTTTTTTTTGTACCACAAAATTGATATCGGCTGCGTATACATGTTTCGAAACCCACACTCTGAGCTATAGGTATTCTGTTTAACTGTGAGTTAACAACCCGTACCATTGACAATGCTGGTAAAAGTTATTGAGAAACTATATGATTAACTTCTTGATCATATAGCCCTTATGTTTCAGTTAGAAATTACGAAAACCTATTTATACTCAAAACTAATAATTTTATTATATGTTTTAAATAATTTGTATGTATAATTAAGAAACTATTTAATGTGGTAAAATTTTTGTAAAAGAAATTGAGTATTGTAACGTGAATCGATTTCGCCTCAGAGTGTCTGCGGTAGTATTGGAAATATGTTAAACCACTATACTATTTTTTGACTAGCATTTATTTACAACACTTAAACATTAAATACCAATACTGTACAATAACATACCAAATATCAGATAAGATTTAAATATAAAAATTTAAAATTATAAATATAATGTGTAACTTATCAGTATGTTGTTTTGAATTTCTGTTCTACATTCTGTTTTTCTTTTTAATTGTTATTATGAAATAATAATATATCTTTGTTGCAGAAAACTTTTAAATAAAAAGCAAGATTTTTTAACAACTGAAAGAAATTTATGTTACCTTTCTTATCTTATTTCTATAGCACAAATAAATTAAATCCTAGACCGTACCGCGGTAATTTACTGTTTGGAATGAAAATAACAAACCTTTCTTAAGGGCAAAATTTATTTAAAATATATATATATATAATTGTTTTATATTTTATTTAGTACAGTGATTCCCAAAGTGGTCCAGGTGGACCCCCAGGGGTCCACGGAAGACTCGACGGGGGTCTACGATGGCGAGAAAAAAAAATGGGGGTTCACTGGTTGTAAGTGGGGGTCCACGAAAATTTATCTGGTTTCGATCGTAAAGAACTAAAATGTTGGCTTGGCTGTACCTATCAATGTAGGGCCTACATTGTAGGCAGATAATACACTAGGTACTAAAAAAAATTCCAAATTTTTCGGTGATTTTTGACAGGCTTTATTTCGGTGCAAAATGGTCGTATTGAGACTTTAAAAAAAGCATTTTGAAGCTTTATGATTCAAATTTTCAGATTTTTGCTAAAATATTTTAGGAGTTACGGTTCTCATGCAATACTAACAGATAGCGCAAAAAAATAATATTGCAAATTTTTTGCTTGTTTTTTTTTTGTCCACGGGTGTGAAAATTTTTTTTCAGTTAGGCCGGCATATGGATCTGATAGCCTGTTTATTTAGTATTAATTTCCTTTTTTTTAAACCTCCGTTAATTTTTTTGAGTAGTGTATTTTAAGAAAGTCAGCGACTGTTAACTTGTAAAAACTTGCATATTCGATATTTTGAGTACAACGCGTATCGAGACTTGCAAAGCGCCGCCCGCTAGCCAGCCAGCAACGCTAGTTAAGACGTGCATAGGGACGAAATACGACTTGTACTGTGCTTGCAATCTTGCATGAACTTGTTTGATTCTTCACCAATATAAATACGAATGCCAAGAACAAACGTTACTCATTTGCTTTACTCATTTGCTGTGCTCATTTGTTTCGGGAATTTTGAAAAGAAACGTGTGAGTGAATCGATGTCAGTGTTTGCCAGTGCCGGAAAAAGTAAGTATACCTGCCTATTTGTTATACATACTTTTATTTTATATTGTAGTAATATTATATTATTTGTTATGTTTGCGTGTAGTAGGTACGTAATAAAAATTAAATACTGAACAGGGCCATTATTCGATACTTCTATAAAAGAACAGAAAGCCGAGAAAGATTGAACTTTTAGTACTTTTTATTATAAAATTATTTATTTACCCGACTGTGGTGATTCACTAAAAGAGAGTTATTATAATTGACCTGCATGTTTGTACATATTTCAGTGCCCTCGTAGTTGCTAATGCTAAATGACTAAAAATATTTTCATAAAATGTACCACTCGTATAGTAATGTATCAACGTAATAAATAAAACATTAAAATCGCGGTGTTTTGACGTCAAAATATTCTTTAAAAGTATTTTCTCTCGAATTTACAGAAATGTATCAAAATATAATTAATCAAAAAATGTTTTGCATTACATTAAAATAGATTCAATCTTAGCGGCTTATTGCTTTTAATAATTAAAATCAGTTTTGCCGCCGGCATTTTGGTTTTTTCATTGCAATAATTAACTAATTATTCCCATTCAATTCTGTTCAAATAGCCATATCCTGTTAAAATCACCTTATGATTACTAAAACAAACTTTTTTTTTTCTTTACACGTAGGTAACTGATACGAAACATGGCTGAATCTAAGAAGAAATGTCGACAATACAGTGTTCAATATTTGAAATTTGGTTTTGTTCCATCAACGGCCGACAAACGATTGCCCATATGCCTTTTGTGCAACAAAGTTTTGAGCAATGACTCGATGAAACCATCGAAGCTCGAAGATCATCTAAGAAGGTGTCATCCTGATAAAATAGGCAAAGATTTAAAATATTTTCAAACATTGAAGGAAAAATATGAAAGAAGACCCACCGTGCAAAGTATGTTCGCTTCAACGTCTCAAAGTAACGATGATGGCTTGCGGGCATCCTACAATATCTCATTGCTTATCGCGAAATCTGGAAAACCGCACACCATCGGTGAACAGTTAATTTTACCCGCTGTTGAAGAGGTTTTAAAAACTGTTCTGCACAAACCTCCATTTGACATACTTAAAAAAATTTCTTTGAGTAACAACACTGTACAAAGGCGTATTGATGAAATGAGCTCTGATGTTGAAAGCTTCTTGTGCAATTATCTGCAAACAACTCATTTTTCTATTCAATTGGATGAATCAACATTACCTGGCAATGAAGCCTTATTATTGGCATATGTTCGATTTGTTATGGACGAAGAAATCCATGAAGAGCTACTATTCGCGAAAACTTTGAAGACGGACACAAAAGGAGAATCAATATTTAATGTCCTGAGCGATTTTCTTAAGGAAAAATCGATTCCATTTACAAACATTACTTCGGTGGCAGCAGATGGAGCTCCTGCCATGTTCGGGCGATATCGTGGGTTTATAAGCCATCTTCAAAGAATTATACCAGGAGTAACTGCAATTCACTGTGTCATACACCGACAACACCTGGTAGCGAAAAATTTGAGTGATAGATTGCACCAATCGCTTCAATTTGTGATTAAAGCAGTTAACAAAATAAGAAGCAACGCGTTAAATACCCGTTTATTTGCACAATTGTGCGACGAAAATGATGAAGACTTCCAACGATTACTCTTACATACTGAAGTACGCTGGTTGTCGAAAGGTGCATGTTTAACAAGATTTTACTCACTTTTTGAATCAGTTTTAGAGTTTTTGGAAAGTAAAGATCCAGATTTAAAAGAAAATCTGATCAAATTGAAAGCAGACATCGCGTATTTGACAGATTTGTACAAAAAATTTAATGACATTAACTTGCAGTTGCAAGGGGACAGCCTAAATTTAATAAAAACAAAGGGTGTAATTTCGGCTTTTCTTGGAAAATTGAAATTTATGAAGCAAAATATTAGTCGGCGCGAATTCGCACAGTTTCCAAACTTGTCACAGGCAGAATGTCTTGATGAGGATATTCAGACATACGTTCAACATTTAAATGCCTTGCATGATGACTTCAAAAATAGATTTGAAGATATTCTGACGATGGAAATACCACCATGGATCATAAATCCATTTGATGAAACGGAAGTGGCGAATGTGGTATTGCAAGAGGAGCTACTCGAGCTTACCACCAATGAGGAGCTGAAGGTGAAATTTAAAAAAGGCTATCAAACATTTTGGCTGCAAGCAGAAATTGCCGAAAAATATCCTGGACTGTGGGAAATTGCGAGAAAACTTTTGATAGCGTTTCCCTCGTCATACCTTGTCGAAAAAAGTTTTAGTGTGGTGACAAACCTATTAACAAAAAAAAGGAGCAGATTGAATATCACAGAACTGGGAGATTTGCGGTTATTCCTGACAAAACTGAAGCCAAATATTGATAACTTGCTATCAATTCATCAAGTGCATCCCTCCCATTAAAAATGACTATTTTTTTTAATTGTTGAAGTTACGTTATTAATGTTTAATTTTAAGTCTATTAAGTCTAATCATATTATTTTAATAAAAAATTTTAATGAATAATGAAAATATACTATTCTTCTTTTTATTTTTACCACTCCGAATTTAGAGTTGGAACTCAGCCGCGACGCATATATCCATCGTTAGATCTAATCTTCACATTTTTTGACGAGTTTTGGGAATATGGTAGAAATGTAGCAGCAGGGGGTCCACCGAAACCAGTAAATTTTTGAAAGTGGTCTACGGGGAAAAAAAGTTTGGGAACCTCTGATTTAGTACAATCAATATTTTTCTGTATTATTGTAAATACCCAAAAAAATAACAATAAAAGCGTATAATAAAGAAGATAATGAAACAAAATCTAATTTTCTTTTTAGGTTTACATGAATATTTTCAGTAATTTTACTATATTACATACACATAGTTTTTTCTAATCACATAAAACATAAACATTATTTTTATAATTTATATGAATATGGACATCGGTTATTAAAATGTATGAATATTAAAATTCCGTTATTCCCGCCCGATCCTCAAATCGAGTGCGCATGCGTCGGACACAAAATTCCCGAACTGATCAGAAACTTTTCTGACCGTCACAAACCAGTTTGCAAACATGTAGGAACGGTGTACTTTCGAACCACGGATTTGTCTTGGACGCTGTAGGAACGCTTGAAAGTTCATTGCGCAGAATCCTGATCATTGCGGACAGTTTTGGATTTTTGTAGGAACAAGCCTAATATATTTTATATGTATGGACAAGTAGTCTATTACTTTTATTTTATTTTGTGCTTTTATGTGCATGCAATTACTTTGCAATATATTTTCTGTTTTCATAGCCATTAGAGGTAGAGGAATACAAACTACCAATGTCAATAATCAACTGCGTTTGACAGTTTCAGCAGTACAGTTCAGATGATTTAAAAAACAAAAATAAATTTAGAATATCAAATAAATTACAAACTAATTTGTTGACTATAAAATTATCCCATCATAAAAATATCAAATTAAATGGTACATATGATTTTTTTCAATCACATATTTAAGTGTAATTTAGTCTAAAATAATTATTCACAGGACAATTTCTTAAGTAAATTAACTTTAAAAAGTTAGTTTATACTATATTTAGATACAATATAATATTTATCTGTTTGTCATAAATACACGAAATACTAGTGATGACACTTATCAACTACCAATCTACAGCTTTCAATGGTTTTAAATAAAATTTAGCAAATTGTTTGTGTAGCAGTGTATTTTACTAAAGTTAATTATGCTAATATTTTAATAGACTAATACTATGTATTTAATACATATTAAAAAAAAATATTTCAAACTGATATTAATACTAATATATGTTAAAAAATATTGCAGAGCGACATTAAACCATATGGTTTATGTAGAGAGAAGTCATTATGTTACAAATGTAATAATGTACATTATTATACAGCAGTTAGCTACTATATATCCCAGTAGTGGCAGTACCAAATATAACTACACAAGGTCAAGTTTATTTAATCTGATATCTTCGACGGTCATATTGAAAACTATTATGTCAAGTTTCATTCATTTTTATTTTTGCTTAAATTTTATTGTAATTATTGAAAATGTTTGAAGAAATGCAAGAAATGCAATGTGCACAAGTCCAAGTCAGAAACTGCATATTCAACCAAAGAAACACGATCAAATGTATTTAATTTAACATGTTCGAACGCTATGTTTGAAAATTATTGAGTCAAGTTGAATTAATTGTCAATTTCATTGTTTAGTTTCGCTTGAATTTGAAGTTGATTATTGAAAATATGTAAAGTAGTGCAAAACAGTGCAATGTATACCGGCCAGGGTGGTCAGAAATTGTATATTCGACCAACGAAAGATTAATTCTCACAAATCACATATACAACATATATAAATAATACATACATATACATACTATTCTAAAACTATAAGTAAGGTTAAGGTTATTTGGCATGTATTTTTATTTATTTTTAGTTTCGTTTAGAATGCTTAAAAAAAATCATATTTATCACTCAGAATAGAAAGCACTTTTTTTTGTTTCGCTCAGATTTCTTGGCCCCGGCTTTTCCTTGGTCACAAATATCCAAACTCAACACATTAATCATTGCTTTTTACTTTTTTCGAGTAGGCAGTTTTTGTTCTATTAATTGCAAATAACATTAAATCTTTTAAGGTTTACAAGTAATTGGAATAAATTCGAACTTGTTTCATATATCCCGTAAGTATTAAATAATCCGTATCGTTGCAAAATTACTAGTATTTTTGAATGCATTTTTCAATACCTTTTCCTAAAAAATACAAACTAATTTTTTTACTTAAACGTAAAAAATACAAACTAATGAGTTCAACCGAAAGTGCTAGTAATTTTGTAAAAAAAGAACAGTAAAATTGGTGCATATTGATTACAGAAATTTAAATTATTATTTACAAGGTTTCTTTTGAATTAGAAATGAGTAGCTAATTAAGTCAAGTTTGACAAGTTTCATTAATTAGATTTCCTTCGGGAATTTCTAGTTCAACATAATTTTATTATAGATTTACTTTGCCAAGTCAAGTAGAAAATAGGTACATAAACGATCTAATTAGTGGCTGTTTTACTTATTAATTTTCTCTTCATACGAAATGTTAAATTTTTATTTGTAATTAGTAGACGCTAAATTTATAACACGTTAGTGCCGGGCCAAATTGGATCGCATCCCATTAAAAAATAAAAAAATTGTTTTAGGTATCGGTTGACATTGTCTGCGTTCGTACGATTCGTGAAATGGATAGTTCGAATGAAAAACTATATTTATTAAAAATACTTTTTGATGAAGAAATGAAACAAAAAAGATTAAAAAAAAGAAAAGTAGGATGCGGTGTCATGATATATGTTTAAAAAAAAATTCTTTTAATATTTTAGAATGTCATATGACAAACTGGAGTTACTTGAAATTTACAAATAACAACAATATGTAAATTTGCTTTTTGTCTTTTAAATTTTTTTACACGTCTATTTATATTATTAGTAAATATAAATAAAGTTCTTCAGAACGGAGGTAATTGAATGTAAAATTATTATTTAGCAGCATAAATGTCACGTTTACTTTGCAAGTATTTAATTGCAACCAGGGCATGGAACCGAAAAAAAAACCGGCTAATTGCTATTTAAACAAATATTTTATGGACTTTAATCGATATTTTAAAATTCATAAAGACCAGTAACTTTTTAACCGAATAGAAATATACCTACTTTACATAGCTAACATTTTATCAAAATTTATGAATTTTATATTTTTTTACCATAAAGAACTTTTTGCACACAATTAAATAATTTTAAATCAGCTAAACAAAACTGAATTTTTATTTCTAAATTAAGAAAATAATATTTTATTACCTATAATTAAATTAGATTCTTCTAAAACTAAATAATGATAATTTTACTATTTGATTACAACAAATATTTAAAAAATTAAAAAAAAAAAAACTTAAGCAGTATACATTATTTACACAGACTTACTTTATAAAATTTATCAAAAGTTAGCTGGTTAAAATCGGTTCTGAATATAAAAAATCGATTAAATAACGAAAACCGATATTAAAATATAATTCTCGCTACTAGTTCACCGGTTGCAATAAAGTAAGTAATACATATATTTAATCAAATTTTAATATAACAAGATTAGAAGTATATGGGTAAACCCATATATAGACTACTTTGACATTTCTCGGAAAGTTGGTAACACTATATTTTAATAATATTATAATTTATGTGGGCACTAGGAGATACTTTTCTGAAAATTTTATCAAAATCGAATAAATAATGTAGCCACAATAAATTTTTAAAAAAATTTGTGATTTTTTTTTCAATAAGTTGGCAACACTGTATTTTGTTAAAATTGCATAATTTATTTAGGCACTAGGAAAAACTTTTATGAAAATTTGATTAAAATCGGTTAAATAAAATGGTCATAATAAATTTTTAAAAATTTTACTAATTTTTTTCTCGGAAAGTTGGCAACACTGTATTTTGTTAAAATTACATAAATTATATAAATACTAGGAGAATCTTTTGTGAAAATTTGAGTAAAATCGGTTGAATAACATGGCCATAATAAAATTTTAAAAACTTTAGTAATTTTTTTCTCGGAAAGTTAGCAACACTGAATATTAATAAAATTATGTAATTAATGGGAGCATTAGGGAAATCTTTTCTGAAAATTTGATCAAAATCGGATAAATAACGTAGCCAATATGAATTTTTAAAAATTTTAGTAATTTTTTTCTCGGAACGTTGGCATTACTGGAAAAAAACAAAACCACATGACCATCTTGAGCACTAGACAAATTTATCCTGAAAATTTCATTAAAATCGGTTGAACCGTCTAGGAGGAGTTGCGGCCACAAAATTTTGACTTACGACCGAGCGAGTGAGCGAGCGAGCTGACGACGCACATCCATACACCCACATAAACTAAGTTCAGATTCGTCATCTACAGGCTATATGAAGGATTTCTACACAATTTTTTTTTTTTTTTGAAAATGTTACAGACACCGTACCAAACGCTATACTACTTTTCCTTGCAGTCAAAGTAGTAACAATATGAATTTCATTACAACAGAAAAAACTAATCTAATTTTAGTTTTAAACAATCTGTAATTGCGTGCACTCATCGATCACTGGTGACGAAATGTGCCGGGTCATAACGCATCAGCGGAAAAATCCGCCTAGAAAGCGATACGCTCATGCAGACCAATCCTACCCGCTCCGCCACGTCAATAATATGCGATAGTTCATATAGAATAAATAAAAACGTTTTAGCTCAGAGCTAGTGGTTCTGACCCAAACTATATGTAAGCTTATGGAGATGCACATTGCGCATGCGCGGTTTTAATTTCATTAGCAAATTTCGTTTCATTGCAGACAAAGTCTTTCATAGCCAAGGTTTCTTAACTAAAATTCACTTACCTTTTAAAAACGGATGTATATTTGTTTTAATATTTATTTTAATAAAATTTTCAGGATAAATTTGCCTAGTACCGAAGATGGTCATGTGGTTTTATTTTTTGCCAGTGATGCCATCTTTCCGAGAAAAAAATTACTAAAGTTTTTAAAAATTCATATTGGCTACGTTATTTATCCAATTTTGATCAAATTTTCAGAAAAGATTCCCTAATGCTCCCATTAAATATATAATTTTATTAATATCCAATGTTGCCAACTTTCCGAAAAAAAAATTACTAAAGTTTTAAAAATTTTATTATGGCCATTTTATTAACCGACTTTACTCAAATTTTCACAAAAGATTCTCCTAGTATTCATATAATTTATGTAATTTTAACAAAATACATTGTTGCCAACATTCCGAGTAAAAAATTACTAAAATTTTAAAAAATTTATTATGACAATTTTATTTAACCGATTTTAATCAAATTTTTATAAATGTTTCTCCTAGTGCCTAAATAAATTATGCAATTTTAATAAAATACAGTGTTGCCAACTTATCGAGAAAAAAATCACAAATTTTTTTAAACATTCATTGTGGCTACATTATTTATTCGATTTTGATCAAATTTTCAGAAAAGTTTCTCCTAGTGCCCCTGTCCACATAAATTATAATATTATTAAAATACAGTGTTGCCAACTTTCCGAGAAATGTCAAAGTGGTCTATTTATGGGTTTACCCATATACTTCTAATCTTGTTAAAATAATTGTTCAGGTTTATTTTGTATAACAACAAATTATTTTATAGACATATTTAACAAAATAAATTATACTGCAAAAACAAAATGTACTGATGGTAACAAAAAACTATTTGGCATGTATACAACGTAAACAAAAATGTTGATATAATTTTTAACAGCATTTAAATTACCATCACTGCGCAGACATAACTGAAAATTCATCAAGACAGACAGGCATGTTGAATGATTGAAGTTTTTGCGCTGTGTTAAATCGTGATACTAAAACTAAATCATAGAAATCCGGTTTAATCCGGATTCCGACTATAAAAGGAACTATCAGATGTGAATTTAATCAGTTACTTACTTTCTGGTGCTACTGTAGCTACCACGTTCTTCGGAAGATTAACGCTTATCTCGCAGTCGAAGTCGTGGGAGCGGTGTCCGTCTCAGGCTAAGAAAGCGAGTCAAGAGTTTGGCAGTTATTAAATATAATATTGATTTGATTAATTGAGAAAAGTCGATAGGTGAGAATCACTAGCAATTTTACCATAATAATTATTTCTGTTGAACAGTTTGTAAGAAAACTCCGTATATATATATATAATACATTAATCTCGTTAGTTGATCGATATATCATTTAAATACAGTTAATACTCAAATATAATCATAAAGGAATAATCTGAAAATGATTATATTTGAGTATATATATATATATATATATATATATATATATATATATATATATATATATATACAATGTGAGAATTAAGTAACGCATAAATTCAGTAATTCCGTTGATATTAATTTTTTGGAAAAAATCTCGAAGGGGTATAGCGATTTTGACTACAGCGAATATTTTCAGCCTATTTTCAGTTTCTTATGTCATTTGTTTTTCATGTTATGACGTCATCGACCTTTTTTTTTAAATGACAACTTATATTTTTTATTATTCATTTCCAGCCGTATAAATTTTTCAATATGTTACATTTGAAAAAAATACTATCGAAAATTTTTATCGAAGTCCAAAAAAAAAATTCATAATACTTACTAGTTTTAAATTTTTATTAGGACTGATTTAAGAATTTATATAAAACACAATAGGCTATACAGCACAACATAGCAACAGCTATATATCTACCTACTAAAACTAGTTATATAAAAATATTAATTAAATTGAATAGGTAGGTAAGTTATTTAACAATATTTGGCAGTCCAAGTTTCGACCAAGGTCCGCCTGACGGTCTTCTCTGTGTCCTTTTAGGAGACGATAGTACACCTCAAAAGGAGTCGATAACCCTTAAAACGCCTTAATAAAAGTCATCTTATAAGCGAAATAATAATTCAATTAGTTTTTATTGGAAACGATTAATTTGTTTGAAACACTAGTAATCTACTAATTAATCAGTATTGTTCAATTTTTATTACGTTTGTTATTTGACAAGTAATGTTGTTATTTCAGTAATTCACTTACTATTTAATATTATATAGTTTGTATATTTCTCTAAAATAACTGCATTCTTTATTATATGGAACAGCTCTATATTTCAAATTATTGGCACCTTTATTTTGTTTTTTTTTATAAGTCTTGTTTCGAGTTTATATAGTTTTAAAACTATATTCTTTATATACTTTAAACTATCATATAGAATGTTAAATTAATTTAAACAAACGATAATATGTAAATGAAAAATTAGAAGCATTAATATTTAAAGTCTAGTTTAGTTGGCTGGAATTTTGGTAAATTGTAAATAAAGATTATATTTATTATTAAATAATAAAATGCTTACAATGTTATACACGTACGAATTAAAAATTCTCAAAAATAAAATAATATTATAAATATTTATTTACATAATACTATTAAAAAATGTGTTACTGCATAATATTTGCAAAACAAACTAGTAGATATATATATACATAATTACCTATGGATATATAAATATACAAGTTGCAAATAGAGACACAATTTGAAAACGAAAAAAATAGAAATGAATTTCTACAAGATTTCTTTGGTAAGTTATGTAATTAATTTGATTGTTATTATCAGTTAAAGAATTATAATACATTCATTCACAACCAATATTTTAGTGTTAATATTTTACTAACCAGAATTAAAACCCAAACAAAAAAAAAAAAAACGGATAAAACAAAACTGCTCTAGGTTCAAGTTCTGTATTAAAATTTATTTACAATCGACGTTTCTACGAAACTCAACTGATACAACTGATTTATATCAGTTTATTAATTAATATTAATACAGAACTAGAACCTGAAGCAGTTTTATTTTAATATAATGAATTCTGAAAGATTTTTGACTATGATATATTTATTATACTTTTATGCAAATATATTTGTTTAAAGTTTAAATAAAATCATATTGTTAAACATAGTAAAATATAATTATGTATAATACGATACAAATTATCAATAATTATATCACCTACAGTCATAACCGAAAATTACTGTGTAACATTCATAGCAAGAAATTAAAAAATAAAAAATAAAAAACTTTGTAACTCAGAAATTGTACTATATTTTTAAACAATCCTTTTATTATTGTTATTTATATAAATACATTTTGACATAAAGATGATAAAAATTTAGATTTCGATTGACATCCCCGTAATTTTTCATTTTTTTTTTATTACAGACTATTTTAATGCTATGCCTAGCAACACAAATGTCTCACTGCAAGGATAAAGAATGTGAATCTACTGGTGATTGTGATCACATTGCTATTTGTCCTCATCCAGTTTGTCCACCTCCTGCACCTTGTCCCCCGCCGCCACCTTGTCCTCGTCCACCAATTTGTCCTCGTCCGCCAATTTGTCCTCGCATTATACCTTGTCCTAAACCTCCAATTTGTCCTATTATAGATTGTGCTCCTCCAATTTGTCCTGTAATAGATTGTCCTCCTCCAATTTGTCCTGTAATAGATTGTCCTCTTCCAATTTGTCCTATTATAGATTGTGCACCTCCTCGAACTTGTCCACCTCCTGTAATTTGCCCACCTCCTGTAACTTGTCCACTTCCTGTAACTTGCCCACCTCCTGTAACTTGTCCACCTCCTGTAACTTGTCCACCTCCTGTAACTTGTCCTCCTGTTACAACTTGTCCACCTCCTGTAACTTGTCCACCTCCTATAACTTGTCCACCTCCTGAAACCTGTTCTACTGAATCTCCTCCTACTACTCCTGCTCCTATAACTTGTCCTACATGCCCTCCACCTCCACGCTGTCCTCCTATACCACCTCCTCCAAGATGTCCTCCTATTCCACCTCGTAAACCCTGTCCTATTGCAATTTGTCCTGATACTCCAGATTGTCCACTTTGTGCCTGACATTAATTTGTTCTACAGCAACGTTTCAAACTATTCGTAATACAATTATATACAACACTTTGTCGAAATACAACTTTGGAATGGATATTACTTACTCCGTCAAAAAAATTATAAATACATTATTTCACTTTTATATTAAGTATTTAATTTTTACTTACAAAATTGTAAAATAAAACAAAATTTATATAAATAAAGTGTATTTTTTTGTGTATATTAAATGTCTATTATTCCTATTTCAAATAATATCATTTACTTTAATCCTTTATGTATTGGAAACGAACATAGTAAATTGTGATTGTTAAAACTTAGATTTTTATAGTTTTCTTATAAATAAATAATTTGTTTAAATATTACAAGGTACTTAGAATTATTTTTTAACAAGTATTTTTCTTCTCTTAACACTTACGAACATTTTATTAACTATAAGTTTATTAGGAACAAATCTTTAATTACTTGCCAACGAAACTTGTATAACACTGTTAATAAAATATTATATTATTATTCTTCATTCAAAATGGACTCTCATACATAATCTTTTATATCGCTCATTTAGAAACATTCGCTCACACAAAATAATCTCAAGTCGGCAAGTAGTTTTAAGTGAGGTCCGGATACTATTGAAAATTTTTATCGAGGTCCAGAAAAAAAATTCATAATACTTACTAGTTTTAAATTTTTATTTAGACTGATTTAAGAAATTATATAAAACACAATATGCTACACAGCACAACATAGCAACAGCTATATGTATCTACCTACTAAAACTAGTTACCGCTGGTCTACGGTCTTCTGTGTGTCCTTTTAGGAGGCGATAGTACACCTCAAAAAAAGTCGATAACCCTTAAAACGCCTTAATAAAAGTCGTCTCATAAGCGAAATTATAATTCATTTAGTTTTTTCTGCAAACGATTAATTTGTTTGAAACACTAGTAATCTACTAATTAATCAGTATTGTTCAATTGTTATTACGTTTGTTATTTGACAAGTAATGTTGTTATTTCAGTAATTCACTTACTATTTAATATTATATAGTTTGCATATTTCTCTAAAATAACAGCATTCTTTATTATATGGAACAGCTCTATATTTCAAGTTATTGCCACCTTTATTTTGTATTTTTTATAAGTCTGGTTTCGAATTTATATAGTTTTAAAATTATATTCTTTATATACTTTTAACTATCATATATAGAATGTTAAATTAATTTAAACAAACGATAATATGTAAATGAAAAATTAGAAGCATTAATATTTAAAGTGTAGTCTAGTTGGCTGGAATTTTGGTAAATTGTAAATAAAGATTATTAAATCATCCATAACAGGAAAATATTACTTTAATATTCAAAATAAAGTTACACCCAAACCGTGGTTTCATAAATATAAAGAATACAACAGAAAAACAATAACAAACATTTGTAGACTTAGACTAGGACATTATCTATGTCCAGAATATTTATATAGATTAAAATTAAATTCGACACCAACATGTGAATGTAACAACATCGATATAGGAAACTCAGACCATGTATTTTTCGCATGTACAAATTATTCTGCTCAACAAAAATATTTGATGGACAAACTACATAATATTCATATTGAATTTCCTACAAAAATATCCATTCTACTTCATAGTCAAAAAAATAATATATATGACCTTATAGCAGAATATTTAAATAAGTGTCATTTGAACATGTAAAATATAAAAATCATAACAAAGTAGCTGGCTAATGGACTCGCATCCAAAGCCAATAATCAAAAAAAAAACAAAACTAATAAAGATTATATTTATTATTAAATAATAAAATGTTTACAATATTATACACGTACGAATTAAAAATTCTCAAAAATAAAATAATATTATAAATATTTATTTACATAATACTATTAAAAAATGTGTTACTGAATAATATTTGCAAAAAAAAAAACTAGTAGATTATATATACATAATTACATATGAATATTTATAAATATACAAGTTGCAAATAGAGACACAATTTGAAAACGAAAAAAATAGAAATGAATTTCTACAAAATTTCTTTGGTAAGCTATACGAGTATAATTAATTTGATTGTTATTATCAGTTAAAGAATTATTATAATACATTCATTCACAACCAATATTTTAGTGTAAATATTTTACTAACCAAAATTAAAAACCAAACCAAAAAAAACGGATAAAATAAAACTGCTCTAGGTTCAAGTTCTGTATTAAAATTTATTTATAATCGACGTTTCGACGAAACTCAACTGATACAACTGATTTATATCAGTTTATTAATTAATATTAATACAGAACTAGAACCTGAAGCAGTTTTATTTTAAAATAATGAATTCTGAAAGATTTTTGACTATGATATATTTATTATACTTTTATGCAAATATATTTGTTTAAAGTTTAAATAAAATTATATTATTAAACATAGTAAAATATAATAATGTATAATACGATACAAATTATCAATAATTATATCACCTATAGTCATAATCGAAAATTACTGTGTAACATTCATAGCAAGAAATTAAAAAATAAAAAATAAAAAACTTTGTAACTCAGAAATTGTACTATATTTTTAAACAATCCTTTTATTATTGTTATTTATATAAATACATTTTGATATAAAGATGATAAAAATTTAGATTTCGATTAAAATCTCCGTTAATTTTTATTTTTTTTTTTTTATTACAGACTATTCTAATGATATGCCTAGCAACACAACCAACAATGTCTCACTGCGAGGATAAAAAATGTGAATCTACTGGTGATTGTGATCACTTTGCTATTTGTCCTCTTCTAGTTTGTCCACCTCTTGCACCTTGTCCCCCGCCGCCACCTTGTCCTCATCCACCACCTTGTCCTCGTCCACCAATTTGTCCGCCTCCCCGCATTGAACCTTGTCCTGAACCTCTAAGTTGTCCTCCTCCAATTTGTCCTATTATAGATTGTCCTCCTCAATTTTGTCCTGAAATAGATTGTCCTCTACCAATTTGTCCTATTATAGATTGTCCATCTCCTCGAACTTGTCCATCTCCTGTAACTTGCCCACCTCTTGTAACTTGTCCACCTCCTGTAACTTGCCCACCTCCTGTAACTTGTCCACCTTCTGTAACTTGTCCTCCTGTTACAACTTGTCCACCTCCTGTATCTTGTCCACCTCCTGTAACTTGTCCACCTCCTATAACTTGTCCACTTCCTGAAACCTGTTCTACTGAATCTCCTACTACTACTCCTGCTCCTATAACTTGTCCTACATGTCCTCCACCTCCACGCTGTCATATACCAGTTCCTCCAAGATGTCCTCCTATTCCACCTCCTAAACCCTGTCCTCCTGTAATTTGTCCTGATACTCCAGATTGTCCAGTTTGTTAATTTGTTCTACAGCAACGTTTCAAACTATTCGTAATACAATTATATACAACACTGTCGAAATACAACTTTGGAATGGATATTACTTACTCCGTCAAAAAAATTATAAATACATTATTTCATTTTTATATTAAGTATTTAATTTTTACTTACAAAATTGTAAAATAAAATATAATTTATAAAAATAAAGTGTATTTTGTACAATAGTTCAAAATATTATTTCATGCATTATTCCTATTTCAAATAACATCATTCACTTTAATCCTTTATGTGTTGGAAACGAACATAATAAGTTGTAATTGTTAAAACTTAGAATTTTATAGCTTTCTTATAAATAAACAATTTGTTTAAATATTACAAAAATTATTTCTTAACAACTATTTTTCTTCTCTTAACACTTACGAACATTTTATTAACTATAAGTTTATTAAGAACAAATCTTTAATTTCTTGCCAACTAAACTTATATAACACTGTTAATAAAATATTATATTATTATTATTATTCATTCAAAATGACTCGCATACAAAATTTTTTATATCGCTCATTTAGTAACATTCGCTCACACAAAATAATCTCAAGTCATACTAAAGTAATTACTAATCATAGTTTTAATTTCTCTCAAAAATATTTGTTTCATCATACAATCACCAGATAGATACCTATGCGTTCAAGATGCCTATTTTTATTCATTCATTATTCTCACTATTAATTTATAGAGCTACTTAGTTATTATTTCGAATTTTATTATTGAATTGAAATTTTAAAAATTATACTTCGTATGTTTCTCCAAAGAAAAAATTTAGAATTTAGAATAGAAATAATTTGAATTAGAATTAGAATTAGCTGTGCCACCAACGCTCAAAGTCCTGATTAGGGTTGTTTTCTAAAACACAAGATAAACATATCTGATCTGTAGCCCTCCCTAACCAAAAACAGTCTTACTAAATGTACGATCTAAGTACCTGAAAAGCACAAAAAAAATCATTAAAGCCAATTTTGTAGCGTAGAAAATAACCTGAAATAAAAAAACAGAATTAATAAGTACAAACCCTTTTTCTTTATATCGGAAAGAAAACAACAAATTAGTACATACAAAAATATACGCAAAATACGCTACAGAATGCGGCCTCTAAAAAAAATTGCACAGATTTCACTGCAAAAATAATCTTTATTCGATTACAATCACAGCTAATTTCTGCACGATTAGCCTGCCTACCCCAAATAAGAAACGGAACTTAAAACTAACAAAAAAAATTCCTGAAAAAAAAAATACGATTAGCCTGCCTAACTTCCAGGAATTTTAAACTAAGCGCGTAAAATTTTGTTCCTAACAACCTGAAAAGAAAAACCCCTCAATATTCCAACCTGTTTCTAGTAGGTTAGTATCCCTGGAGTTTGGGGAAGAGAAACATATAAATATACATACATGAAAATATATACACAACAAATAAAAAATGATGACGGCGGCCTGCAGAACAACCCTTGATGAACTGAAAACGGAAAAAAACGCAAAAACAAAATTTTGTGTGTGTGCTTCGAATTCGCGACGCGGCTGATCAAAGACGACTATCATTTGCGTCCCTTCAATGAGCATACGATTTTCGAATGACAATAAATTTTGATATTAATTTTGTAAATAAAAAAGTAAGTGTAAATTTATAAATAACAATTAAAGTCCGCGACGCGGTTGATCAAAGCAAAAAACTACAATTTGTAGACCATTTTAATTTAATAAATTATAGAGTAAGTGTGAATCTGAGAATAATTTCCTTTAAATAGATATAAATAAATATTAAATTTTAATATAATTTGTCTCATTATCTAGAAATGTATATCAAATATTTCATATATTTCTTAGCTGTCCTGTAAGTTATATATTTAAATAAATATTTGCTTGTTGAACCAATTATTTTTTTGTTCTTTTCAATATTCAATTTCAAAACATATATTTGCTAACCGGTATATTAAGCCGAGAGCTGTCGTAAAAATATTTAAAATTAGACTGTAAAATTGGGAATTTTATCTGAAAATTTTGTCATAATTGTCATATCAACAAATTTTTAAATAATAATGTAACGTGAATAAAATTTTAAATAAATATTGTTAAATACTTAAAAATTTAATTTAAAAAAAAAATCTTACGTTTAAAAGTCAATAAAATTCACACTATAAAATTGGAAGAAAATATTATAAATTAATGTATAAACTATCATACATTATTAACAAAATTACTTAAAATAAATTTGTACAAGAATAGCTTTATATTATATGCTTTTTGGCCCTATGTGGTTGCCGAAATGAATTACAATCCCGAATTAATAATAATTTGTAGAACGAGTGTTATTTCGCGACACGATCGGAAGTTGTACTTTATTTTTCTGCAACTTCTCCGAAGCTCTCTAAACTCTGCTGCGGAAAACTCTCAAAACCTGCTGCTGCGACTGCTGCTAGATATTCTTCCTTGAAGATGATGTGATAAATTCACTATAAGCTCAACCATACCGGTCTAATTGCAATTAGACCAATATGATATCGTAGGCAGCAAATTTCTTCGAACGCTTAATTCGCAAACCAACCATATTTATTTAATAATAAAATTAAATAAATATAATTAGTTATAACCGATTAAATTTCGAATTGTGTGAATTTGTAATTTTAATGTTGCGATTCAGACGACTTAAAACTAATAAATAAAATTGAGATAAATAGCGCTTCCCTTTTTTCTGAATTATTTCGGCTAAATTATTTAAAATAAATTTATTAATAAAAATAATTGAATTTAAAATTTTAAAATGTGTACGTGTGTGTGTAAATAAAGTAAATGAATGTCTCAGAGCTTGCGTAAGAGGTAAACAAGAGTCATGTGTTCGAATAGGAATGTTTTAATTATTTAGCGTGATTTTAAAGATATACATGATTAATTAAATAAATGTTAAAAATAATAAAAACTTCATTTTCTAATAATCATTTTTTAATTTAAACTAAGTTTTTTCATAAAAAAATATTAATAAATTCTGATATTGTTATTACATCGTTTCCCTCATTTCAACAAAATTCATTCAAAAAATTTTCTAATCATACTGCATCATAAATATATTTGAAATTTTTCGACCAACAAAGTGTATTTTGTGTTTGAAATAACTAACCCAACTACAGACTAAACTACTAAAGAACTACATGCATTTTTTCAGATTCCTTCACGATCTGTAACCCCTCCAAACGAAATATGAATATTAATTAGAAAATTAAATTTGCGCGAAGATCGTGAAAGACTCAGAAAAATAATCTATAGTTCATACAAAACAAAATCCAATGCACGTCACCAATGACGTCTTTTGAAATAATCCGAATTACCAATCTTATAAATCATACCGAAATATTAATGCATTTGGAATTTGAAATCGGCGCGTTGTTTAACGTTGGCAGTATTGATTACGAAAATGTGATGTTGCCGATTTTAGTTGACATACAAATAAAATATAGTTTCATTAGCGTTATCCGGTATTTGTATTGAACTGATTGTTTTTAAAATGCCAAAACAACTAAATAGTCGCTGTAAAGAACTTGTTGCATCTTTAATAACTTATTTTGATCAAGAAAAAGAAAACAAGGGCCCATTATTACCACTTACTGCAATTCGAGAAGTATGTTATAATTATAGGTTATATTCAAAGTTTCTACTTAATTTCTATTTTTAACGAGTTGCCGCAGCGTTGAATTTAAATTATTATTTTACCAAATTGTCTGTAAAATTTAATCATTGTATGCTTAAAGCTGTACTGCATTTTCTTTATCAATTCTATAAATTTATTGGAAAATTGTCAATAATTTTCTATCTTCCTTAAACTCTTTGTTTGTTAAATTCATCCTAATAAGTATTTAATTTAAATCATATTATTTTATTTATAAAAAATTCTTATTATTTGGCGACCTTTTTCAAAATGGGGTTATGTTGTTTTTAATGCGCTGCTATGAAACAAGATTTATTGTAATGATCTGGCAACGCTGTCTTACCGTGACGCCATTAGGAATGATTACGTGCATTGGATTTTGTTTTGTATGAACTGTACTGTGTGTAACTATGAGTTGTTGGTGAAAATTTTGTAAATACATAATAATGATTCATTTGCACGACATTTTGATATTTGTTCGCACTAGAAACGAGTATTATAACAAGTAGTATTTTAGTATTATATTTTTTTATATTAACTAGATTTTTAAATTACACCAGAGATAAATATAGAATATTCGAATGCGATAGTAATGCTGAATTGTCTTATCAAATAAAATTTAAATTTTCATTTTTTTATTAATAATTAAAGATTCTTAACTATATATTTAAATTAAGATTAAATTTAGTGTTATAATAAATAAATATCTGAATGTAATTTAAACAAATTAAATAAATAGATGTAACAGTTAGTCTTAAGTTTAGTTGTCAGTTAAGAAATTATGTCCGATTGTACGTCAGGTAAAAAAGTTAGTTATTATAATTGAATGTTTTGTAAAAGTGAACAAATTGGTAAAAATTAAATTAAAAAAAAAAGAAGTATCATGAACGTGGATGAGTTAACGTTTAATAAGAATATGTGTATATGGCTTAAATGTGTATATATGCATTTGTTTTAAACATTTTCTCAATTTATAAATATATAAAACAATACGGTTTAGATTTTAAAAAAAATAATTTTATGTATCAGTTTTTGAATAAAAATTAATTGATATTTATTTTTAATTAAAATTTAAAAATTAACAAATAATTGAAACATATTTCATCTGAGCACTATTTAATACATTTTATTGAAGTGACTCTACAATTTGTATTCCTGTATATATAGACTTTATTGAAAATAAAAAATTATTTAAAAATAAAAAAATACAAATTGAATATTTAAATAAGAAATCTGAACAAAGGAATACAAAATTGCAAATAAATAGAAATTTGTTCAAACACTTACAGTTTGAAAACACATTAATCTATCAGATGTCTTGTCTGTAACTCCCACGATGTCCTGGCCTGGAGAATAGTCCTGCTGATTCTGGAAGATTCCATAGATCCTTCGACATGCATCATAAGCTTAATAATGTCTTTTTAATAATCACACACCATATTGTCAAAAGTTTATGTTGAAAAATACAGTTTATTTCAAACGACGCGACACAGAAACAAAAAAAAAACGAATTCACGCAATTCTACGGCCCAAAAACGAGTTCTAATAAATCGTTCGAAAACAACCCGGTACTATGCGAAAAGTCTATTCGTTTCATAATATTTCAATCAGAATTTATTCACGAACAAGACGCGCTTCAGCAACACACTACGAAACTCCGCACTGAAATAAGAAAATAATATTCAATAAATTAAAAAACTACGAATAATGTTTGAATTCGTCAAATATTTATTGTTTACGTAGTGTAGATTGGAAAAATTTATGAAAAACAAATTAAAAAAATGTTTTTTAACTTAATTATTATATGAAATCATAATAATAATTAAGTTAAAAAAAAACATTTTCTTATTTGTTTTTCATAAATTTTATATATAAAATTAAGGATAAAAATATTTGACCTATGAAAAAAACATATGATCTACCGAATAGTACCTATGAAAATAATAGTTTACCTATGTATTAAATAATTAATCTATGGTTTTAATTTTTGACCTATAGAATTAATTATTGATCTATAGAAATATTTATCGACCTATGAAAATAATTATCGACCTATGGAAATAATCAAATACCTACTGATATAATTATCGATCTATAAAATTTGATCTATAAAATTAAGAAAGTGGCTATTTATACATACGGTATGTATACGCAATTGGCTATTTATACATACAGTATTTTTACGTAATTGGCTATTTAGGGTAGGTTAGGTTAGCAGGTTGGTTTAGGTTTTTTTTTTTTACTATAGATCATTTTTTAATTATTAATAGGTAAATGATTGATTTTTCTATAGGTAAAAATATAAAATTTCATAGGTAATATTTGAATTATTAATAAATCATAAAATTAGCATCCTAAAATTAATATTAATTAATATACATTATGGGTCATAAGATAAAAATAATATTATGACGGACATTATATATATATATATATATATATATATATATATATATATATATATATATTTTGTTAAAGTAAAAATACTTAGAAACGTCATTTTGTTTATTACTGGCCCAATTCCGCTGAGCTACCTCAAGGCTACCTTCCCCTTCGAGGTTTTTTTTCTGTTACCGAGGCGCCCGAGAAAACCAGGACAAAAGGAGCCATCGAAGAGTTTGTACGTTATCAATTGCCGTCCAAGCCAAGATATCGTTACAACACATATACCAAAAATTTCATTAAAATCTGTTGAACGGTCTAGAAGAAGTTGCGATCACAATATTTTGACTGACGACTGAGCGACACCCTCCTAAACTAAGTTCAGATTCGTCATCTATATCATCTACATATGAAGGATTTCTATATGTATTTTTTAACATTTTTTTATAATGTTACAGATATTGTACCGCACACTGTAAGTCCTTTACCTTCAGTTAAAGTGGCATAGGTGTTTTTTTGACTTTTTCGACTTACAGTGTTCTTTGGAAAATCTTGTGGAATGTACTTTGCGAGTACAGTGTAAATGGTAATTTTTTAGGAGCAACTTTCGTTCTCTATGATGGAATTGAAGCTGCTGTATGAGTTGATGTTTGTTTAAGTGATTGGTTTCGTATAGATATTGATTTGAAATTTCGTATAGATATTTATTGGATATGAATGTTCATTTTCGGAAAGCGTGGTGATGATGGTATAGATGTAGATGATGGTGTTGTACCTGACTAAATTTGAAGAGCAACTGAGGAGGATGATTGACAGAATTAATGTTGTAGGTAAGAATATGAATCTTGTGTTGAATATTGTACATAAGCAATACGGTAACGTAATATTTGTATTATGATACGCTTGAAGAAAAAAAAATTATTATTTTTTTGTAAGCGACATTGTACTTTTATGTGAAATATAAACCACTTTTCCAACATCAAAAAGCACGGTACGCCACTGCATGACATGATTATGTATGTATTATTAACCAAGCTGCGTATCTTCTTAATAGCATTATAAAATATAATTTTTTCAATCTTTTTTTTCGAATAAAAAAGTTTTTTTGTAGTTAATATTAGTGTCATGTTACGTTGCGTCGGAAATCACAACTAATAGGAAGTTTAACAGCATGTCAAAATTTGATAGATGAAAACCGGATCCCCTTTCCAATGTTTGTGGCACATCTCTTTCGCCGTTGCTATATAAAACATTATTAGTTTTACGCTGTTGTATTCTAGAATGATTAAGTTGTTTTTTTTTTTCATGTGATTATAAATTGAGAAAATTTACAATATTTGTAGTAAAAAATTAGTTTGTTAAATCACAGAAGCGCACTGTCAAAATAGAACAATTTTCTAATTAAGTGTGTTTTTTATAGTTGGGATGTGTACACAAACGTTGTATATAACCGACTAAAACATAATCTAAAACAAACTGGATGTTTCAAGTTTTTTGATTTTTTATATTAAAATTAATAAAAACAATATCAACATACAACAAGACGTTGAGAATTTAAGCGCGTCATATGGGAACATCTTAGAATTTATAAAAAATCAAAAAACTTGAAACATCCAGTTTGTTTTAAATTATGTTTTAGTCGGTTATGTACAACGTTTGTGTACACATCATTATTGTTTTAAATTCTTGACATTTTTGTATTTTATTTTTAATTTATTTATATTTTTATTTCCTGACTTGTGATTTTATTATTGTTTTTACACTGTGACAAATAGAATATTTTTAATTTAATAATTTTTATATATTGTACCGAGCTGCGATCTAAACCGTATAAATGATTAATAATTGTTCAAGCACATTAGCGTAAGTAACATTTTATTGTAAAAAAAAAAATATTTTTGTACTTATATTCTGTTGTTGTTTAATTACTAATAAGTTACTTTTGTTATAATATTGTAGATTCGCTTGAGAAAGGTATGCTTAATATATACCGAAACTAGTCGCATGCTAACGAACTAGAGCATTTTTATTGACCTACTTCCTGTCATCTTATATACTACATCTAATTACATCTGTTTCAATATTCACTTTTGAATACATACAGTATAATATCGCTGAAAAAAAAAATAAACATTACTACATTAATATATTTTTTCCAAACCCAGCAAAAAAAAAACTTGCGAAAACATTTTGCTATCAATATAAATGAGCTAACTACGTACTAGTCATAGCAAGCAGTGAGATACAGTTTTCTTGTAAATTGTAAGAAAGCATTAAATAAAAATAGAAGAATAACTATACGATCAAATCTTAAATAGGTAAGGATCATCATGTCGAATAAACTTGAAACTAAACTGAAATATATCAACTTAAGCTGGAACTGAAAACGTATTACTGAAATCTCAACAGTCGGAGCGTGAAATAGATCGATTGATTCATATGAAACTGCTGAAATAAAAACCAAAATCGGACATGTACAAAAATTGACAGAAAATATATTGAAAGTATAAAATGAAACAAATTGTGAGTCGTTTCGATTTTTTTGGCAGTTGTATTACACATGAATAATGTTATCAGTGAAGTATGAAAGGGAAAGGGATTATTGGGATAAATCCCTCTTGAAAATTCGAAAAAGCAAAATTAATAAAATACTAACTTTTTAAAGATAATTTACTTAAAATATTTCCTGTGAATATTTATTGTTCACTGAAATACATTTAAGTGCGTGACTGAAAAATATCATATGTACCATTAAATTTGATATTTTTATGATGGAGTAATTTTATAGTAAATAATCTGAACTGTACTGCTGCAACTAAAACGTAATTGATTAGTGACATTGGCAATTTCTGTTCTTCTACTTCTAGTGCCCATGGAAATACAAAAAATAGTGCAAATTATGTGCACAAAATAAAATAAAAGTAGAGCGCTTTTCCATACTAATAAAATATATTATATATTTGACTCATAAACGCTATTTTTCACTACGTTTAAAGGGAGGTTGCTGTACTTCAGCTTGAAAATTGGATGAAATTTGGAAATTTTTTCTCATAGAAGTGCTTTCTTTGAATTTGGTTTATGCAGATTTATTATTTGGTTAATGTACAATAAAATCTAGTTTTTTTTATAAAAAAACAAAATGGCGGCTTCAGCCCTCACAAATCATGTCAACTTTCTTTGTGCGCTGCTTTCCCTGTGTATCTGAAATAGAAAAATTAAAAATTAGTAATTTGGATTAAATTTGGAAGGGGTCTTATCATTTTCCATTTTTTTAAAAAAACAAGCTGCTAAAAAAATAACAGCCATTTGAAGAAAAAAAAAACATTTTTTGCTCTGTTTTTTTTTCTTTAACGGACAAAAAAATATTTATAAGAAGCCACGTCAGAGTTCCACAAATTAAATTTTCTGTCTAGTGCATAAAGAAGCGCCAGAGCGCCCCGTGCGCTGAAAATTGCTGTTCCGAGAAAAACGCGTTCAAAGTTTTTCTTTCAAGAATATTAATATATATAATTAAGTACCTACAAGCTTTCCGGCCGTTGCATTGTTTAACTTAACCGGCTGTAACTTCTGACATACTTTAGATAACGACAAATATCTTTCAACCAAATATTCTAGACACTATAGTAATTAAATTTATGTAAAATTTTTTTTTTGTTGATCAGTAGAACAAAATGCCTATGGCGCTGTTACTCGGGGAGCTATCACCCCCTGGACCCCCGCGAGTATTTCTTATACCACACTTTTTGTGTCTAGCTCCCCCCCCCCCCCCCGCCAATGTGTCAAGGAATGCTAAATTAATTAGGTACATCTATTCGATCCGTTCTCAATGAAGGGTCAAAGCAGGTAGATTGTTTTATGCTTTTTCTATAATTCCAGAAACATTACTTATTGAAACCATCTAAAATACATTTTCAAATTGTGTGTAGTAAAAAATGTAAATACTTTTTATTAATATTAATAGTTAGATTAGGTTAGGTATGGTTACATTATTTATCCGATTTTAGTTATATTTCAAATCGGAATGGAACATTATGGTGCGGCCACTACGGTGCGGTCGCTACGGTGCGGGACACTAGGGTGCCGGGCCATTAGGGTGCCGGACCATTAGGGTGCCGAGCCACTAGGGTGCCGGGCCATTACGGTGCCACTGCATAAATCTCAGCATTTAAATATTTTTTCACACACACTGTGTCTTAATATGTATTTAATGTACCTACATAATTTTGACAAATATTCTGCTATAAGATTTTTCAGAAACAACAAGTTTTTCGTGTGATTTTGAAATTGCTGCTTTTTCTATAATACAAGATATGTTTCCTGAGTGTGAAGTATTTGGATGTTAATTTCATTTAACGAAAAACATGAAAAAACATCTTTCTCAATCTGGACTACTCGGTCTTTATAAAAGTGACTCAAACTTTGCTCTTGATTGTCGAATGATAACGTCGCTAGCATTTGTGCCCGTCGCTGACGTTGAAGAAACTTTCCTCGTTTTAAATGACAAGCATTCCCGAGATGCGGATCATTTGTTAGACTGGTTTGAAGACAACTATATAGGACGATTAAATAGACGCGGTTTTGGAAGAAGAGATCCGATATTTCCGAAGATAATGTGGAACCTTTATGACCGGACACTAAATGGAGATGACAAAACAAACAATTTTGCTGAAGCAGCTCATCGCAGACTCCAGACAGTGCTTGGTATGGACCATCCTAAACTCTGGAAATTTATTGACGCGCTGAAAAGATTACAAAAAGGTCGAGATGTATATTATGAACAATTAGTAGCCGGTAGAGCACCTCTAAATAAATTAAAGAAGTATCGAGACGCTGACGATAGAATTTTGAGAATTGTTCGTGATTACGCAAACCGCGATAAATACGAGTATTTGAGAGGTATATCTCATAATTACTAGATGGAAAATTAAAGTGTATGTTTAATATAAGTTTATATAATATTAGTTTTAATAGTGAATTTTTGACGTCGAATAATATGCCTGTAATTGAAAATTAATTTATTTTTTAGATTTTACATATTCTGACTGCAAAATATTTTATGTTTGTACAATTTTTTTTTTTTTTGAATGTGAATTATTATAACGTTTTAATTAATTATTTTTGTTATATACCTTTTTACGCTTTGTTTTTCAGATTATTATTACATATTCTGACTGCAACATATTTTATGTCTCACAATTTATTTTTTTAGAATGTGAATATATGTATTATAACGTTTCAATTAATTATTTTTGTTACATACCTTTTTACGCTTTGTTTTTCAAATGGACGCAAGTCCACAACAATAACTAGTTCTAACTCTAGGTATATTTATTAAAGGGAAAGCTCCGTAAAGAGAGAAGTATAAAAATACATTTTTTTTGTTGGTCATTTTAAAAAAAAGAGTCAGCTGTATTTTGTTTATTATTATTATTATTATTATTATTATTATTATTATATATATATATATATATATATATATATATATAATTGAATACTATTTCTTTAAAATTAACAGTAAAATCATTAGACGACTTTTTTCAATCATTCGTATCATTTTATTTTTTGTATTTTAAATAAAAAAAAATTATATATATTTTATATATTAGTTATTTGTAATTACATCAATACACACGTAAATTTGTGAACAATCAAAAACTAATAATTTTAAAAAATAAATTATCTACGTGCTGATACTTATGCGACATGGCACAGTAGTGTCTCGGCACCCTAGTGGCCCGGCACCGTAGTGGCCCGGCACCGTAGTGGCCCTGCACCGTAGTGGCCGGCACCATAGTGGCCGCACCCTAACGGTCGCACCGCAGTGGCCGCACCGTAATGTCCTAGACTACCTAGACCCATTTCAAATTTTTTTTAAATATACCTTTTTTCAAAATTTGTTCAAAAAAAATCTGAAAAAATTTAGTAAAATAGAGAAAAAAATTAGCTACATAATAGATAAGTAACTTTTTTCTCTAACTCATACCGATTTAGCAGGAAAAATTATTGAAAATTCTCAAAAACATTTTAAAAAAAATTCTAGCGCCCAAACGGCACATGCTAGCAAATTAAAACTAAAACCAAATTACAGAACTTTTTATTCCCTATCGAAAAGTATTCTAAGTATTTCTCCGAATTTTACTTCAGAAAGAAGTATTCTGCATATTATCGATATTCCATGTTATTGCCCTATATCAACCTGGCAAACGAACATCCTGTATATATATATATATATATATATATATATATATATATATATATATATATATATATATATATATATATATATAGATTTCAATCAAAGAATTTTGTTTAACGAACCGTTATATTTTACGAAAATATTTATGCATACAGGCATAAATGTTTTAATAATTTATTATGGTTATATTATTTATCAACCAAGTTTTCACAAAAGTTTCTCTTAGTTCAAACATAAATTACATAACTGCTAAAATACAATGTTGCCAGCTTTTTAGAAAAAAGTTGCTATATTTAAAAAGAATCAATTATGACTACATTATGTATTCAAAATTTGTCAAATTTTTTCAAAATATTCATTTACTACTAGCAAAATTTATGTAATTTTATTGTTATACAGCGTTGCCAATTGATGATGTCACAGTGGTCTATATGGTTCTAATCTTGTTTATATCTTTATTTTAGTTGAAATGAAAACAAACAAAAAATGAACGTAATAATATATTTGCACATATCTTCAGTACAAATATATAGATAATGGAAAAAATATGAATAGATCGTCAGCATAAGTATTTGAAAATGTAAGAAAACGTTTGAAGAGAAAACGATAGAGTTATGGGAGATGGAAGAACAAAATGCGTCCATGAATAAAACATAATACAAAATATTAGATATGTAGCAGAGGATGTGTTAGTATTTCCGATCACGACAAAATGTTTACTGAAAGATTTAACAGTGTAGACAAAACTTTGGGTTCTCTTGTAAGCCACCAGCATTCTCGAATTATAACAGTGTAGGTTGAGTGAGAGTGTGTGTGTGTGTGTGTGTGTGTGTGTGTGTGTGTGTGTGTGTGTGTGTGTGTGTATGTGTGTGTGTGTGTGTGTGTGTATGTGTTAAGTCTGTGCGCAATTGTTTCACAAAATTATTTACACTTAGAAATATAGAAATATTTTATATGTCCTTTATTACCATTGTGTCAGTCGATTTCTTGTTTAAACGTAGTAAAAAAATCTTTCAAAACTCATTATATTAAAATAAAAAGGCTGTAGGATAAAGTACCGTAGAAATTTTAATTAAAAATCGACGTTTCGATATACTCTACGTATGTATGTGATGATCAGTAAAAATTATACAAATGACATATATAATAAATAAACAGGAACTAAAACCAAGTTACTAACTAATAAATAGTAACTAGATTATAAAATTTATCAGTCAAATTTTATTTATTGATGTTACCTTTTTCTTTATAAATTTCTATTGCTTCACTTATCAATCTACTGTTAATATTGTTGGATCTTGCAATTATTATTGCATCTTCGAATTTTACATCATGAAGATTTTTCTAAAACATGTTGTGCAATAACAGATTTCTGAATGGTTAAGATATATTGACATATTATGTTGGCAACACTGTACTATAGTAAAATTATATAATTTTTGTGGGTAGTAGTAGAAATTTTTCTGACAATTTGATTAATCACGGCTAACTAATGTCGCCAAATAATTTTTTTTTTAACTTGAGTAATTTTTTTTCGGAAAATTGCCAACAGTTTGAAAAAGTAAATCTTTATGCCCATTTTGGGCACTAACTTAACCTACCCTGAAAATTGTTACATTTTCAAAAATTAAAAGTAATTATACAGAAATCTTTCATATAGCCTCTAGATCAGATGAATCTGAACTTAGCTTATGAGGGTGTATGGTTGTGCGTAGTTCGCTCGCTCTCTCGATCGGTCGCCCAAATTTTGTGACTGCAACTCTTCCTAGACCGTTCATCCGATTTGCAACTTTTAACGATAGATTCAGTTGTTGCCCAAGATGGGCATGTGAATATATTTTTTTCGAGAAAAGAATTACTAACTTTTTAAAAAATTCAATTATGGTGATATTGTTTATCCAAAATTAGTCAAATTTTTACAAAATATTGTTTTCGTACTCGCAAAAATTATGTAATTTTATTGTTATACAGCGTTGGGTCTATGGAGTTTATATGGGTTTATTCATATGCTTCTGATTTTTTTAATCTTTTGCGAAAACAATACAAGTTATCTGTTAAAATTATTCGTAAATTTTACACGAAATACAAGAAAATGAATTTGAAGTAAAATAATAAAAAATAACTAGAAAGAAGACATAATGCATATTCAATGAGATAATAGAAAATATAAACGTGAATAATGTGAGAAAGCAAATAGAAAAAAATTCATAAAACAAATGTTGAATTAGAAATGTAAATTTGAAATAATTTTTATTTTAAAAATTTTCTGTTTTATCTGGAACTTTTTCCACAGTATTAAAATAATACAGTTTTGAGTGTCATAAACTTAAGCTTTCGATGATATTTTCCACTTTCCTTAAGACCTACAAATTTGTATTAATTAATTATATTATACAAAAAATTACAGCAAGAAAAAAATTAACAGTAATAACTACAATATTATTACTTACATGCTCTATTGGAGAATTCAAGAAACAAAGATAGAAAAATGGTATGGCAAAATTATAAAATGCTTTACAGAACATAGAATTCATTTAATTGATGGAAAAATTGTAGCAAACAACACTGTGCTTGAAATTTTAATGATTTTACCAACACAAATATAAATAAGGATTTTCAAATAACTAAGTAGTAACAACTATAGTAAAAACAATATCATTAATGTATATTTAAATATAAAATAAATAACAATTAAAGGGCTAAATACGTGTATTCTGCCTTAAACTTTGACGATGAATTAAAGAGAAATTTCTCATTAGATTGAAACAAGGTTTTTTTTTTTTATTAAAAGATCAAGTATTCAAGAATATAATACGTGGTCAAGAACGGCCGCGATCATCGTGGTCAGAAAGGAAACGGTCATGTTCCTACGTTGAGTTCGTTTGCGGTGGACATCAGAACTCGCCCAATTGTCAACTGTTTTATATAAAATTTTATATGCATATTTTCCATACTATTACGCAACTTGTGACGATCAGACATTTTAAAAAAATGCATTTCTTCATTGTTAATCTTTGAAAAACACGAGTTAAAACTAATTTTTTTTTTCAAATTGCCGCCATTTTATTTCTAATTATTATAAACAAAATGTTGGATCGCGACAAGTTGCGTAATATTATGGAAAATGTGCATATAAAATTTTATATAAATCAGTTGATAATTGAGCGAGTTCTGAAGTCCACCGCAATCAAACTCCACGAATTATCATGACCTTTTCTCCTACGACCACAATGACCGCGGCAGTTCTTGACCACGCAAGGGCGTAGCCAGAACTAATGTTAGGGGGAGGGGGGGGGGGCACATATTTTATCGATCTGAAATGATTAAACAGAAAAATTAGTATGTATAAAAAGTATATTTATTCAGGTGTAATAATGATGCAATCAACTGTGACAATCTTTTAAACAATTATTCAATTTCAACTATAAACTGATTTAGTCAATCAACATAAGTTTTCGCGGATTTGATGAAAATCTGTCCAACGTTTGTTTCTAGCTGCCCCCCCCCCTTGCATAAACTTGGCTACGCCCTTGTGACCACGTATTATATTCTTGAATACTTGATCTTTTTAATAGAACAAACCTGGTTTCAATCTAATGAGAACTTTTTCTTTAATCCATCGTCAAATTTTAGGGCAGAATACACGTATGTAACCTCTTAAACAAATAACTAAGTTATTATTTCCTTCATTAAAAATAATTTAGTTAATTTTTTCTGTATCAAATATTTGATATAAATTTCAATATAAAACATGTTACAACAAATGAATAATAAATTATTATTAGAATTTTTTTTAAATATATATATATATATATACATATATATATATATATACATTAAGGTGTCTACAAAAAAAAAATTACTAGCAGTTGTAGCATAGTATATATATATATATATATATATATATATATATATATATATATATATATATATATATATATATATATGTATCTATTATTTATATTTGCTACGTGATTTGAGAGAATTAATCTTTATTTGATTATAAACACCAAAATCGTACATTAATTTCAAAAAAATAAAACTCAATTTAAAAAAAAAAGGAAAACTGATATGAACTTAAGTTTCTTGTCATTTCTGGTGCTGTTAATATTTTTTGTGTTTTTTCGTTCTTTAACCGTATTTTAACATTTTCGGCACACTGGAAGCTCAATCAAAATCACACAAAGCATCACATTTATTTACATATTTAATTTTCACTGAAAATTAATGCCTGCGTGTACATGTATTTTAATATATCCGTTGCTTGATTGATGTCCCTATTATTAAACGCATATAATGAAAATATGATATTTTTGTTTGATATTTTCTGTAAAATATTTTAATTAAAGAATTTAATTTAATTTATTATTAGATATGAGAAAATTAGCGAAACAAAAGTAAAGATAATTAACTAAATAACGGTTATACGGCCGAAATAATAGACAAATATATGAGGATTCAAATATTAACATAGATTAAACTAATTATTGAAATTGTTGTAATATAATCCAATAACGTGCCGTTTTTTTATGAGTATGAATACAAACTTACAATTATTACGGTTCTGTATAAATTTTAATTAAATTCGACTTTATGACTTTCTCTATATAATTCTTCATCAGAAAAACTTATAGGTATTATTATAATTGATTTGTATAATATTTCCTGCTGATGTACGTAGACCGTAGAGTACGTTAATTAACTGTTAATTAACATTTATATAGATTTAAATTCTAAAGCATTTTATTAACACATTTTATGAACTCGTTTCTTTCCTATTTGTTTTTTTTTTGTGTCTGATCGGTACAAATTTCGCAATCGATATTAAACTAACTTCCCGATGAGCTAGACTTGAACCTTAAAACATAGCTCAGAACTAGATGACAATTGACAATTAACCAATTAATTAATTAATATTATTAGAAATATTAATTTTTATCTTGTGCCATATTCACGAATTCCGCACATTCGTGTATTCAGCAAGTATTTTTTTTTCAAAATACTGAAACTACAAAAAAAAAACTAGAGAAAATACAGAACACACACATACACACAAGATTAAAAAGCAGAAAATAATTATAATTTTTTTTTAATATACCACGTTTTTAACACAGACTAAAAAGTATAAAATAATTTCTCCTATCCCTACATACAAATTTATAACCCCATACAGATTGTCCTGAAAATTTATGATTGTAAATTTTTAATAGCTATAAAAATACTTGTAAAATTTAAAATGAAAAACGTGGGGCGCATGCAAAAGATAAGAAGTAAGAAGTGTCTATTAAAAATTTACAATCATATATTTTGAGGACAATCTGTATGGGGTCAGGAATCTGTATGGGTTATAAATCTGTATGGGTTATAAATCTGTATGGAGGGCTAGGAGAAATTATTTTATACTTTTTAGTCCGTTTCAAAAACGTGGTATTTTTTTTTATTTAAATAATTATTTTAATATAATGAATTTTGAAAGATATTTTTACTATGTTGTATATAGACGTATATTTGAAAAATAATTTTAGTTATAAGTTTTCTATATTTCTTTCTGCAAAAGTAAAATATTTGAGAACATAATAAGTAGAATATATTAATATTTTAAGCAGCTTTTAAATTATTTGATTTACATGATTTTTATATACGCTCTGTTTTCTTGGCACCAATGATTCGCGTAAACAGAAGGGGAGGTACTGTATAGTAAGTTTGATCTCCTCTTATTAAGTCTTTAAGGTTGAACGGTATATTATTCCGGATGGCGTCTTTCGCTCTATCTCCGTCGGAACACCTATTATCCCTACACTCTACCTTGTCATCATGAATCTTCAATGGTGTTAAAGCTGCACTACTCAACAATCGAATTTCAGCATATGCTTCGACAGGTGTTTCGTACAAAGAGTAAATATTATATGGACTTTTGCTTGACTTTACTAGCTTTGGTGGTTTTTGTTTGATGTTCGTTTAGATTAAGGTTAGGTTGCATGAGGTTATTGATATTCAAAATACGGATTTTTATATAAATGCATTTTGCTGGTTTAGTTTTTCAGATTTATTCCGTAAGTAAAAAGTTGTATTTTTGTGTATATATTTACCAGAGCTGGGTAATATTTACAAAAAAATATTTTAAATACCCTTTTTATAGTATTAAGTATTTGAATTCAGAGCATAAAGTTTTTAAAATACTGGAAAGTATTTAAAATACTCTAATCTATTTAAAATTCTCCAAAATATTTACGAATAATACTGTCAAATTTTTCGAAAATGGTAACCCATTAACTGTGAAAAAACGTATTTCTTACGTATACTTTTTATTATTTTATCCATAGATAGTAGAAAAAAAAATATCAGAGGTTAGATGACATTTTATCGTATTGTTTCAAAAGTACAATTTTTTGCAATTCATCCCAATAAATATAATAATTTTAGAATATACTATTTAGTGTGTATTATTATTTCAGTTAAAATAAATAAATATGATTATAGTGGATAGTCCCATTCAAAAGGAATGCAATCAATCTGATTTTGACAAATGACAATCGGTATGTAGGCGTGCGTACGTGACAGGTGAGTAACAATTGTCATAGATATTAGCTGATGATGTAATTATGGTTTAATTATGCATCGCATATATCTTTGTGTCAATTTAACAACTGTAGTCTATCGATATGTATATCTATGTGTGTCAAATCAAATATCGGTTATAATGGACTACTGTTTATACAGGATGATTTATAACATATGTAGAAAAATTATAAATTATGCTAGTAATAGCAGTCAAACTTAGAATATAAGATATAACAACAAACCAATATAATATTTTTTTTGGTAGAAAAATATTTAGATTTCAATATACAGTATACAGTATATTTTAGCTATGTTTTTGCATTTTTATATATGTATATCAAAAATATTATAAAATTTTGATGTTTCGAGTATATTTGTCAGCCTCTGTAAAAAATTCCTGGCCAATTGTCCCGTCCGTTGGGAAGTTCTGAAACCTAATACAAAAGTTTCATTAGAATGTCCTAGAACTAAAATTAACAAATTTACTGTAATACATAAGATTTTTTGAATTTCGATAATTACGCAATTGGTAGGACAGTTTGAAAAAAGTGTTCCGTTTTTCAGTGTAAAAAATTAACTTTTAAAATATATTAATCGAAATTTCAGAAACTCATTTATCAGAAAACCGTTAATTTTTAAATTATTTAAATTTAATTATGAATATATAACCGGTTAAATTGTAATTGAATTTAATTTCTATTTTTAGTATTGGATAAAATATAAGTAAATTGTGTATATACTGTAAAATCTCATTCAGACTGCCAAAACAGTTTTACGTTTTAATGTTAGTTTCACGATTTAACACAGCGCAAAAAGTTGACCATTCAGATTGCATGTTTGTCTTGATGAATTTTTAGTTACGCCTGCGCAGTGATGACAATTTAAATGTTAAAAATCATAGTGAACATTTCTTTGTTTACTTTGTATACATGCCAAATAGTTTTTGGTTATTTTCAGTACAATTCTTTTACGGTTTAAGTTGTTTTGTTGTGTTAAATATGTCTGAAGAAGAATTTATTATTATTCAAAATAAACCTGTAGAATAGGGTACTTGCGTAAAACACGAAATGGTGTTAAAATGTCAAATTTTATTGGATAAATATATGTAGAAGTTAACAGTATGTAAAATTCATACTAATAATTAACTCCTTTTAAAATAATTGAAAATTAAAATTGTTAAAATAACTCGAAAAATCACGTGACTGAAAACGCGCTATGATTGGTTGCTGCTAGTGTGACGTAGCCAATTAGTAAACACGGCGAATTCAATAGTCATACGTGCCAGGTCCTCCCTGATACGTGCTTAAACCGTTAAACATTTGCTTTTAATTTGTTAAATTCTGGTGAAATTAATATTTTGTTTTTAATAATTTGTAAAAGAAGAACATTACCCTTTTAAATTATACGATGGTTGACGCTGGATTTGTAAAAGCTCAGTCGGATAACCTACCCAAAGTTGACGCTTTTATGATAGCCGATTTAATGTAAAATTGTTTCAAATATAATAATTTGAAATTTTTAATAATTTTAAATTATTATTTTTTAACTAAAAATTTATATAAGCGAAAGTAAACAAATAAAATTTATTTATAAACATATATTTACTGTAAAAAAATAATACCTATTCCTATATAATTAATATTCATAAACTAAGTAAATGAAAGAATTGAACGTTAATTATGAAATTATTATCGATTATAATTAAAACAAATATTATAACTAGGTGAACCACAGGTATTTGACAAACATGATTTATAGAAAATTCATCGCAAGAACATTCATCACAGGAAAATTCACTACGATTTAATTAACGGTAACTAAATAAGGTCATTCAGTATTTGTTTATATGTTGAAATAAAGTTAAACATAAAAAATTCTTTTTTATATTTTTCATTTAAGTTAGTGCTTGAAGTTACTAAATTTGCTAGTTGTTCATTTTTAGCAACATATTGTGATGTCTTATGCCCCAACTTACACAAATTATCAGTACGGCTAACGGACTAAATATAAATATAGAAAATGATATAATATAGAAATAGATGAAAGTTATAAAATATACCAAATTTCAGTGTTTACATATTTCAGTTTAAAGCTTATAAACTTCGTTGAGGTTATATGATTACATATATGCACAACATTTAATGTTCTGAAAATATGAATGAAAAGTATTTCATATTTTATATCAAAATATCTGAAAAATATCAAAGAAAATCAAATAATTAATATCAGTTCATTGTATTTTCAACATTTCTCTAATTAATTTAATTTGTGCACAGATAAAATAATCAAATACAAACAGTATGCTATTATACAGAGCGCGCGTCTTGTTTACTAAAGCGTGACGTCACGTACCTATGGTACGCGCGCCAGAGCGTTTTCGCGCGAAATATTATGCGTTTGAATTAAATTCATTAAATCTACGAAAATATGCATCGATAACAAAAAATATTGATACATCATAATTTTATATAACATATTCTTTGTATTAACATAAAAAAAAAAAATGTGCAAGTACCCCATTATTTTCAAAATACGATTGCGAAACAATAAATTTGGAACAATGTACATATAGAATATAAATATTATTTTATTGTATTAAATACGCCTTTTCAAAATTAATTTTATCTACCAAAGTGTTCAATTACATATTATGAATTTGACGTTTCTTTGATAAAAACAGATATACACTGTTACTGAAATCAGATTGGCCAGTCTTAAAACATAAGTTAATTTTAGTTAAGAAACTTTGGCCAGGCCAGACTTTGGCAGCGCGATGAAACAAAATTTTCTAATAAAACTAAAATTGCTCATGTGCAGGGTGCATCCAAATAAGCTTATATGCTTATATATTCAGAACCACTAGCTCGCAATGAGGCTTTATTCTAGTATTAAATAATAGCAAATAGAATTATTAAATACGTGCAATTAAACAACATTAAGAGTAACAACAATTTATACTAATATTATTATAGAGATGTTTTAAATTATCTAATACGTGTTTGAATTTAAAATATAAATGAAAATTTATATCTTTTTACGAAAATATTAAATCCTTAAAAGGTACTATAAATTTTTCAGTATAACATCTTTTATTGCAAAGTCGTAACTTTAAGCTTTGAGCTTATGAAGCTTACAAATGTACTTTTATAAAGCTCAAAGTTAATGTTCAAAATGTCTATCTTCTTATCGTGGAAATATTTGTAGCTAAATTTCCAACTTTATCCTTTAGTTGGCACCTTCCACTTGCCTCAAAATTAATAAAAACGTGCATATAATTTAGGACTAACTAAAAACTAATTTGTACCCACAAAATTAGAATTTCTGTCCGCGTGGTAGAACTGTAGCCGTTAGAAGTTTATTACATGTAACATCAATCGCGTTAGCCTTATTTATTTTATCTGGGAAAAAATTACAAACAAAAAACAAAAACAATAATTAAGGTACTAATTTAAAGCAAGAACGTCTGAGATTAAACTTAAAGTAAGTGTTCGAAGTGTCCTCCTTTGGCTAATGCATTTCCATCACAAAATCCATAAATAAAAATTATATCAGCATACTCATATGTACTGTGAACTCATCCATAATTAATTTAATGTTGATGTCAGAGAAAATTATTAAATTATTAATTATTATTATTATTATTGCTTTAAATTAATACCTTAATTATTGTTTTTGTTTTTCTTTTGTTTTTTTTTCTGATAAAATAAATAAGGCTAACGCGATTGATGTTACATGTAATAAACTTCTAACGGCTACAGTTCCGTTAGAAAGCATTTTCGGACATATGTTTATTTGAAGTTTTTTATTTAAATTACTAATAGAAATCATCCGGTGTGATTTATCCCCGACGTCATAAATTACGCTGTATAACAGAGAACATGGACAAACAAACGAAAAACGACTGCGTGCGTTATTTCTTGGGCGTTTGGATTTTTCTTTTCCCTACGCTGTCTTTTAATACATATATTTATATATATATATATATATATAAAAATATTTCTTTATTTTTATTTTCGTATTTATACGTTAGGCACTTTTTGCGGCCTTTTCCGTTGGTACCCATGGCACGTCCAATGCCTGCCATACCCAAGTTACGCCACTGATTATATTAGAACAAAACGACTTTAGGTTCCGGTTCTGTAATGATTTATTAATAAATCAACGTTTCGACGAACTGAACATGCGTTTTCACATTTTTTCTGATAAAGACGCTTGTTCAGTTTGTTGCAACGCTGATTATTAATAAATTATTACAAAACTAAAACCTAAAGCCGTTTTATTCGTCAAAACAGGTTTGAAGTAGAGAATACCATAGAAAAGCACGTGCGTTATACATATATTTTCTAAAAGCTAATATCGATTATTTAAAAACGTTAAAAACATTTAAACTACGTGAAGAATTTTGAGTTGTTTTTAACGTAAAAAAAATAAAATAAAAATAACAGTATCTGCTAGTAGTTATGTAAATATGGAAAAATATGGTAGCAATTTTTCAATATTCAACATGTTAAAAAAAAATTTACAAAATCACTTTTAATATTTTAAATATCATTTCCACACTAAAATTTTGTGATTTATTTTTATAAAATGTGCTAAAATAATAGTCTGTAAAGTAAATACATTTGATGGCCGTAAAGTAAAGTTTTACCAAAATTAAATTAATAAAACAAGTTAATACATATTTAAAACAAACGAAGTATAAATTTACGTTATATTTTTACTTTTTAAATATTCTATCAAAAAACACGTTGCCTAAGATATGTTCATTTTAAAGATATTGTGATTCCAAATTATAAATATCTATAACAATAATAAAAATATTCTGACCTTTCCTGAATTCTGCTATAATCCAGGTATTTGACTTAAATTTCACTGAAGTTTTCTGAAATATTTGAAAATTGGTTGTAGTTTTTAACATTTGCACTTTTAGTTTTAAAACAGTGTCCTATTAAAATTTAAATTAAACATTTTTTAAAAATTATTATTGTTTAAAACTGCGTAAAAAGTCTTAATATTTTAAATAATTAAAAAAATATCTATTTAATTCAAAATAAAATAATTCGATATAACAGACAAGACAAATTAACGTGTTCACACTTTAAAATCCAAATCACAACAACCGTGTGTTGAAATATATATTTTAATTTAATTAATTCTGTTAAGTTATCCAATTATCATCAATTAATTTTATATTTTGTCGTTAAAATATTTAGAAGTTGAAATAATCTAATAATAATAATATTTATTTAGATAGCATTAAGTTATTAAAAATATACATACATTTTTCCGTATCATGCTGATTTTCCTAGACCTCATAGTTTTTGAGAAAAAAAATAAAAAACAAAAAATCAAAAAAAAATTCTAGCGCCCAAACGGCACATGCTAGCAAATTAAAACTAAAATTAAATTATAGAACTTTTTATGACCTATCTAAGTATTTCTCCGAATTTAACTCGAGAAAGAAGTATATCGCAAATTATCGAAATTGCATATTAAACGCCCATACGAACTTAACGAAAGAACACCCGGTATATACCGGGTGTCCCATTTTAATGTTCCCAGGGCAATTTCTCGAAATGAGTACATCTGAAAAAAAAATGTTTCGGATAAAAAGTAAATGGTTTCGAGGGGGACATCTGATGCAGGGACCCTTGCTCCTCTTGGACCCCCTGGGGGACGGGAACGGGGGGCAATTTTGAAATCTTAAATGGAACTCCCTATTTTTTATTGCAGATTCGGATAGACCATTAAATAGTATGTAAATTTTATTTTGCGACTTTTTTTTATCTTTGATAGATGGCGCTGCAAACAGCATCTTTGTTCTCAGTTTATCAATCTTCAATTTGAAAAAAAAGTTGTAACTAAGTACGATATTCAAGTTCTTTTCAGTTCTTTGGGAAGAGGGGGGGGGGCAAAGGTCACTGAATCAGATATCCTCTCGAAACCATTAACTTAAAGTTAATGGTTTCGAGGGGGATATCTGATGCAGTGACCCTTGCCCCCCCCCTCCACCCACAGAACTGAAAAAAACTTGAATATCGTACTTAGTTACACCTTTTTTTTCAAATTGAAGACTGATAAACTGAGAAAAAAAATGCTGTTTGCAGCGCCATCTATCAAAGATAAAAAAAAGTCTCAAAATAAAATTTACATACTTTTTAATGGTCTGTCCGAATCTGCAATAAAAAATAGGGGGTTATTTAAGATTTCAAAGTTGGCCCCCGTTCTCGCCCCCCAGGGGGTCCAAGAGGAGCATGAGTCCCTGCATCAGATGTCCCCCTCGAAACAATTTACTTTTTATCCGGAACATTTTTTTGTCAGATGTACTCATTTCGAGAAATTGCCCTGGGAACATTAAAATGGGACACCCGGTATATATATATATATATATATATATATATATATATATATATATAGGTATATATATATATAAAGTGATATAATTATGTAATATATTTACAAAATTTATCTTAATTTATGTGTAATTTCTCTAATTGAAACAAAAACTATAAATAAACCATATGTAATTATTCTAAATAAATACAAATATATATTTATCGGAACACATAAAGTGCATGACGCGGTCGAAAATCACAAGTTTGAATAACGGAACTGCACGCCGGTTGCGGATTATAAGGATCTTGGAATATATATTCGTTTATTCTAAAGGATATTTTTAAAATTATTTGACACAGAAATTTCAAATGTAAACTTGAAATTAATATTGTTTTGTCCTATAAATAATAAGCAAGATTACAAATTAATATAACCAAATATTTATTATTAAAATAAACAATAGATTAGGTTAGGTTAGGTTAGGGTAGCAATGATGAATTAAATAAGTAAGAAATATGTGGAGAACATAGTTTTATTGTTAGCTGTAACTTACATAATAATAAATATATACAAATTATTAACAAGCGTTGGTCCGATTCTTACTTGATCAAAACCCAACCGCCGCGTGTAGTTTATATGTACCCGTATATAAAAATTTAAAAAAAAAAACTGTTGCCCACCAGCCTGCGGGCTCTTAACTTGGTAGAGAGAAAAAGAGAAAGATAGAGAGAGCGGTCTGATACTTCTTGAGCTGGAAAATACAAACAAAAATATTCATCAAAACGAGAATTCAGGCCATTTGCACAAAGAGAGAAATACAGTGCTTTCAAGCGAACAAATTTTCTAATTGTCTGAGTCACTTTGAATATATAGTAGTGCTGTCAATATTTAAAAAAATTAGATCTGGCTATCCGGATTCAAAAAGATACATATATCTTAAAATATCCGATTCTCGGATAATTTGATATCCGAATCTGATATCCGGATCCGATATCCCAAGCTTAAGTCTTAGATTCTGATTCAAGACCCGGTTTCACATTCGGATCTGAGATTCGGATATTCGAATATCAAACCCGAATTCAAAATGCAAAAATTATCCGGATTTTATTCCCAGCACTTATATATGTATAGTAACAAGTAAAAATACAATATAAAACAAGATATTTTACAATACAAAATAATCTTATAGTAACAACAAATAATTAAAAATTAAATAGCAATAAGTAAATAGCAATAAAAAAAAACTAACTGAAAAACGATATTACTTTATAACATCACACACAAACAACAATTTGTCAAATCACACAACCAATGATTCCATAGATTTAGCTCACTTATTTTCCGGAGTTTTTGTTCGCTTAGAAGCACTATATGGTAGACATATATTGCAATTATTAGTAAGGGCAACATAATTCGATTTTACGAGTACTATAATGGTCTATATATTTCTTATGATACATACATACTCTTTGTGAAATAAATAAAAAATTAATTTGTGATGCAGATTATTTAAAACATAACATTAAAATGAGCGTATACTGTAATTCTAAAGATTATAGTAATAAAAAAAATTGTCCTAAATCAAATCAAACTTATACAAACGTGATATAAAAGTAAAATGTAATTGTTCGTTAACTGTATATGTAGTATTATATCCTTTTTAATCCCGTGTATTATAGGCTTTATTTACTTGAAAAAATTTGATGTAAAATTTAATGTTACTATCATCTTAATATTTTTACCGATCGTTATATAACATATGATAAGGGAGGTATTGTAATCATACTCAATTTTATATATCAAGATTTTTTATAGATAAGTATGAAATAAAGTTAGAATAACACGAATCAACTGTTTTTAGTGTGATGTCCGTCTGTCGATCTGTGAACACGTGTAGAGCAAATTCGGCTAAACGACTTATAAAATTTCATATTTAAGCTTCGAAAGTAAATCTTTTGGTGAAAATCTGCTGCCATCTGGATGCGGTAATTTATTGAAGTCGCCTTTTTGTGTTTTACAAATATTGCGCAACAAATATATATTTCGAAAAAATATTTAACAAAAATTACTATATAAGTTATAATTAACAACTTTTATTTGTGACATTTTTCGATACGCTAAATATTTTGTTTATAATTTTTCATATTTTTAAATGATTCTGTAAATAGGGGGCATATTTATATCAAGACAGTTTTGTTTTTAGTTACCATGACAAAAATATTTGTTATACAAATTTTTCTATTCCATAAATTTATTGAGTAGGAAGACGGTCGGTTTTGTGGTGCCCAAAGCAGATTTTTTTGAATATATATATATACAGTGCGATATTTTTATCTCTGAACATATGAACTGAACTACATACAAATTCCCTATGTTCAATTTTTAAAAAAACATATCAGACGCATAGAGACATCCCTGACAGTTATGCAACCAATCATACGTAATATAATGTTTATTTGAATAAAAAATAAAATATTTAACAGAATATGGTCATTTATTGTAAATTGCTGAACACTTAAATTTATAAATAATAATAATAATAAATAATACTATACATTTTTAAACAGATTTCTTGAAATAATGCGAATAGTTTAATGCTTTCTAAATATTTTGTTGAAAGTAATTCATTTTTTTTCAAATAACTGTCACATTATGTAAGATTGGTTGCATAACTATCAGGGATGTCTCTATGCGTCTGATTTGTTTTTTTTTAAATTGAACATAGGGAATTTACATGTAATTCAGTTCATATGTTCAGAAATAAAAATATCGCACTGTATATATATATATATATATATATATATATATATATATATATATATATATATATATATTTAAGTAACTGTTTAACGCCATAAGGCTACATAGTTATATTCGGCGTTATATTCGAATATATACACTATAATATCTTTCATACGAATTGATCCAACGTACTAGACTACAAATTTGCTCAAATGTAATCGTAGTAGTATACAGGTGAATATACAAATTTATTAATACTTTATATCGATTAAAAATTGTCAACTTAATCGTCTGTATCGTTAGCTCAGATGGTAAGAGCGCCTAGCCGGTTACTAGAAGGTCCTGGGTTCGATTCCCAGACGATATAAGTTGACAAATTTTTGATTTAATTTTCAATTAATCATTGATATTTATTTAATTTAATATATATATATATATATATATATATATATATATATAAAATAAGTATTTATGTATTCGAAGGACTTTATAATTATGCCATAATAACATTATTTAAAACTAAAAAGTTTATGTAAATTTACATTATAATTCTAGTGATATTACTATATTTTTGTATTAATTTTATAAATTGTTTTATAAATTTACTAATAATTTATCAAATTTCAATCAATAATATAGTATAATTACCATGATTATAATGTATATTTAAATAGATTTTTACAGTACATATATGTAATTAATTTAAAATAAAAATTATACAAAATAATTGGATATTTTGACAGAATTGACAAATATTTTGATAGAAAAACTATAAAATGTTCCATAAGAAGTATACAGGTCTCTGTATTAGTGCTTTTAAATATTTTTTGAATATTGTATTCGGCTAACACTGATAACAAATAACGATTAACCGCAATTAATCGGTTAATCGTGTCATATTTTAAACTGTACATAGTTACTAGAATCACTGTCCTGTATTTAAAACAAAATCCATATTTTATTCATATTTGCGAAAGGAGTGTGCATGGCTGATAATAGAAAAATGATAAATTTTAAACATTTCAGTTCAGCTTAGTGTGTTTTTTTATACACCTATTCTAATTATCGAAATATATTTATAAAGATGATAATATTAAACAGAGAGTTGAACTGGCACAACAAAATTATAAAATAATAAACATTTTATAAATACAATCCGGGTATATTAAACAGATGTATATAACTAAGGTATTAACAGGTTGAAATAATAATTCAAAGCAAATTTTCTAAAGTAGTTGTAAAAAGTAAGTGTTTGCAGTATTTCTATCTGTAGTTAATAAATTTTAAATAAAATAACTGCGTTGCTACAATTATACGTAAGTTTTGATGTTACATTTTTTTTATCGTAAATGTGACAACACATTTTATTAGTAATAAATATATTGTTATTATGTTGTTTTGTTTTCAATTGCAATTATAAAAACCTATTATCTAACAATCATATATTACAGTAAATCTTAAAATAGAACCAAAATTGCCATTACTATAAACAATGCTTTTCCTATACATCAGGCCTGTTTTTTACAAAAGTGATAACATTATCAGAATTATATTATTATCCCTGATTCTAATAAACAGCGTGCACTGTATTATTTATATTTAGTATCAATCTAAATTTAATTTAATAAAAAATATTCTTGTAGATGAATTTTGTTCAATTCTGTTTCATACTGATCAAATTGAAATTCATTACTTTAAAATTGCCAATTTTAAAACAAACACTAATAGTCGATTTCAATTTTAAGCAGATAGAAAAAAAAGAAACCATATAATATATTTTGCCGTTAAAAGTTTGACAAGAAGCATTATTTTATTGACAATCATTGTGCTAGTACAATTTAAATGGGTTGTATTTTTTCGCATGATAGAATTGGTATTATTCACAACGAAACTGATATAATTCAAACACGAAAGTAAAATGAATGACGATAGTATATTATGAGGAGTGACAATAAATGATTTTGTGTTGAGCCCATATATTTATGACCGAGGCAAAGCCGACACAATCTGGGCGAAATAAAAAAGAGCTTTCGATTCCGAGTCAGACATATACGATTTTTTCTTCAAGCGTTCTTAAAAAAGTACTTAACTAATAAATCAAAATATATGCTAAGTAACCTTATCCATTACTAATATTTGTAGAATAGTTAGTGTATGCATATATTATTTATATTTGTGATAATTAATATTTTTATTAGTATTTGTATGAGAGGAATTATGAATGTGGATGTAACGAAAGTTGCTTGTTTGGATAGGTATGTTTGGAGGAGACTGATTTCGGGATAATGAAAAGGGTTTGTCCCACACCCTATTGGGTACATGGCGTGATTGTATATGTATGTATGTATAATTAGTGTAGAAAGATGAAACTTGCCTCTTCTCAAATAGGGAATGAACCAATTAAAATGACACCACTCCCATCAAAATCGTTTCAGGGGTTTAGGAGAAGATGCTGGAGAAACATATATATGTATATATATATATATATATATATATATATATATATATATATATACATACAAACATTTGACAATTAGGGAGAGTAAATACTATAATAAGTGTAAATATATCGCGTTTAAAAGTTTAATATATATATATATATATATATATATATATATATATACCGGGTGTTCGTTCGTCAAGTTCGTATGGGCGTTTAACATGTAATTTCGATAAATTGCGATATACTACTTTCTCGAGTAAAATTCGAAGAAATACTTAGAATACTTTTCGATAGGACATAAAAGGTTCTACTATTTGGTTTTAGTTTCAATTTGCTAGCATGTGCCGTTTGGGCGCTAGAATTTTTTGATGATTTTTTGGTTTTTATTTTTTTTCTCAAAAACTATGAGGTATAGGAAAATAAGCATGGCATAGAAAAATGCGGAATAATGAGTACAATAATTGAGTGAAAAAACCATTATTCTACAATGCATCGTTTAGTAGATTTTGGGATTTTGGGATTTTGGGATTTTTTCAAAATATGACTTTTTTCAAAATTTGCTCAAAAAAATCTGAAAAAATTCAGTAACATAGAGAAAAAATTTAGCTATATAATAGATAAGTAACTTTTTTCTCTAATTCATACTGATTTTGCAGGAAAAATTATTAAAAATTCTAAAAAACATTTTAGAATTTTCAATAATTTTTCCTGCCAAACCAGAATGAGGTAGAGAAAAAAGTTACTTAGCAATTATGTAGCTAATTTTTTTCTCTATGTTACTGAATTTTTTCAGATTTTTTTAAGCAAATTTTGAAAAAAGTCATATTTTGAAAAAATCCCAAGGGTCCCTTGTCAAATTTTCAAAAATTCAGTTTTTAATTTTTTTCTAGTAAACGATGCATTGTAGAATAATGGTTTTTTCACTCAATTATCGTACTCATTATTCCGCATTTTTCCATGTCATGCTTATTTTCCTACACCTCATAGTTTTTGATAAAAAAAATAAAAACCAAAAAATCAAAAAAAAATTCTAGCGCCCAAACGGCACATGCTAGCAAATTAAACCTAAAACCAGATAATAGAACCTTTTATGCCCTATCGAAAAGTATTCTAAGTATTTCTTCGAATTTTACTCGAGAAAGTAGTACATCGCAATTTATCGAAATTACATGTTAAACGCCCATACGAACTTGACGAACGAACACCCGGTATATAAATAAACTTAGATAGCTATGAAAAAATGAATCTCTCTGCCATATTGCGTGCAAGAAAATGTGTGAAATTGATATGAAAATAATGAAAATACTTTTTCTAGAGCAATTCCCCAATAAAATCTCATTACGCATCGTTTAGGGGATGCATTTAGCTACAATTTGATATGCAACAACATAATATTCGGGCATTTTTACCGCAAGAAATCGCAATTGAATTTTAAACGGCGATTATAAACATAATTTTTCAAAATTTTCAGAATCAAGATAAAATCGTAGAAAGATGACACTGGCCTATTCCCAAACAGGGAATGAACCAATTAAAATAACACAACTCCCATCAAAAGCGGTTCAGGGGTTTAGGAGGGGATGCTGGAGAAACATATATACATACATACAAACATACATACAAACATTTGACAATTAGAGAGATTATAATTGTATTGGTAACCTAATGACCTCTTTCACAATAGACAATATGGTAACGTAATACTAATATTATGATACGCTTAAAGAAAATTATATTTTTTACGACAGATATTGTAAATGTACAAACAAATATTTTTCTTATAATAGAAAATATAAATGCACGGGAAAATAAATTTTATCGTATCAAAAAATATAAGAAAATGACATTCTAATAGCAAAAAATCAAAAACTAACCTTTTAACCCAACCTATCTTAAATTTGCCGTGAAATTTCCCATCTATATCGTCTCAAATATTATTTTTATCGTGCTATACTTGTCGTTTGTATATCTTATCGTACAATAACGTATCCTTTATTTAAAACCGATGCATTTTTTTGCTAGTGCTTACAATTAACTTTAATTAAAATGTTTATTATGAAGTTATTATGAGCGAGTTATTTGTTTTTGGTTTACCTTTACATTTTGCTACAAGCATGTTCGTTCCCATTTCCAATTAGTGTAACAGAAGTTTCTTGAGGCATTGGTCTTCGAATTGATGAAGTTAGCTGTGCTCGTCGACTTAAGACAGAATACTGTCTTCTAGATGTTGTAAGTGACATTGAAGTTGCATGCTGACCTTGACAGGTATTGCATCTGGAACGTGCTGATGTTACAGTTTGACAAAAAAGATATCTGGAAATTGAAATTTTACAAAACATTAGACACAATTCATTTACCTATTTATACCAGTATTATAAAATGAAAAAATTGTGACTTTGTTTCAAAAAGTTAATCTCTGAATTTACTGGACCTAAATTTCATAACTTTAATTTCTACAAAATTTTAAAATCTACAAGAATTCAACTTTTCCCTATCCAATTTTTTTATACATCATGTCAAATTATATTCACTTAAACGATTTTGTAAATTCCACTGGAGATTTCAAATATTTCCGCGAAAAGAATTCAGTGAATCACGAAAAAATATTCTTTCTTTCCATAAATCAATGATATGATCTCTAATTCTTTTTCTATTGCAGCAATATAAATAGTATAATAAATAAAGCAGAGCTGGGTAGTAGCTAGCTACTAAAGTAACTTAGCTACTAGCTTAGCTATATATGTTGGCAGCTGTTGCTGCGCTCCAAAAAAATAAAATTAGCTTTAGCTTGTAGCCAGTAGCTAAAACATAAAGCTACTATTTTTAGCTATTTTTAATAGCTTATAACTACTTTTAGTAGCTTATAGTTACTTTTAGTAGCTTACAGCTACTTTTAGTAGCTTACAGTTACTTTTAGTACTATAGTTTATAGCTGCTTTCAGAAGTTTACAGTCACTTTTTCATACTTAATAATTACTTTTCTTAACGTAGTTGCTTTTGTTAATACTTTGACTAAAAAAAAAAAATGTATAGTTCTCAGTACGGTGTTTGTCTCATTTACAAAGTAGCTTAAAAAGTAGTTCACATAATAGCTCAAGAACAGTTAATTTAATAATAACTTATAGCTGTAGCTCAAGGTACTTTTGAAAAAAGTATTTTTAAGAATACCTTGTACATATCTATTTTGTTTGTCAAAGAACTGTACACAAAAAATTGTTTATTAAATATTAATCTAACCACAATTTTTACCCTAGATAAAAACATATAAACGAGAAGTGACAACGATAGAAATTAAGGGGGGAAATACATGTAAAAAAAATTTTTTTTCGATTTTTTTTACATAAATTAATTGCTTATACATCGAAGATTTATCCAGCAAAATATCTAAGCAATCAGAAATGTATTTACCGAGAAAAAGGCATTTTTCTACTTGCGCGTCGCTAGCCGCTTTGGCTAACCGGCGACTTTAAGGGGGGAATTACATGTAAAAAAAAAATTTTTCGATTGTTTTTTAAATAAATTAATTGCTTATACATTGAAGATTTATCCAGCAAAATATCTAACTGATCAGAAATGTATTTACCAAGAAAAAGGCATTTTTCTACCTGCGCCTCGGTAGCCGCTTTGGCTAACCGGCGACTTTAAGGGGGGAAATACATGTAAAAAAAATTTTTTTCGATTTTGCTGATATAATTGCTTATACATCGAAGATTTATCCAGCAAAATATCTAACCAATCATAAATGTATTTACCGAGAAAAAGGCATTTATCTACCTGTGCTTCGGTAGCCGCTTTGGCTAACCGGCGACTTTAAAGGGGGAGATACATGTAAAAAAAAAATTTTTTGATTTTTTTTTTTAAATAAATTAATTGCTTATACATGGAAGATTTATCCAGCAAAATATCTAACCGATCAGAAATGTATTTACCGAGAAAAAGGCATTTTTCTACCTGCGCCTCGGTAGCCGCTTTGGCTAACGGGCGACTTTAAATGAGTTTTTCTCGAGTCGGTTTTTTACAAATGGCGGGCGTGATAAGTCGAGCAATTTTCATACAAATGAGTTGAAACTTTGTGTGTTTAAAAGGAAATAGAATTTTATTCTATATGAAATTCTGACATAACGAAAATATTAACATTAAATTATTTTTAGGGATGTCTAAAGTAAAAAAAAAAATGCTGAAAATTTGACTTTTTTTTTCTCATTGAGTTAAAATGATAAAATATCCGTTTTTTTGTAGTTTTCGGAATTCACATATAACAAAATATATCAGAGAATCATGATCAGTGACTAAAAATAAAAAAAAAATTTTTTTCCGGCTCCAGGAATTCCCGCCAATCGACCGGGCAAGGCGGACGCGACATCACTTAAGATTGGTTCCGAGATCACCCAGAGGTCACAGAAAGTTACAAAAATTCATAAGTGTAGTTGATTATATGTCACATAGAATAAAAGAAACTACAGCATTGTAGATTGTTTCATTCGGCCAAAAAAATATCCTAAAAAACCTTATTTTTTTAGGTCGTTACATGTATTTCCCCCCTTAAATGAGTTTTTCTCGAATCGGTATTTTTATAAATGGCGGGCGTGATAAGTCGAGCAATTTTCATAAAAATGAGTTGAAATTTTGTGTGTTTAAAAGAAAATGGAATTTTATTCTATATAAAATTTTGATATAACGAAAATATTAACATTAAATTATTTTTAGGGGTGTCTAAAGTAAAAAAAATGCTGAAAATTGAACCTTTTTTTTCACAATGAGTTAAAATGATAAAATATCCGTTTTTTTTGTGTAGTTTTCGAATTTCACATAGAACAAAATACATCAGAGAATCATGATAAGTGACTAAAGGTCAAAAAAAATTTTTTTTTCCGGCTCCAGGAATTCCCGCCATACGACCAGGCAAGGCGGACGCGACATCAATTAAGATTGGGTTCGAGATCACCCAGAGGTCACAGAAAGTTAAAAAAATTCATACGTGTAGTTGATTATATGTCACATAGAATAAAAGAAACTACAGCATTGTAGCTTGTTTCATTCAGCCAAAAAAAAATCCTAAATAACCTTATTTTTTTAGGTCGTTACATGTATTTCCCCCCTTAAAATTAACGAGTTCTACTGCTTTAAAGAAGTAGAATTCGAAATCTATATGTCGAGAAGGGGGGGGGGGGATAACTTAGTTCTTCAAAATTTTATAGAAAGTATGTTATAAAATTCAGACTCTGATTTGAATGGGATTTTGCATCGTAGTTTGTAGAGCAACTATTCCAAATAATTATAAATAATCTCATCAGACGACAAAGTTTTTGTTTCACTAAATTTTCTGTTTCATTTATAATTAACATCAAATATTAGAAGTGAAATTGAAAGAAGAGTTAATGCTGGATTTGGGTGCTTTGGGCATATTAGGAATGTAAATGTTTCCAAAGGAGCCCTCCGTTTGAGTATGTACAAATGCTCTTTTGGTGCCTGTGTTCATGTATGGTAGTGAATTTTGGGTTTGGTTGCAAAAACATAAAAGGAAAATGACTGCTGTGGAAATAAGATTTTTACGCAGAGTATATGGTATAACTAGAAGGAATCGGGTACGAAATAGATTGATGTATGATGAGTGTGAAATTGAAAAAATATTATGCAAAAATTGCCGTGTTAGTTAGTTAAGATGGTTCAGTTATCTTGAGCAAATGTCTAGTGAACGATTCATAAATGTTTTTTAAAGTATACGTTTGCCCGTGGAGAGTGGCATATGTGAGCGGAAGTAGTAAAAATAGAAGAGCATGTATGAGATATGGGTTAGATGAATGTGAAACAAGTTAAATTTGCTTATCTGGATAGGAATGTTTGAAGGAAACCTATTTCGGGATAGTGGAAAGGGTTTGTGCCATTCCTTTTTGAGTACATGGTGTGATTGTTTATATATGCATGTATGTATGTAAATAGTAAAATACTTGAATTATTAATGCTCGGACTGATACTTGTCGAATACAATTTACTCTCATTTATTACAGATTATATTTATAATTATAAAGTAATAGAAAAATATATAAAAATAACTGATATGACAAAAATTAATTTAAACAAATTTGTATTGGTGTTATGCCAGCGAACCTTTTCCTTTTGAATATAGAAATACTTTTCCTTTTGGTCAACAATTCCACCTGGTATATGAAACGAAGTTTTTAGGGGCGAATGGACGGAAACTGCCGAACAAAGGCACACCGAGACATTCCTCCCGGATAGAATTAATGTAAACGCTACAGATATTATTAATCTTAGTAGGAAGAGAATCCGAAATATGATGGGTATCTTGAGTGGACACTTCCATCTGGCTAAACACCAAAATATACTGGGTTTAAAGGAGAGGCATTTGAAACACCTCTACGCCTGATTTGCGACTGTGACACTCTAGCTCAAAAAAGATACAACAAGTTTGGACTAGACGAGATAGGACCAAGTTACTGGATTTCATAAAAGAGACAAGACTTCTTTCATGAGATAGATCAAAGAGACAGTACAATAGGTCACTAGGCCGCTGTGCTCTGGGACTCAATGATACCAACCTTATGCATAGATAGATAGATAGATATGCCAGCGAATAAAAATGATATATTAATATGTAAAATATGTCAAATAATGATTTTGAGTATGTGTATTAAAATTTTATAACTGTTGGGATAATAAAAAATTTAAATTCAAGACCAGACCAAATATATTATCTAAAAAAACATTGAATAAAAATTGCACCGGTAAATTGCTACTACAAACACTAAAATAATATAGTAAATAAAGTAGTGATTGTCTCAAAAATAAAAAATCTGATCACCCTAGAATATGGTATATACATAGAATATGGTATATACATAATAATAACATTAAATTAATAAAAAATATATAAATGCTCGTACTATAAATAAAATAACGAAGTTATAATACAATACGCGGCAAGACTGATGTAAAATATTATATTACGTTTTGTGAGTGAATCAAGGAATTTCCACTTAATGTATTTATCATTTTATATTTTAGTACAATTTCTTCGTAAATTTCTTAAAATTTATCTTTGTTTGCAATCAGTCGTCAAAATGCTATTAACAAATATCTGATGGATATACTTATCTGGTGGTTAGGTTACAACTGAATTCCTGTGCAGTTTCTATTGCTATCAACTTACTTATTTCAATGATTTCATCTAAAATAGAAGTAGAAAAATCAATTTCATGCAATTTCGTTTCGTCTAATTTTAGAATATTAGTGCAGAAAAACGAACAAAACTAAAACAAATTAAATAAACTTTAATCACTTGATACTTTAATTTTTGTAGCAAATAAAACCGTATTAACCCATTCCGTTTCTAGAGAATTATTATCGGTATTTATAATTTGTTATAACGCTTCAAATCAAGTTAGATTTGGAGTTAAAGCAAAAACGAATCGATTTTACAGCATAATTACAAAAATTATTATTTCTTCACGCGCATCATAATATTTGTATTACATTACCATACTGCCTGTGTAGAAAGAAGTCATTATGTTACTAGTACAATCAAGATATTATTATACAGCATTTAGCTACTATATATACACAACTGGTTTGCAGCACCAAATATAACAACAACGTCAAGTATATCTAATTTGAAATAATCCTGGACCATTTTGAAAAATAGTACGTTAAGCAAAGTTAAGTTAATTGATAACTGAATTGTTTATTTTCGCTTCAATTTGAATTTAAATATTGAAAATGTTTTAAGAAATGCAAGAAATGCAAAGTGCACCGTCCACGGTCGTCAGAAACTGCATATTCGATCAAAGAAACACGGTCAAGTGTATTTAATTTGATATCTTCAACGGCTATATTAAAAACTATTAGGTTAAATAATAATTGCATTGTTTATTTTCGCTTAAATTAAAGATGTACAAGAATAGCATTGTATACCACCCAAGATGGTCAGAAATTGTATATTCTACAAAATAAAGATTAATACTCACAAATCACGTAACAAATATAAATAATATATATTATATACATACAGGGTGTCCCCGGATGGGGTTGCGCACTCTTGTAAACTTTTTTATTTTGGAGTTTTCGGTAAAATGTTATTCTTCATAAAAAGTTTTGCTTGGCCTGAAACTTATTTTTAGCCTACTTTCTATTTTTTAAAATTAAGTAGGCCTTTACAGTTGAGCAAAAACTATTTTCATTTTAGGTAAAGTACCTTTTCTGTTCACAGTATGCCGAAATCTTGTTAAGAAAAGTTGTTCGGAATGAGAAGTTATGGCCATATGCAAATTTTCAGGATGATAGTCTTACTTTGATAAAATTCGAAAAGTTATTAAGTTATGTAAATTTTCGTCGCAAAATTAATAAAGATCTTTCTGCTTACTGCTATTTGAACGATATTATAAAATTGCGTAAACTTCGCATAATGTAATGGAAAAATAGAACGAACTGCAGTAAACAATTGCTGTAACTGCATACATCATATCTAGGATATTTTAATTTTAATACAACATAACAAAAAACAAATTCTAAACATTGAAATTATTCCACGTAATATCCTCCTCTTAGTACACATTCTTCTATTCGGGTTCTAAATTCTAGGTAGGTCGATGAAAGCATTTCGTCATTCACACTAGCAACAGCTTCTATGATTTTTTGTTTTAAATTTTCCAAATCGTTTTCTTTGAATTTTATCAAAGTAGAACTATCATCCTGAAAATTTGCATATGGCTATAACTTCTCATTCCGAACAACTTTTTTTAACAAGATTTTAGCATACTGTGAACAGAAAAGGTACTTTACCTAAAATGAAAATAGTTTTTGCTCAACTGTAAAGGCCTACTTGATTTTAAAAAAATCGAAAGTAGGCTAAAAATAAGTTTCAGGCCAAGCAAAACTTTTTATGAAGAATAACATTTTGCCGAAAACTCCAAAATAAAAAAGTTTACAAGAGTGCGCAACCCCATCCGGGGACACCCTGTATATGTACATATTATTCTACAACAATTAGTAACTGATTAAAATAACGTTGCAAGTATTTTTATTGTGTGTCTGTGTCAAAAAAAATAATTGTATATAGAAATCCTTCATATAAGCTCTAGATGACGAATCTGAACTTAGTTTATGTAGGTGTATGGATGTGCGTCGTCAGCTCGCTCGCTCGCTCGGTCGTAAGACAAAATTTTGTGATCGCAACTCCTCCTAGACGGTTCAACCGATTTTAATAAAATTTTCAGGATAAATTTGTCTAGTGCCCAAAATGGTCATGTGGTTTTGGTTTTTTCCAGTGATGCCAACTTTCCGAGAAAAAAATTACTAAAAATTCATTGTGGCTACATTATTTATCCGATTTTGATTAAATTTTCAGGAAAGATTTCCCTAGTACCCACATAAATTACATAATTTTAATATAAAACAGTGTTGCCAACTTTTCAAAAAAAAATTACTAAAATTTTTAAAAATTTATTGTGGCTACATTATTTATCCGATTTTGATCAAATTTTCAGAAAAGATTCCCCTAGTGCCCACATACATTTCGTAATTTTAATAAAATACAGTGTTGCCAACTTTCTGAGAAAAAAATTACTAAAATTTTTAAAAATTTATTATAACCAAGTTATTTAACCGATTTTAATCAAATTTTACTAAAGATTCTCCTAGTACCCGTATAAATTATGCAATTTTAACAAAATACAGTGTTGCCAACTTATTGAGAAAAAATTACTAAAATTTAAAAAAAATTATTGTGGCTACATTATTTATTTGATTTTGATCAAATTTTCACAAAAGTTTTTCCTAGTGCTCACATAAATTATAATTTTATTAAAATACGGTGTTGCCAACTTTCCGAAAAAAAAATTAATAATTTTCTAAAAATTTGTTCTGCCTGCATTATTTATCCGATTTTAATCAAATTTTTACAGAAGATACTCTTAGCGCCTATAATATTATATATTATCAAAATACAATGTTGCCAACTTTTGGTGAAAAATTTTTTTATTCCAATTTCTTATCATTTATGTGATAATGTCAAATTGGTCTATATATGGGTTTACCCATATACTTCTAATCTTGTTTAATTTAGTTTCGTTTTGAGTCGTGATTCTCAAAGTGGGCAATATCACCCCATTATGGGCAATTTAAGATCCGAGCAATGATGGGCTGATAGGTAATAAGGGAGAGAGCTATGAAGATTCTGGGGCCAAAATAAAAATACCGCATAACGCGCAAACATTATCTCTATATAGCAGAAGGGGGGGGGGAGTATTAAAAATTTATTTTATTCGTAATTGGACAATAGCTCAAATAAATTTGAAAATAAATCGTATATTTTACTCAAAATAGAAAGCTTTTTTGTGTTTTTCCCAGATTGCTCTCCTCGGCTTTACCTTGGCTACAAATATCTGGGCTAAATACAAATAATCATTGTTTTCTTCGACTCGTAACATAATATTCATCAACTTACCAAACCTTTAATATCACATTTATTCAATGTTGTCAACAAAATAATAATTTTTCTATGTCGTTTTTAGGTTAACTTTACTACTTAAATTGCTTATGTCTAAACCGGCCGTAATTAATTTTTTTAAATATTTTCTAAATACGTATATCCATCTAATTACCAATATATCGTGTTACAAGGAAAATAAAGCAATCTTTATTGTGTTGATCTAAAAAAAATTTTTAAGTAACTTTATTTGTTATTCTATATTTACATTTGATATTTTTTTAGAATTTTTATAATAATAATAATAATAGAGTTTGATTTGAAAACAAAATCAACTCCAAGCCGAACTCTCAAGCACTAAATCAAGCTCGTGAATTTCTAGTTCTATATAATGTATATTTTTTTAAGACAAAATTTATAAATTTTTAGTTTTGTTACCAAAAATAGCGTTTGCAAATATTCATATTAACCAATTTTGAAACAGGTAAACCAAATTGAATCTTCAATTCTAAATTAAGAAATCAATATTTTATAATGTATAATTAAATTTTGATTTTCTAAAAATTTAACATGGTAATTGATTTTATAAATTTAAACAAAAATTAACCAATTAAAACCGATTTGGAATATAAAAAACTAGTTGAAGAACAAAAACCAATTTTAATATATATATATTAGAATGTTTAAAATTTTTTTATTTAACATACTTGATATACGATCCGAAATTTAATGAAACGAAAGATAACCAACCTCATTCTACGATTAATAGGGAATAAGTGCGATAAAGGTCGCAAAATGACGTTTTTCACGTATTTTTTCGAGTTTTACAAAAAAATATCGTAATTTAAATTCTAAATCAAATTCTAAATAATAAATTTTCATAAATCTACTACATAATTCGTTATTTAAAATAAAAACAACAATTTGTTTAATTGATTTTTATTAAAACAAAATTAATATTCATTGTTTCAAAATAGAGTCTTCTAGAACTATTTACATGTTTGAAGGGGGAAAAAAAATAAATTCTTTCACCATTTTGTAAAAAAAATTTCTAATTTATTGTTCTCAGTAATAGTATACGTGTTTTGTCTGCATTCGAAGTGTAAAATTTATAATATAAATAAATCAGATCATATCTATTAACTTTTTAATATAGATATAAATAGAGATAATTTTAATCTACATTAAAATGAATAGTGTATTAGTTTGTTACAAACAATTATATTTTTCGTGTTTTGTTTTGTTTTCAAAGAAAAGACATTTTACAAATTTATCAATAATTTGTATTATGGTAGGTACTCATTGAATACAGATTTCCTTTTTTAATAATTAACAACAATAATTTTAAATATTAGCCACGACACACATTCAATTCTTACATGTAAGTCTCAACTGTATTTTACATTGTAATCTCTGTTGTAATTTCTGTTTAATTATTATATTGTATATATTTGTAATATTTCAGTGTTGATGAAGCCAATAATCAATTGGCAAAATATTGGTAATAATAATAAATAGATTGAATGTAATGTTCGCAGTCTTAATTTGTCCTTGCTTACCGTAATTCCGCTAACAACTTCTACAATATATATATATATATATATATATATATATATATATATATATATATATATATATAAATTAGTCCACTATGATTTTATCACATAAATAACAAAAAATAGAAATAACAATTTTATAATTTTTCATAGTAAAAATCATTCAGAACTCATTATATTAAAATAAAAAGCCTTAATTTACAGTTCTGTATTAATATTTATTAATAGATGACATTTCGAAAGACTCAACGTTTGTCGTCATTAGGAAGAATGATACAAATGGCATTTAGGGTAAATAAACAGAATAGAGTAGTAACTTGTTTCTATGTTCTGTTTATTTACTCTAAATATCATTTGTATCTTTTTTCATAATGTAGTCTAAACGTCGATTATCAATAAATATTAATACAGAACTGCAACCCAAAGGTGTTTTGTTATTTTATAATTTTCCTCCAAAAGTTTGCAACGTTGTTTAAATAATTTATTAATTTTGGATAATCAATGAAATTGAAATAAAAATTTTGTATGTCGCCATAACAAAGTTTCAAAAATTTTAATTTTTTCTCAGAAAGATTTCAAAACTGTAAGACAATAAAATTATGTAAATTATATCGGTACTAATAGAATCTTTTGCAAAAAATTTATTAAACTCGGATAAATAGTTAAGCCGGAATGAAATTTTAAAATTTTTTGTCGAAAAGTTGGCAATATTGTATACTAGTAAAATTATATAATTTATATGGGTACTAGCAGAATCTTTTGAATTTTTTTTATTAAAATCGAATAAGTAATGTAGTCAAAATAAATTTTTTAATACTTTAGTAATTTTTTTCATGGAAAGTTGGCAACATTAGAAAAAGTAAACCCACATGACCATCGTGGGCCCAATAAACCTATCTGGACCGTCTGGAAGGAGTTGCAATTACAATATTTTGAATGACGACCGAGTGAGCGAGCGAACAAGTTGACGCCGTACAACCAAACACACACACACACACACACACACACACACACACACACACACACACACACACACACACAAAGATCCTCATAAACTAAGTTCAGATTCGTCATCTGTTGGTTATATAAAGGATTTCTATTTATTTTGTTTTAATTTTTGACAATGTTTCAGACACCATACCGAACACTTTACTCCTTTTCTTTTTAGTCAAAATGATAAATACAGTTCTCAATACTGGTTAATCATTAACCAATATTTTATCGGTTAGATACCCTGCTGAAAAGAACCTGTAATACAAAATTTTTGACGAGTGTGAGATAAAATCCCGATAGAGCCAAAACGTCCGGATAACGAAAATTTCGATTGGGTAAACTAATTTTTTTTTCGAGAAGTTAGCTATTGCGATATTGACCCGAACGCTTTTTGACATTTATTAACGATATTTTAAACTGAGGAGAAAGGCTGAATTAATTTACTGGAAACGAAGCATATTTCTTTAATCTGAAACAAATTCCTTGAACTCGAAAAATCGAATTTGCTGCCGTTGAATTTAATAGTCGCAAAAGATAAGACTAAGTTTAATTAATTTGTAAACAATATTTTTAATTTCTTGTTTGTAATAGATAATAGGGCGCTGCTTAAAATATGTTTTTAATATTTTCAATCATCATATAAAATTTAATAGGTTAATAAACTAATTTAATAGCAGATTATGCACTACATAAATGTATTTGTAGAATTACATATGCAATACGTGTATAAAAATGTATATACAATGTATTTTTATATATAAAAATACAATGCATCTCAGAAATAAGAGTACTCATAGTCAGCTATATGTTATGTGACAAAAATGCAATGTTTTATACAAAGTATTTAAAAAATCCATTGAATTGTTATACATTATTACGGCAGTAAAAATTTTACAACTGCTATATATTGATATACATATATATATATATATATATATATATATATATATATATATATATAAATTGTAAAATTTTCATTACCGTAATAATGTATAAGAATTCAATGGATAACGGATATGCGGTATATATTAAGTAATAAGTCAGTTACATTTATTCAATTTATTGTAAATCCAATATTTCGCCTCCAAAATTGTGGGCTTCATCATGGAGAACACTAAATAATAATACATAGCATGTAAACAAATAGATAATACAAAAATAAGAAAAAGAAAATAAGAGACAAAAACTTACATGTATGAATAAATGAATTAAGTTAAGCATGAAATTGATAGATCGTTTAAACTTAAAATGCATTGAATGATAATATCACAGCGCAAATTCAGCAAAAAATTTACTAAATTTAAACAAATCAACAAAGTAATGAGCCAATTACGTTGTGAAAGAAAACGTATTCTTTAGATACATTAAATATGTATTATATAATTCTTAAAAAACACATTGTATACAATAAAGCACACCTCGCACGCTGCAACTCCGTGAAATAATACAGCTTAAGTAGGGAGAGGGGAGAAAAACACAATATGAAAACTGATGAAAATACCTCTCGCACAACATTTCCGTACTAAAAATCTATTTATTCAGCCGTTAGAAAGTACACTTAGTTACAGTTTAGTGTGCGCAAATAAAATATTCCCCACTTTCTACCAAACGAAATGTCTAATTCAAACTTAAATGGCGAGAGTCATGTCTTTGACATGCATTTAAGAGGGCATATACCTTTTTCAGCCTAAAAACTGACAAAACTTTAAGATTTTTTTAAACGCAAACTATGATAGATGGATTGCTTGGGTTTTGACTAAAATAAAACTTCACTTCTCCTCTACGGATTAAAATTTTTTTATTAAAAATCTGTCTCAGATCGGGAAAAATGGTCCATAGCAGATTGTCTATTTTATTATGGACCGACAGTTTGGCACGGAGATTCCTCAGCTGTCAAATAAACACGATATTAGTATTTTCTAATATATTTTACACATCCATACGAATCCGATTTATAAAATTTAGATTTTTGACAAAATGGCGGCATTTTTTATTTTTTGAATAAATAAAAAAAATTGTCTATCAAAAAATAAAAATGCCGCCGTTTCGTCAAAAATCTAAATTTTATAAATCGGATCCGTATGGATGTGTAAAAATATATTAGCAAAATACTAATTTCGTGTTTATTTGTGTTTCAGATAAATGACAGCTGAGGAATCTCCGTGCCAATATGTCGGTCCATAATAAAATAGACCATCTGCTATAGACCATTTCTCCCAACCTGAGACAGATTTTTAATAAAAAAAAATTTGATCCGTAGAGGAGAAATGAAGTTTTATTTTAGTCAAAACCCGAGTAATCCATCTATCATAGTTTGCGTTTAAAAAAAATCGTAAAGTTTTGTCAGTTTTTGGACTGAAAAAAGTATATTTTTTTAAAATTTTCTGGCCAAGTAATGTATACATTGCGTTACATAATATTACACACTAATTATGTTTCATATATGTAACATCAGCTAAATATATTCTCCTAGCCCTGAAGAAGGCAATAGTGATTGCCGAAACGTTGGCATAGAAGATAATAAAAATATGTAACTGACTAAATTCCGTCTAATATTTATTATTTTTTATAAACTTTAATAACACTAGATAATATAATTTCAAATTATAGAATGATTAACAAATGTGAAACAAGAGTTATTAAGATTTGTCGTATTTTTTATTTAAATATGACTAGATTGTTTCAGCAAATTTCGTGCGTTATTCTTTCCGCTAATCTTCTTTACTTGAAACCAGTTGAATGAATGAATAATAATTTGTGTGTTTTATTCAAGTAAATTGTTTTATTTTAAAAAAAATTTTATTATTTTGTTTTTAACTAGGGCTGGAAACCAGTTTAAACAAGATTAAAAGCATATGGCTAAACCCAGTCAACCGCAGAGAATTAATATATAATTAGAAAATTTAAAAATTTTGAAAAAATGTATTGGCATCGTCGGGATTCAAACCCGGGACCTCTTGTTTTCAATTATTCCAAATTTATTCAATTCTCTAATTATATATTAGTTACAGTAGAACCTCAATTATTTGGGCCAGCCGGGGCCAAGCCTTCGCCGGATAATCGAAAACACGGATAATCCAAAGACCTCATTTTTATTTTTTTTTTAATTTATTCAGACAAATACATGTGTCAAACGAAGAAAAGAAACGTGATACTACATTCATGTAACACAAAATAACAGTTTTACTATTTATACATAATGTATAAACGTACATTGCACAATATATGTATGTATGTACATATGTCTGTTTACGTTTAACTAACGAGTTGGTCGGTAGTTGGCGAAAATAATAAGTAAACACATAAACGGGGGATTTCCCAAGCCGAACTCGGGTATTCTCCGAGACGAACGCCTGCAAGGTGCATTCAGCGTTCATGCGCCAACCTCTGGCCGTCAGCCACAGATAATCCGCGCACGGATAAAATTTTAAAAATGCCGCACGGAAAATCCGCCGCCCGGATAATGCGCGCACGGATAATCGAGGTTCTACTGTAATTGCTTTAAGCGAAAATTAAAATATTTGTTAAAACTCTTAATGTCATTGCAGAAAACAACGCATTAATATTATATTACTGTAATACAACCGATTAGGTTAACACAGGTCTTAGTCATGACTAGTCACCAAAAATATAATTGGAAAAATGTGTTTGTTTCGTCGTGGACTCGTAGTCTAGTGGTTAGAACGTCTGCTGCGAAAGTAGTTAATTCCTGGTTTTCAAACACAATATAATTGGAAAAATGTGTTTGTTTCGTCCTGACTTCGTAGTTTAGTGGTTAGAACGTTTCCGCGAAAATAATAGGTTCCGGGTACAAATCCTGGGCGACGCGCCATTTTTCCAAATTTATTAAATTTTACTGCGGTTAAGTGAAAATTAAAGTATTTGTAAAACATAAGTTGAAACATGTCAAACTAAAAATTATTACTCAAATTTTATAGTATATTTGATTTATAACATTCGTATTTTGGCGCCATTTGGATTAGATTTAAACCTCAGCATTATGGCCATAAATGCGCAAAATCGGCTACACTTTTTGATACGCTATAGCCTATCCAGAAATATATACAAAGATCAATGATCTGAGTATACTGTGAACTTTTAGGGCCGATTACGAATGCTTATGTTATGTTAGGCCGAGTATACATCTGAACACGTAGGCGCACGAGACAAGTCAAACCAGTGACTTATAACTAAATTGGACACAAAACTTGCTATGTGCAAGTTGCATAAAAAATTTCGGTAACAAGGTCGCGTGCTCAAATGTGCAACCGGCCTTATGTACATTTTCTTGCATACGTAAAAATAAAACTGAAATCATAGCTGTGAATATGCCTTAACAGCAAAATAGATAATTTTTATGTCTGCAGCCTGTTTTTACAGAACGATACTTGATATTCCTATTTTTTATGAGTAATAAAAACATGGATTACTATATTTACTATCGTCGTTGATTAAATAAACATATTCACATCAATATCTAGGGGAACACATTCTATAATTAATTAATTCTAGTTTATTAAAGTTCAGTTGCATAAACTTGATTAATGATTTAACTAGGTAACCAGTTTGCTAAATGGCCAATTAATAATGTGCTTCAAAATAGTTGATAAACTATTAGCTTTATTAATTAATTGAGTTAACAAAGTTTTATGCAATTGGCTCTAAATATAAAAACAAAATTATTTAAATTATTTAAAAATTTAAATTATTTAAAATAATTATTTTAAAATTATTATTTTTTACAAGAAAATTTTTACAAAATAAAATTACAATATTTAGTGGCTACATGAGGTACTTTATTTTTATAAATATTGATTTATACAATATATCAATATTTATTTATTAGAAACAAATACGATATTTGACAGAACCAATTATATTTTTTCTTTTCACTTATATAGAAACTATGTCCTTCATCGACTCACAACCCCACTGATGCCAAATATTAAAAAATTTATTGGAAATTAGGTGTAAAATAAGTGTAATTTAGGTGTACAATTAAAAAATTAGGTGTAACAATAATTTCAAAAATTAAAAAAAAAAACAACTGGGGGATGGGATTCTACATAGACCGACAACTCCGCAGGGTTAAAAATTATCAAAAAAAAAAGTACTTGGCTATGGTAAAATTAGGTATAAATTAACTGTAACACATCTATTAAGACAAAAGTTGAAATACATTATCGAGTTGTCCCCCAAAATTTGAAATTTTACCTGAGACGCTGAAAATCGTGCATGGCCGATTTGTCCCCCAACCTTTCAAATTTTGCCTGAAGTGGATACCTATCATTTGCGCCGATGCGATAATCGCCTTTATTGAATAATAACATAACTAAACAACCTAAACCTAACCTAACCTACCCTAAGCCAACAATGGCGCAGATGATAGGGTTTACCTTTTTCACTAATTATGACAAATTAATAACGGTATTTCAACTTTTGTCCTAATAGATGTGTTACACTTAATTTTACCATAGCCAAGTACTTTTTTAATTTTTTCTGATAATTTTTAACCTTGCGGGGTTGTTAGTCTATATAGACTCCCAACCCCAATTAGTTTTTTTTTTAATATTTTTGAAATTATTGTTACATTTCATTTTTTAATTGTACACCTAAATTACACTTATTTTACACCTAATTTGTCATTATATATATTTTTTTAATATTTGGCATCAATGGGGTTGTGAGTCAATTGAGTGAAACCATGCAATGAAGCGTAACATTATGATATATATATATATATATATATATATATATATATATATATATATATCTAGGTCAGTTGTCATAACATATAATTGATTTCTTGAAAGAAATAGCAAAATTAGTGAACTATTTAGCTAATTTTTTTACCACTTTGACTGTCAGAAAAAAAAATATAGTGATCGTTAATGTGTCTATAACATATTCAAAAATTAAAAACAATTATATGGAAATCATTCATATAGTCTCTAAATCAGGCGAATGAAAATATAATATTGTCTAAAGGAAACCTTCGCAATTTAAATTATCATTAAGCAATTTATTCGGTAGAAAGTAGCGAATATTATGTTGTCGCACATTAAACTGCAGCTAAGCGTACCACCTAACCTATAGGATAAATAAATTTTACTGCGCAAATATTGTATGAGAGGTATTTTCATCATTTTCGTATCATTTTGACAATATTCAGAAGACCAAATCCAATATTTCAGCGAAAAAAAAAAACATTCATTTTCTCAAAGCTTCCTACTATTTGTATTTTTTTAATTTGATAAAGTGTATTATTTTACAAATTTATTATACGATGTGTTTAAGAAAATTATATATCTTACGTTTTATTGTATACAATTTTATTTTAATTTATAAATATGTATACATTTAAACCGACAATATGTTGAATATTTAAATAATAGAGAAATATATGGGCCATTGATATTAAAAGTATAAATATTGTAAAACTATAAATAAATAACATTAATTATTTATTAATATTTATAATAAACGCATTTAGATAAATAGATGATAAAACTATATAATTAATATGTATGTGGAACATAAATGAAAAAATCTTTAAATATATAGGAAATAAAATCTAAGTTAATCTAATTAATCAATAATATATATATATATATATATATATATATATATATATATATATATATATATATAATTATATGGGAATAGAAAAAATGTTTTTTAATATTAATGAATAAAAAATAAATTTTTCGTCAAGCGTTACAATATTGCCTAAGTATAAAGTGGTCATTATGTTACTAGTACAATAATAATATTAATATACAGCAGTTAGTTACTATATACCTACACCAATAGTGGCAGCAGCAAATATAACTACAACGTTAAGAGTATTTAATGTGGCATATTTGGTAGCCATCTTGAGAAAACTATTACGTCCGTTTAAGTTAATTGAAAATTGCATTGTCTATTTTTGTTCAAATTTTAATTATTAAAAATGTGTGAAAAAGTGAAATGTGCACCGGTTCAAGGAGATTAGAAACTACATATTTGATCAAAGAAATACGGTCAAATGTATATAATTTGACATATCCGACGACTATATTAAAATTTATAAGTCAAGTTAAAGAAGAATTGCATTTTTTATTTTTGTTCAAATTTTAATTATTAAAAATGTGTGAAAAAGTGCAATGTGCGGTCCAGGGAGATCAGAAACTGTATATTTGATCAAAGAAATACGGTCAAATGTATATAATTTGACATCTCCGACGACTAAATTAAAATTTATAAGTCCAGTTAAATAAGAATTGCATTTTTTATTTTTACTTAAATTTGATTTTGATTATTGAAAATGTGTAAAAATTGCGATAAATATACCACCAAAGAAAGATTAATTCTCACAAATTTCGTAACAAATATAAGTAATATATACATATAGTTACTATCCTACAACTGTTAATAGAGTTAAGGTTACTTGTCGTGTATTTTTATATTTTTAATTTAAATTCATTTAGAACGCTTGAAGAAAAAATCGCATATGTCTGACTTGGAATAGAAAGCTGAGCAGGCAAAGCCGAGGGCAAGCAATCTGGCCGAAACACAAAACAAACTTCCTATTTCCAGTCAGATATATACAATTTCAAAAATTAATTTATTTAATTTTCACAAATCACGTAACAAATATAAATAATATATACGTATTCTTACTATTCTACAACTGTTAGTAAGGTTAAGATTAATTACTATGTATCTTGATTTATTTTCAGTTTAGTTTCGTTTGGAAAGCTTGAAGAAAAAACTCGTATGCCAGACTCGGAATAGAAAGATCTTTTTGTATTTTTCAGCAAAAATATCTGGACTCAACAAAATAATCATCGCTTACTACTCCTCGTAACATAATTAGACTATAATTCAGATTTTAATATTATAAACTTATTTTAAGTTACTGCATTATTAAACACAAAATAGCAATAGACCATTTGCAGAAAAACAGATACGCGCACATATCGTGATTAAAAAGAGAACATCTCAATTAGATTTCACTATAATAGTCTGTATATATCTTATGATACCTGTATACTATTTGTGAAATAATCATTTTTTGATTTAGGGTTTTTTTGAAGATATTTTTAAAAGCAGTGCATAGTAAAATTATAAAATAAAAAAAGCTTTAGGATTAAGTTCTATATAAATTTTAATTAAAAAATCAACATTTCAATATACTCTAGTTATAACATCATCAGGAATAATTATACAAAGGACATATACCATAATTATGGTATAATATATAGATTATTAATTAAAGGAAACCAAATTGTATTTAAATCAGTACCTTGGCACTGATTGATAAATTTTTCATAAATTTTTATTGCTTTTCTTACACGGAACTAATCCCTAAACCATTTTTATTTTAATATAATGAGTTCTGAAAAATTATCTACAATGTTATAATTATAAAAATTATAGTAATAAATAAATTGTCTTAATATAAAGCAGATTTAAATAAAAATGATACAAAAATTAAATGTGAGAGTTCTTCAACAGACAACAGCATATGTATTTAATTAAATTTAATTTAAATATAAATTTTCATCTTTGAACAAATTGTTGAACAATTGAAAATGAGCTGAAATGACTTTCTTACGTTGTTTTGTGATTAGCAAAATATATACATATATATATTTTGCTAATATATATATATATATATATATATATATATATATATATATATATATATATAAATAAAATAATGTATTCAAATAATTTTGCACAAATCTACAAAGCATATTCAGAAAACGAGTACGCTATTATTAATTTAACAACAAATATTTGTTTAAGACGGTGCTGTCACCTGAAATGAGTTTTACAATTAAAAAAATGATAAATTTACCTTTCTGAATATGTTACACAACGTTTAGAAACAAAAAACAAAAAAACTAAATTAATGTAACAAAAATGATTTTTGGGTAATTTAAAGAATTTTTTTACTCTAGGAAAGAATGACATATCATGTTATTACAATGACCTTATCGGAGGTTATTTGGAAATAAAATATCAAAAGTTGAACAAGTTTCGATTAATATAAAATGCAGTTTTGCTTGAAAAACTAAAAAAAGTGGAAAAGAACGCGTTTTTGAGCAATCGGTACTCCCTCTGAAATGACCAGAAAGTGTTTTCAGGTAAACGGGGATTGTTCTCTCAACAAAAACTTTAATTTTTTTGCTCAGCGGGTAAAATCAATTTTTTTCGACCCACCCTAAAATATATATATATATATATATATATATATATATATATATATTCTGTTGTATATGTTCCAAATATAACTTGTTTAATGAGAGTGAATCTAGCAGCCGATTCGCGAGCGTACCACTGTAAACGTGGTGAGTCACCGCTAGCGCTATATCAGTTATATATTGTATTTAACATAAAACTCGTTATAATTATTAAAAATAATGTAAATACAGATAATATTAACAATTTTTAAACAGCAATCTAATAATATTAAATAAAAATAAATTTAAAGTAAAACGGAATACAAGAAAAGTGGGAAACTCGGGAAATCGAAAAGAATTCAAAGTTATAATATCCAAATACTCAGCAAAAAATTAAAAAAAATATTTCTAAGAGGTGCCTTACTGCGAGCCTTACTGTAATTTTTTTTATAGTGGATATCTATCCTCCTATAGAACATTTTTACCATATCATTGATATAGCAGCACTCGTACGAAACTCGGGAAATCGAAAAGAATTCAAAGTTATAATGTATGATAATAGCGAAAAAATTCAAAAAATTCCGTTTGGTACGGGTCCTGCTATATCAATAATTAGGTAGAAATGTTTTATATGAGAGTAGATATCCACTATAACAAATTAATATGAGACATCTCTTATTAAACTTTTTTCCAATTTGTTCTTTATTATCCTATAATACAACTTTCAATTCTTTTCGATATCCCGAGTTTCGTACGGGTGCTGCTATATCAGTGACATGGTGAAAACATTCTATAAGAAGGTAGATATTCACTATAACAAAAGTAATGTGAGACACCTCTTACAAATATTTTTTTTTTAATTTTTTTTCTTTATCACGTTTTGTTACAACTTTGAATTCTTTTCGATTTCCCGAGTTTCGTACGGGTGCTGATATGAGACCGGGACGTTTTGCCGCCGCCGTTTTGCCGCCGGACATTTTGCCACGGACGTTTTGCCGCCGGGACATTTTGCCGCCTGGACATTTTGCCGCCAGGCAAGTATTAGGCGTAGCTTTCGGTAGAAAACAAAAGAAGAGATAATTCGATGAAATATTGGTTAGGTTAGTTTAAGGTAGGTTAGGTTAATAGGTTGTTTGTAGGTGTTTGTCTTTTACGCCTAATACTTGCCTGGCGGCAACATGTCCCGGCGGCAAAATGTCGCGGCGGCAAAACGTCCGTGGCAAAATGTCCCGTGGCAAAATGTCCGGCGGCAAATTGTCGCGGACCCTGCTGATATATTGGCGGTATGGTGAAAATGTTCTGTAAGAGGGTATATATCCACTATAAAAAATTAAAGTGAGACACTTGTTAGAAATATTTTTTTTTTTTAATTTTTTTCCTAGTATTCGTATGTTAAAACTTTGAATTTTTTTCGATTTCCCGAGTTTCGTACGGGTGCTGCTATATCAGCGATATGGTGAAAATGTTCTATAAGAGGGTAGATATTCACTGTAAAAAAATTAAAGTGACACACCTCTTAATTTTTTACTCTATTACGTTATATTACAACATTGCATTCTTTTCGATTTTCAGAGTTTCGTACGGGTGCTGCTATATCAACGATATGGTGAAAATGTTCTATAAGAGGGTAGATATTCACTATAAAAAAAATTAAAGTGAGACGGCACTCAAATATTTTTTTTTAATTTTTTCTGATAACATGTATTGCAACTTTTCTTGTATTCCGTTTTACTTTAAAGTTACTTTTATTTAATATTATTAAATTAACTTTTAAAAATTGTTAATATTATCACTGTATTTACACTATTTTTAATAACTATAACGAGTTTTATGTTAAATACATTAAATAACTGCTATAGTGCTAGCAGTGACTGGCCACGTTTACAGTGGTACGCTCGCGAATCGGCTGCTACGAATCGGCTGCTAGTTGTTTAGCAACTTTTGTTAAATAATGTTTGTCGAAATACATCCCTGTGCGAAATGTTCGTAAAACACATAAAAATGACGTCAGTAAATTACCACTTCTGATTTGCAGATTATTGCTAAAATTGATCAAATTGAGATTAGTCACCTTCGAAACTTAAAATAAAATTTTATGAGAATCCGTTTAGCAGAATTTTCTCTATGACTCAGACCGGCAGACAGGCAGACAGAATCAACTGTTTGCAGCGTGATGTGATAAACATCACACTACAAACAGTTGATTCGCGTTACTATGCTTAATTCGTATTTATCTTTAAAAATCCCTAAATATCAAATTTGGTATGATTACAATACAATAACGGTTGGTTAAAACAAAGAACTTTCTGTATGATGACATTAAGAAGTAAGTGCGTTGTTATTTAGTTTCCTGCTTTTCTCAAATCGTATATTTGATGTGAGTTACTTGTCTTAGTTTGCGCACGCTAAAAGGTTAGACATATTAAAGTCCATTCATAGAAATTGCGCTCTTTTAATGTGATAATAAAATATTAACGAGATTAAACAGAGAAAATGATGGAAAACTTAAAATTTAACGTAGATTCACACATGTTTGTTTTTGTACGTTCAATAATTCTAGGTTACTTAAAACTTCAAAAGGATTTTTGTTTACGTTAGATAATGAAAAATTAAATATACCTATATATTTGTCTAGTTCGTTTTTTTTTTTACTAAAACTTTTTTTTACTATTTTTATTAGCAGTTTAGAATCTACAGTATAAAAAAAAATTAACACATATTTTTTAACAAAATTTAATGGCCATATGCTTTAAAACAAAATTAAAAATTGGCAAAATAGCGAAAATCATTCGCTATTTCTCGAATTCATTTGCGCCTGGACGTATGACGTGAGAATATCAGAGAATATACTTCTACATACTCATCGATCAATGAAAGTGCCAACGTAAAGCAAATGTAGCAAATGTGGCTTTAAAAGTTTCTGTTCGATGTGTTCGGTGTGTGAAGTACCGCTGGTATTACTTATGTCAAATTCTTTATTATTCTTTAAAGTACTTTTAATGTACGTTTGAATGTTATTTCTGTAATCTACATGTTTAAATATATAAAAAGCCTCACTTTTTTGAATACAAATTATTATTAAATGTTTATCAAAATTTATTTTATTGTAACCTATAAATTGTAACTATGGCTGGCATACTAACATTTGTACAATAAATAAGCACGTGCGCCGCGCCGGTGGGTGTCAGGTTAAAAGTTAAAATATTTGAACATTCAACATCTCACTTGCAACACCACACTCAAGTGTAAACGGGAATCACATCCACTAATTACATTACTGCATTTCACTTTTCCACACTTTCAACACCGCCATGAAAATGAACCTTAATTTCCGTTGTAAGTCATTATACCAACCTAACAACGCGAAAGTATCTGTACTTAATATATTTTGTAAATATATTTACAATAGGGTGATCCTTAATATGGTCATTTTCGAATTTTGACTTGGCCACCCCTAAATAAGTTCCAAATCGAGAAAAAAAAATTATTTAAAAATATTTTTCAAGTAACGATGTATCGTGTCGAAATTGTGTTTTGTGTATTTTCCGTGATTAGGATTCAAACTTCATATAGGAAAGCTATTCCACAAGAAAAAATAACAAATATTCATGAATAGAGTTTCTTTAATTTGTTTAATTTTAAGTTGAAATGTTTAAAAGAAATTTATGTGAAAATAAGTGAAAAAACTGAGATATTTTAACTTTTTTTAAATAGGTTTTCGTATAGATGAAATCTTATTTGCCGTTTTTTTTTTGCATTTTTCAAGCTATTGAAATTAGTTCCAAATTAATTAAAGTAAATTATAACAGTATGTAGATTTAAATTTTTGTAATTTTTCACTCGGAAAGTTGGCGACACGAAAACTTATTTAAAAAATTTCAAATATTTCATTTTTACGTTATTTTTTTTTCAGGTATTTTGGATACTTTTATCTTAAATAAATAAATAAATAAATATAAATTTTTTTTAACGTTTGAACTTAAAATTAAACAAATTAAATAAACTCTACTCATGAAGATTTCTTGGGGAATAATTTTCCTATATGAATTTATAATCATAACCACTAAAATAGCAAGAACACGATTTCAGAACGGTATATCGTTAACAAAGAGTAAAGCAATATTTTTACACATTTTTTTTCTCGATTTGGAACCTATTTAGGGTGCGGCCACTTATTACACACACATATATATATATATATATATATATATATATATATATATATATATATAATAAAAATATGAAAAATTATTTAAAAAATATTATTTAACGCTATCGAAAAATATTTCAGTTAAAAATTGTTAGTTATAACTTGTTTAGCAACTTTTTTCGAAATATCTCTGTTGCGAAATATTCGTAGAATATATAAAAATGATATCAGTAAATTAATATTTCCGGTTGACAGCAGATCTTTACCAAATGTTGATCAAATTGAGATATGCACTTCCAAAGATTAATTATGAATTAACGATTAAAACAATCCGTATAGCCAAATTTGCTCTACACGTATCCACAGACCGACAGACAAACAAACACACCGACAAACGGACATCTGATTTATGTTACTATAAGCCCACTTTATACTCATACCTATTTGTAATAATCTGGTTATATAAAATTGGATATGATTACAATACCTTCCTTTTTATAAGTGATATGGTGATTGATGATGAATAATCTTACCTGTTGAAATGTTTTCGAAACGTTCCGCTAACACAATATAGTGCCACTGGATTGACACATGAGTTGAGAAACGTTAAACAAAATCCCAGAATCCTTAGAAAGTGCCAGAAATCATTGTAATCTTCTTCAGCGTTCGGATTGAAGTAGAACCAAAGCATAAAGATATTTGACGGTAGAAAACAAATGGCGAACACCACTACAAATGTTAACACAGTTACAGCGACTTTTTTTCGTACACGAATCTGGAAAGAATCAAGGAAAAAATTTGCTTTTTATTTTTTTTTTCGAAACTAATTGATTTTAAGCAATTTTATATAAAAATTATTTTAGGCTTCAAACCGTTATAATTTTTGTTCCGGTTCACTTAAATATTATATATATATATATTCATTCCTGCGAATATAACGGTTTTTTTCGGTTTACAGTTCAGTTCCGAGTGATTAATTTTTAAATTCTTCCAATGTGTTTGTTCCTACTTTTATAATAAGCATACATACTACATAAATTGATAAAATAATATAATGTAAATAATGGTAATTATTAATTAATTTAAGATATAATAATTAGAAGTATATAACATATGATAATAATACAATTTATTATTTGAAACTTATATAATTCTGAAGTATGTTTTAATTATATAATAATAAGATAACAAATGTTAACTTAACAAATTCTTGTATAAAGAAATTTTATTTATTTGTAATTAGAAAAAATGAAAATTACCTTTAATTAATAAAATATTTTCCAATATATTTTCATTTAAACTATTTGGAGATTATTAAAACAAAGTTATTATCAAAAATACACTTGCCTTCCAAGTGATCCCTAGTTTCATTTTCAATTTCAATAACTGTGTATTCACCTAGAAAAAACAAACCAAATTCTTTTTCGCGGAAGAAGAGTTGCGACTTGCGACTAGACTACGAGAGAAAGTATAATTGTGTTACCACGCGTGTTTCAACATGTATCGAACCAAAATATTCTTTTTTTTTTTTGCTCGGTTCAGTTTCGGATTTTGTTCTAGTAAAACTAACAGTTTTTTTTTTGTTTTCAGTTCAGTTCCAGTTTAAAGCCCTGCTTTATACACTATAAACACTGTGAAATTTAAATTAGTAATCTTTAGGCTTTCGCTGCTGGTATTAATTGAATTTATAGAACTTTCTGGCTTGGTATGCCATGGTCGATCTATCCTCGTCGCAGACGTTTCCAGGTCAGCCAGAGGAGCTCATTTTCGTAACGGCATCTGCAGGGGATGGCGAGTGGTACAGGTATATATACCAGATAGCGGAGCAAAAACTATCATTTAATCACCAAGCACTGAGGATGTTATCTAAGATGTATGGCGAAACATCTGCGACGAGAATAGTTTGACCACGGCATGCAAACCCAGAAAATTCTACAAACTAAATAATTTGATTTAATATCAAATAAAAATTGAATACTAACCTGTCTCTGAGCTCCTTGCATCTCACCAGGAACATTTCTTGTACTTAACACTAGATGTCTTGCCATTAAAGCGTAGAATACCCCAATTATGATAAGTGGAATTAAGTAAAAAATTAAAAATTTTGAGAGGACGTTTATTTTCGGATAGTCGCTTCCCCATTGCTCGGGAAACGGATAGCATGCTACGAATAGGACCTGTAAAAGAAAATAAACAACTTCAAACGTACGAAAGATAAAACAACTACCTTAAAAAAGAATTTTTTTCACAGAAAAATTCTAATTTGAATGCTGTTTACTCTGTGTAAAAATGGTACATGTTCTAGAATTAATATTTAAATTATTTGTTTTTTTTTTTAATTATTTAGGAGTTAAAATTGTTGAAGTTTTTGCTACAATTAGGGATGAGAAGTTGGAGTCGTGGAATGGATGAGTCGAGGAATTTCAAAATCGATTTTTGTTTGTTGCGACTTCCACTCCGACTTTTTTCTCTAAAACAAAAAATTAACAAATATAGAACCACGCGATTGAAAATATATATAAATACTATTCTACAACTGTTAGTAAGGTTAGGCTTACTGGGCATGTATTTTAATTTACTTTTAGTTTAGTTTTTATTTAAAACGCTTAAAGAATAAAATTGTATATATCAATCACAACAGAAAACTCTCTTTGTGTTTTGTTCAGATTGCTTGGCCTCCTCCACAAATATCTGGGCTCAACACAATAATCATTGCTCTTTACTCCTTGTAACATAATATACTATTTTTATTTGACTATTCGAAAGGACATTTTATTCTGATTCAACGACATAATAATAATATAGATACTCTTATAAATTTGAGTATTTGGAAAACAAAGCCCGTTTGAGTGTGTACGAGTAGACTGCTATTTTGACGCTTACACATGACAGCGGGTATTGAGTTTAGCTGCAGGACCATAACAGGCAAATGACTTCATTGGAAATGAGATTTTTTCGTATGGTATGTGTTGTGTCTAGAAGGAATTAGGTACGAAATAGATTAGTTTATGAAGAGTATGTAATTTAAAAAAGTTGCTACAAAAGATTGTGTTAAGCCTCACTCAGACTGCTATTTTGCTAGCGAAGTCAGTATTATGTTTTAGCGCAAAGCTAGTGGTTCTGAACCATACTACATGTGAGGTTATAGTGACACACACTACACATGCGCGGATTTAGTTTTGTAACAAAGATTTTGTTTTATCGCAGCAAAAGTCTGGCCTGGCCAAGATTTCTTAACTCAAATTTACTTACGTTTTTAAGAACGGCCAATCAAATTTCAGTAAAATAAGCTTAGCCTGTTGTGTATCTGTGTTTATCAAAGAAATGTTCAATTTATAATACGTAGATGACAATTTTGAAAGGGCCTAGTTAATATAATAAAATAACATTTATTTTATAAATATAAGAAAAAAATTGCAAAAACAAAGGAGATGATGAATTCATCTTATAAATCTGTAAAACTGTATATTTATATCCTGTACAATTCTAAATTTTCGGTTTCACATATGTATTTTTAAAATAATTGTATAGGTTTATTTCGTATAATAATACATTCTTTTTCAGACATATTTAACACAACAAAACAACTTAAACTGCAAAAAAATATCTGTACTAAAGATAACCGAAAACTGTTTGGCATGTATACAACGTAATCAAAAAAATGTTTAATATAATTTTTAACAGCATTAAATTGTCATCACTGCTCAGACGTAACTGAAAATTCATCAAGACAAACAGGCACTGTGAATGATTGAAATTTTTGCGCTGTATTAAATCGTGAAATTAAAACTAAATCGTAAAACTATTTTAACAGTCTAAATGAGACTTTAGACACCTCAAAATGCTTTCTGATTATAAATAAACCAAATATATTTATTTGGAAGCCCGTATTACTACGATTTTTTTTGACACCAAACATATTTTATGGCACATGCTCTGTATTTACGTAAGACCACTTTAGACGTTTATAATTTGTTAATAATTTATGAATTACTATTTGAAATAAATCATGAATAAATATCTGGCATTGACTTATTATCAATAAATATTTGGGAGAGATTTGTGAGGAAATGCGCATTCATATCATCTACCACAGCTAACAACTGACAATAAGTAGCCGCAACAGCTGGCTGGTAACATAAAACAATGGCGATTAAATGCTGTCCGTTGGTAGCAGTGGTAGATGACATGAATGAGCATGTCCTCACAAATCTCACCCAAATATTTAGTGAAAATAAATTAACTCCAAATATTTTCATTATGTTACTAGTACAATAATGACGTTATTATGCAGCAGTTGTTATTATATATCATCACTGGTGGCAGCAACAAACATAACTACAACGTTAAGTGTATTTAATCTGGCATTTTCGGCAGTCATATTAAACACTATTACGTCTAACTTAAGTTAATTGACAAGTGCATTGTTTATTTTCGCATAAATTTGAGTTTGATTATTAAAAATGTGTAAATAACTGCATGAAATGCAATATATATTCGACCAAAGAAAGATTAACGTTTACAAATCATATAACAATTATAAATAATATATACCTATACATACTAGTTTAGAACTGTTAGTAATTGATTATGGTTACTTGGCATGTATTTATATTTATTTATAGTTTAGTTTCTCGTTTAGAATGCTTGAAATAAAAAACGTATATGTCTGACTCCGAATGAAAAACTCTTTTCGTGTTTTACCTAAATTGCTTAGCTTCGGCTTTGCCTAGATCATAAAATATCTGGACTCAACACAATAATCATCACTTTCTATTCCTCATATACTATAGCAGTGACAGATAACATGAATGAGCATGTCCACAAAAATCTGTTCCAAATATTTAATGAAAATAAATTAATTCCAAATATTTATTGATGATTTATTTCAAATAGTTATTCATAAATTATTTCCGTCCAAAGTAGCCTTTATACATATGGTTTATTTTTGTAAAGTATTATTTAATTTCGACTATAATTAAGAAAATACTATAGAATCTAGCCACATATCCAATATTATTATAATGCACTTGATAATAGTGATATAATATTGTATCTTGTTTTAGTAATTAATAATTAAATTAGTGTCTAATGCTTAACAAACCCGATTATAATGCAATTATTTGCTTAATCTGCCAACTATATTAATAACAAATGACATTTAATAAATTATGATAGAATTTCTACATCGTTGAAGTTCATTTGTAAAATATTAATGTCCGTATGCATAAATATTCTCGTTAAAAATAATGGTTGGTTAAAATGTTAATTCCTGGAATCTGTAAGTAACTTCGTTGAACAAAGATTGTTTAAGAAATCCAAGAAATTTTATTTTAATTTTGCTAAATTTTGCTAAATTTTTTCTTTAAATTTAAGTGTAATTTTCCAGCTTCTAAATGGCAAAATTATTGTTGTCAAACTAATTACAATTCAATTATTCATTCATTTCCATTGTACGTCATTATGTTGGTGTCAAACCTAATAACACAAAAATATCTGTACTAAATATATTTTGTAAATATATTTGTATATAATTTTATATAAGATAGTACTTAAATAGCTTGAATCAAAATAATAATTATGTACAATAATATTTTGACATTTGTATTTATATTTACTATACTTGGCAACAATGATTATTTTCGCTAAATTGTACGTTTCATTAAAAAACAATACATACATACACAATCCTGCCATTTAGGTACCCAAAAGGATGTGGCACAAACTCTTTCCACTATCCCGAAATCAGTGTCCCCCAAACATCAATATCCAGATAAGCAACTTTAGCTTCATCCACATTCATACTGACACTCTATTCTATTCCTACTACTTAAAAATTTTTGTTCATGTAAGCTACTTTCTCAATCATACCAACTTCAAGTAGGTACTCATCGGACGTTCTCTTGCAATTATTTGTTTTTGTATTATCAATTTTGTTTGACGTTTGTAAATAAATTGATATTTCTTGTTTTCTTTTGAAATATTTATAAAAATCAGTCTTTTTCTATACTAATTTGGTAATTATTTACTAATTCAATTTTTATTTGGCTTAACATGCATTATAAAAATTATAAAAAATAAAACAATAAAATTACATTATTTTTTGCAACTTGCACAACTTTTTAAAAAGATATTTATTATTAGCTCATATAAGCATTTCAATTATAGATTTAGTTACTTTTTTGAATGACGTACAACGGAACTTACGATAATCGGCCCATATATTAAAAATAACAATTACAATTTTGGTAATTCATCTACTCATCCGACTTTAGGGTAAGTTCAGTTAATGTCCACATTCCGAAAAAAAAATTACTAAAATACAAAAAACAAACATTATGGCTACATTAATTATTCCATTTTAATCAAATTTTCACAAAATATTCTCCTAGCGTCCACATAAATTAGATACTTTTAGTAAAATACAGTTTGCCAAAGTTTTGCAAAAAATTACCAGAGATTTTAAAAATTCACTATGGCTACTTTATTTAACCGATTTAAGAAAAATGTTTGCAAAAGATTCTTCTAGTGCCAACATAAATTATAAAATTATAGTAAAGTACATTGTTGCCAACTTTCCGAGAAACAAATTACTAAAATTTTTCAAAATTCATTATGATTATCCATTATTTTGTGATGGTTTCAGAAACTTAATATGTTTATATTATTAATCAGTGATTAACTAAACCAGTGATTCTCAACCACTGTGCCGCGGCACTTTTGTGTGCCGCGAAATTCTTGAAATGTGCCGCCAAATTTTAGAAATGTAAACAATAAAAATTATTTTGTATGTTCTTTTATACAGCAATTTCTTGAATTTATATATTTGCTATGCAGTATTGTGTTCTCAAACTTAAATAGAACGTATTCAAAGGTAATATATGATTCGTCTTTTTTAACAATTTTTAGTATTTTTATAAGTAAGTAAAATTCTTTTAAACTTATCTTATTGTTAGTGTGCCGCCAAATTTTGAAATTGTTAAAAGTGTACCGTACCAAAAAAAAGATTGAGAATCACTGACTAAACTATCTACAAAGAAGATTCTCTTAGTGCCCATATAAATTACATAACTTTACTGAAATAAATTGTTGTCAACTTTCTAAGAAAAAATTACTAAATTTTCAAAATATTAAATATGGCTACTTTATTTATATAAATTTATAAAAAAAACTTACAAAACATCCTATTAGTATTTGCAAAAAAAAATATTTATACAGCGTTGTCAACTGATGTCAAATTGGTCCTTATATGGGTTTACTCATATGCTTCTAATCTTATTATACATATTATAGTTTTGGAGTAAAGATAAATATCTTTCTAATTTGGTAAATAAATATCATTACATGATGATGCTCACCATCAACAATCGATAAACTGATATCCAATCGCGTGCAAAATGAAGAAATGGCGATATGATTATGGGAGTGAATTATTGTTCTCGAATTAGTTCTTACCTCTTGCGTCTGTAGCGACTTGAATTCGCGTAGATATGATCCAATGCCAGCGGGAAGTGCGCATAATATTGCTAGCATCCAAATTAGGGCAGCTGTAGCTATTGTTATACGGGTTGCTCTGCGACCGCCTCATGAAACAAACTTATATTCTTAATTTTTATAAACATATTTCTAGAGTGTGCTTAAATTTTTAAAACTGATTTAATAGTACATTATGTTTCAAGGAGTAAACTGTGTTGATTAATGTGTTGAGTGCTGATAACATCAATCACTGCGAAGACAAAATTTGGTTTGGCTTAATTAAAAATAACTTATTTTGTTACTTAGTAACTTGTTTCGATGTTCTGTTCATTTACAGTAAATGTCATCTGTATCTTTTTTCCTGATGAAGACGTACGTACGTTAAGTTCGTCAAAATGTGGATTATTAAAAAATATTGTTATAAAACTATAACCAAAAGCCGCTTTATTTAATATAATGAGTACTGAAAGATTTTCTACTATGTAAATTCTTATTCTTCCCAATTTTTTATATAAATACTGTAATATATTTTATATAATCTTGAAATATTTAGCCTTAATATAGTAAATTTTACTAAGTGCTATGAGCCTATTGACATTTCTATTTCATGAACAATTACTCCTTTGTGATGTTATATCTGACTAATTTAGCTGATGCTATAGCAATAATTTCAAATACTTACATTAATATCATTTTAATATACAGAGATATAATTATTGTAGCATATAATATTTCAAAGTAAATTGTGCTCAAATAATAGGAATCAACCTTAAACATACTGACTAAGTCTGAAAGACAAATATGTGTTACGATATCCCTGCAGCAATATATTTCAGTTAACCTATTCTGAGCTGATAGATACACAAATGACAGGCAGATAAATGTGCGCGAGCACACGCAGCCACACACACATGTATAAGGCAGTACTCAAAAGTAGCAAACATTTAAAAAATGTAACTCTTGTTAAGAAAGTAGTTAATTTTAAGTCAATTGTAATTATTCAGAAACTGACAATTGTAATCGGGAGATGAATGTTTTTCAAAGCAGGAAGACAGACCACCCATAAAACATTTTAGTAATGCAAGTGAACTAAAGGTGGAAGACAAATCTTACAATTAGCATAACATAATTTTTGAAATAAAACAAAAAATTTAATATATCACATTTTTAACACGAACTAAAAAGTATAAAATAATTTCTCCTAGCCCCCCCCCCCCATTCAGATTTATAACCCCATAGAGAAAAACGAAAGGTAATGACAGCTTATTCCCTACACTCTTTACTATTATCTATTGCATGTGCCCCACGTTTTTCTATATGGGTTTATAAATCTGTATTTGGCTAAGAGAAATTATTTTATACTTTTTAGTCCGTGTTAAAAACGTGAAATATTAAATTAGAATTATTTTTTAACTTAATTATATTAATTAATATACAAATATGTCATAAGATAAAAATAATATTATACGTAAAATATAGAAATAATATCAATGAAGTAAGTTGTTTGATATTTATAAACTTAAAAATATGCTTAATATTCCAAAAATATTAATATAAATATTATTTTACTAATACTTTGTTCGTTTTTCTATTGATATCTGTTTACAATCACTGATACAAGCAGTTGTTAAGTATTTAAAAATATACTTTTTAAAATATTTCCAACGGATAATATACTATTAATTCATACATATTAATTAAATTATAAATATATATTTATATAATTTAATTAAAATTACAAATAAAAAAATATTATTCTTTCTCTCTCTCTCTCTCTTTCTCTATGTTACCTATTTGAAATAATTTCAAAATTATATTTTGAAAGATTCGTATCATCATTAAATATAAATTTTTAATGATTTTTTATAAATTAAAAACATAGGCGATACATATCTGACCAACTATAAATACTTTGAACCTTATATACCATAGATCTTTCGACGATTTGTCAACGCTTAAGACCCGTCTTCCCGATATACCTAGTCTATAGTTACTCGAAATTCTAGTTACTTTTAGGTCCACCCATAGTGTTTACTAATAAACAATTTGGTTTTACACAGAAAATCGAACTTGGTTTTCACACCCCTATACATTTCATTTACATGTTCAATAGTAATTACTTGATAATTAAAGCTGAATTACAGGCACATTATTTAGTGTGAAAATATATAATTTATGTGTGTGTATATATATATATATATAAAATCTCATCCTTCCGTGAAATAAAACAGCTTGGTTATAAAAATGTTTTTTTTCAATCCTAATATATGAATAATAATTCATTTATTGTCAAAATAAACTATTTCTAATTTTTACGTGAAGTAATATTTTTCAAGTTCATTTCTTGGTTCTTAATATTTGTTTTAAATGTTCTTATTTTATTTTAAAATATAGAAATAAAATTTTAAACAAATTTTCTTAACATTTTTAAAATAAATGTTTAAAAAAATTAAATATTATTTTAGTTTAGACATTGAAGGGGGTAGTAGTTTTTTTTGCATAAAATTAATGTTATAAGTGTGTAGAATGTGTGGCCGAAACGTTTGTCTCGAATTCGAAAAAATTGCGAAATTATAGACAAAAACTTAAGCGCGTGTACAACCGTCAAATAGGGATTTAAAAACCGGTTAAACTCGTTTTATCGAAAGGTACTTATTCGTCATGATAACTCGAAAAAATTTCAATCTTTTGGACAATGGTCCGACGGAAAATTGAGTGCCTACTCTAGATCCAAATTTGTGATATGTTTATTTTAAAAAAATTATCAACGATTTTATAGGGAGATTTTCGCTGAAAATTTTTTTTTCAAAAACGCCTTAATTTTGTTAATTTTCGAAAATATACATTTTTTTTTTCATTTTACAGGCGGAAATTTCCGGAGCAATAAAATGAAAAAAAAACATTAGCGATGTAATTTTGTTGTTTGAATGACGTATAATAAAGTGCTTTTTACCATATTTCAAAATATTAATTCCCTTTTCAGCTGTGCGCGTTTGAAAATAAGAAATTTTTAGCTCTGGAGATCTGGACTAACCCCATAATTAATAAGTTGCTTATATAACCATTATTGTTTTCTAAAAATCTAATAACAAAATTAATTTTGCCTTTATTGCGTAATTCTATAATTCAATTAAGTAAAAATTTACATAATATTTAAGTTTTTCGTTAACAATTACAAATTAATTCAATCTTTTTAAATATTGGCTTTACCTTCTATGGCTATTAGCCAGGTAAACAATTTATATTCAAATAAAACGGCTTTAGTTTTAAATTCTGTATTAATTAATAATCGACGATTCGACTAACTGAACGTGCTTCCTCATCAGGGAAACTGATTCAAATAATATTTTCGGTAAATAAACAAAATATAGAAACAAATTACTAGGTAACTCTTATCAAAATTTATTTAGTAGCTGTCAAGTGATAAGCGAACAGAGTTTTTGTCGTTAACCGAAGTCGCCTACGACTCACGCAGACTAATCTCCAGTTTTGGAATTTTTCCATCTTTGTGGTAGTATTTACACAGTTCTGTACCAAGATTTCAACTTCATAACTTACTTCCAAGTTGCATTTTAAACCTAGCCAAACATACATATTTACATTGTGAATTATATCTACAGATTTATTCATTGTTTATTTTTATATATTTCTAATTAACAAAAAGAAAATTTATATTTTATTTTTCAGATGCAATTATTAATAAATTTAATTTTACAAATATATGATCGTAGTGAACTAATTTATAATCAATTTATTTGATAGATTTGTAAAAAAAATGTATTGGTCTCGCCTGGATTTAACTAATTATTATAAATTAATTCATTGCGATTAAGTAGATATATAAATATTTGTAAAATTAAATATTTTAAATTAATAGATTGATTATTATTATTAAAGACTCCGAATCAGTAATCAGGGGTGTAAAGTCAAAGTTGAAGTCGAAAAATAGAAAAAGTTTGAAGGAATCGGACTCAATTTTTATTGTTGCGACTTCGACTTTTTTCATTAAAGCAAAAAATTAACAAATATAACATCACATGAACAAAATTATATTTTTTCCCTTTTTTTAATAGTAAAGGTAACGCCATGACATTATCGCTAACAATTTGCAATATTTAATAATGATCGATAAACCTACATATTGAACATATTACTGCATCTAACTGCTGACAGAGAGAGTCATTCATTCATTCGTTAGTCATAACAAAAACTTTAAATAAATTAAAAGCAAATAAACAAACAAAACAAAAGACAATACAATATTAAACATTTTTAATACAATACTACTTAACACTATGTAAAAATAATGAACTACATTGTATATTTTTAATAAATAAATTCATCATATTGCATATGCAAAATTTAAAATAATTAGTAACATTATTTTTGTGAATGATTTATATTAGTTTATTCCTATGTAATATTATAAGCATGGAATTTATTTCCCTTAGTTAATTTAATATGATAAAACATAAAAATTATTATCGAAATAAAGTTAGAGTCGGAGTCGGATATAGAAAAAAAAATCGGAGTTGTCGTCGGAGTCGACCTATTTTTTGTCGACTCCACACCCCTGCAATAGAATTGTTCATGAAAGAATTTGAGGCAAAGTCCAATATGAGTTTTAGGAAATAAGATTTTAGACAATTCCGATAAAGAAAATATGACTAGCCTGTTAGACACACCTCAACCTCTTATTGCGTGCAGTACATTATAAGTGGCCAAATTGTCAAGACTATTATGTCAAGTTATTAAATTAAATTAATGGAAAATTGCATTGTTCATTTTCGCTTGAATTTTAATCTTATTATTGAAAATGTGTAAAAAAGTGCAAGAAATGCAATGTGCACCGTCCAAAGCGGTCAGAAACTGCATATTCGACCATAAAAACACGGTCAAGTGTACTTAATTTAACATTTAAAATTGTGCTAAAAATTATTAAATTAAGTTAATTGATAATAGCATTGTTTATTTTCACTTAAATTTGAATTTAATTAGTGAAAATCTGTGAAGAAATGCAATTAATACCGCCAAAGACAGATTAATTCAAACAAAACACCTAGCAAATATAAATAATATATCCATATACATACTATTCTACAACTGCTAGTAATTGGTTAAGGTTACTTGGCGTGTATTTTTATTTATTTTTATTTTAGTTTCATTTGCAAAGCTTGAAAAATCGTATGTCACTCGAAACACTTTTGTCTTTGCCTCGGCCACAAATTTCTGAGCTCGTCATATAATCTTCCTTGTTTCGAAAAAATCGAAACAGCTGGCTTAGCGCTCAAATCAAAGATTTTGGTCTATATATGTATATATATATATATATATATATATATATATATATATATGTAATATGAATTTTGTTGACTGGTATATGATATTTAGATAGGATGTTATTGGGAACTGCAGTCATACAGAATAAAAAATCACTAACTCAATTCATTGTGGACGAGAAAAATAATCTCCGAAAGTCTCGTCCACAATGAATTGAGTTAGTGATTTTTTATTCTGTATGACTGCAATTCCCAATAACATCCTATCTATATATATATATATATATATATATATATATATATATATATATATATATATATATATATGTAAATTATTTGTAATACGTCTTCTTGATATTAAACAATTAAATAAAGCAACACCCGTTTCACAATAAAAATAAAAGTTCATTAATCATGCATTTCACGTTAAGGATTAAGAAATTAAAAAATTGATAAAAATTACGCTGCAAAGCTAAAAACTGTTTTTGTTTATTTTTTCGTTATAGTATAATCACATTTGTATTCCGTACCGACATGCAAAATTCGTTATTAATTTTTAAGTCAAATTAATATAAAAGCGATTCATTCGTTTATGTTGACACAATTAAAATTTACAGTTTTATATTACAGTGCCCGCTAAAAAGCTTGCATAACTTGGGGGTAAAAAAGTAATCATGTTTTTTAAAAATTATTAATAGGGGATTTTTCGGTGCTTGTCTACAAACTATAAAGATATGTAAATGTACACAGTAAGTCCAATTTAACCAAAGTTATAACTATTATCTTTCTCAAAATCCTGAATTTGGAACATATAATATATATGTATTTAGAAAAAGTAGCAAAATAATTATATAGATATATTATGTTGGTTCGATTGACTCTTTTGTGTTTTACTGAAAAACGCCGTTGTAAACGATGCAGCGATTTGCCGTTTACATAACTTGTAACTGCAAAGGGAATAAAACAACAAACAATGATACAGCAGGAAACCGTAGACACAAGGGGTGCGAATCAAACAATCTTATTAAAAAATGCCTCAACAAATTTGTATCAAAAGTTTAAATATAAAATTTCTTAAAAATGCATTAAAATCAAATTTACCCTATGCAGGATATTATGCGGTCTTTTCTGTATCATTTTAAGGGGCAATAGTACACTAGTACATAAAAGAAGTCGATAAACTTTAAATTGCTTTAGTAAAAGTCGTTCCATAAGCGAGATAATAATTCTTTTAATAATACATTAAACAATTAATTTACTTTAGTAATCTACTTAGTTAATCAGTATTGTTCGATTTTTAGTACGTTTGTTATTTGACAGGTAAAGTTGTTATCTTAATAATTCATTTTTACCATCATCTTTGTTTGACTAAAATTTTTATTACTTTTACCTTGTTCTATAAAAATCGATATTCTAATATCGAATTAGTCGATATGATACTGATTTATGGAAAAGTGCATCATAATACGGCTGCTGGAAGTCGAGAAACACTTTATTTACAACAACATATTGATAATTTCAAACATCTTTTTTGGAGGACAATACTGATAAAGTAGTAGATTACTAGAGTTAAAACAAATTACACTTGTCCAATAGAAACTAAACGAATTATTATCATGCTTATGAGACGACTTTAACTAAAGCGTTTTACGATTTATCGACTCCATTTGAGGTGTACTATTGCCCCCTAAAAAAGATATATGGCTACAAATATACAAACAGCCCAATGTCAGGGTAAAATATTTGTTTCATGTTACATAGAAGTTAGTTCCTATTTATCCGTAAAAATCTCGAGAAATCAACATTTGTATGATTACAATTTTAAAATAATGCTTTTTGTTAGTGATGGTTAGTAAAAATAGTACAGGGTAATTTGTAAGGAATGTACCAAACTTTAACAGGTTGTTATGAAGTACAAAATATCATATAAACATAGGTCTTTTCTATCTAGTTACGAAACTACAAAGAAAAATAATTAAATTAAAGTAGGAAAAACAAAATAAAATTAATGAAAATTTGCATATCCTTCAGCATTCATACGATCATTAAAACTTTAATATCAAACAACTGTTCGTTAAAAATACCAGCCCAAATATTAACACTAAATCGTTGTTATCGTTGTGAATAGCTATCTATTGTTTCATTTTGTTTTTCTACGGTAACTTGTTATTAAGCTCGTAATTTTACTAGTCACTAATAAAATTTTAATTTCCTAAAGTTGCGCAACTAGATAGAATCAGACCTATGTTTATATGACATTTTTCACTCAAAATTACCTCCCTAACAAACTGTTAAAAATTGATACACTCTTCATAAACCACCCGGCATATAAAATTTTGTATGCAAATAATAATTTGAGATTCATTTCATGTAATAACGATAATTTTAATTTTTTAATTTTCCAACCGCGTAATGTTAATTTCATAAGCTTGCGGTGCAGTTTAGATTCTAAATTTGTTCGGAAAATGGTTTAAAAGACAATCGTCACCTATTTTATCACTGTAATAAGCGTCTCGCGTTTTTCGCTTATTTAACTCAAAAAATCGATACATTCGGTGAGTAAAACCTAAGCTTATTTAACATCGAAAGAGGTCGCCATCGACTTAAATTAAAAATTAGGGTCCCACAAGTAATTTGTGTACGAAAAAACCGCATATTTAATATGACGAGTATGATCAATTGGGCGAAATATGAAAAAACACCAAAAATGGCCATTTTTGAGGCCTTTGTGCTAGTCCCTTTCATAGAATCACAAAAACTATCATTTTTTTCACTACCCGTCTCAAATCAAAATTTTTCGACCCGCCCTAATATATATATATTGCGTTACATAATATCAAACACTAATTATGTGTCCATACATGTAACATCAGCTAAATATATTCTGTTGTAAGTGTTTTTTTGTGCAGTTGTTCTGTATAGGTATATTATAATATATGTATGTATATATGAATATATTTTTTTATGTATACATATTTGTATCTGTTGTAGAGCCTTGAAGAAAGCATTAGTGATTGCCGAAACGTTAGCATAAAAGAGCATAAAAATATTTAAGTAACTGAATTTCGTCCATTACTTATTATTTACCTATGTAAAAGATTAGAAAATGATCTACTGTGGCGAAATTTAAATAAAAATAATATTAAAAATTAATATTATAAAAAATCCCAAAACCACACTTAAATTAAAATAAAGCTAAATACGTATTTCGGAAGCTAAGCTTCCATCTTCAGTAGCAAATAAATTTACAAAAATCTTACCTGTGATCCTAGTACATGAACACTTAAGCACTTGTCAAAGGTCACTGGGTGACCTTTGAAATTTGAAAAATAATATAAGAGAATAAAATTAATGAAATAAGTTAAATACGAATGAACGAACAACGAACAATATTAACAACTGTTTCTGTCAGAAAGTTTCTTTCATTTGTTGAAAGTTAGTAAAAATGGATTTTCCATTAAATTACTGTACATTAAAAAGTTAACAAATGAATTCTCTCTTGAACTTAACCCTTCGTTTCATCTAGTTGCAAATTTGCAACATAGCAATGAATCGGTCCTAATTTCACATGTATTGTGTTCTAAGCAGTTATTTCATAATGTTGTAAATTTGCAACACTCCTACCTATGTCAGTGAAGTTAAATTTTGGCCACGAGATGGAGCAAGGTTATTCATATGTCATTATGGCTCTAACATCTGAAGTGTGAAAATAACTGTCAATTTCCAAACAACCAAAATATTTTTTGCAAGTAAGTAAAATGTAATATAAATACGGTTAACTTTATTTTGTCATAAATATAAGTTTGTAGATTAGTTCTATTTACAAAGTTGTGCAAAGATACATAATTTAGGATTGCTATCGTGATTACAATAACTATGTTGCAAATTTGCAACACCATGAGTATATACTATATTTTTCGTAGTTATGGCGTCTCGCAAAAAACCCCTAACCGAAGCGGAATTAGAAGAAATCGCAGAACATTTTTGTGACAGTGAGGATGGCTTTGATTTTTCCGACACTGATAGTTTAGCTGACCCGGAATATATGCCAAACCAGGATGAACTCGACGATGACGAAAGTGTTCACATTGAAAATGATGATACTGATTCCACCGCAGTCAACAGTATTCTGCCCCAAATTGGAGATGATTCTCTTACACAGGAATTTGCCGAATCCGAGAAAATATCTGAGGATGTGACCACGATTAGTTCTAAAAAGCAGTGTTCAAAATCCACCAAAATAACCGATAAAGTCTTATGGAAAAAAAAGCAATTACAAATTGATGATAACGTTATAAAATTCAGAGGCAGTTGCACGTTACCGACCAATATACTGGAACTTGATACTCCTTACGACTTTTTCAAATATTTTTTCTCAGACAGTTTGATTGATACAATAGTTGATCAAACCAATTTATACTCTGTACAAAAAAATCCTAACAAGCTGCCAAACATAAATACTACAGATGTACACAAATTTGTAGGCATTTGTATGTATATGGCTATATGCCATCTTCCGCGAACACGCTGTTATTGGGCAAAAGATATAGGCATTTCAAATATTTCGAATACAATGACCATAAATGAGTTCGAATATCTAAAAGGCGTAATACATTTCAATAATAATGATGCTATGCTTCAAAAGGATGACGAAAAATACGACAATCTACATAAAATCAGACCATTGATAACTGAATTAAATAAACAGTTTTCGTCGATTCCTATGGAAAGCAAATTGTCAATTGATGAACAAATATGTTCTACGAAAACCAGGCATCATTTGAAACAGTATAACCCGATGAAACCGCACAAATGGGGTTTCAAATTATTTATGTTATGCGATACATCTGGATTTTCATATAATTTTGAAATATATAATGGGTCCTCAAATTATTTTACAAAAATGAAACCTGATGAAGTAGACTTAGGTGCAAGTGCAAATGTTGTAGTGCGGCTTTCAAGAGTGATCCCAAAAAACCTAAACTATCATCTATACTGCGACAACTACTATACATCGATACCATTATTTACTCATATGACAAAACAAGGCATATATATGTTGGGTACTATTCGTCGGAATAGAATTCCGAACAATAAACTTATGGACGAGAAAAAATTCAAAAAAGAACCAAGAGGAAGTACAGAGGAGTATGTTACTAATATCGATGGTGTTGATTTGAGCACTGTTTCTTGGAACGACAATAAAGTTGTTACTATGTTATCGTCTTGTTATGGAGAATTACCTCATCATAATGTAAAACGGTTCGATAGAAAGAAAAAAGAAAAGATCACGATTACTTGCCCTAACGTCATTATCGAATATAATAAACATATGGGAGGGGTTGATATGTTAGACAGTCACATAGGTCGTTATAAGATACCTATTCGATCTAAAAAGTGGTACCTAAGATTGTTCTTTCATTTACTAGACGTCACTTCAATCAACGCTTGGCTTTTATATAAAAGAGTCAAAAAAGCAAACAATATTCAAGAGAATATGACTCTATGGCAATTTAGACTCAACCTTGCGGAAACTCTTTGCCTAATAAATAGTAAAAAAGATAAAAAACGGGGAAGACCATCAAGTTCTGCTGTTGAACTAGGTATACAAGCAAAACGTCATAAAGGCCCGGCAGTACATGCTCCTCCTAAAAATGTGCGAATGGATGAAGTTGGTCACTGGACCAAATATGATGTTGCAAGACAAAGGTGTAAAATGCCTAGTTGTACAGGTATAACACATTTTAAATGCGAGAAATGTGGTGTGCACTTGTGCTTAACAAAAGACAAAAATTGTTTTTATGATTTTCATATTAAGTAGTTTAGCAAATAAAATTACCCTTATGTTCATATTGTTGCAAATTTGCAACATGCTATATTTTTGTAAAAAACTAATATAATAAATTTTTTTCTTCAAAATATTGTTTATATTGATTATATAATAACCCAATTATGTTGTAATATTTTTTTTTTACAATATTCCATAAATCATGAAACGAAGGGTTAAATCATATTTCGTATTTATTTTAATTTGTTACAAGTCAAGGATTTATGAAAACCTAATGTAATTAAGTTTTGTTGAACATATTTCAAAATATAGGTACACTATAATTAAATTTATTTATTTCAATTTTTTATACATTTTTTTTTTTAGCTAAAATAATGAATTATCAATATTTTTATATATTATTACGTCGAAAGATACATACTTTGTAAATAACAAACTAACATAAAATAAATTGCTTTAGTTTCATGTCCTATATTAAAATTTATTTATAATCGACGTTTTCACGAAACTCAACGCTCGTCTTCATCAGGATACAAATTTATTATAGTAAATAACAGTACATAGAAACAAGTTACCAGGTAACAAATATAGATTTTTAATTAATGGAAAAGAAATGTTATTTAACTCAATGCCTTCACAGTGATTGATGTTGTTTTTTTCCTTATAAATTTCAATTGTTTCTCTTATCAATCTACTGCTAATATAATGGTCTAGAAATTATTAGAGAAATTTACATCATGAAGATATTCTAATGCATGTTCAGCAATAGCAGATTTATTTGAATGATTTAGATTAGATTTAACCTCTTATATTTTGGCAATTAGTAGAAACAGTTCTACTTATTTGTCTAATATGAATATAACAAAAAACATATTTAAATAAAATGGTTAATCAAATTTATAACTGTTTGAATTTTTTTTTGCATATATGTAGTTAAATACAACACAGATTCATATATAAAAAAACACATTGTATATATTTCTATAGATACATTGCATATATAATTCTTAAAAAATATATTGTACATAATTTTTTTGACACATCGTATATAATTGCCTCGTATACTGCATATTCGTAAAATAATACAACTTATATAGAAAATAGAAATATATACGTTGCATATATATAAAATGCGTAAAAATATCGCATTAAAAATTATAAATAGCAGGTAGCTTAGAGAAAATTGAATATAATTTTTTTCCCAAAATCATTTAATTTTGACTTCTGAAAAATATCAAAATTATATGAAAATGATAAAAATATTTCTCATATAGTATATTCCTGCAGTAAAATTTATTTATTCTATCGGTTAGAGCAGGGGTCGGCAACGCGCGGCCCGCGGGCCGCATGCGGCCCTTTGCAAGTTTTTATGCGGCCCGCTAAGCAATATAACTTTTATATTCTAGCTAAGGTAAAAATTAAAAAAAAAAAAACATTTTCTTGTAACGCACTATACATTCATAATCGCCTGCCTATCGCCACAAGTCCATGTCGCCATGCCTGTCGCGTCACCTCGTTTACGTATCACTCGTGATTTTTTAAGTTAAGAAACGAGATTGAAATATTTTTGACAAAAAAAGAAAAAAATATACCAGAATTATTGAATCATAAATGGTTAAGCGAGTTAACTTTTCTTGTCAATATTACAACTTAACTAAATAAATTAAATATAACATTGCAAGTAAAGGAAAACTAATCACTGAGTTATTCACAGAAATTAAAGGTTTTCAACTAAAAATAAAATTATTTATTTCTCAGCTTGAAATAAATAATTATTGTCATTTTTCTACTTTGCAAACGTTTTTAACAAACAGTGACAATCAGTGTATTTCAAGTGATATTTTTATTGATTCATTAAAATTATTGGATAAAAATTTTCAAGATCACTTTCAAGATTTTTTTGCAAAAGAAAATGATATATGTATTACTATTTGAAAATTCTTTTAAATTTGATATTTTAAAAGCGACAGAACATTTACAACTAGAGTTAATTGATTTACAAACGAACAATATATATAAAAATAATTTTGATGAAAATAATTTAATTTCTTTTTATTCAAATCTCCCAGAAAGTAAATTTCCTAATTTAAGAAATTTTGCAAAGTCAATGATTTGCATTTTTTCGAGCACTTATTTATGCGAAAAAACTTTTTCAAAAATGAATTTTATAAAATCGAAATACAGAACGAGATTGACGGATGAAAATTTGCAAAACGTTTTGAGGATTTCAGTTTCTCAAATCCAACCCGTCATAAATAAATTATCGAAACACATTCAAGAACAAAAATCTCATTAAATTTCAATGTTATTTTTAATAGAATAAAATAAATAATTTTCTTTTACAAAAATTGTCATCTCTTTATTCTCCTATGTGTGTATTCACTGAATAAAATTGTTAATCACTAATTTTCATTTTATTTTTTTAAATAATAGTAATATTTATATTAGATTTTTTTTACTTTATATTTTTGCGTCACATCAGCATCTATGGTCACTAGTACCGGATCTGGTATATTAGAATGGTTACATATTACATTACATTTGACTGTGCGGCCCGCTTAAAAATAATTTTTTTGAAAATGGCCCGCCGTCCAGAAAAGGTTGCCGACCCCTGGGTTAGAGGGTATGCTTAGCTACAGTTTAGTGTGCGCCAACATATTAGGTATTCGATACTTTCTACCGAACGAAATGCCTAATAATAATTTCAATTCCAAAAGTTTGCTGTTTGTTTTTTATTATCTGAAACTTCTGACATAATAACAAGCTTTATTAAAAAAAAAAACTATCTTTTAAACTTAATTCAAATAAATTTAATTTCTTCTCAAACAGGGGTGTAGGTCACGTTTTTTTAAATAAAACTACTTGGATTTTATTTTACATTCATGTAAAATAAAATCCAAGTAGTTTTATTTAAAAAAACGTGACCTACACCCCTGTTTGAGAAGAAATTAAATTCCTATATTCAAAGGTCGTTCAACTCAATTATTAATTCAAATAAGCAGTTTATTTCTAATTTTAATTTTTTGAAATAAATTGCTGTAATGTAAAATTTCTTTAATAAATTAACAAAAATAAAAATCGATAATTTAAATATTATAATTTTTTTCTACAAGGGCATAATAATATTAATATTACATTACCATATAGCCTATGTAGAAAGAGGTAAATATTTTACTAGTACAATAATAATTACATTATTATATAGCAGTTAGTTATTATATATTCCACCGGTGCAAGCATCAAGCATAACTAAAACGTCAAGTTAATTGACATTTGTAATTGTTTATTTTCGCTTAAATTTAAATTTCATTATTGAAAATGTGTGAGAAAATGCACGAAATGCAATATACAAAGCTCAGGGTAGTCAGAAAATGCATTTCGACTCAAGAAACACGTTCAAGTTTGACATTTCTGATGGATATATTAAAAATGATTAAGGCAAGTTAAGTTAATTGACAATTGCGTTATTTTTTTCGCTTGAATTTAAATTTGATTATAAAAAATATGTGAAGAAGTGCAAGAAATATGCAATGTATACCGCCCAAAGTGGTCAGAAATTGTATATTCGACCAAAAAAATAATAATTTTCACAAATCATGTAACAAATATAAATAATAATATTGGAATATAGTACATTTACATAGAACATTATAGATTATTGTTATGTACCGCCATCCAAGATTTAATATATAATAACATATGTCAGAGTTCAGTTGTCAGTTGTTCAATTGTCCGTATATATATATATATATATATATATATAAAAGTGTAATATAACCGTTGTTGTTACTAAAATAAATAATTATTAATAAAAAGCTAAAGTGACAACTAAATTATTAACAAGTATATACATACACATACATACTATTCTACAGCTGTTAGTAACTGTTTAATTTTACCTGGCATGTAATTTTATTAATTTTTTGTTTAGTGCTTCGTGTAGAACGCATGAAGAAGAAGTCGTATATGTCTGACTTGGAATAGAAAGTTCATTTTTTGTGTTTCGCCCAGATTGATTAGCCTCAGCCACAAATAAATAAAACTCAACACTATAATCATCGCTTTCTATTTCTACTCCTAGTAACATAAAATACTACATTGTGAAAAATTACATTAATAAAATATGTAAATTTATATCAATTTTTAACAATGTTTTTACATTACAATTTTAAAATTACAATAATAAATATATACAAAATATTTTCTTTTCACATAAATATTAAATATACCGAAATATTAAAGTAAATACATGAAAGTTATTTTATTCAAATTGAATAAACTTTTTTAAAGTTAAAAATTTATAGTATTTTATTATTCTGCTTCACCCGCTAATGACAAAAAGTTTAATTCCCATTTATTTCCCAGTCCTACGCTTATTCAATAAAAAAAAATCGTGCACGAAAACCAAAAATTAATCAAAAGTTTTCAGGCCTTTGTTTCACTAATTTACTAACTCATAGAGTGTGATCAATACAATCCGCAACGTATAAGATTTTTTGAAAAATTTAATTCAACCACTCATTTGTGCCTGTAAATAGGCATACCAATACCGGTGTTACCGCTACCGGTTTTATCGATAAATGAGGAACAAATGCCTTCGGTAATTTACGGTAAATTGAGAATTATTTACCGACAATTATGTTTAAAGGATTGTTGAAATAACATAGTAAAAAATCTTTTACAAAATTTGATTGAAATCGGATATATAATGTAGCCACAATGAATTTTTATGAATAAGTTAATTTCAGATTCGTAATCTGGAGACTATATGAGGGATTTTAAAACATTATTATTTTCCTAATGTTACTGACACCACACCGAAAACCATACCATATTTTTCTTGCAGTCAAAATAGAAAATATAAAAAAAACGAAAATTGAAACTTACTGTTCAATATAAAAAATTTGACTGTAAATGTTATTAATACTATTTATTTGCTTAGAATATATATATATATATATATATATATATATATATATATAAATATATATAGGATGTAACAGAATAACTATTCCTAATTTTCAAAAATGATAGAGGGCACATAAAGAAACATTTTTTATTAATAAACTAGTGTCCAAATTATTTTTTTTCGGCAGTCGATTGTACATCGTTACAACTTGTGTATCAAAAATGGTGGTCGTAACTTCGAACAATTTTTATAAAGTTTAATGTGCTATTATTTCTAATAAAATGTTCCTTAACTTAACTACTCTTTGATGTTTTGATTAAGATTGTTTTTAACGATATCTAGTGTATCTTGGCACCGAGAAATTTCCGGACACTAGTTTATTAAGAAAAATGTTTCTCTAAGTGCACTCTATAATTTCTGAGAATTAGGAATAGTTATTCTGTCACACGCTGTATATGGCGGTATTTTGATAATACCATTTTGACAACGATCATAGCGCCGCCATCGGCAATTATGGATAAAAATATTAATTCAAATTTTATAAAACAAAAATAAGCAACTATCATCCAGAGTTAAGCTAGCTACTTTAGCAGCTTAGCTATATTTATTAGCTGTAGCTGCGCTACAAAAAATGAAAGTAGCTGTAGCTTGCAGCTTCAGGATTTATCGCAAGTAGCTCATAAATAGTAGCTAAAACACGAAGCTACCATTTGTAGCTATATTTGGTAGCTAAGAGTTACTTTTAGAAGCTTACAGTAACTTTTAATAGCTTGCAGCTCACAGTTACTATTAGTAGCTTACAGTTATTTTTAGTAGTTTATAGCTACTTCTATTTGCTTATAGCCATTTTAGTAGTTCATAGTTCCTTTTAGTAGTTTATAGTTAATTTTACTACTTAATAGCTACTTTTATATACTAATAACTACTTTTCCTAACGTAAAATTTTGTATAAAAATTTCATATCTAAATTAGCAAAAAGGTATAATTTAAAATTTTTAATCTCTGAATATAATATAACAAATTACTAATATTTTTTTTAATGTAGGTAACACTAAATAAGATAACTACATTTATGTAGGTATATTTCATATTTTTGGCAATACGTTTTTTGAACAGTAGGCATTTCTCAGATGGGCGCTAGATTTGACTAGCCGAAGATGCTAAAATATTTTAATACAGCCCTGTTAAAAACTAATATATAGTAGCTAAAAGATATATTAAAAAGTAGCTTACAAAGTAGCTCAATAAATAATATGAAAGTAGCTTACAACGCAGCTTAAGATCTGACAGATACTTTTATAGTACCTTATAGCGGTAGCATAAGTTACTTTTGAAAAATTTTGCTTTAGTTTTATAATTTTTTAAAGAACAGGTTGAGGCTATAGCTTAGTAAGTTTTAGATTGAGTAGCTTGCCTAGGCTCTGTATTATCAAAGCATCGGTCTTACCTGTAGCGTGTAATTTTCTTAGCGGATCAACAATCGCAAAAAATCGATCAGCCGATAGTGCTGTAAGTGTAAAAACACTAACACCAATCGATATATCTTTGATTGTTTCTGATAATTTGCATACGGTTTCACCCCAAGGCCATGACACCACCGTGTAGACAATTGATGTAAATGGTACGCAGGTGGCTATGACGAGTAGATCAGCAAGTGCCAATGATAAAATATATCTGAAAACAAAAAGAATGGGGGTTGGTAATATTTAGACCCGATTGCATAGATAACTGTTAAGGTAACTATTTTAGACAACTATTTAAGTCAATTGTTTCCGAACTGTCACATTCATTGCTTAGCTGGCAATTAACGAAGGAGTTAGTTTGCAAACCGATTAACAGTGCTTTGGGCAACCAAGCCTTACAGCTTATTTGGAGTGTTATTCAATTTGGTTATGAGAAATTAGTATATTAATATATATATATATATATATATATATATATATATATATATATATATATATATATATATATATATATATCAAAATTACAATCATTTGTTACCTTTATATCAAAATAAATCTTCAACAAGTATCAACAATTATAGAATTTTCATAAAAAAAATTAATAATTTCTTCCCCTACATGTAGGTTTTGTGATACACTGTATATCATAAAAAAATTAAAATCACCTTAAATAATAATTTTTAATAACCTAAAATTTAATAATTTTTAAAACAAAAGGCAATGTTTTTTAGTGTTTGAAAAATATCTCTGTAAATATTAACAAAGTCAAAGGAAACAATTTAAATTTACATCATGAATAATTTGTTAACGAAATTTACAAAAATTTAATTCTACTCTCTACAGTTGAAATTTATGTCGTCAATTTAATAAAAACCGAAAATAAATAATTTAAATTCACGTAAAAGAGACTAATATTCTTTGAACATTATTGTAATATGTTTTTACCACTTGGACTGCAAGGAAAAAATGGTATAGTGATAGGTAAGGTAACTGTGATATTTTATTTAATTAACAAAATTATATAAAAATTCTTCTTATCTGACGAATTGAAACTTTGCATGTGACGGTGTATTGATGTTCGCTGGCTCGGTTGGCCAAATTTTGTGATCGCAACTCCTCCTAAACCGAACATTCGATTTCCATCAAATTTTCAGAATAAGTTCGGCTAGTGTTCGAGGTGTGCATGTGAATTAATTTTTTCGAGTGTTGCCAACTTCCGAAAAAAATTGTTATGGCTAAATTAGTCATTCGTGATTAACCAAATTTTCATAAAAGTTTTTCGTACCCACAAATATTATATAATTTTACTATCGTACATAGTTGCCAATTTTACTAAAAAAAAAATTACTAGAATTTTGAAGAATCCATAATCACTACAATATTATTTATCCGATTTTAACTAAATTTTTACAAGATTACAATTTTTTTTTTTTGATGCTCACAGAAATTATATATTTTTATTAAAGTTCAGTGTTGCCAACCTTCCGAGAGAAAAATAATAAAAATTGCACAAAAAATTCTCTTCGTATACACATAAATTACATAACTTTACTAAAATACAATGTTACCAACTTTTTCAGAAAAAAAAACATTAAATTTTTTGAAAATCAATTATGGCTACAATATTTATCCAAAATTAGTCAAATTTTTCCAAAAGATTTTTTTTATACTCACAAAAATTATGTAATTTTATTATTATACAGCGTTGTCAATAATTATAAAGCTTTTTGAAAGTAATAATTATAATAAAATTTATTTAATTGCTGTTAAAATTAAATACAAGTTTGCAGTTTAAACAAACTAAATATTAGGTTTTCAATATTGTTCGGCCAAATTTGTTTCACAAACTACATAATGCATAAATAATTGTCTATCATTAATAGTAATTTAAAATTTTAATTTTAAAACTTTGATGATCTTCAAATTTAATTTCTGCTCGTATAACAGAATTTAATAATCAGAACATTCGAAAATTAGTTTCTTAAAACACTATTAAACCCTTATAAGTAATAATATTCTATACTTGAAATTTTTCACAAAAATTTCACAAGTTACTCAATCATTGTTAAGCTATGCATCAATGACCGATTTTAAAATGTATCTGTACGTAAATATAAAGATACACATACAAATAATAGATTAAATATTCTTAAAATATATTATATATAAATTTTTTAGACACATTATATGTATAATATGATTTTGAGAAACATTGCATTTTCATATACAGTGAAACCTCGAGATACGAGCACCTCCATATACGAGAAAAGTATGAGCGAAAAATTCGTCTCTAAATACGAGCACTGACTCGAGTAACGATCAACAAGCTAGGTTGTTGGTATGCGTGGCACGTTTCCCGATCCGGCCGACTCGGGGATTCACCGTAGCGGGCAACGTCAGCTTGTGTGAATCCCCTTGTCAGATTACTCATTGTTCTTTGATCTACGTGTTTGTGAGCTTGTGAGTTAATCTTTTTTACATTTAACGTGAAACTAATTATTTCACGATGCCTCCCAAGAAGATTGTTGCCTCAGATAGTGCTGCAAAGAAAAAGAAGGAAGCCATGGCCGCTTTAAGAAAGAAAAAAGAATTAAGAAAGGTAAACTACGATTATATTATTTACCAGTGTTATTTATTAGGAAAATTAATTTTTATGTTGATATTTTTCGGGGTGTGGAACGGATTAACTGGATTTCCATTATTTTCAATGGGGAAGTTTGTTTCTAGATACAAGAAATTCGCTATACGAGCTCAATGCTAGAACGAATTAAACTTGTATCTCGAGGTTCCACTGTATACAGGATGTAACAGAATAACTATTCCTAATTTTAACTGGAGTATCCTGGGCTCAGAATATGAAGATTTAATGCAAATCACTGAGATAAAATGTGGCTCCTTACTGAGCTACAGGGTGTTTTATATAAAAATTTAAAAACGATTTTTGCCCAGTACTTTAAAACTATTTGACGTATCCTTATCATACTTGGCAGAAAATGTAGGTACCGTACACCATACTAAATTATGTTAAATAAAAGTTTCTGGCTACTGCCAGTGGCGTACAACAGGGGCAAGTAAGAGGTTGATCCTTCCTAAATTCTACGCCACTGACGGAATTGTCATTTTAGCACAATTTTTCGATTCTCCAATACTTGCTGTGTAAAAAACATACTCTTCCTTTGTAACGATAAAGTAACTGTTTTTCGAGATATTTAAAGTTAAACATAAGCTGCACCCTTGGGATTTTTTCAAAATTTGCTCAAAAAAATCTGAAAAAATTCAGTAAAATATAGAAAAAAATTAGCTACATAATATCTTAGTAACTTTTTCTCTAACTCATTCTGGTTTGGCTGGAAAAATTATTGAAAATTAATATTTTTTGCATTTTATTTTTTTTATTTTCAATAATTTTTACAGCCAAATCAGAATGAGTTAGAAAAAAAAGTTACTTAGTTATTATGTAGCTAATTTTTTTCTCAATTTTACTGAATTTTTTCAGATTTTTTTGAGAAAATTTTGAATAAATCCCATCTTATGTTTAACTTTAAATATCTCGAAAAACAGTGACTTTATCGTTACAAAGGAAGAGTATGTTTTTTACACAGCAAGTATTGGAGAATCGAAAAATTGTGCTAAAATGGCAATTCCGCCAGTGGCGTAGAATTTAGGAAGGATCAACCTCTCACTTGCCCCTGTTGTACGCCACTGGCAGTAGCCAAAAACTTTTATTTAACATAATTTAGTATGGTGTACGGTACCTACATTTCCTGCCAAGTATGATAAGGATACGTCAAATAGTTTTAAAGTACTGGGCAAAAATCGTTTTTAAATTTTTATATAAAACACCCTGTAGCTCAGTAAGGAGCCACATTTTATTTCAGTGATTTGCATTAAATCTTCATATTCTGAGCCCAGAATACTCCAGTTAAAATTAGGAATAGTTATTCTGTTACAGCCTGTATAAAAAACACATTGTACATAAAATGCTTCAAACATATTGCATATGTTTATAATTCTTAAAAAAATTAATTGTATACAATAGGTATTTAAAACATATTGTACATCATTTTTTAGACACATCGTATATAATTGCCTCGTGTGAAATAATACGATTCTTGTATATGAAAATGAGTAAAAATATTGCATTAAAAAATATAAATAATAGGTAACTTTAATAAAAATAAACAATTTTTTCGCCAAAATATTAAATTTCGTCTTCTGAAAAATGTCAAAATGATATGAAAATGATGAAAATATTTCTCATACAGAACTCCCGCAATGAAATCTATTTAACCAGCGGTATAGGGGGATAGCTTAGCTACAGTTTATTGTGCACCAATATAATATTGGCCACTTTCTACCGAATGAAATGCTTAATTCCATTTTAAATTGCTAGCGTTCCTTTCAATGATCGAGCATTGATGCATAGCTTATTAAACCGATTCAATGATTACGTAATTTGCAAAATTTTTTAGGAAATATCTCAACATTTAGAAAATATCTCAACATTTCGTTTGGTATGTATCCTTCCTATACTTACTCTTACTCGTCCTTACTTTCTTTATTTCAATTTTATACTCTACAACAGGGATGGCGAACCAATGGCACGCGAGCCACAGGTGACACATTTAAAAATTTTGATGGCACGTACAAAAACAAAATTATTTTTTAAATAATTTTAAGATTTTTTAGTCGAAATTAATTAAAATTTTACAATCTACAATTATTTTATAATTTATGATATAAAGTTGTAGTAACTAAAACCGGCAAATTGTACATTTTATTACTGAAATATTGCTCGAATTCGCTCGCAGTATAAAAACATCCGCAATAGGTACAATTTCCCGCGTAAACAGTTTCGACTTCTAATTTTATTGCGTGTCGTTGCCGTCGCTCAGCTTATACGGCAGAATGCATTCGGCATTTTCAGTAAACCGTTAATATTTGAAACAACACTACGTATTTGCATGTAATTTTAAAACTTCAAACAGTGACTCGATAAAAAATATAACTATTATTTATTAGTTTATTTTCAGTACAGTTTTATTTTAAGGTAGATGTTGTACATGTATTTTATATATTAATTATTATTATTATTAAAATATTGTTTTTAAAATTTCTTATTATGGCTAGTTCGAAGAAAAAATCGAAATTATCCGAAACAAATAATAGCAGAGAATTTCAAACTTGGTGGACCGATAGGTACGGTATGATTGAAAAGGACAGTAAAGCTGTTTGTATTTTATGTTCCGGAACTGTGGTGTGTAGAACATCTTCAGTAAAGCATCATTATGAAACCAACCATAAATCTCTTCTCGATCGAAGTGTAAAAGAGCAAAAGGAGTTTATATCACGTGTTTTAAAAAATAATAATGCTAAACTACTTCCTTAATGAAATATATTGGAACTTAATCAAATATCTCTGCTGCTAGTTAAGAAATCTATCGTTCTTATATTAGCGATGCAGGTAGCCGTAGACTAGTAGTAGCATGTTGAACCTAGTCCCAAAGTTTCTTGGTTCGCGCCGCCATCACCACTAACAATTAAAATAAATATTATCATAGTAAAAAATCTTTCAGAACTCAATATATTTAGGTTCAAGTTTTGTAATAATTTATTAATAAATCCTCGTTTCGACGAACTGAACGTGCATCTTTATTAAGGAAACAGAAAAAAATGACGTTTATAGTAAATAAACAGAATATGCAAACAAGTTACTAGGTAAAATATGTAACTAGATCATAAAATTTCTAAATTTTTAGTTAAAGAGAGCCAAATTTTATTTAAATGATTTACTAGTCATACTGATTGATGTTATCTTTTTCTTTAAAAATTTCTATTGCTTCTCTTAATTGCAAAAAAAAAAGTAACAGCAGATTGGTAAGAGAAGAGAGTAAAAGAAGAAAATACACAAATGACATTTATAGCAAATAAATAGAAAATTTTCATGATGTAAAATTTAAAGATACTGTAATAGTTGCAAAAGAAGCAATAGAAATTTATAAAAGAAAAAATAACACAATCAGTGTCTAGTAATTTAATTAAATAAAATTGGGCTTTCTTATTTCGCTACCTAGTAACTTGTTTCCACATTCTACTTACTTACTTTTTTTTTTTTTATCTGTTTTTCCTGATAAAAACGTATGTATAAATTATAGTAGTATAATTTTAGTAAAATATAATGTCAATTTTTCAAAAAAAAAATTAAAATATTTAAAAATTCATTGAAGTTACATTATCTATCTAATTTTAATCAAATTTTCGCAAAAGATTTTCCAAGTACCTACATAATTATATAATTCTAATAAAAAAGAATGTCTAATATACACTATAAAATAGAATAGAATAGTAATTTTCGATGAAAACCTGGGCAACTGATTTACGCCAGTTTAATATGTAAATTTATAGACGCCACATAGTGGTATGAATCCTAAATTTAAGTGAAAAAAATTCCAGATTATGTATGAAACTGAAAATTGTGTAAAATGTTATGTTTTTGTGCTCCTAAAAGTGATTTTGATAATATAATAATAATTTTTTCATCATTAAAAATAGAATTAATGAGTGTTTTTATAAGTACACTTACAATGTACTACAATATGTTAATTATCTTGGAAAGTCTGGCCTCATTGCAACTTTTCGGAGGCATTTATTTTAGAAACTTACAAAATAAAATCAGACAAATTTGATATTATCGGATTCGGAATTACATTTTAAAGCGTTCTATGTATTTAGTTTACGTTTTCGTTCGAATTTTGTTAAATACAATTTTTTTATTAAGTCACATTTGATTTAAAAAGAACGGACATTTTTTAAAAAGAAAAAAATCAGAGATAAAAGATAGCAAAAAGTAGCAAGAGATTTTTATTTTAACAAACGAACAAAATTACTAGGAATTCGGAGAGTTATCGATACAAAAAAGTTATAAACTTTTGTAAAGCTATAAAGTTATAAAATTATGTACTTTATTTTAAAGCAATTAAAAATTCAGGCCAGTTGACAAAAATATACTGTTAATAGTAAAATATAATACAAAATTAAATGTCAAAATATAAATAATGAATGTAACATGCCTTCAAAATCTCCCTGCAATTTATTTATACATACACTTTTTACCACGCTTATATTAACTCACTCTGTTGTTGTCGCGGTCAGTCATGTTGTTGTCACGGTCAAATTTTGTAACCAATTTTTAGACCACTTCCTATCATTTGATCTCCCTAAAATTTTGCATGTAGTTTCATTCCAGGAGACAACACAATATTATATAACAAAAAACCGATTACAAGATATGACACGCTTATATTTATTTTTTTAATACAACTAAAGAACATGAACTATTTTTTTGTTCAATTAACAATTGAATAATGTAAATGATAGATAAAAATTTTTCCTCTTTTTAGTGCATTTAAATATAAGCGTGGTTTTTAAAAAAGTTTTTTTATATTATACTTATTTGTGCATTTTTACAAAAAAATTTACTCTCAACTTTTTCATTCATATGAATAATATTTTTAATATTATAAGTTGTGTATTTAGACTCTTTTAGGATAGATGAATCAACAAATAATAGTTATAGGCGATTAGAAATAACTTTTTTTCTGGAATTTTTGTCAACCTAGATTCAGGATTCATACCACTGTGCGTCTCGGCAATTTTTCTTACATAATATGAATATAAAATACAAACAATTTATCTAAGTTTAATTAAATTTTTGATAAAAAAAAACATATATAATATAAATTAATTATTTTATTGAAATAACATGTAATTTTAACACGTTTTTATTAACTCGCTTTCTTGTGTGTTTGTTTGTTTATTTGTATGTTTAGTATAAATTTTGCATTCTATTTTAAACTAACTTCCCGGTGTGTAAGAAACTTGAAACGTAGCTGAGAACTAGATGACAATGCAATATTAACTAATTAATTATTCAATAATATTAGATATATTAAATTAAAATTAATTAATTATAAATTATAACTAATAAAATTAAAATTAATTTAATTAATTAATTAAGTTAAAACTAAAGTTAAACAAAACTAAAAAGCAGAAAATAATTATTTAAATAAAAAAAACTAATGTAGCACGTTTTTAACACGGACTAAAAAGTTAAAATATTTTTTTCTATTCTCATAAAGATTTATAAACTCGTACAAATAACATGGGGTAACAACAGCTACTCCCTACACTCCTTAATATTACCTATGGCATGCGCCCCAATTTTGTCTATATAGGGAGCTAGAAGAAATTATTTTGTCCTTTTTTTTCGTGTATATTATTTTTTTTTAATAATATAAATAGTTAATTCTACTGTAGTTTTTATGTAAAATGACAACTTTTTTTCATTGTTTATATAATTAGTCCCAATTGAAAAAATTGGGCGGCTATTCGCTCACCGATATTTCTACTACTTAAACGGTTATATCTCAAATTTACATAGTGTCGATTCGCAGATTTTCCACTCAGAAATTCCCTCACATCTCTGTAAAGGGAATAAATTTCAACGTTTTTCATATGATCATATCTGGGGTGCTTTGCGCTCTTAAAGTGTATTTGTATATGCTTTTTATGATTCTTCTTATACTCTACCATTTTACGTAACATTGTGTTATAGTTCGCTTACGACCACTTAAGGATTCACGAGATTTTTGTAAAAAAGGAAGTACGGAGAAAGAAGAAAAATCTTTTTACTTTTTTGATATTTGTATAACACGTAAATATAAAAAATGCTAAAAGTAGGAATAAAAGACAAGTTTTTTTGGTTAGCTTTTATCAAAGAAATAATTTTAAATGAATACATTTATTTTTAAATTTTTAAGGTCGATTTGGCAAGTATGTAGATTACAATAAACCTATAAAATAATTTTATTTTTATTAGCAAATTAGAATTTACATAGCAAAGGAAAAATATAAATAAATTATATATATATATATATATATATATATATATATATATATATATATATATATATATAACATATGTAGCATATATAACATTCTTTTAGTTTGGTTGACAACAAGGTACATATTAAACTTACAATTCACTGAAACAGTAAAAACTAAATTAGTTCAATAATTTTTTTTTTAAAAGGCAACTGAATTGTCATAATATAATCAACTAACGCGCCAATATATATTTGCAGTAGGCAACAGATGACATTTAGTTGCGTTGTTTTATCCTTCAATGTTGTAAGTCAGATATGTTTGTTTTCTGTAATTCTGTTCGAGCATGTGTGCGTTTTATTATCAAAATTTATCCAAGTAATCATAAGTTACATTAATTCTAAAATTTGGTTTTTATACTCCATATGTTTAAATAAAATTTTTAAGATAGATATAGATTAGCATTTAAAAATTCTGTAATAATAATTTAAAAATTACAATAAATTGAATAAATGTAACAGATTTATTATTCAATAATACCGCATATCCGTTATCCTTAACTCATATATATATATATATATATATGGGTCATTCCATGTGAAATCGGCCAAAAAAATTTCGACCCCCTCCGATTTGTCTGAAAATGCGCATACTTATTCATTTTCATCTAAAAGTAAGTAAGGAAATATTTATTTGGCTTAATTTACCGTATTTTAATTTTAATTTAATATTTTTATATATGGCTATTTTTTGCCCTCCCCACAGATCCTTCGAAATAAAATTCTATATTAATTCTACAATTATTTCAAGAAAAACAAATGCATTATATTATGAAATAGCTAACTTTAAGCTATTTATTTCAGCTATTGGTAACGATTTTTATCGGAACTGTGGAGAGTTATGCGGGAAAATGTGAAAATCCCTCTTTTTTTTCAAATTTTTTTTTCTCAAATACTCCATCTCAGAATTTGCTCGAATTTTGGCAAATTGAAGAAGAAGAATTATATTTTAAGGCACAAAAACTTTCAGGATGGCTTTTTGAGTTTAAAAAAAGATATTGGACTTTAAATTTGGCTTACGGTTTTTCCAAATGTGGTCGTCATGACCCAAAACAATCTTGTCATTTCATTAATAATTTTGTGGACTTTATATTTAAAAATATCCCTAAATAAGAGGAAAATGACTAAATTGGTATGGTACCTCAAACTTTGTATAAATTATTTACTTTGTAAATAAAATACGTATATCAATACGCTTTAAAAATTTAAAAAAAATTGCTCTCAAATATTTGTTCTTTGTAAGCTTTATTTCTAAGTACTTGTTAACTAATTAATTTTTGTCTTTTTTATGTTTATTTGTTTATGGATGAGGCTGTCAATAAATATTAATGTCACGTTTATCAGGTTCGTTAGCAAATATAAACACGCTGATTTATTTAATAATGATTAAATAATAAGTTTATTATAGAAAGTAAATATAAGATTAATAATACACAAGAGTATTCTAAATAAAGCTACGTTTAAATATATATATAGTATATATAATATATAAAATATAACGAAATAAATGGATAATGTATTTAACTTATTCTAATATCAGAATTTATATCACTACCCGCGAATAATTTAAGTAACAGTGTGTCTAACAATAAAGCTGAATTCACAACAATGTTCACCCGGTAATCAATTATTCACTGATTGACTAACTCTCCAGCCTTCTTTCTTTTCCTGCTTCTGTAAAAAATATTTAAATCAGAATTTGTAAAATATCTTATTATAAATACTGTTAAATATTTAATTTGTAATCTTACTCAGTTTTCAGTAGTGATATAAATATTATTAATCTTATATTTACTTTCTATAATAAACTTATTATTTAATTATTATTAAATAAATCAGCGTGTTTATATTTGCTAACGAACCTGATAACCGTGACATTAATATTTATTGACAGCCTCATCCATAAACAAATAAACATAAAAAAGACAAAAATTAATTAGTTAACAAGTACTTAGAAATAAAGCTTACAAAGAACAAATATTTGAGAGCAATTTTTTTTAAATTTTTAAAGCGTATTGATATACGTATTTTATTTACAAAGTAAATAATTTATACAAAGTTTGAGGTACCATACCAATTTAGTCATTTTCCTCTTATTTAGGGATATTTTTAACTATAAAGTCCACAAAATTATTAATGAAATGACAAGATTGTTTTGGGTCATGACGACCACATTTGGAAAAACCGTAAGCCAAATTTAAAGTCCAATATCTTTTTTTAAACTCAAAAAGCCATCCTGAAAGTTTTTGTGCCTTAAAATATAATTCTTCTTCTTCAATTTGCCAAAATTCGAGCAAATTCTGAGATGGAGTATTTGAGAAAAAAAATTTTGAAAAAAAAGGGGGATTTTCACATTTTCCCGCATAACTCTCCACAGTTCCGATAAAAATCGTTACCAATAGCTGAAATAAATAGCTTAAAGTTAGCTATTTCATAATATAATGCATTTGTTTTTCTTGAAATAATTGTAGAATTAATATAGAATTTTATTTCGAAGGATCTGTGGGGAGGGCAAAAAATAGCCATATATAAAAATATTAAATTAAAATTAAAATACGGTAAATTAAGCCAAATAAATATTTCCTTACTTACTTTTAGATGAAAATGAATAAGTATGCGCATTTTCAGACAAATCGGAGGAGGTCGATATTTTTTTGGCCGATTTCACATGGAATGACCCATATATATATATATATATATATATATATATATATATATATATATATATATATATATATATATTGAAAGGAAAATTATTGGGATTAGAAGTCAAAACAGAATATGATATTAATAACTCAATTCATTGTATACGTTGCGAGCTTTCGGAGGTTGCTTGTCTCCTTCATCAGGCTGACCTATTTATTGTAAAATACAAAATTATGTTAAAATACAATCAAATCTAATTAGTAATTACAATGTAAAATGATTTAATAAACTTACAATGGTAGAGAATTCTGTGTGTTCTTTATCAACAATATTTAGAAATTATGTCCAAATGGAGAAAACCAATCCAGATAACAAAACAGTGTTTTTTGGAATAAGATTAAAAATAAAATACCATTAAATATATAATAATTTAACGTCAAAAATTAAAATTGTATTCTTATATATAAATAAAAATAAAAATAAAAACTAGTTATAAGTAATTGTCAGTAATATAAAATTCTTAAATTTTTTCACAATACCAAATGTAAAAGACGTTAGACACGAATTAATTTTTAATTACTACGAAGGTTGATAAAAATAAATTTTTTATTATCAACTGATTTTTTAGAGGGAAAATTATAACCAACCTAAAATTAGTCACGTGACATATAACGACGCACTCATGTCAATAACAAGATAACCTATGTTTTAATCTCAACAAATTTAGATGACAACACACGCTACACGCGCAACAGTCAGATTGTTTATCACTGAAACCAAAACAACTAAGTAATATCACGAGATGAACCATTACTTTTATTCACAAACGTAAGTAGAAAGTCATATATTATACTGAGGTGTTGAATATCAGCGCGCTTGTTTACACTCATGCTATCTGTTTTAATATAGATCATTTCTAAAAGCGATCGTTTAAATGATTTATCTTCAATACAAACCACGGACGTGTTCGTAAAATCAAACGTATGTTGTTTTTGATGTGAATGAATTGATAATGCCGTTGCTTGAGGTTTCAACCTACAATCCGATCTATGTAACGCCAACCGTTCTTCTAGCCATCGCTTCGTGTTCCCTATGTACGTCGCATCACAATCTGCACATGGAATCTTGTAAACCAAGTTTGACTGCTTCTTGATAGGAATGACATCTTTCAGTTTAGTGTAAATTTTCTTAGTAGGTAAGATGTTTTTTCTAATTATTTTTATGTTGTCTGATTTTAAAATGTTAATTAATTTCTCTGTTATTTTAGGTAAATTTGGGAGTGTGAAAATATTCTTTTTTATATCCAATTCAGTACGTGGAACTTCTAAAGTGTTACTATTACTTAGTGGAATCCTGATATGTGGAGTTGACCAAATTATTTTATTTACTAACTTCTTAGGATATCCATTATCGATCAATATTGTAAACAATTTACTAAGATTAGCATTTTTGTAGTTATTATGAGATAACCTGACAACCCTGTTTTTTAAACCAAGGATGGTGTTAATTTTTGTGTGTTGTTGGTGGTAAGAATCAAAATGTATATAACGACAAGACGCTGTAGGTTTAATGTACCAACTAGTTTTTATACAGTTATCCACATCTCGAATTAATAAGATGTCCAAAAATGGGATGGACTTATTAGTTTCATATTCAACAGTAAAATTAAGATGTTCATTAAATACATTCAAAACATGTAACGAAGATTGGATCTCATCTTCTTTGATTGCACAAATTACGTCATCGACATATTTCTTTATAAACACTGGTTTCATGTTAAATTTCTTCACACAATCATCCAATAGAAAATCCATAACCAATTGTGCTATTATGGGGCTAATAGTGGCACCCATAGGCGTACCAAACTTCTGAATATATAATTTGTTTTTAACTGTTATTAAATTATTCGAAAATATGAAATCTACCATTTCTAAGAACATGTTGTATGGAATATTTGTAATACTTTGTATGTTAGGCCAATTTTGTTCTAACACTGTATGTATCAATTCGAGAGATATGTTACCAAATAAATTTTCCACATCAAAGCTGACCAATACATGATCATCCGGCAATCTCATATTTTGTACTGTTTCAACAAAATCCATTGAGTTGTTAATATAATATTCATTGTCTTTATTATATGAAATTGTTAATATATTCTTTATGAAATTAGCTATATTGCTAGTTGGCGTATTAATGCAACAGCAAATTGGTCTCATTTTTATATTTGAATTTTCTTCTGTTAATTTATGTATTTTTGGTAAACAATATAATGTGGCCGGTACTGAATTGTAGATTTTTAAAGATTTGTGTTGGTTCTCATTTATTGCATCAATTTTATATAATTGATCTATGTATTTGTTCGCTTTGTTTTGGATAGATCTGATCGTATCCGTATTCAGTAATTTGTAATCCTGTGTGTTAGACATTAATTGTTCTATGTATGTATTGTAATCTTGAGAGTTCATGATGACTGTGATGTTACCTTTGTCTGATGCCGTAACTATTATGTCCGGATTGTTCTTTAAGAATGATTTGGTTTTGATGTGTAATTGGTTAAATTTATTATATTGATTATTACTATCTTGTACAAAATTCGTTACAACATTAGTACATTTTGATCTTACTATGTTTTGTTGGTTATCAGGTTTGGTTGAAATGATTAATTCAACGTCAGCTATTAAAGACGGTAAATTCACAACATTACTTGTCGGTTGTGTGCAAAATTTTGCCCCTAAAGCAAGAAATTGTTCTATATCATTAGGTATTGTTTTGTCGCTAATGTTTTTTAACCATTTTTCTTGAACTTTTATCGGTTCACTTTGTCTTAGGATTAAATTATTAATTTTTCTTATTTGAGTGTTCTTTATATTATTATAATGTTTTTTTAAATTACTATTTTGTTTTTGTAAAAACGTATCAAGCACTTCCATTGGTAATATGAGTTTTAATTCATCTAATAATGTTTTAGTTTCTTTATTCGCGTTATGTAAATTTTGTAATGTTAATGAAATTTCTAAATTTAACAATCTTTTATTAATTTGTATTTGATGTGTGTTAACTAATGATGATTGTTTTGCAGTATTAAATTCCTGTATTTCAAACACTGTTTTTGTAGCATTGTCAATGTGGTTAGGACAAATTCCTAATTTTCGGCATTTTAATAAGAAAATTCGTCTATTTTCTATTGAATTAATTTTCTTTTTTATGTTGATCCATGATTTTAACATAAGTTTGGTGTGGTCACCATATAGATGTTCGATATTTTGAAAAAAACCCATGACTCAGTATATAATAAAAAATGTTGACTTTATATAAATGTTGAAAGGAAAATTATTGGGATTAGAAGTCAAAACAGAATATGATATTAATAACTCAATTCATTGTATACGTTGCGAGCTTTCGGAAAATACATAAAAAATACATACATAAAATACAAAAATACATAAATTAACAGAAGAAAATTCAAATATAAAAATGAGACCAATTTGCTGTTGCATTAATACGCCAACTAGCAATATAGCTAATTTCATAAAGAATATATTAACAATTTCATATAATAAAGACAATGAATATTATATTAACAACTCAATGGATTTTGTTGAAACAGTACAAAATATGAGATTGCCGGATGATCATGTATTGGTCAGCTTTGATGTGGAAAATTTATTTGGTAACATATCTCTCGAATTGATACATACAGTGTTAGAACAAAATTGGCCTAACATACAAAGTATTACAAATATTCCATACAACATGTTCTTAGAAATGGTAGATTTCATATTTTCGAATAATTTAATAACAGTTAAAAACAAATTATATATTCAGAAGTTTGGTACGCCTATGGGTGCCACTATTAGCCCCATAATAGCACAATTGGTTATGGATTTTCTATTGGATGATTGTGTGAAGAAATTTAACATGAAACCAGTGTTTATAAAGAAATATGTCGATGACGTAATTTGTGCAATCAAAGAAGATGAGATCCAATCTTCGTTACATGTTTTGAATGTATTTAATGAACATCTTAATTTTACTGTTGAATATGAAACTAATAAGTCCATCCCATTTTTGGACATCTTATTAATTCGAGATGTGGATAACTGTATAAAAACTAGTTGGTACATTAAACCTACAGCGTCTTGTCGTTATATACATTTTGATTCTTACCACCAACAACACACAAAAATTAACACCATCCTTGGTTTAAAAAACAGGGTTGTCAGGTTATCTCATAATAACTACAAAAATGCTAATCTTAGTAAATTGTTTACAATATTGATCGATAATGGATATCCTAAGAAGTTAGTAAATAAAATAATTTGGTCAACTCCACATATCAGGATTCCACTAAGTAATAGTAACACTTTAGAAGTTCCACGTACTGAATTGGATATAAAAAAGAATATTTTCACACTCCCAAATTTACCTAAAATAACAGAGAAATTAATTAACATTTTAAAATCAGACAACATAAAAATAATTAGAACAAGATTAGAAGTATATGGGTAAACCCATATATAGACTACTTTGACATTTCTCGGAAAGTTAGCAACACTGTATTTTAATAATATTATAATTTATGTGGGCAATAGGAGATACTTTTCTGAAAATTTGATCAAAATCGAATAAATAATGTAGCCACAATGAATTTTTTAAAAATTTTGTGATTTTTTTTCTCGATAAGTTGGCAACACTGTATTTTGTTAAAATTGCATAATTTATTTAGGCACTAGAAAAAACTTTTATAAATATTTGATTAAAATCGGTTAAATAAAATGGTCAAAATAAATTTTTTTAAATTTTACTAATTTTTTTTTCGGAAAGTTGGCAACACTGTATTTTGTTAAAATTACATAAATTACATGAATACTAGGAGAATCTTTTGTGAAAATTTGAGTAAAATCGGTTGAATAACATGGCCATAATAAAATTTTTAAAACTTTAGTAATTTTTTTCTCGGAAAGTTGGCAACACTGAAAATTAATAAAATTATGTAATTAATGGGAGCATTAGGGAAATCTTTTCTGAAAATTTGATCAAAATTGGATAAATAACGTAGCCAATATGAATTTTTTAAAACTTTAGTAATTTTTTTCTCGGAAAGTTGGCATCACTGAAAAAAAACAAAACCACATGACCATCTTGGGTACTAGACAAATTTATCCTGAAAATTTCATTAAAATCGGTTGAACCGTCTAGGAGGAGTTGCGGCCACAAAATTTTGACTTACGACCGAGCGAGCGAGCGAGCTGACGACGCACACACATACACCCTCATAAACTAAGTTCAGATTCGTCATCTACAGGCTATATGAAGGATTTCTATACAATTTTTTTTTTTTTTGAAAATGTTACAGACACCGTACCAAACGCTTTACTACTTTTCCTTGCAGTCAAAGTAGTAAAAAACATCTTACCTACTAAGAAAATTTACACTAAACTGAAAGATGTCATTCCTATCAAGAAGCAGTCAAACTTGGTTTACAAGATTCCATGTGCAGATTGTGATGCGACGTACATAGGGAACACGAAGCGATGGCTAGAAGAACGGTTGGCGTTACATAGATCGGATTGTAGGTTGAAACCTCAAGCAACGGCATTATCAATTCATTCACATCAAAAACAACATAAGTTTGATTTTACGAACACGTCCGTGGTTTGTATTGAAGATAAATCATTTAAACGATCGCTTTTAGAAATGATCTATATTAAAACAGATAGCATGAGTGTAAACAAGCGCGCTGATATTCAACACCTCAGTATAATATATGACTTTCTACTTACGTTTGTGAATAAAAGTAATGGTTCATCTCGTGATATTACTTAGTTGTTTTGGTTTCAGTGATAAACAATCTGACTGTTGCGCGTGTAGCGTGTGTTGTCATCTAAATTTGTTGAGATTAAAACATAGGTTATGTTGTTATTGACATGAGTGCGTCGTTATATGTCACGTGACTAATTTTAGGTTGGTTATAATTTTCCCTCTAAAAAATCAGTTGATAATAAAAAATTTATTTTTATCAACCTTCGTAGTAATTAAAAATTAATTCGTGTCTAACGTCTTTTACATTTGGTATTGTGAAAAAATTTAAGAATTTTATATTACTGACAATTACTTATAACTAGTTTTTATTTTTATTTTTATTTATATATAAGAATACAATTTTAATTTTTGACGTTAAATTATTATATATTTAATGGTATTTTATTTTTAATCTTATTCCAAAAAACACTGTTTTGTTATCTGGATTGGTTTTCTCCATTTGGACATAATTTCTAAATATTGTTGATAAAGAACACACAGAATTCTCTACCATTGTAAGTTTATTAAATCATTTTACATTGTAATTACTAATTAGATTTGATTGTATTTTAACATAATTTTGTATTTTACAATAAATAGGTCAGCCTGATGAAGGAGACAAGCAACCTCCGAAAGCTCGCAACGTATACAATGAATTGAGTTATTAATATCATATTCTGTTTTGACTTCTAATCCCAATAATTTTCCTTTCAACATTTATATAAAGTCAACATTTTTTATTATATATATATATATATATATATACATATATCGAAAGCTTGGATAAGTATTTCAATTGAGTTTCAATTACCAAAAGCCCAAACAGACTGCTTTCAACCCACGATAATTTTATTTTTAATTTTTGTTATCTAGTCACAATAAATCTGATTTTATATATAAGATGTTTATATCTTTGCTGTATACTTTTTGGGAGTTAATAATATACCTCAGAAGGAGTCGAAAAACCATATAACTACTTAGTAAAAGTCGTCTTATAAGGATAATAATTCTTTTAGTTTTTACTGGAAATGATTAATTTATATTTAACTCTAGTAATCTATTACTTAATCAGTATTGTTCAATTGTTATTACGTTTATTATTTGATAGGTAAAGTTGTTATCTCAGTAATTCATTTTTATTATCTTTTGTTGTGTAGTAGATTACTAGAACAAATTTATCGTTTAATGTAAAAACTAAAAGTAATATTATCTCGCTAATAAGACGACTTTTAAGATTTATTGATTTCTTTTAAGGTGTACTATTGCTCCCTAAAAGGATACAAAGAAGACCGTAAAAACTCTGTATATATATATATATATATATATATATATATATATATACATACATACATACATACATACACAATCACGTCATATACCCAAAAGGGTACATTTATATTAGCAATAAAATTTCGATTTTCTAGAATGTAAATTTTGTTTTCACTCATATTTGATTAACTTGGAGATCATTAAATTAGAATTTATGATTTAAATTTTTGTTTTTATGGTTTAATTCTTTTGATTTATAATTGAAATCCTTAAGAAATGATTCAAATTTATGATGTATTTGAAATTTATAATTTTTCTTAATTAAGCTGTATAATGTAAAACTTTTTACTGTGAATTTTTACAGCTTTACCCTGTGTGTATATAAAAATAGTATACTTACGTGTTAGGAACATTTCGCATTGCACTATGTCTGACAAACACAACAATTAGAGTCCCATTACCCAACACACCAACAATGAAAATAATCGCAAACACCACAGGTACAATAAAAGTCTCTGGTCTTTCACTTAAATCATAAACAAAAACTGTACTATTTGGTTCAACCGTACTCGACATTAAATATGTCGCATTATAATCACTATCACTCGAATTTACTTCCATTGTTTCAAACATTGTCACTTTTCCAATTAATTAACCAACAACTAACTACATTTTTTTTTAGTATTTGCAATGATTACAATCACGCCTGCATTAACAAAACTATAAATTTATTGTAATTGAGTTTATTCCAAGTGAAGTATCATTGTCCCTTTCAACTAACTAACCAAAAAGTAACCACATTTGTTTAGTTATATAACCATCACATAATCACTCTTGCATTGTGAAGAAAAACAAAAGTTAGTTTTTGAAATAAAGTCAGATATATGAATTCTGTAAAGTGTTGTTCTTATTTAATATCCTATTGGCAAATTAAACGTGAAAGAAATGATTCTTTTTTTTATGAAGGACTTGTGTAAGCGCTTTAGTTCTTGAACTATATTCATTTTTATTTAAAGTTACTTTTTTCTATTGTTTTAGGTCAATGTTATTTCTTCCAGCCAAGTAACTAAGAAATAGCTAACTTTAAACTATCAGAGTCACGCCTGCTCTGACGTTAAAAAATTATTCGAAATAAACGCAAATATATAATTGAATTTCTTCCTAGTGAAAACAATCCTGTATAAGAGAGTCGTTTTCATTTAATATTCTTGCGTGGAAAGACAATTTTCGTCTAATTTCGAGTCCTGTCGAGTTCTGAAACAGAAAGAAAATATATTTACTTATAATGAAGGTCTTCTCCATTTGCGTTTCATATCAAATAAAATGTTTTTATGTTTGTTTCGAAATAAACGCGTTGGTTGAAATTTAGTGATGTTCGCTCGCGATAAAAATAATCGCTTGCACACTACGAGTATATACGTTACAATTTGCATCCACAAATAGGTCCGGGAAGTTAGCGAAGCCACTTTTACCAAACAAAAAATAAAATATTGCATAATTTGTCGTAAATTAGTCGTAATTTTGTCGTGAAATCAAAAAATTTATCGCGCTGTATTTTAAAAAATTATTGATGGCTTCGCTAACTTCCCGAAAAAGTTAGCGAAGCCATTCTTCAAAATTAAAAATATTAATATAATGAACAACGGATGTAGTTTAAACTTTATCGTAAATAAATCGTAAACGAATAAGAGTAATTTTGTAACAAAATTATTTTTATTTGCAAATACAGAAATAATAAACTTAATGAATGTGTATGCGTACAATGCAATGAATTTTATCTACCCCTATCTTACCTTACCTAACCTAACCTAACCTAACCTAACCCAAGTAACACTACCCTCCCTCTGTCAACCTACCCGAATTTTATCTACTGATAGTACTCCGAAAAAGTGGTGGGCTAGCGGGCTAGCCTCCACTTTTTTCGGAAGGCTAGCGGTAGGTAAAATTCGGGAGAGTAGAAGTCGGGCGGGTAGACAGAGGGAAGGTAGTGTTACTTGGGTTAGGTTAGGTTAGGTAGCGGCATACACATTCATTAAGTTTATTATTTCTGTATTTGCAAGTAAAATAATAATAATTTCGTTACAAAATTACTCTTATTCGTTTACAATTTATTTACGATAAATTTTAAGCTACATCCGTGGTTCATTATATTAATATTTTAATTTTGAAGAATGGCTTCGCTAACTTTTTCGGGAAGTTAGCGAAGCCATCAATAATTTTTTAAAATACAGAGCGACAAATTTTTTTATTTCACGACAAAATTACGACTAATTTACGATAAATTATGCAATATTTTATTTTTTGTTTGGTGAAATTGGCTTCGCTAACTTCCCGGACCTAAATAAATTTGAATTTATATTTCCGAAACTTTTAAAATTTTAGCATCCACAATTGTTAAAATAGATAGAAAACAAACAAATATTAATAAATTTAACAATAACTCAATTTGACGAAAAATGGCGTGGAACAAACAAGAAATCAACTGACGATACAATTTTAATTTCTTTTTAAATTATTTTAAAGTACAAAGTTTAAATAATTTGATAGACTATTTTACTGTCTAAAACTCAATTTATTGTACAGTTTTAACTGCACAAACCGAAATTGCACAGTTTTTCGTAACATGTATATGAAAACCAGAATGACGTTCAGTACAAAATTTTGGACTGTGTATGGACTAAGTGAAATATGTAACCAATAATTATTTTTTTTAATTGCGCAGATAAAACAAAGCGTGTGTACGGGCTGTTACAGTTTATTTGACATTTTAATATGTTGTTAATATGTAGTTGTGTAGTAAAATATGTCTTGAACTAGAGAATGTTTATAGGTTTTATTGAAAAAAGTGGCAGATGCAGCCTCAAGAGGCTTATTTCCCCAAAAATGTCGTTCCAAGTCACACGTCTACTAAGTTCTACGTATTAGTTGTAAACGTACGATATATTTATCCAAATTATTGTGAATTTTAAATAACTCTTGTAAAAATAATATTTGATAATCGTTAAAAATTAAATTTGTTAGAAAATAAGATAATTTTAAAAAGCCAATTTTCTATTAAGTAATAAACGATAAACAAAACTTATATAATATATAAATATGTATGAATCCAGCACTGGTAATATTTGATCATCAGTGTTATCTAGCCTAGTACAGCTTTATATCCGTTGATGCTATCACACGTATCCATAGCAACCATCTAACTATGGGGGAGTATGATAAAAGAATCATACAAAATGGAATTGCAATTTGAACTTGAAAAACAACGAACTATATTTTTGTCAGTGACGTAAAAAATTGATGTCTGATGGTTGCATTTTAAGTTTTGGACCATGCACAACTTTTTATCTAGAATAAATTTTTCACAAAACCAATAATAAAAAAGTTTTTCATATGGTTCCAACTTAAGTAGACACACTATATATATATATATATATATATATATATATATATATATATAAATATATATGTTTTGTTTAATAATTCCGCGGACGTTATATGACGTATCTGGTTTCCGGGATTGGCTCCGCGTTGTCGGTTGTCGATTTTGATGACGACGTTTCGGCACAGTCTCATGTGCCATCTTCAGGTCTTCTCAGTAGTGCTTTTGCTTTGCTTCGAGTTAGACGTGTTAGATTAATACAGAACTTTAACTTAAAGCAGTTTTATTTCAATAATTTTCTGTTTGTGGTTTAAGGGAAATTATTGTATTTCATTAAGATCATATTTTAATTTATTAAGTTATAAGGTTTTTGAGTCATATTAAAAAAAATATTCATGGTATATTTCTGTGAAATAAATATGTTTTTTTTAGAATAATATCTATTATTTTTTAATTGATTAAATTATAAGGTTAATTATGTAGTTAATAATTATTAAGATATTAATTTTTTTAAAATTTATTATTTCTTTAACGAAAATTTGACAATTTTTGTAAAAACAAAATATCAAGGAGTTACTGATGTAACTTTTTGATCGATCTGTCATTCATCATCATATGCATTTTGTTTTATCATATCATAAATTTTAAGTGTTTTCTGTAAAAAAAAAGTATAAAATAAGTAAAAAACATGTTATCATTACTAAGTTCTATAAAATCTGTACAAAATCCGATCAAATTTTGCCTCAACCAAATGGCATATTCAACGAATACAATAAATGCCGTATATATGTCAAATATATTTCCCGTTCACGAGGAAGCAGACAAGATCAAGAGTAAACTTGGAAAAATACCACGACTGATGGCACTAAATAAATTAAAATCAGCGATTATAAGAGGAATACAGTTTCACGAAAACCAAGTTGAACAGCACGGAAAAGCGATTGAGAAATATCAACAGCAATTAGAAAAATTACATAAAGCAGAAAATCAGAATCGTTCAGATGCGTTTACTACACGAGAACAATTTAGAAGATTTCCATTTGACTTACATACCATGGGATAGAATTTTTTTAAGGGCAGCCTATTAATATTAAACTATAAATTTAGTTATTATTTTAATAGTGAGTTTTTGTGCTGAACGTTGAGTATATCGACAAACATCAGGACATCAGGACAAATGATACAAATTGCATAAAAAATTCTTTAAACAGGTACATTAAATATATAATTCTTTTAAAACACATTGTATACAATAAAGCATATTGTATATAATTTTCTTAGACACATAGCCTAATATATTCGTGAAATGATACAGCTTATAGATGGAGAGAGAGATAGAAGAGAAAAATACGTTCCTTGCTTACAATAATTGCGTAATAATATCATAATATATGTATATATATAAAAAGAATGATTTTTCCCCGCCAAAATATTGAATTTCGTCTTTTGAAAAATGTCAAAGTGATATGAAAATGATGAAAATACCTCTGGTACAGTATTCCCGCACTAAAATCTATTTATTCAGCGGTTAGAGGGTACGTTTAGCTACAGTTTAATGTGCGTCAACATAATATGCATCTAATTTGCAACCTTGTCATTTTTATTTTGTTTTCTCGACTAGAAACATTCATAAATAAAAATTTTAAATGAATAATTGTTTTCGAAACATTAATATACGAAAATTAAAACACAAGGATAAAACAAACTGAAAACAATTTTATTTCATATACAGTAGAACCCCGATTGTCCGTGCGCGCATTATCCGGGCGGCGGATTCTTCGTGCGGCATTTTTAAAATGTCGTCCGTGCGCGGATTATCCGTGGCTGACGGCCAGAGGTTGGCGCATGAACGCTGAATGCACCTTGCAGGCGTTCGCCTTGGGGAATACCCGAGTTCGGCTCGAGAAATCCTCCGTTTATGTGTTTACTTATTATTTTCGCCAACTGCCGACCGACTCGTTAGTTAAACGTAAACAGACATTCGTTTGTCACATGTATTTGTCTGAATAAATTATTAAAAAAAATAAAAATGAGGTCTTTGGATTATCCGTGTTTTCGATTATCCGGCGAAGGCTTGGTCCCGGCTGGCCCGGATAATCGAGGTTCTACTGTAATTTTAAAACGCACAAAAACTCACTATTAAAATAATAACTAAATTTATAGTTTAATATTAATAGGCTGCCCTTAAAAAAAAACTATCCCATAGTATGTAAGTCAAATGGAAATCTTCTAAATTGTTTTCGTGTAGTAAACGCATCTGGACGATTCTGATTTTCTGCTTTATGTAATTTTTCTAATTGCTGTTGATATTTCTCAATCCCTTTTCCGTGCTGTTCAACTTGGTTTTCGTGAAACTGTATTCCTCTTATAATCGCCGATTTTAATTTATTTAGTGCCATCAGTCGTGGTATTTTGCCAAGTTTACTCTTGATCTTGTCTGCTTCCTCGTGAACGGGAAATATATTTGACATATATACGGCATTTATTGTATTCTTTGAATATGCCATTTGGTTGAGGCAAAATTTGATCGGATTTTGTACAGATTTTATAGAACTTAGTAATGATAACATGTTTTTTACTTATTTTATACTTTTTTTTACAGAAAACACTTAAAATTTATAATATGATACTCGTGGGTTGGTTACCTATCGAGCGCGTCTCCAGGTGGCGGATAGGAGGACGCCTAGCTGTTGGCTAGGTAGAATGGTTATAATCCACACATATGAGGACCCAAATGCTTGAGCAAGGTAAAACTTGCAATATGGCTGGGGAATATGTGCAGTGCTTGAGCGGCCTAAAAACCGTAACATAGCCTTGGTAAAGCCATTCCGCGGACCAAACCCCTCTACCAAGCCGTAGTGTCGTAGCTAAGGGTTTGCACAAGAGGTAACGGCGCCAGATAGTTAGCCATCTGCGAAGATGGCCTATCTGTTAAACCATGCATTTGGTTGTAGACTGTGGTCATGTCTCACGCACAAACATTGCGGGGGGTCTAGGCTTAACAACCCGGACCGAGAGGAGACAACCTCAATAAAAATTCTAAATCTCAAGGTGGGGTGGACTAGGCTGATGAGATGCGTGGCCGGATAGAAGATCGGTCATTACTCCGAGCACCAGGCCGCACTCGGTTGTATGAAGGCCTTACCTCGACATGCGGGGCTCTGTCGAGGTGGACTTGTATTTCCCTAGCTACTCGTGGGACCTATATATGGCTGACACAGTAACTAAACCTAACCCCGAGGGAGACTCCAAAGAGAGAAATCCATCGGGAGAAAAACCAAAAAAACTTAGTGGGGCAGCTAGGAAAAAACTTAAAAGACTGCGCCAAATTGGGGACACTTCAGGTGTACCCAATAAAGAAGGAGGTAGTGAAACTTCCATCAAGACAGGGACGCAAAAGCGAAAAAAGGAAGTTCATCATCTACCTCGCAACTTAGGAAGAAGCCGAGAACCACTAAACCGGGACCGGCTTCTTATAAAGATGCTGTGACGGGCATCAAGATGGCCATTACACCAAGTAGCTATCCTGAGACCGTCCTCACAGAGGAACAGGCTGACCTGGTCAAAAGCAATTTGCTCCAACAGATAGATGATCTGAAGGAGGGAGAGCAAGGACCAGGGTTTTCGAGCTGCAAGTTCCAGGGGGGCATTTTGATAGCCGTTTGCACGGATCAGCACACTGTGCAATGGCTGGGCAACGCTATCAAAAAATGCGTATCCTTGGGTTGCAGCTTGCAAATGGTTAAGGCGACCAACCTGCCAAAACCTGTGCGGGTTATGACCTACATTCCGGGTCCATCTGTGGAACCGGAAAAGGTCCTGCACAGGCTGAAAGTGCAATATGGGACCCTCAACACTAACACCTGGCGAGTAGTCGACAGGAAAAAGGAGGAGAAGGGAGAGCGGCTAGTTCTCATTATTGACGAGGGCTCTTGGGAAGCACTCGGAAAAATGGGATACAAGCCGCATCTGAACTTCTCCAGAATTACTTTTGTGGCCTTAAAGAAGGAGAAGACGAAGGACTCAAAAGAAGGAGAAACTCCACCAGGGGAAAAAATGGAAGTGGAGGGGCCCACAGCGGAACCTTCGCAGGCCAAACCTGCAGAAACAAGCTAATTTCCGGTTTCTGCAGGTAAATCTATATCATTGTCGAGCTGCCTCAGCTGCATTTTGTAAGTTTGTGGTCAGCAACGACATTGATGTAGCAATAGTCCAAGAGCCCTGGATTTATGCAGAGCAGATCAAAGGTCTAGGAGATGCTAAGGGATGTGTGGTAGTTAACACAAACCTGGCAAATCCTCGTACATATATTATAATACGCAACAATGTAAACTTTTTAATGCTAAGGAAACATTGTTCCAGGGACCTAACGGCTGTTAAAATCAGCATAGAAACGGAGGGGAATAAAAGAGACTTTATTGTGGGATCAGTATACCTTCCGTATGATCAACAAGGTTCACCACCGACACCAGAGATGGATTCTCTGGTAAGGACGAGCAAAAGTAATAAACTCTCAGTGATTCTGGGATGTGACGCTAATGCACACCACATTTTGTGGGGTAGCAGCGATATAAACCCCAGAGGACAAGATCTCATGGACTACATTTAAACAGAAGGACTAGAGATCTTTAATCAGGGCAATGAACCAACCTTTATTACACGTAATAGAAGTGAAGTAATTGATGTTACACTGGGTTTTTCTCTCCCCAGTAGTAAAGTAAAACAATGGAAGGTATCGCAAGAGCCATCTTTATCGGATCATCGATACATAACTTTCGAAATTGATTCCGAGAAGTCAGGAACTTCGCTATATAGAGATCCGAGAAAAACCAATTGGGATTCCTATAGAGAAAACCTAGAGGATAATCTCGGAGACTGTATGGGGAAGGCCCGGACAATACCGGAATTAGAATTAATGTCTGAACAGGTAAATTCAGCAATAATTAATGCTTACGAAAGCAGTAATCAAATTCTTAGGAGAACAGGAACTAAACATCTACCACGGTGGAATAGTAAACTGTCCAAACTAAGAACTCAAACCAGAAAACTGTTTAATCGTGCAAGAAAAACAGGAAACTGGGACGAGTATAATAACACTCTAACCTCTTATAACAATGAGATAAGAAGGACAAAGAGAGATTCCTGGAGGAAACACTGTCAAGAAATTGAAAGTCTTCCAGAATGTACTAGACTTGTAAAAGTCCTAAAAAGAGGACCACAACATACTATTGGAACTCTAAAAACAACTTCGGGAAAACATACGGAAACAGAAAAAGAGACTCTGGAGTTATTACTTAAGACACACTTTACTGGAGCTGTATCAATCGCCCAGAACACCGCGTCCCGGGTAATTTCAGTACCGGAACACAAGGCAGACAGAGATGATTGGACTGTAGCAAATCAAATCATCAACAGAACAAAAACTAAATGGGCTATAGATACTTTTGAACCATTTAAGACACCAGGTGGAGATGGTATTATACCAGCATTCCTGCAAGAAGGTTGGGAAATACTTTCTTCAAAACTTATTATATTACTACGGGCTAGTCTAGCCCTAGGTTACATACCGTACACATGGAGACTAACTAAGGTGGTATTTATACCTAAACCCGGGCGGAATACTTATGCCCAGGCCAAATCTTTCAGGGCCTTAAGTTTAACATCGTTCTTACTTAAAACGTTAGAACGATTAATAGATAGACATATCAGGGACTATGCGTTGGTAATCAATCCACTGCACCGAAACCAATATGCCTATCAAGCTGGTAAGTCTTGTGAATTGGCCATTATGGAAATCACATGCAGAGCTGAAACAGCAATAAGGGACAAGGAACTTGCCCTTGGAGCTTTTCTGGACATAGAAGGAGCATTTGACAATACGTCTATTGACTCTATAATAAAAGCAGCTGAGCATCATGGCGTAGATCAAACCATTTGCCGCTGGATAAATTCTATGTTAAATAACAGGGAAATTACAGCAACATTAAACAGTGCGAAAGTGAGAGCGAAAGTCACCAGAGGATGCCCACAGAGCGGGGTAATCTCACCGCTTTTGTGGTGTCTGGTGATAGACGATCTTATTGTTGAACTTAATGGTGCAGGTTTCTATACTCAGGGATACGCAGATGACCTAGTAATTTTAATAAGAGGCAAATTTATGGGAGTAGTATCAAACTTGATACAAAAAGCCCTAAAAATTGTCGAAACATGGTGCATAAAACAGGGACTATCTGTTAACCCAGATAAAACTAGTTTAGTGCCATTCACAAGAAAAAGGGATCTAACAGCTATTAGGAAACCTATTCTTTTTGGTCAACAAATCCACTTGGTAAATGAAACGAAGTTTTTAGGGGTCATCCTAGATTCCAAGCTTTCTTTCAAAACACATGTGGAGAAAACAGTCAATAAAGCGACAAGAATTCTATGGGCTTGTAAAAGAACAATAGGTATTAACTGGGGACTTTCACCTAGAATGATGCACTAGATGTATCTTGTAGTGGTAAGACCAGTTATAACGTACGCATCACTAATCTGGTGGAAAAGAACTAAATTAGGAGAATGCAGAAAAACACTAAGTACTGTGCAAAAAATAGCGTGCCTTGGGATAACGGGGGCAATGAAAACAACGCCTACCGCGTCCCTAGAGGCAATTCTTGGAATCGCGCCTTTACATTTAGTTGTGCAGGCAGAGGCAAGAATAGCTGCATACAGAGTAGCTTCCTATGGAACAAACTCGAGATATATCCTAAATTCGGAAATTATGAGGGACATAAACAGAGATCCAACATTATGTCGGAATTCAGATCTTATGGTACCAAAAATTAATCTGGTTAAACCATTCAAAGTGGTTATCTCACAGAGAATGGATTGGTCAAGCACAAAAAAACGTTTGAAAGGAGACATCTGGTTTACGGATGGATCTAAAACTGATCAAGGCACTGGAGTGGGGGTATATAATGAACGAACAGAGAATAGCATTAGCTTGGCTCTGGGAATTCAAAATTCCATATTCCAGGCAGAAACTTTTGCAATATATAAATGTTGCAAAGTTATACTACAGAGCCTTTCGGATTGCACAAATCAAAAAGAAATCTGTATCTGTGCAGATAGCCAAGCAGCTATTAATGCGCTTAAGGCTTACAGAACAAAGTCAAAAACAGTCTATCAATGCTTACAAGCACTGACAGAACTGGCAGAACACGACATTGTTACAACAGTGACATTGGTGTGGGTGCCGGGACATCAGGGCATTGGAGGCAACGAAATGGCTGACACTCTTGCAAAAGACGGTACTAGGATTAACCAAGATAATGCCTACGTATTGTGCGGGATTCCCTATAAAACCGCAAAGAAATCAGTCACGGAGTGGCTGCATAAAAAACATACAGGAGAATGGCTGGAAACTGCCGAACAAAGGCACACCAAAACATTTCTCCCGGATAGAATTAATCCAAACGCTATAGATATTATTAATCTTAGTAGGAAAAGTATCCGAGATATGATGGGTATCTTGAGTGGACACTGCCATCTGGCAAAGCACCAACACACACTGGGCTTAAACGATAGCCCAATATGCAGAAAATGTGGAGAGTCATTTGAAACACCTCTACACTTGATTTGCGACTGTGACTCTCTAGCTCAAAAAAGATACAACAAGTTTGGACTAGATGAGATAGAGAGAGACTCAGTGCAGAAATTACCGTGGACCAAGATACTGGATTTCATAAGAGAGACGGGACTTCTTACATGAGATAGTTCAAAGGGACAGTACAATAGGCCACTAGGCCGCAGTGCTCTGGGACTTTATGACACCAACCTTTCGAATAATAATAATGATATGATAAAACAAAATGCATATGATGATGAATGACAGATCGATCAAAACGTTACATCAGTAACTCCTTGATATTTTGTTTTTACAAAAATTGTCAAATTTTCGTTAAATAAATTTAAAAAAAATTAATATCTTAATAATTATGAACTACATAATTAACCTTATAATTTAATCAATTAAAAAATAATAGATATTATTCTAAAAAAAAACATATTTATTTCACAGAAATATACCATGAATATTTTTTTAATATGACTCAAAAACCTTATAACTTAATAAATTAAAATATGATCTTAATAAAATACAATAATTTCCCTTAAACCACAAACAGAAAATTATTAAAATAAAACTTCTTTAAGTTAAAGTTCTGTATTAATATTTAACTTTAACCTAAAGCAGTTTTATTTTAATATAATGAGTTCTACCAGATTTTTTTACAAAATTATTGTTTGTGGTTTAAGGAAAATTATTTTATTTTATTAACTTATTAACTTAATTAATTAGTTAACTAGGCAACCAGAATATGTCTTTCATTATATTTGTTGTACAAAATATCCTTTTGTTTTATTAAAACATATTATTTATTAACTTGTAAGCCTTTTCAACAATATACATAAGTATGTTTTAAACTCGAACGTCAGTTAAAATCCAACTTTTTCAAAATTAGTTTTGCTTAAAATTTTGAAAACAATTTTTTTTCACCAAATTAGCCACGGCCTATAAAAAAATCTTTAACGTAACCATTAAAATAAAACATAAAATGAAAACCAGTGATATCAAAAAGCCATAAATTCGAAAAAAACACGATGGAATAAATTCATAGACAAACATCAAAACTGCAAAGGGTGATGATACTATTGCCATCTGCATTCTAACAGTATGTCCCGCAATGAAACTTTTTTCTTCACGTTAAACAGTTTACAAGCAAAAACTAGTTTATTGCACATAAATCATTGTGCGGTTTATACTATTAGAAAAGCTGAAAGTATTTTAAATAACAACGTGCTAGGGGACAATCCATGAATAAGTTGAAATACTATAAATTTTTAGGTCCGGGAAGTTAGCGAAGCCACTTTCACCAAACAAAAAATAAAATATTGCATAATTTGTCGTAAATTAGTCGTAATTTTGTCGTGAAATCAAAAAAATTTTCGAGCTGTATTTTAAAAAATTATTGATAGCTTCGCTGACTTCCCGAAAATGTTAGCAAAGCCATTCTTGAAAATTAAAAAATATTAATATAATGAACCACGGATGTAGCTTAAAATTTATCGTAAATAAATCGTAAACGAATAAAAGTAATTTTGTAACGAAATTATTATTACTTGCAAATACAGAAATAATAAACTTAATGAATGTGTATGCGTACAATGCGGTATCTGGGCAATTCACCAAAAACAATTCACCAAAAAACAATTCATCGAAAAACAATTTATCGAATAACCAACTGAAATAGAATTAAATTAAATTAAAATTAATATTAGAAAGTGGCTATTTATACATACGGTATGTATACGCAATTGGCTATTTATACATACAGTATGTTTACGCAATTGGCTATTTAGGGTAGATTAGGTTAATAAGTTGGTTTAGGTTTTTTTTTTTCAGTATGTATAAATAGCCAATTGCGTATACATACCGTATGTATAAATAACCTCATCTTTAATATTATGAATATTATGAAAAAACTAATTTTACCTACCACTACCTAACCAAACCTAACCTAACCCAAGTAACACTACCCTCCCTCTGTCTGTTGTACATGTTCTATCCATATATGCATTGTACGCAAACACATTCATTAAGTTTATTATTTCTGTATTTGCAAGTAATAATAATTTCGTTACAAAATTACTTTTATTCGTTTACGATTTATTTACGATAAATTTTAAGCTACATCCGTTGTTCATTATATTAATATTTTTTAATTTTGAAGAATGGCTTCGCTAACTTTTTCGGGAAGTTAGCGAAGCCATCAATAATTTTTTTAAATACAGCGCGACAAATTTTTTGATTTCACGACAAAATTACGACCAATTTACGACAAATTATGCAATATTTTATTTTTGTTTGGTGAAAGTGGCTTCGCTAACTTCCCGGACCTTCCACAAATAATATCCGGTTCACCGTGATAACAAACTGCGATTAACCTGTTAACCGCAATTAACCAATTACCCGCTTAACCGAGATTAATCGGTTAATCGGTACATATTTTGAACTGCAAATAGTTATTATAATTATTGTCTTTTAACTAGTGATGGGCATAATCGAATGATCGGTATTAGAATGAATATCATAATTAAATGATCTTCTGAATGACGATAGAAAAGAGAATAGTTTATAGTAGTTATATTATATAACAATTGCTAGATGGTATCACAATTGCCATGTTGTTACCTAACAATATTTGAATGCATTTTTTAATAACTAAAAATTATAACTAGCTTTTCCATCGCGCGTTGCTGCGAAACTGCGCAAAAATTCAGATTTTAAAAGTTAACTTTCTCGTCGCGCGCTGCTGCTTTCCTGCGCAACTACGCAAAAATCGTTTGCAGAAATGTATTATAAACATAGTTTGTCAAATTTTTGAAAACCAAGATAAAATCGTAGAAAGATGAAACTTGCCTATTCTCAAATAGGAAATGAACCAATTAAAATGACACCACTCCCATCAAAATCAGTTCAGGGATTTAGGAGGAGATGCTGGAGAAACATACATACATACAAACATACATACATACAAACATACATACATATATACAAACATTTGACAATTAGGGAGATTAATAATAAAAATATTTAAATTTCTGTTATGTGAAATAAATTAATATTTTCATTATTTATTAAATAAAGTAAAAAGGGGATGTAACTGGTACAACAAAATAACCTTAGTAAAATTATAGTATTTAACTAAATATATATACTTTTATTTCTACTTTTTAGTTATATAGAAAATTAAAATAAAATTTAATTATTTATAAGTTATATGTTGGCATCTGTTTTTTTTTCTCCCCATTTTAAGTGCAACTATCAGTCAAACATGGTTATTTGCTACTTGATTAGAATGACCGGCTCTGATTATGAATAATTAAATTTTTTTAGCCCTAATGTTGTCTTTCAATTTTATAATCTATTTTCGTATATTTTTATATAAATCTGCACTCTTTGTTTGTTCATTATTCGAATAATTTCAGTTTAATTCGAATGATTTCAATTTAATTTGAGATATCACGAATGATTTTCATAATTGAATGATCGGTTATATTTCATTTGAATGGTCCCATCACTATCTTTTATAAAAAAAGTTTTCATACTTTACTCATATTTTCGAAATGAAATTTTAAACATTTCAATTCAGCTGTGTATGTTTATATTTTCTAAATTTATATATATATATATATATATATATATATATATATATATATATATATATATATATATTTAGAAAGATTAGAATATAAAATAAAGTTAAATTGACAAAACAACTAATAACTAATTTACAACAACATTCGGTACATACAACAGATCTTCATAAATAAGGTATGAATAGCTTAAAATTAAAATTCAAAGCAAATTTTTCAAAATGAATAATAAAATGTAATTGTGTACAGCTTCTTCTAGCTTTTTATTGCTTTTTTCTTGAACAGATGAAATTTTATAATCTCCTAGAAATTTATGTTGGTTTGAAATGAAATGTGTGGAAAAATCTGTAGTATTTTTGTTGTTAGCTATGGATTTTTGGTGTTCATAAATTCTTTGTTTAAAAGTTCTACCTGTTTGTCCTATGTAAAAGGCATCGCAGTCATTACAAAACAATTGGTAAACTCCGGATATTTTATTTGATTTTAATTTTTCTTTATTATTAACTAAAAAAAATTAAAAAAAAATCGCGAATACAAACGAAATTACGAAATTAATTCAAAATTATATGCGTAATAAAATAAAAAGCTGTCTTATTTGGCCCTGGACGCTTTAAAAACCAGCACATTTCAAACGGTTTAATTTAAAAAAAATATTCATAAATTTTGATAAAAGTTGGGAATCAAAATAAATTACATGCAATAATAGTAATAGTAGTCTTTTTTTGTTTTAAATTCTTGTGTGTGTGTTTTCTGAATTTTGGAAACAAAAATTGGTTAAATACACGTTTGTACGGAATTCGTGAATATGACACAAGCTAAAAATTAGTATTGCTAATATTATTAATTAATTAGTTCTGAACTATGTTTAAAGTTTCAAGTCTTCACTTCATCGGGAATGAAAATGACTTAATAAATACGTGTTAAAATAATATGGCTTTATGTTTAAGTTCTGCATTAATATTTATTGATAATTGATGTTTCGACGAACTCAACGTCCGTCTTCATGAGGAAAACTGATATAAATAATTTTTAAAATAAATAAACACAACAAAGAAACAAGTTACTGGGTAACAAATAAGTAACTAGGTCATACATTTTTTTCGTAAATTTTAAATTAATGAAAGCCAAATTTTATTTAATTCAGTGCCCCTTGACACTAATTGATATTATCTTTTTCTTAATAAATTTCTATTGATTCTTTTATTAAATTATTATTAAAAAAATTATTACAATATCTTTGAATTTCACATCATGAAGATATTCTAGCGCATGTTGTACAATACCAGATTTATCTGAATGATTTATACGTATATTGGCCATCTTATGTTCCGTCATTCTAGTAGAAACAGTTCTACCTGTCTGTTCAACATAAACCTTACAGCATTCACACAGTGCTCTATATAAAAAAAAATATTCTAGTTACTTATTTGTTACCTAGTACCTTGTTTCTATATTCTGTTTATTTACTGTAAATAACATTTGTAGTAGTTTTCCTAATAAAGATGGACGTTGAGTTCGTCGAAACGTCGATTATCAATAAATATTAATACAGAACTTAAACCTAAAGCCATTTTATTTTACATTGTCTATTGTGCAACCTAAATTCTTCTATTGAGTAAAACGCATTCTCTAACAAATAAATTTTTAGTTTGATTTTAAATATGTGTAATAATAAATCCGAAATATATATATATATATATATATATATATATATATAATGTATTTGTATATATATATATATATATATATATATATATATATATATAATACATTAATCTGGTTAGTTGATAGATATATCATTTAAATACAGTTAATACTCAAATATAATCATAAAGGAATAATCTGAAAATGAAAAATTCATATATGATTGCACTATTGCACGAACCAACACCTTTCATAAGTATAGTTCTTATATGCATTTAGACATTAAAAATTAATGATATTGCGTATTTGTTGACTATGAAAAATTATGAATAGAATGTGTACTGAAAATGATTAGGTTTCATTCGCTTGATCTGTAGTGTCCTCGATAGCTCAGTGGTAGAGCATTCGCCCGGCAAGCGGAAGGACCCTGGTTCGATCCCAGGTCGAGGCGATATGAATTTTTCATTTTCAGATTATTCCTTTATGATTATATTTGAGTATATATATATATATATATATATATATCGAAATACCTGTAAGTGTTTATGCCTAATATTTAACGATATCATCAAATCATCACCATTACATTATGATACAAATCAGCGTAATATATTTATACATGTTCAATAATAATAAAAACAATATTTTCCATGTTTATAGTCTATTTGAAAATGTACGAAAAATATTGTTTGAAATAATAAAAACCAATATTTGGATGAAATTTACTCTAGAAAAATATAACGTTTGTGAAGTATACCCAGAAATAAAATGCTAAAGAATTAAATTGAAAAAAAAAACTTTTTTCATTCTTGTTTTTCTTTTTGCAATATATACGTCAAAGACAAAAGGAAACTTTGCATTCTTTTGTCTACCACTGCAATTAAACTTGCAGAAATTAAATTTTTTATTGCTTTACATTTTTACCAGTACCCGAATTTCTGAGCTGGACGATATACTTTGAATACTTGCAATTCTTAACACATTTTCAATAATCAAATTAAAAGTCAAGCAAATATAAACAATGCAATTGTCAACTAACTTAATTTGGCTTAATAATTTTTAATGCAGCAATCGGAGGTGTCAAATTAAATACACTTAACATTGTTTCTTTTGTCGAATATGCAATTTCTGACCATCTTGGACCGATGCACATTGCATTTCTTGCAATTCTTCATGCATTCTCAATAATCAAATTAAAATTCAATGGAAAATAACAATGCAATTGTTACATAACTTACCTTAACTTGACGTTATAGGTTTTGCAATATGGCCACCGAAGATATCAGAATAAATGCTAAATTATTTGTGAGAAATAATTTTTTTTTGGTCGAATATAAAATTTCTGATCACCCTGGATGGTACACATTTCATTTCTTGCAGTTCTTTACACATTTTTAATAATAAATTTCAAATTCAAGTCAATAAAAATGTCAAAAACCTTAACTCGACTTAATAATTTTTACCACTTTGACTGTGCAAGGAAAAGTAGTATAGCGTTTGGTACGGTGTCTGTAACATTTTCAAAAAAAAAAAAAATGTATAGAAATTCTTCATATAGCCTCTAGATGTCGAATTCGAACTTAGTTTATGTGGGTGTATGGATGTGCGTCGTCAGTTCGCTCGCTCGCTCGGTCGTCAGTCAAAATTTTGTGATTGCAACTCTTCCTAGACGGTTCAAGCAATTTTAATGATATTTTCAGGTTAAATTTGCCTAATACCCAAGATAGTCATGTGGTTTTATTTTTTTCCAGTGATACCAACTTTCCGAGAAAAAAAATACTAAATTTTTAAAAAATTCATATTGGTTACATTTTTTATCCGATTTTGATCAAATTTTCAGAAAAGATTTCCATAATTCTCCCATTAATTATATCATTTTATTAATATCCAGTGTTGCCAACTTTCCAAGAAAAAAATTACTTGTTTTAAAAAATTTATTATGACCATGTTATTTAACCGATTTTACTCAAATTTTCAGAAAAGATTCTCCTAGTATTCATATAATTTATGTAATTTTAACAAAATACAGTGTTTCCAACTTTCCGAAAAAAAAATTATTAAAATTTTTAAAAATTCATTATGACCACTTTATTTAACCGATTTTATTCAAATTTTTATAAAAGATTCTCTTAGTGCCTAAATAAATTATGCAATTTTAAGAAAATATAGTGTTTCCAACTTATCGAGAGAAAAAATTACAAAATTTTTAAAAATTCTTTGTTGCTACATTATTTATTCGATTTTGATCAAATTTTCAGAAAAGTTTCTCCTAGTGCCTATATAAATTATAATTTTAATAAAAATATTGTATTATCAACTTTCCGAGAAATGTCAAAGTGGTCTATATATGAGTTTACCCATATACCATACTTCCAATCTTGTTAATATAACCGTCAGGGATATTAAACTGAATACACTTGACATGTTTCTTTGGTCGTATATGCAGTTTCTTACCACCCTGGATCGATACACATTGCTTTTCTGACGACCGAGCGAGCTGACGACGCACATCCATACACCCACATAAACTAAGTTCAGATTCGTCATCTAGAGACTATATGAAGGATTTCTATACAATTTTTTCTTTTGAAAATGTTACAGACATTGTGCCAAACGCTATATTACTCTTTCCTTGCAGTCAAAGTGGTAAAGAGTATATATGAGTGTTACTAACGATATACGTCTGTTTGTAGATATCCAATGAGCAGATGGGTAAGCAAGATTGATAATGTTTTGCGGGAGCGAATGTTTAGTAAGAGTAAAAGGATTATATTAAAAATTATGAAATCAGGTTAAGTTAATTGTTAATTTATATTGTTTATTTTGACTTGAATTTGAATTTAATTATTGAAAATTTTTGAAGATGTGCAAGAAATGCAATGAATACCGCCCAAGGTGGTCAAGGTGGCAAAGAAAAATTTTTTCCCACAAATCACATAACAAATATGAATAATATATACATATACATACTATTCTGCAACTGTTAGTAAGGTTGAAGTTACTTGTCATGTATTTTTTTTAATTTTTGGTTTAGTTTTGTTTAGAACATTTAAAGAAAAAATCGTATATGTCTGACTTTGAATAAAAAGCACTTTTTGGGTTTTGCTCGCCAACAAATATCTGAACTCAACATAATAATCATCACTTTCTATTTCTCGTAACATTATATATTATTATATAACGTCAGAATTACGGCATTTTTATTTCGCATTTTATTTAATCACAAAATTTATTTATAAAAAATTAACAGTGAAAGAATTTTTTTAAATTTAAAATAATAATGCATAACCTACTGTTAATACACAATCATAAGCATTAATTAAATAAATTAAGCAATAAATTAGATATGAGGCAATTTAATATGGAGTATAATTATCACATTGAAGTTATATTTAGAAACCTATTGCTCCTTTGAGAATTAATAATTTTATAATAAACCATCATCATTTTTATATATCATATTCCCCAAAAAAGTCTGTGTCATACGGGAAAAAAATTGTTATTTGTTTTTCAAAAATAATTATTACGATGCCTTTTCGGTACTTGTCTAAAAACTACAAATACCGTAGTCGGAAGTACAAATATCATTTCCGGGTTAGGTAAAATCAGCTAGTAATGCGAAAAATATCAGGTTAACTTACTTTACTTGTGAAAATTTTGAAAAAAGTTATTTGAAACAGTTTTTGAACATTATTTTACGTCTGTATATAAATTTTGAGATTAAAATATAATAAATACGAAAAAAATTTATTTCAAAAGTTTTTTTTTGAAAAGTATTATTAATAGTTGTAACATTATTTTACAATAATATACATAATACATATACATAAATACACAGTCACGCTATGTACCCAAAAGGATGTAGCACAAACTCTTTCCACTATTCCGAAATCAGTTTCTCCAAACATTCCTAATCAGACAACCAACTTTAGCTTTATCCACTTTCATAATACTTCTCATACATGCTCTTTTATTCCTACTACTTGTAAACATTCGTTCACGCCAGCTAATCTCTCAATTATATCACTCCAACTACTCATCGGACATCAACTTGCAACTTCTTTTAACTAATCGTTTATTACAGATTTGCTCAAGATGACCGAACCATCTTAACTGACTAACACCAACAATATTACTTGCCTAAATGTATTACTTTTATTGGCATAATAATGGCGAGAATTCGATATAAAACGAAAACGACCGAAATGTATGTTTGACATTTACCAGTGTCGTACACATGTGCTAACAAACTGGAGTAGTTTCTTTGTGTTTTCAGTTTTTAGTTTTTGTAATTTTTTTTGTTTTTTTAATAAAACTTTGTTGCTAATAATATTTTAATTAATAGTTTTAAATTATTATTTAGTTTTGTAGAATATATACATATTTTTTCACAAATATGTATTACTACTTTGATAAATAGTCGTTATGTCCATTAGAATTCATCATATTCAATACAAAATTCATATTAGATGGACAGAAAACATACAAAATAATAGAAATAATGCATATCTATTGAAAATTTATTGATATCTTTTGAATATTAGTGCTACACCAAATCCAAGATTTTTCACTGTGTATTAGAGATAGGGCTGGGCGATATTGGAATTTCAATATCGATATTTTATATTTAAAAAATATCGATAATATCGATATATCAAAAAATCGATATATCGATATATCAATTTATCGATATATCGATAAATCGATATATCGATATTATCGATAAATTGATATATCGATATTATCGATAAATTGACATATCGATATATCGATATTTCGATATATCGATATATCGATATTTCGATATATCGATAATTTTTATTTTTAATATCAATTATCAATATATCGATATATCGATAAATTATCAATATATCGAGATTTTTTCCCCAGCCCTAATGCTAATGGATAATATAATTTAATTTTTAAAATAGAAACACTAACAAAAATATTTTAAATTTATAATATGCTAATAACAGTATGAATATGAAATGAAATAATCGCCAAACATTTTGTTATTTATTTTTACATAAAGTGAATAAATGAAAATTTTATTTGAAAATAAAAATGATTATCAACATTTTGGAATATTTAATTTAAAAAATAAATAAAACGTTTCATAATTACTTTGACATATCATACTTATACTTGTGAACTAATTATAACAAAAATTTATAGATTAGATAATTTTAATTTTATCTAATTTTAAATTACACTTTATTATCAAGCGCAAATAAAAATGATTAATCTTGTATATTAAATGTCGTTATTGTAAACCCTTATATACTTCAATTAAAACCAATCATTTTTATTATGTCTCATCCATATGCGAGATCAATTATTTGTAGCTTACAAAGAGGATATCATCTATCTCAAATATCGATATATCGAAATACCGATATATCAATATATCGATATATTAATATATCGATATATCAATATTTTGATATATCGATATATCGATATATCGATATTTCGATATTTCGATATATCGATATATCGATATTTTGATATATCGATAATTTTTATTTTTAATATCAATTATCGATATATCGATAAATTATCGATATATTGAGATTTTTTCCCAGCCCTAATTAGAGATCGGAATTTACACATAAAAAAATTTACGTTTACGTTCAAAATATGCGTAAAATATGTATAAAACGGTATCCGGACAATTCACCGAAACAATTCACCGAAAACAATTCATCGAAAACAAATTCACCGAAGTATCAATTCACCGAAAAACAATTCATCGAAAAACAATTTATCGAATAACCAACTGAAATAGAATTAAATTAAATTAAAATTAATATTAGAAAGTGGTTATGTTAGGAAAGGTTAGGTTATTAGGTTGGTTTAGGTTTTTTTTTTTCAGTATGTATAAATAGCCAATTGCGTATACATACCGTATGTATAAATAGCCTCATTCTTAATACTATAAATATTAGGAATGTCGTTAGAAAAAGCGTATTTATTTTTTTTATTTGTTTCTGTAACACTACGGAGGGGTGATGGGTAGGTTAGGTTAGGTTAGGTTAGGTTGTTTAATTCTATTTCAATTGGTTATTCGATAAATTGTTTTTCGATGAATTGTTTTTCGGTGAATTGGTACTTCGGTGAATTTGTTTTCGATGAATTGTTTTCGGTGAACGGTTTTCGATGAATTGTTTTCGGTGAATTGTCCGCAACCCGTATAAAACATAAATATTATAAAATTTTAGTTTTTTTATTACATCACTAGGTTAGCTTTCTGTTTCCATTTGTCAAATTAGATTTTTTCCAAAAAAAAAGGTTTATCTCTATTGCAAAATATTTATAAAACACATAAAATTAGTAAATTACCACTTTCGGTTAGCAAATCTTTACCAAAAGTTGATCAAATTGATTTAAATACGGAATTTTATAACAATCCGGTCAACTGAATTTGCTCTACACGTGTACACAGAACGACAAACAAACATCAAGCTAAAAACAGTTGATTTGTATTACTATAACCCTAATTCGTGCTTATCTGTAAAAAATTTGATATAATAAATTTGGTATGATTGCAATACTTCCCTTATTATATGTGATATGACGGTCGATAAATAAAAATTTTCAGATAAACAAACAATAATAAACACCAACAAAAAAAAACAAGTTAATGCGAGCAAAAATATACTTAAACTTAACTTAAACCTAAAGCCATTTTATTTTACATTGTCTATTGTGCAACCTAAATTCTTCTATTGAGTAAAACGCATTCTCTAACAAATAAATTTTTAGTTTGATTTTAAATATGTGTAATAATAAATCCGAAATATATATATATATATATATATATATATATAATGTATTTGTATATATATATATATATATATATATATATATATATATAATACATTAATCTGGTTAGTTGATAGATATATCATTTAAATACAGTTAATACTCAAATATAATCATAAAGGAATAATCTGAAAATGAAAAATTCATATATGATTGCACTATTGCACGAACCAACACCTTTCATAAGTATAGTTCTTATATGCATTTAGACATTAAAAATTAATGATATTGCGTATTTGTTGACTATGAAAAATTATGAATAGAATGTGTACTGAAAATGATTAGGTTTCATTCGCTTGATCTGTAGTGTCCTCGATAGCTCAGTGGTAGAGCATTCGCCCGGCAAGCGGAAGGACCCTGGTTCGATCCCAGGTCGAGGCGATATGAATTTTTCATTTTCAGATTATTCCTTTATGATTATATTTGAGTATATATATATATATATATATATATATCGAAATACCTGTAAGTGTTTATGCCTAATATTTAACGATATCATCAAATCATCACCATTACATTATGATACAAATCAGCGTAATATATTTATACATGTTCAATAATAATAAAAACAATATTTTCCATGTTTATAGTCTATTTGAAAATGTACGAAAAATATTGTTTGAAATAATAAAAACCAATATTTGGATGAAATTTACTCTAGAAAAATATAACGTTTGTGAAGTATACCCAGAAATAAAATGCTAAAGAATTAAATTGAAAAAAAAAACTTTTTTCATTCTTGTTTTTCTTTTTGCAATATATACGTCAAAGACAAAAGGAAACTTTGCATTCTTTTGTCTACCACTGCAATTAAACTTGCAGAAATTAAATTTTTTATTGCTTTACATTTTTACCAGTACCCGAATTTCTGAGCTGGACGATATACTTTGAATACTTGCAATTCTTAACACATTTTCAATAATCAAATTAAAAGTCAAGCAAATATAAACAATGCAATTGTCAACTAACTTAATTTGGCTTAATAATTTTTAATGCAGCAATCGGAGGTGTCAAATTAAATACACTTAACATTGTTTCTTTTGTCGAATATGCAATTTCTGACCATCTTGGACCGATGCACATTGCATTTCTTGCAATTCTTCATGCATTCTCAATAATCAAATTAAAATTCAATGGAAAATAACAATGCAATTGTTACATAACTTACCTTAACTTGACGTTATAGGTTTTGCAATATGGCCACCGAAGATATCAGAATAAATGCTAAATTATTTGTGAGAATTAATTTTTTTTTGGTCGAATATAAAATTTCTGATCACCCTGGATGGTACACATTTCATTTCTTGCAGTTCTTTACACATTTTTAATAATAAATTTCAAATTCAAGTCAATAAAAATGTCAAAAACCTTAACTCGACTTAATAATTTTTACCACTTTGACTGTGCAAGGAAAAGTAGTATAGCGTTTGGTACGGTGTCTGTAACATTTTCAAAAAAAAAAAAAATGTATAGAAATTCTTCATATAGCCTCTAGATGTCGAATTCGAACTTAGTTTATGTGGGTGTATGGATGTGCGTCGTCAGTTCGCTCGCTCGCTCGGTCGTCAGTCAAAATTTTGTGATTGCAACTCTTCCTAGACGGTTCAAGCAATTTTAATGATATTTTCAGGTTAAATTTGCCTAATACCCAAGATAGTCATGTGGTTTTATTTTTTTCCAGTGATACCAACTTTCCGAGAAAAAAAATACTAAATTTTTAAAAAATTCATATTGGTTACATTTTTTATCCGATTTTGATCAAATTTTCAGAAAAGATTTCCATAATTCTCCCATTAATTATATCATTTTATTAATATCCAGTGTTGCCAACTTTCCAAGAAAAAAATTACTTGTTTTAAAAAATTTATTATGACCATGTTATTTAACCGATTTTACTCAAATTTTCAGAAAAGATTCTCCTAGTATTCATATAATTTATGTAATTTTAACAAAATACAGTGTTTCCAACTTTCCGAAAAAAAAATTATTAAAATTTTTAAAAATTCATTATGACCACTTTATTTAACCGATTTTATTCAAATTTTTATAAAAGATTCTCTTAGTGCCTAAATAAATTATGCAATTTTAAGAAAATATAGTGTTTCCAACTTATCGAGAGAAAAAATTACAAAATTTTTAAAAATTCTTTGTTGCTACATTATTTATTCGATTTTGATCAAATTTTCAGAAAAGTTTCTCCTAGTGCCTATATAAATTATAATTTTAATAAAAATATTGTATTATCAACTTTCCGAGAAATGTCAAAGTGGTCTATATATGAGTTTACCCATATACCATACTTCCAATCTTGTTAATATAACCGTCAGGGATATTAAACTGAATACACTTGACATGTTTCTTTGGTCGTATATGCAGTTTCTTACCACCCTGGATCGATACACATTGCTTTTCTGACGACCGAGCGAGCTGACGACGCACATCCATACACCCACATAAACTAAGTTCAGATTCGTCATCTAGAGACTATATGAAGGATTTCTATACAATTTTTTCTTTTGAAAATGTTACAGACATTGTGCCAAACGCTATATTACTCTTTCCTTGCAGTCAAAGTGGTAAAGAGTATATATGAGTGTTACTAACGATATACGTCTGTTTGTAGATATCCAATGAGCAGATGGGTAAGCAAGATTGATAATGTTTTGCGGGAGCGAATGTTTAGTAAGAGTAAAAGGATTATATTAAAAATTATGAAATCAGGTTAAGTTAATTGTTAATTTATATTGTTTATTTTGACTTGAATTTGAATTTAATTATTGAAAATTTTTGAAGATGTGCAAGAAATGCAATGAATACCGCCCAAGGTGGTCAAGGTGGCAAAGAAAAATTTTTTCCCACAAATCACATAACAAATATGAATAATATATACATATACATACTATTCTGCAACTGTTAGTAAGGTTGAAGTTACTTGTCATGTATTTTTTTTAATTTTTGGTTTAGTTTTGTTTAGAACATTTAAAGAAAAAATCGTATATGTCTGACTTTGAATAAAAAGCACTTTTTGGGTTTTGCTCGCCAACAAATATCTGAACTCAACATAATAATCATCACTTTCTATTTCTCGTAACATTATATATTATTATATAACGTCAGAATTACGGCATTTTTATTTCGCATTTTATTTAATCACAAAATTTATTTATAAAAAATTAACAGTGAAAGAATTTTTTTAAATTTAAAATAATAATGCATAACCTACTGTTAATACACAATCATAAGCATTAATTAAATAAATTAAGCAATAAATTAGATATGAGGCAATTTAATATGGAGTATAATTATCACATTGAAGTTATATTTAGAAACCTATTGCTCCTTTGAGAATTAATAATTTTATAATAAACCATCATCATTTTTATATATCATATTCCCCAAAAAAGTCTGTGTCATACGGGAAAAAAATTGTTATTTGTTTTTCAAAAATAATTATTACGATGCCTTTTCGGTACTTGTCTAAAAACTACAAATACCGTAGTCGGAAGTACAAATATCATTTCCGGGTTAGGTAAAATCAGCTAGTAATGCGAAAAATATCAGGTTAACTTACTTTACTTGTGAAAATTTTGAAAAAAGTTATTTGAAACAGTTTTTGAACATTATTTTACGTCTGTATATAAATTTTGAGATTAAAATATAATAAATACGAAAAAAATTTATTTCAAAAGTTTTTTTTTGAAAAGTATTATTAATAGTTGTAACATTATTTTACAATAATATACATAATACATATACATAAATACACAGTCACGCTATGTACCCAAAAGGATGTAGCACAAACTCTTTCCACTATTCCGAAATCAGTTTCTCCAAACATTCCTAATCAGACAACCAACTTTAGCTTTATCCACTTTCATAATACTTCTCATACATGCTCTTTTATTCCTACTACTTGTAAACATTCGTTCACGCCAGCTAATCTCTCAATTATATCACTCCAACTACTCATCGGACATCAACTTGCAACTTCTTTTAACTAATCGTTTATTACAGATTTGCTCAAGATGACCGAACCATCTTAACTGACTAACACCAACAATATTACTTGCCTAAATGTATTACTTTTATTGGCATAATAATGGCGAGAATTCGATATAAAACGAAAACGACCGAAATATATGTTTGACATTTACCAGTGTCGTACACATGTGCTAACAAACTGGAGTAGTTTCTTTGTGTTTTCAGTTTTTAGTTTTTGTAATTTTTTTTGTTTTTTTAATAAAACTTTGTTGCTAATAATATTTTAATTAATAGTTTTAAATTATTATTTAGTTTTGTAGAATATATACATATTTTTTCACAAATATGTATTACTACTTTGATAAATAGTCGTTATGTCCATTAGAATTCATCATATTCAATACAAAATTCATATTAGATGGACAGAAAACATACAAAATAATAGAAATAATGCATATCTATTGAAAATTTATTGATATCTTTTGAATATTAGTGCTACACCAAATCCAAGATTTTTCACTGTGTATTAGAGATAGGGCTGGGCGATATTGGAATTTCAATATCGATATTTTATATTTAAAAAATATCGATAATATCGATATATCAAAAAATCGATATATCGATATATCAATTTATCGATATATCGATAAATCGATATATCGATATTATCGATAAATTGATATATCGATATTATCGATAAATTGACATATCGATATATCGATATTTCGATATATCGATATATCGATATTTCGATATATCGATAATTTTTATTTTTAATATCAATTATCAATATATCGATATATCGATAAATTATCAATATATCGAGATTTTTTCCCCAGCCCTAATGCTAATGGATAATATAATTTAATTTTTAAAATAGAAACACTAACAAAAATATTTTAAATTTATAATATGCTAATAACAGTATGAATATGAAATGAAATAATCGCCAAACATTTTGTTATTTATTTTTACATAAAGTGAATAAATGAAAATTTTATTTGAAAATAAAAATGATTATCAACATTTTGGAATATTTAATTTAAAAAATAAATAAAACGTTTCATAATTACTTTGACATATCATACTTATACTTGTGAACTAATTATAACAAAAATTTATAGATTAGATAATTTTAATTTTATCTAATTTTAAATTACACTTTATTATCAAGCGCAAATAAAAATGATTAATCTTGTATATTAAATGTCGTTATTGTAAACCCTTATATACTTCAATTAAAACCAATCATTTTTATTATGTCTCATCCATATGCGAGATCAATTATTTGTAGCTTACAAAGAGGATATCATCTATCTCAAATATCGATATATCGAAATACCGATATATCAATATATCGATATATTAATATATCGATATATCAATATTTTGATATATCGATATATCGATATATCGATATTTCGATATTTCGATATATCGATATATCGATATTTTGATATATCGATAATTTTTATTTTTAATATCAATTATCGATATATCGATAAATTATCGATATATTGAGATTTTTTCCCAGCCCTAATTAGAGATCGGAATTTACACATAAAAAAATTTACGTTTACGTTCAAAATATGCGTAAAATATGTATAAAACGGTATCCGGACAATTCACCGAAACAATTCACCGAAAACAATTCATCGAAAACAAATTCACCGAAGTATCAATTCACCGAAAAACAATTCATCGAAAAACAATTTATCGAATAACCAACTGAAATAGAATTAAATTAAATTAAAATTAATATTAGAAAGTGGTTATGTTAGGAAAGGTTAGGTTATTAGGTTGGTTTAGGTTTTTTTTTTTCAGTATGTATAAATAGCCAATTGCGTATACATACCGTATGTATAAATAGCCTCATTCTTAATACTATAAATATTAGGAATGTCGTTAGAAAAAGCGTATTTATTTTTTTTATTTGTTTCTGTAACACTACGGAGGGGTGATGGGTAGGTTAGGTTAGGTTAGGTTAGGTTGTTTAATTCTATTTCAATTGGTTATTCGATAAATTGTTTTTCGATGAATTGTTTTTCGGTGAATTGGTACTTCGGTGAATTTGTTTTCGATGAATTGTTTTCGGTGAACGGTTTTCGATGAATTGTTTTCGGTGAATTGTCCGCAACCCGTATAAAACATAAATATTATAAAATTTTAGTTTTTTTATTACATCACTAGGTTAGCTTTCTGTTTCCATTTGTCAAATTAGATTTTTTCCAAAAAAAAAGGTTTATCTCTATTGCAAAATATTTATAAAACACATAAAATTAGTAAATTACCACTTTCGGTTAGCAAATCTTTACCAAAAGTTGATCAAATTGATTTAAATACGGAATTTTATAACAATCCGGTCAACTGAATTTGCTCTACACGTGTACACAGAACGACAAACAAACATCAAGCTAAAAACAGTTGATTTGTATTACTATAACCCTAATTCGTGCTTATCTGTAAAAAATTTGATATAATAAATTTGGTATGATTGCAATACTTCCCTTATTATATGTGATATGACGGTCGATAAATAAAAATTTTCAGATAAACAAACAATAATAAACACCAACAAAAAAAAACAAGTTAATGCGAGCAAAAATATAATTCAAATATAATTTATTCAAATTTTCAAGTTTTTCCACATAACTGTTCAATTCAAGCTCCATCAATATAGCTACCTACGTATATACGAACAATAAACATGCCAAGTAACCTAATCATTTGTTTATTCAAAACAAAAACATTTGGATTTGATTATCCGTTGGTTTTGATGATCAGATTTCCGTAATTCGTATGTAGAAACGCAAATGTTTTATATTTCAAATATTTTAATAAATTTTTATATAAATATTTTATCTGAACTTTATTGACTACCTTCAGATTAAATTTCAATTTATTTTTTTTATTCCAGTCCTGATTTTTATTTATATATTTATATATATATATATATATATATATATATATATATATATATATATATATATATACGGGGTGTTCGTTCGCCAGGTTGATATAGGGCAATAACATGGGATATCGATAATATGCAGAATACTTCTTTCTGAAGTAAAATTTTTTTTCTCTATTTTACTGAATTTTATCAGATTTATTTCAGCAAATTTTGAAAAAATTCTTATTTTGAAAAAATTCAAAATATAACTTTTTTCAAAATTTGCTCAAAAAATCTAAAAAAATTCAGTAAAATAGAGAAAAAAATTAGCTACATAATAGCTTAGTAATTTTTTTCTATAACTCATACTGATTTAGCAGGAAAAATTATTGAAAATTTTAAAAAACATTTGAAAAATTCTAGCGCCCAAACAGCACATACTAGCAAATTAAAACTAAAACCAAATTATATAGCTTTTTATTCCCTATCGAAGAGTATTCTATGTATTTCTCCGAATTTTACTTCAGAAAGAAGTCTTCTGCGTATTATCGATATCCCATGTTATTGCCCTATATCAACCTATCCAACGAACACTCTGTATATATATTAGACTATGCCAAAAAAAAAAAGAAATTCCTAATTTCAGGCTCTTCTTTTAGTATATGTTACAGTACATAAAAAACATGACTGTGTCGGATTTGAGCCAAATCGGTTAACATTTAGTATTCGGTCAAATCTTAAACGTGTTATCGTTCCCTACAAATTATCGATTATGGAGACTTCTTAATTGTTATTCACGTCTATTCATTATTTATGCAATAATTCATGTTTTCGTATTCGAAAACAGTATTAGAAAGATTGCAGAACGATTGTAGTTAACGTCCGTTGAGTATTACTGACGTACCGTAATTATTTGCTAAAATTTCAGTTTTTTTATAATAATAGCTGCAACAACTTCACCTGCATACATCCTTGTAATTCATTTAATGTTTTTCAGTTTATACATGTTATAGAAATTAGAACCAACACATATCTACCACAAAATAATTATTTACATTGCTTGAAAAATCGCACCTATGCTTTTCCGAAATAAAACTAAAAATAATAATAATTAATTGTAAATATTCAATTAGTTATGATATTGGAATCAAAATCTAAGTATTGTAGTTGGCTTCGTTACCGTTCTTCGCACCACAACAAGGGCTTCTCAACCTGATCAATTACTAAGATAACACAGATAGCCCTGTAATTAGATTTTAATTCCAACTTTTCAATTACGCACCTATAACAGGGCGTTGTCGATATTCTATATAATAACTAGTTAAAGTATCGAATAACAAAATTATTCTATAATTTAACTACTGTAAATCGGTATTTTATGAAATAACTAATTATTTCATAGAATGTCGGATTGCACGCTTTAACGGTTGACATATCGTCAGTATATTTATTGTTAGTTCAATATCACAAAACCGTACTTTCAGGAAAATAATGTTTAAAGTTTCTGAAATAAATTGTTTACAGTAACAATCACTGAAATATAGTAATAACTGGAACGCGCACTGGCCGCTCAAATGCGAGCCGACAGAGATAGCGATATACGGGGATTCGCGTCTTTGTCGTATACTCCGTTCAAAGAGTTTCTATTGGCGTAGCATTGCTACTACATGATAACTTAGATAGCTATAAAATAAAAGAATCTCACTGCTATATTGAAAAAATGTCAAATTAATATATCAAAAATGATAAAAATACCTTTTATAGAGGAATTTTCCAATAAAATCTCATTACGTATCGTTTAGCCGATGCATTTAGCTACAATTTAATATGCAACAACATAAGATTGTCGCATTTTTACTGCAAGAAATCGCATTTGAATTTCAAATTCGCAGAAGTGTAAGACAGTGATAGAGATCCCCGTATCTCCTATCTCTCTCGGCTCGCATTGGCGCTACTAGAACACATAGGCAGTGCACATTCCAGTTATTACTATATTTCAGTGGTAACAATATGGAATCTAATTAGAATTTATATTATTTCAAACTATTAAAATTACAACATCCACGATTATTAAAATAGATAGAAAACAATTTTTTTTGCCAAAATTAGCAATTACTCAATTTAACTAAGAATGGCGTATGAATATAGTTTTTGTTCTGATACCCTTATACAGGGTGTTTACGGTCTTCTCTGTATCCTTTTAGAGGGCGAGAGTACAACTTCAAACTCGGCCTTAGTAAAAGCCGTCTCATAAGTGAGATTGTAATTCTTTTAGTTTTTACTGGAAACAATTAATTTGTTTAAAATCTAGTGATCTACTACTTAATTAGTATTGTTCAATTGTTATTACGTTTTTCATTTGACAGGTAGAGTTTCAGTAATTCATTTTGAATATTACCTTAGTTTGAATAAAAATTGTATTAGTTTTACCTTGTTCAAATTAGTCGATATTATACTCATTTTTAGGAAAGTTCATCATAATACGGCTGCTGTAAATCGAGCTTGACTTTTCTCTCATGGTGTTAACTATAAACGTCTTTTGTAGTAGACAATGCTGATTAAGTAATAGATTTGCAGAGTTTAAAACTAACTAATCGTTTAATTTAACAAGATAAGAAGTATATGGGTAAACCCATATACATAAACCACTTTGACATTTCTCGGAAAGTTGGCAACACTGTATTTTACTAATATTTTAATTTATGTGGGTACTAGGAGATACTTTTCTGAAAATTTGATGAAAATCGAATAAATAATGTAGCCACAATAAATTTTTTAAAAATTTTGTGAATTTTTTTTCGATAAGTTGGCAACAGTGTATTTTGTTAAAATTGCATAATTTATACAGGCACTAGGAAAAACTTTTATAAAAATTTGATTAAAATCGGTTAAACAAAATGGTCATAATCATTTTTAAAAATTTTACTAATTTTTTTCTCGGAAAGGCAACACTGTATTTTGTTAAAGTTATATAAATTATATGAATACTAGGAGAATCTTTTGTGAAAATTTGAGTAAAATCGGTTAAATAACATGGCCATAATAAAAATTTTAAAACTTTAATAATTTTTTTCTCGGAAAGTTCGCAACGCTGGATATTAATAAAATTATATAATTAATGGGAGCATTAGGAAAATCTTTTCTGAAAATTTGATCAATATTGGATAAATAACGTAACCAATATAAATTTTTAAAAACTATAGTAATTTTTTTCTCGGAAAGTTGGCATGACTGGAAAAATCCAAAACCACATGACCATCTTGGGCACTAGGTAAATTTAACCTGAAAATTTTTTTAAAATCGGTTAAACCGTCCAGGAGGAGTTGCGGCCACAAAATTTTGACGACCGAGCGAGCTGACGACGAGCATCCATAAACTATGTTCAGATTCGTCATCTAGAGGCTATATGAAGGATTTCTATACAATTTTATTTTTTTTTGAAAATGTTACAGACACAGTACCAAACGCTATACCACTTTTTCCTTGCAGTGAAAGTGGTAAAAACTAAAAAAAATATTATCTCGCTTATAAGATTACTTTTACTAAAGCGTTTTAAGGTTTTTATCAACTTCTTTAGATGTGTACTATCGCTCCCTAAAAAAATACAAATAGGACCTAAAACACTCTGTATATCTAAACTGAACTCGCTAGCTAACACAGAAACATCAAAGGGAATGTAAATTCAAATGTGTCTATAAACAAAACTTCTCTCTCCTATTAATGTAACACTGTGTTGCGTTTCACATTTATAGTATTGTTGATCTGATGTCTAAATTATTGTTGATCTGTTGTATAGAGATAATAATTTTATATGCGTATGCTATCAATGCCAGGCCTTTACTCGACTGACGGTGCATCCGTATTGATTATACGAAGGCTGAGGGCGCTTTTTAATGTTACACTGTAAAATGAAATAGCAAAATTACAAAAAAAAAATGATAGTAAAATTTTACTATAAAAATTTGTAATTATATTTTTGTATAATTGACAATAATCAACTAAAATAAGTAAAAATTATATCAAATTACGTCACATACTTAATGTAGAAATACATATTGTTGGTATAACTTCTTAAATTATGTAAAATTACAGCTTGAATATTAATTAATATCTAATAATTTATCAAAATTATAAGACTTAGTATATATTTTTTGTAATAATACTAACAAAATGTTTTAAGTGTATCTTATTCATTTTAAAATATATCCTTTATGTAAATTTAGAAATGTATGTAATTATACCAACAATAATATTACAGAACTAAACAAATTTTAGCTATTTTTATGGAAAATTCTTGACAGCAAATTTACGGAAGTTCTGTAAATTCAGTAAAAGAGACTTTACTAAAAAAAAAAATGTGATATTACATATATTTATATGTATTTTTCCATCCCGTTGGTAATATCATATTACATAATATTTGTAACAGTTCTGATATGTATTTTTAAATAATTAAGTTAAAATTACAGCACTTGAGTAATTATACCTAGAAATACTGGGCATCATAAAAAATTAAATAAAAAACGTTCAATTATGTAAGTAATATCTGCAGTAAGCCGCGCCTGTTAGCTAGATACATTTCATTAGTTTTACAAGAGCAATTTCAATGTTTTATTCGCACAACCGCACAGTGGTACGAAATGCCGAAAACGCGGGTCATAATATGAAAATACGGTTTAATTTACGTGAAATTGCGTACATAAGGGTTTTCAAGGTCGGTGATTAAGAATATGTAATTTAAAATTAAAAAAAAAAAAATGGCGGATCTAATATGGCGGACAAAAAGGTTAAAACTTGAGATAAATATAAAAAATTTTGTATATGAAGGTTTTATTACCTCGCTGAATACGAATATCAAATTTAAAATTTTCAAAAACAAAATGGCGGATCCTATATGGCGGACAAAAAGGTTAAAAATTGAGATAAATGTACAAATTTAAATAATTATTTCAAAGATATTATTTCTCTTTAAGCGTATCATAATATTACGTTACAATATTGTCTATGTAGAAAGAGGTCATTTTGTTACTAGTACAATACCAAACATAACTACGTCAGGTGTATTTAATCTGACATCTTCGATATTATATTATAAACTATTATATCTTAGCTAAGTTAATTGATAATTGCGTTGTATATTTTCGTTTAAATTTTAATTTGATTATTGAAAATGTGTGAAGAAATGCAATGTGCATCGACCAGCGTGGTCAGAAACTGCATATTTGAATAAAAACACAGTCAAGTGTATTTAGTTTGATCGTTTAAAAAACCGGTTTCCAGTTCTAGTTTTAACCAATTGAAACAAACTGAGAAAGATGATTGATAGAATTAATGTTGTAAGTAAAGCTATGAATCTTGTGTTGAATGTTGTTGATAACTGCAAAAGTATTAGTACTGGAAAAGGGTGACTTGACGACTGAATGTAACATACCCGTATTTGTTAATACGGTGCATGTTTAGAACAGGTAGATGAGTAGATGTGTATTTGAATAATTTATTATTTAAGGATGCTCGCTTTGATTGTGAAATTGATAGAACAGTTAATGCTGATTGTAAGGTTTTGGTTGCTTTGGGTACTTTTACTAGGAATGTAAATGTTTTTAAAAAAACCACCCCGTTTGCTGTCTATGTTGATATATGATAGTGAATGTAGGGTTTGGCTAATGCAAAAGCATAAAACGGAAAATGACTGGTGTGGAAATGAAATTTTTACGTGGGGTATGTGGTGTAACTAGAAGAAATCAGGTACGAAAAAATTAGTGTATGATAAGTTTGAAATTGAAAAAAATGTTGTTGCAAAAGTTGGTGTTAGTCAATTCGGTCATCTTGAGTAAATGTCTAATAAACGTTTAGGTTAAAAGAATTTATATAAATGGTTGTAAAAGTATACATTTTCAAGTAGAAGTCCGATGAGTAGTTGGGGTGTTGTATGATTGAAAGAGTGACTTAAGTGAGTAAAAGTTTTCAAATAGTAGAAATAAAAGAGCATGTATGAGAGGTATCATAAATATAGATGAAGCTAAAGTTGCTTGTCTGGATAGGGATGTTTGGAGGAAATTAATTTCAAGTTAGTAGAAAGAGTGTGTGTGTGTCACATCCTTTCAAGTACACGATTTGATTATGTATATATGCAAAGGCGCACAAAGAGGAGGGGGGCAGGTGGGACAGTTTGCTCCAGGCCCCACTGAAAGAGGCCCCCCCCCCCCCGATTACAAAAAAACGAGAGAGAACTAGATTTTTATATTATAATCCAAGAGTTTGCTCGTGTTAAAGCACGGAAAATTCGATTCTGATGTTCCTGACTAAATTTGTGGAATTTAGTTTGTAAAAAAAATGTCATTTATTATAAATTTAATTACTACTGTAAATATTTTCATTTTTATACCCAAAAATTTGCTTCTCTACAAAATACTTTAAATTAACAAAGGGCCCCTGGTCAATTTTTTGCCCCAGGCTCCTTAACCTCTCTGGGCGCCCTTGCATATATGTATATCATATATATATATATATATATATATATATATATATATATAATTAATTAATGTTATCAGAGAGCACTATGTAAACATATAAATGACATGCGTCAAAAGATCCTTTCTTTAATAATAAATGAGTAATTCTTAACTATTTAAAGGATTCAGTCTCTCCTCAAAAAGCGATGCTCGATCGTCCTAATTATAATGTAGTTATTATTCAGCAGACATGTCTAGTGGGATGCGTTCTATTTACTATTTAGTTAGAATGTGCTAGTCAAGTAGTTAACTGATTAAGCTAGTACCGACTAAATACCTGTCAAGAGATTCGATCAATGTTTAATATTAATGTAATATGCAAATTATTATTTTACACATATACATATATCATCAGGAAATTTTAACCTCACTCTTAATTCAATTTTAGTTAACATGATATTTGAAGGATTTATATCAGAAAAATTAAACTTAGTTAAGAATTGCTCAATTAATAATATAAAAAAATAATTTAACTCAAAATTATTAAACATTTGTTATCAATTTTCTCACCGAAATATAATTTCTATATTGAATTCAGTTTATATTTAGGAACTTAACAGATTTTTAAAAATTATTTTCTTTTTATTTTTAATAACAAATTAAGTCTAAAAATATTATTGGTATAGATTCTCAAATATTAATTACTTATAGCTAAGACTTCCAAACATTTTACAAAATTATTAAACTTTTGTTATCAATTTTCTCACCGAAATATAATTTCTATATTGAATTCTGTTTATATTTAGGAATTCAGCAGATTTTTAAAAATTATTTTCCTTTTACTTTTAATAACAAATTAAGTCTAAAAATATTATTGGTATACATTCTCAAATATTAATTACTTATAGCTAAGACTTCCAAACATTTTACAGCAGTTTAATGTGTAAATTTATAAACTTCACAGGTAAATTTGTACATAATATCAATATAAAATATGTATAATTTATGTAAGTGTACTTACTTTTTTTCGGTAAAAAAAAATAGATATGGTAAATTAATTATTTTACATAAAATTACAAAATTATAGAAAATTTATGTAAACCATTGTTTTGTTGAAATAATATGTAATTTTTTTATAATGGTTTTTATGTAGAATGGCATCTTTTGTTTACAGTGAAAAATTGTAGTATTGGTTTTTGTTGTGTAATTGATTTTTCGTATTTTAGATCGATTTGAACCTGTTAATTTTATAAAATAAAATGTGTAAATAACATATAGATTCTTTATCAAATTGTAAGTTTATTTCTGTACTTTAAAAACTAGTATATTATGTTAGAAGGAGTAAAAAGCGACGATTATTATACTGAGCATATATATTTGTGGCTGAGGCAAAGTCCAGGCCAAGTAATTTGGGCGAAACACAAAAAGAGCTTACTATTTTGAATCAGACAAATACGATATTTTTTCAAGTGTTCTGATTGTAACTAAACTAAAAATAAATGAAAATATATATGCTAGTAACCTTAACTAGTTACTAACAGTTGTAGAATATTATGTATATTTTTATTTATATATTATTTATATTTGTGTTATGTTATTTGTGGTCGAATATGCAATTTTTACAAATTTGGCGGTATACATTGTATTTCTTACACTTCTTCATACATTTTCAATAATCAAATTTAACCAAAATTAAGGGGGGATTGCGCTTTAGACGACCTATATTTTGTATTTTTTTTACGGAACTGGTGAGAGTTAGAGATCTGATTTTTTTTGTCAAAATGTTTATTAACTCTTCATCTATAAATACAATTTTTGTCAAAAATATAAAATGAAAATGGCGGCCAATATAGCCGTTTTTCGGAGACGCCTCTACAAAACTGCGTAAATTCCACAGGTCGCAATATGTCACCTGGAAACATAATAAATACATCTAAATGAAGCTTTTAGTCTAAAGAATGAAACTGACTAACATAATCGAAAAAATTTGACTTTAGCACGCTGTAAAATACCTTTAAAATTGAAAATTTTACCAGGTCATAGTCAATTCCATGAAAAAATTTATTTTCTTTTTGGCAAACAAAAAACGAAGTCAATTGGTTGAATGGTTCAAACGCTAGAGTCTACGCAGTTTTCAAAAATGTGTTTTCGAGAAAAATGCGTTTGAAGTTTGCGCAATGGCTTTTCCTGTATAATTTGAATCATTCGGCCAAAATTGCTCAACCAGTAGTACATATCTAGGTTTTTGGGATCGCTGAATATGAATCTAGTAATTGATAAATTTAGTAGTTTTTCCGATTTTAGCAGTTTTTTTTTAAGAGTGTTATTATGAAAATGCTAACTTACATTCAATCAGCGCTCGGGACACCGGTCCATTCAAAACACTGTAGCGACGTTAATATTTTCCGGGTAGAAATATTCCTTCACCCAAACATTCTAGACACATATAACTTTCATTTTATGTAAAAAAATAATCGATTTTTAAAAAATTTAAAGCGCAATCCCCCCTTAAACACTGTAACTGATCAATTAATTTAATTTGACTTAATAATTATCAATATAGCCGTTGGAAATTTCAAATTAAATACATTTGACCTTGTAAGCAATTTCTAACAATTTTTGAAATTCTTTATACACAATTTTAATAATTAAATTAAAAATCAAGCGAAAATTAACAACGCGATTGTCAATTAACTTGTTTTAACTTGACGTAATAGATTTCATAATATGCCCGCGGACGAGGTTAGATTAAATACACTTGATGTTGTAGCTATGTTTGGTACTGCCACAGTGTTATATTTAATTACTAACTGTTGTGTAATAATGTTCGTATTGTACTAGTAACATACATGGGTAATATTGTAAGGTAATATTAGTATTATAATACGCTTGAAAAGAAATATTTATAAAAATAGTTATAAAATATTGTTTCTTTAATTTAGAAATAAGGATTCAATTTTATTTACCTGCATAAAAAAAATGCATAATACATAAATAATACATAAACCGTCTATGTGTAAATCAATTTTTTTCTTGGAAAAACTTTATTTTACAAAAACGATCTATGTAATTTTCACCTAAACGATTTATGTAATATTACATGCATTTTTTTCAGTGTGCTTCAAAATTGTTTAACAGATTCCATATGTGGTAACAAAATTTAAAATAAGTAAATTTCACTTAAAAATATATACATTAAATAGAAATTATTTTGAATTTCGATTTTTTTCCCAAAACACTGGTGATTTTTTTTCGGTTATATCTTACCAGTTTTTAAGAATTTTAAAATATCGGTTAAGGTTACGATTAACGTTCGCAAAGTATTTACAAAAATATCAGTTAACCTTTTATTAGCCGATTCATTTTACCAGGTTTATACTCAGCTATAAAAGGTGTATCAGCAACAAAAACAAAAATGCCTACGTTGATGTATGGTAGCAAATGTTGAGTTTTTTGACAAGAAATATTTTTGCAAAAGTTGCCGTGTTAGTCAGTTGGTTCGGACATCTTGAGTGAATGTCTAATGAACGTTTGGTAAATTTTTTTTATATGGAAATGATTTTGATGGTATACGTTTGCAAATGAACGTCCGATAAGTAGCTGGAGTAATATGATTTAGAAAGAGTATTGCGTGAGCAAATGTTTTCAAGTAGTAGTATTCAGATATTCAGAAGTATCATGACTGTGGATGAAAATAAAATTGCTTGTGTGAATAGATATGTTTAGAAGAAACTGATTTCTGGCTAGTGAAAAGAGTTTGTGCCACACCTTTCGTGATTGCGTATGTATAAAGACTAAAGTCCAAAAAAGCCCATATTTTTTACAATTATATCAGATTTCAAATAAAACATAACAATATTATTGAAAAAAATCTGCTGTAACCTAAACAGTTTTATTTTAATATAATGAGAAAGATATTTTACTATGATTAATATAGTTGAAAGCATAATGAATGATTGATTGAAACAAAAATACAACAAAAATTTAACAAATAGCCCACTTTGGTGTCACCTCTTACATTGGTGTCACCCGGTGTGTTGCGCACCCTCCTACTGACGCATATGACTTTAATATTATTATATTTTTTTCATTAAAAAAAATATTTATTTTAAATTGAAACAGAGTAAATACATTTTATTATATAAACGTAAAACTTCAAGAAAAAAACAACTTAAAGATCTATAGATAAGCAGATGGTATTTATTGAATTTTTATACTCGTATATCTTGACTTTCAAACATCTCAAAGTTCTTTGGATAAAATATTTACTTACATATTCAATTTGTATATATATATATATATATATATATATATATATATATATATATATATATATATATATTAGGGTGGCCGCAATTTTGGCAAAGTCGGAAATTTGTTGCTCTCACCCTCTCAAACTAATCAAAATAAATAAAAAAAAATTTGAGCCGTCATCGCAGGTCCAAAAATTGACGTTAATACGTGCCTGTAGAGGGGTCAAAATTTACATGTAGTTTAAATGGGGAAAATGACTTTTTTGATACTTTTGTGTATAACTTTTTATACGTTTAAGCTAAAAATATTTTAAGATGCCTGCCAAAAAGCCCATAAAAAAACCTTTCAAGCAGACTAAAATTCAAGTCATTTGAACAAAAATTGACGGCGTAGCGTCAATTTGAAATTTGAAGTATATAAACGACAAAAACCTTTATATAAGAATTTCGATTAATATTTCAGTTTTGACCCCAAAAATTTATGTACCACTAAGAAAACTATAAAAACTACATTCTGAAATTCATTTTAACTATTTTGAAATGGTTTTAATAATCGTAGACATGCTGAACTGATAAAAAGTATATTTTAGGCAAATTAATGTAATAGTAGGTAAAAAAAACTCTTTTCAAATAACTTATTAAATATTCCATTTTAAACCATATACATGGGTTCAACCAATGTGTCTTTTCGCGTATCGCTAAATTTTTTGTTGTTCCTACCGATAACTTTGTAAAATCTATTGTTTTTAAAAAAATCTATAAAGTATTTTTTCCGGACTCCATATCTCTATCCATTTTGACTAAAATTTTATCATTTTAGCATCGAAAAATGCAAATATTATGAAAATTTAATTAATTATTAATTTTATGGTACTGTCACTCAACCATTCAAGAAAGAAAAATTTAGCGATACGCGAAAAGACACATTGGTTGAACCCATGTATATGGTTTAAAACGGAATATTTAATAAGTTATTTGAAAAGAGTTTTTTTTACCTACTATTACATTAATTTGCCTAAAATATACTTTTTATCAGTTCAGCATATCTACGATTATTAAAACCATTTCAACATAGTTAAAATGAATTTCAGAATGTAGTTTTTATAGTTTTCTTAGTGGTACATCAATTTTTGGGGTCAAAACTGAAATATTAATCGAAATTCTTATATAAAGGTTTTTGTCGTTTATATACTTCAAATTTCAAATTGACGCTACGCCGTCAATTTTTGTTCAAATGACTTGAATTTTAGTCTGCTTGAAAGCTTTTTTTATGGGCTTTTTGGCAGGCATCTTAAAATATTTTTAGCTTAAACGTATAAAAAGTTATACACAAAAGTATCAAAAAAGTCATTTTCCCAATTTAAACTACATGTAAATTTTGACCCCTCTACAGGCACGTATTAACGTCAATTTTTGGACCTGCGATGACGGCTCAAATTTTTTTTTATTTATTTTGATTAGTTTGAGAGGGTGAGAGCAACAAATTTCCGACTTTGCCAAAATTGCGGCCACCCTAATATATATATATATATATATATATATATACAGGGTGTAACAGAATAACTATTCCTAATTTTAACTGGAGTATCCTGGGCTCAGAATATGAAGATTTAATGCAAATCACTTAGATAAAATGTGGCTCCTTACTGAGCTACAGGGTGTTTTATATAAAAATTTAAAAACTATTTTTGCCCAGTACTTTAAAACTATTTGACGTATCCTTATCATACTTGGCAGGAAATGTAGGTACCGTACACCATACTAAATTATGTTAAATAAAAGTTTCTGGCTATTGCCAGTGGCGTACAACAGGGGCAAGTGAGAGGTTGATTCTTCCTAAATTCTACGCCACTGGCGGAATTGTCATTTTAGCACAATTTTTCGATTTTCCAATACTTGCTGTGTAAAAAACATACTCTTCCTTTGTAACGATAAAGTCACTGTTTTTCGAGATATTTAAAGTTAAACATAAGCTGCACCTTGGGATTTTTTCAAAATTTGCTCAAAAAAATCTGAAAAAATTCAGTAAAATTGAAAAAAAAAATTAGCTACATAATAACTAAGTAACTTTTTTCTCTAACTCATTCTGATTTGGCTGTAAAAATTATTGAAAATAAAAAAAATAAAATGCAAAAAATATTAATTTTCAATAATTTTTCCAGCCAAACCAAAATGAGTTAGAGAAAAAGTTACTTAGATATTATGTAGCTAATTTTTTTCTCTATTTTACTGAATTTTTTCAGATTTTTTTAGCAAATTTTGAAAAAATCCCAAGGGTGCAGCTTATGTTTAACTTTAAATATCTCGAAAAACAGTGACTTTATCGTTACAAAGGAAGAGTATGTTTTTTACACAGCAAGTATTGGAGAATCGAAAAATTGTGCTAAAATGACAATTCCGCCAGTGGCGTAGAATTTAGGAAGGATCAACCTCTCACTTGCCCCTGTTGTACGCCACTGGCAGTAGCCAGAAACTTTTATTTAACATAATTTAGTATGGTGTACGGTACCTACATTTCCTGCCAAGTATGATAAGGATACGTCAAATAGTTTTAAAGTACTGGGCAAAAATAGTTTTTAAATTTTTATATAAAACACCCTGTAGCTCAGTAAGGAGCCACATTTTATCTAAGTGATTTGCATTAAATCTTCATATTCTGAGCCCAGGATACTCCAGTTAAAATTAGGAATAGTTATTCTGTTACACCCTGTATATAATATATATATATATATATAATATATATATATATATAATATATATATATATATATATATATATATATATATATATATATATATATATATATATAATATATATATATAATATATATATATATATATATATATATATATGTCGAATATGTTATATTTTAAATATTATTATGAAAAGGCATTCGTGTTGTACGTAGGCGGTTAAAATGGAAATAATTATTTAAATGAAAAAAATACCACGTTTTTAACACGAATTAAAAAATATAAAATAATTAAACCCCCCCCCCCCCATACAATAGTTGCAATAAATAATAGTAAGGATTTTAGGGTGTAGCTGTCATTGCACTCCACGTTTTTCTGTATGGGAATATAAATCTGTAGGGAGCTAAGAGAAATTATTTTGTAATATAGGACATTTGAACAAATAAATGTTCGTATTGTCTTGTGAAATTTAATATAATAACACTCAAAAATATTGAGATTTTAAATTTATTATCCCCAAATATTTCACAATGATAATCAGTCATTGAATCGGCTGTTAGGCTATGCATCAATGACTGGCCAGTTTTAACCGTAGACACGTGTTTCGGTCTTTAGGACCTCATATGAGGTCTACGGTTAAAACTGGCCAGTCATTGATGCATAGCCTAACAGCCGATTCAATGACTGATTATCATTGTGAAATATTTGGGGATAATAAATTTAAAATCTCAATATTTTTGAGTGTTATTATAAGAAATTATTTTATACTATTTAGTCCGTAGTGAAAACGTGGTATGTTATTTTCTTAACTTTAACTTAATTTGGTTAATTAATTAAGCCTAATTTAATATTTTTAATATTATTAATTAATCAATTAGTTAATATTGCATTATCTTCCAGTTCTGAGACATATTTAAAGTTACAAATCTCTAGCTGATTGAGAAGTTTAAAATCGATTGTAAAATTTGTACCAAACAAGCAAACAGACAGGAAAAAAGCGAAATAATAAAAATATAAAATAGGTTTCCGTGCGCATTTCTCACCAAATTCAAAACAAATCAATTTAAGATTGAGAGATTAATACTATATTATGTTACGAGGAGTAGAAAATAATGATTATTATGCTGAGCCCAGATATTTGTGGCCAAGGCAAAGCAATCTGGGCAAAACATAAAAAGCTTTCTATTCCGAGTTATATACAATTTTTCCTTCAAGAACTCTAAACGAAAAACTAAACTAAAAACAAGATTAGAAATATATGGGTAAACCCATATATAGACCACTTTGACATTTCTCGGAAAGTTGGCAACACAATATCTTTAATAAAATTATAATTTATGGTAGAACTAGAAGAAACTTTCCTGAAAATTTGATGAAAATCGAATAAATAATGTAGCCACAATGTATTTTAAAAAAAAATGTGATTTTTTTTCTCGATAAGTTGGCAACACTGTATTTTGTTAAAATTGAATAATTTATTTAAGCACTAGGAGAATTTTTTATAAAAATTTGATTAAAATCGGTTAAATAGTGGTCATAATGAATTTTCTAAAACTTTAGTAATTTTTTTCTCGGAAAGTTGGCAACACTGGATATTAATAAAATTATATAATTAATGGAAGCATTAGAAAAATCTTTTTTGAAAATCTGATCAAAATCGAATAAATAATGTAGCCAATATTAATTTTTATAAATTTTAGTAATTTTTTTCTCGGAAAGTTGGCATCACAGGAAAAAAATAAAACCACATGACCGTACTAGACAAATTTATCCTGAAAATTTCATTAAAATCGTTTGAATCGTCTAGGAGGAGTTGCAGCCACAAAATTTTGACTTACGACCGAGCGAGCGAGTGAGCGAGCGAGTTGACGACGCACCCACATAAACTAAGTTCAGATTCGTCATCTAGGGACTATATGAAGGATTTCTATACACAATTTTTTTTTTTGAAAATGTTACAGACACCGTACCAAACGCTATACTACTTTTCCTTGCAGTCAAAGTGGTAATAAATAAAAATACATGACATGTAACAATAACAAATTACTAACTGTTGCAGAATAGTATGTATATTATTTATATTTGTTACAGGATTTGTGAGAATTAATCGTTCTTCGGTCGAATATAAAACGTCTGACAAATGTGGTGATCATCGTAGTAGTATCATAATACTAATATTATATTACGATATTGCCTATTTAGAAGAAGGTCATTATGTTACTAGTATGATAATGACATTATTATACAGCAGTTAGTTACTATATGCATCACTGGTGTGGCAGCACCAAATATAACTACAACGTCAAGTGTATTTCATCAGATATCTTCGAAGGTCATATTAATAACTTAACTCTTACGTCAAGTTGAGTTAAGTTAAATAAAAATTGTATTGTTTATTATTTCAATTTCACTAATGAAAATGTGTGAAGAAGTGCAAGAAATGCAATGTGCCACGTCCAGGGTGGTCAGCAACTGCATATTCGATCAGATAAACACGATCAATAATTAAGTCAAGTTAAGTTAATTAACAATTGCATTGTTTATTTTTGCTTGAATTTGAATTTTGGTTATTGAAAATATGTGAATAATTGCAATGTATAACGCGTAGTGTGGTCAGAAATTGTATGTTCGAACGAAGAAAAATTAATTATCACAAATAATGTAATAAATATAAATAATATATACATATTATTATAAAACACTATTAGTAACTGGTTAAGGTTACTCGGCATGTATTGTTCTTCGTTTTTAGTTTAGTATCATCATATATAGTATAATCATATATGTATGACTCGGAATAGAAAACTCTTTTAGTGTTTCGGGCTCGACACAATAATAATCGCTTTCTACTCCTCATAAGATAATATAGTAATTATTCGACAGCAATAGAAAATTAAATATATCTTAAATTTGAATAAACTAATCACCCATAAAATCTTTATACAAAAGTTGAAAATTGAGCATTCGTCCCTTACTCCCAAATACATTTATTAGTTTCACAAGTAGTTTAAATTCAGGAACAGCCTTGTTGGGCCAATAATAGATGTAGACACGTGTGCGAGACGAGATGATATACGAAGCAACCCCCGAACATAATTTATAAACCCTTTGTCAAAACATTTATGCATGCCTACAAAACGGTTGTGTCTTCGTAGGCGACAACCTAATACTAATAATTATTGCTTATCGTCGAGTAGATAGTGTAGGTATAGTGCTAGTCACTTTATTTGGAATTGACATGACTGCAAAGATTGGTATCATAAACTTTTACAGCAAGGAGTCGTTTGCCAGTTGCTCAAGGGTAGTACTGGTCTATAATCTTCCTTTTAACGGAATTCATCTATTTATAAGTACATGAAATGTTATTTCTAAGAAACTTATTTTTATTTTTAAATATTGCTATTGTTTTTTACATTGTTATATGTATACGTATATTGTATGTGTATATTGTACAGTAACATTTTTATTTGAACCTATGTATTTTTGTTATCTTGTGAGTATACTAATTCTTATTTAATTTTTGTACATTAATTATGCATCTATATGTTATTTTGACAAATTTTGTTTCAATAAACATTTTATTATTATTGGCATTATATTTTTTATATTGATAATTAATATTTTGTTTCAATCTTTTTAATTTGACTTTTTAATGTTAAAACACTTTTTAAATACAAAAAATGAAAACAAACTTTTATGATAATTCTTGACCCAAGTATTCAAGAGTTTTAAAATATTTATTTATGTAAAAATGCGAAATACGTCTCTGTAATTTTAAGCTTGTTTTTCTAAAAGTGTTGTAAATCGTCCCTTTTCTAATAGCATGCTGTAAAATAGTCAACGAAGTCAATTCCAAATAATTTGAACACCACTATACCTTTTCGCTTTCAAGGATATAATAAATATTTTTAATTAAATTAAAAGCATATTGATAAACCCATATTTAAACCACTTTAACAACATCAGTTTGTAACGCTCTGTAACAATAAAATTATATATTTTTTCGAGTACTAAAAAAATATTTTGTGAAAATTTGACTAATTTTTGACAACTAATGTAGCCAGAATTTACAATTACAATTTTCTCAGAAAGTTGGCAATAATTTATGTAATTTATGTGGACATTAGAAACATTTTATTAAAATAGAATACACAATATAACCATAACACCTCTCTATTTCTCGAGAAATTAGTAAAACTGTATTTTATTAAAATTATATAAAATATGTTGGCACTAGAAGAATCTTTTGCAAAATTTGTTTAAAATTAGATAAATAATGTAATCATAATGAATTTTTTAAAAAATTTTACAATGAATTTTTGTGCATATTACTCCGTGTATATTTATTACAAAGAACTAATTAAACATTAGTTATTTTTTAGATAAAGAAAAGTATTGACTCTGCTGGGAGTCGAACCCGGGTCTTCTGGCTTTCGCGGCCATAGTTCTAACCGAGGTTCTAACCACTGAACTACAGAGTCCGATAGCAAAGTCAATATTTTTCTTTATCATTATTGACTGGGCATGAGAATTACATGTATAAACCCCAGTCGAAACATCACATGATGTGTACATTTTAATACTCGCATTTTTAACCAAAATTAGTCGAATTTTAACAAAAATTCTTTTAGTACCACTCAGACCCAGTCGATATAATTTCAGTGGTACAAGATTTTAATACCAGAAATAATATTTAATTTCTGGTATGAGCGCGGCACGAACCAAGAACCTTTCGGGTCCAAGTCAAACATACTACCTATCTGCGCAAATAAAATATAGAATCATTTAATGAATAATTAAATAATCATTGTGATATAATGCTATCTAGTTATAAATATTAGATGCAGTGTTAATGTTACTATATCTATTACTAGTTTCACTTTCTGGCTCTCAATATGAAAAACATTAAATGTTAAAATAGAGTTTACATTTTGTGTAGTAATATTTTGTCGTTGCGCTGAACTGAATTTTAAGTTGACTTGTCACGGCATAGCTTACTTGATAAACATCCTGTCTTATTCAATATTCAAACCCATCATTTAGACGCGAAGCTGTGACGCATACTGAATAAAATATCAATGAATTAGGAAACTTTTTTCCCCTTACAAATATTCAATATTTTGTTATACAAAATTACATTAAATCAATATCATTTGCATCATAATTTTACTAAAATTAAAAATAATTTTTTCTGAAACATTCATTTATTATTTGATACTTTAGTCGAAATAATTCAAACTAAAATGAGCTATAATTAATAATAAATAATGTTAATATTTTTATTTCCATATAAATAAACCAATAAAAATAGTATATAAAAAAGTCAACAAAGAAAATATATATACAAAAATAATTATAAAAATATTTCTTCTTTATTAACACAGATACTTTAGTTAATTCCATTTCACAAAATAAAATGTATTTTGTATATCATTAGCACTGAAAAAAGATGCGTTATTACAAAAAAAAATCTGTTGTGGTCACCACAGAAATGACCGTCATCGTATTAAATACGTATATTGATGAGAAAATGTGTATAACAATAGCGACTGTTAGTAATGACAACTAAAAACAAAATTTTCTTGAAATAAATATGCCACCTAGGCACCTATTTACAGAATTATATGCATAACCTAAAAATATAAAAAAATTTACAAAATTAACATAATAAAAAATCTTTCAGAACTCATTATATTAGAATAAAACGGCTTTAAGGATAAGTTCTCTATTAATATTTATTAATAATCAACATTTCGACAAACTCAACTTGCGTCTTTATCAGAAAAACTGATACAAATTACATTTACAATAAATAAACAGAACATAGAAAACAAGTTACTAGGTAACTAAATACAAGTAACTAGATCATAAAATTTACGAATTTTTAGTTAGAAAAGCCAAATTTTATGAAAGTGAGTGCCTTCACAGCGGGGCTGTGAAGCTGGAGTCATAGAGTCGGTGATTTTTAGAGGAGCCGGAGTTGGAGTCGGAGTCATTTTTGTCATTAGTGGAGAGTCGGAGTCAAAGTCGGAGTTTTTTTTGTCATTAGTGAAGAGTCGGAGTCTGAGTCGTTTTAGGTAGGCTCTCTCCGGTAATTCCCCTTTTTTTGCAACATAGACAACTTAATATGCCTACACTTAGTAATAATGAACAAAATATACACAGATCGATCAAATCATTCGCTTCCCCTTGTCTTGTCAAGTAGGAAGTTAAATATCTAAATATAAAATACATAAAACATCAGAAAAAGAAAAATATATTCTTCTAAAATCTGTATTAATATAAAGGCTCATACATCCAATCTCATTTCTCGAACGAAAATAAATCGATTCAGTAAACAAAAGATTTCTTCGTACAGTAAAAGCTAAATTTCACATTTTCTTATATAAAACACATTGTTGAATATGCGTTGAGCATTGTGTGTGTGTGTGTGTGTGTGTGTGTGTGTGTGTGTGTGTGTGTGTGTGTGTGTGTGTGTGTGTGTGTGTGTGTGTGTGTGTGTGTGTGTGTGTGTGTGTGTGTGTGTGTGTGTGTGTGTGTGTGTGTGTGTGTGTGTGTGTGTGTGTGTGTGTGTGTGTGTGTGTGTGTGTGTGTGTGTGTGTGTGTGTGTGTGTGTGTGTGTGTGTGTGTGTGTGTGTGTGTGTGTGTGTGTGTGTGTGTGTGTGCTCAAATACAGAATCATTATATCCATTCAAATTTAGAAGAAGATGCAAGCAGGACTTTTCAACGAAATATGCAAGTAGGCAGAGAAGCATTAGTAAATTGTAAAATAGAATCGTTGACACTGAGTGGCGTACACGAGAAGTGGGGTTTAGGGGAATAAATCTCCTTCCAAATTTCGAAAAAACCAAAATCGATAAAACACTACTTTTTAAAGTTAATTTACTTATAAAAATTTGCTGTGAATAATTATTGTTGACTGTAATACACTTAAATATGTGACTGAAGAAATATCATATGTACCATTTAATTTGATATTTTTATGATGGATTAATTTAATAGTCAACAAGTTTAATTTGTAGTTCATTCATATATTTTTGTTTCAATTTGGACTCTAGCATTAATATATAACACTATAATTTTATCCCATTTCACATACTGTACAACAATTTTATATATTGGTAATGAGGGTAGTAAACATAATTTGCAGTTGCTTCAAAATAGAGCCATGAGAGTAATGGCTGCGTTGTAATAGATAATATACTAATAATATACTATTAACAATATACCAATATATAATAATATAATAATATATTAATAAAACTAAAATATTTAAACATCAAAATTTTCATAGCCATGTCTGCAATGATTTTTACATCTAAAATGTAAAGTTTGCTTTAGAGGTATTTGAGTGACCGTCTGATATTTAAAAGTAGTGTGCATATAATTATGATGTTAGAATGCAGATAATTCGTATATTACTAAAATGACTCAAATTAGTACTACTAACAATATATATATATATATATATATATATATATATATATATATACATTCACACATACATACATACACAATCACGCCATGTACCCAAAAGGGTGTGGCACAAACTCTTTTCATCATCCCGAAATCAGTCGCCTCCAAACATTCCTATCATTATATATTATATATATATATATATATATATATATATATATATATATATAATATATATACTCAAATATAATCATAAAGGAATAATCTGAAAATGAAAAATTCATAACGCCTCGACCTGGGATCAAACAAGGGTCCTATATATATTATAATATAATTGTAAATGTTATTTTTCGGTACACTTGATTTTAAAATTGAAATAAAAAATTCTATCCCACTATTACCTAGGGGATTGCCACCCTCTGACCCTTCTTAAAACTCACTTTTTGTATATTATCTTCTGCGGCATCAATAATATACCCCAACTGAAATTAATCAATACTATTAGTAATAATCCCCGAAAATGTTTTCTGCGTGCGCCACTGATGTATATACACGGTTTGAAAAAATACCCTAAAATATACTTATGCAAGTCCGTTCTTAAAAAAAAGGGTAAATAGTGTTACCCTAATTAGGTACATTTACAAAGCAAACTTTTTACTGTAAAAAATATAAATACTTGTTGGAGCAATTAAAACTGACTATTAATATCGGATAACAACTATTATGTTATTAAAGAATATAAAAATACAAAAAATAAAAATACTTTTTGCAATTAGTTTGCCCTTTTACTAAAGTTATATTTTTAAAATACGTAAAAAAGGAGTAATAAAATAGTACAAATTCAATTGCCCTGAGTAATTTTTACTCTTTTAACTTAAAATTTTGAATAAGGCCGGGAGAATTTGAGGAACCGATTAAATATAACAAATTATTGTTTCTTCAAGCGTATCATAATATTAATATTACGTTACCATATTGCCTATGTAAGAAAAGATAATTATGTTATAGTGGCGACAAGATAAAAAGATAGGGACTCATCAATTTTTGTCACTAGGCAAATAACGTCACTCACTACTATGTTTATATGAGCTTCTTGCGAACAGCAGACAGGGGCATTAATGGCCCATTATTTTCTTTTTCTTGTTTAACTGTTGACATCGCCTAGACCATCATTTTGCCATAATAAATTACAAAAATACACATTCAAAATATATCATCAAATGAACTAATATAAACGTACTGTGACTTTTGACATTAAAAATCAATGCTGCCAAATATAGCAAAAATAAATAAGTTGATTTCGATAAAAAAAAATCCAATAATATACGATATATTTGTATATATTACATTTTAATTTGATTAAACTAACATTCGTAAATAGTTTAGTTCATTTCATGTAGAATAGAATAAAATTAATTTTGTTCACAAGTGGGTTTTATGTTGTTAAGTTTTATCACGTGATTATGACGTACCTATCTTTTTATCTTGTCGCGACTATACTAGTACAAAAATTATATTATATGCAGCAGTTAATTACTATATTTACCACTAGTGGCAGCATTAATCATAACAACATTGTTAGGTGTATTTAATTTAATACCTTCGGCTGCTATATTGCGAAAACTATTAGGTTAAGTTAAGTTAAGTTAATTGACAATTGCATTGTTTATTTTCGGCTGAATTTGAATTAGATTGTAAAAAATGTGTGATAAAGGTGCAGGAAATACAATGTGCACCGATCTAGATTGGTCACTGTCAAGTGTATTTAATTTGGTATCTTTGACGGCTAGATTAAAAATTATTAAATTAAGTTAAATCAATTGACAATTGCATTGTTTATTTGCGCTTGAATTTGAATTTAATTATTAAAGATGTGGGAAGAAGTGCAAAAAATGCAATGTGCACGTTTAAGGATGATCAGAAACTGCATATTCAAGTAATGGAACACGGTAAAATGTATATAATTTGACATATCTCACGGCTATATTAAAAATTATTAAGTTAAATTAAGTTAATTGACAGATGCATTATTTAGTTTCACTTGAATCTGAATTTGATTATTGAAAATGTGTGAAGTACAAGAAATGCAATGTGCACCGCCCATGGTAGTCTAAAATTTTATGTTCGGGCAAAGAAAGATTAATTCTCACAAATCACTTAACAAATATAAATAATATACAAACTATACAACTGTTAGTAAGGTTAAAGTTACTTGGAATGTATTTTTAGTTTAGTTTCGTTTAAAATACTTACGGAAAAAATTGTGTATTTCACTCGTAATAGAAAGCACTATTTGTATTTCGCCCAGATTGCTTGGTTTTATCTCGGCCAAATATATCTGACTTTAACACAATAATCATGGCTTTCTACTCGTCGTAACATAATATACTATAACATAGTAAAAAATCTTTCAGAATTCATTATATTAGAATAAAGCAGCTTCAGGTTAAAATTCTATATTTATAATTATTAAAAATCGACGTTTCGACGAACTCAACGGCAGTCTTAATCAGAAAATCTGATATAAATGACATTTACAGTAAATAATAAAACATAGAGACAAGTTACTACGTAACGAAATAAGTAACTAGATCATAAAATTTATAGATTTTTAATTAATGGAAGCCAAATTTTATTTAACTCACGATCAGTGCCTTGTTAATTTGCCAACTGAACAATGAATAAAGTGATTTTAAGACAGTTGACAATCTAGTTGCCTAGTTAACTAATTAACAATGCTCTGTGCAATCGAGCCTTAATAATTATTAATTATCACAATAAAAAAAAAAACTAAAACTACAATAAAATTTTCAATTTAATCAATCATCTTCCCGTAAATGTCACTATGAAATTATCTAAATAATTTACAACCCATATTCAATAGATAACAATAACAAACCCAGAAAAATGACATCATATAGTTGTATACACATCAAAATGGGTACCACGCACCACTTTCGAGTCGTAAAGTAAGCATGAAATTCAATTAAATTTTATTTGCCATTTCATAGCTTATTGCACATTACGTTTAAGTACACTGTTATTTGTAAGTATTATTAAATGATATTAAAATAGTATATTATGTTACAAGTAGTAGAAAGCAATGATTATTGTGTTACGGGCTAGATATTTATGGTTGAGGCAAAACCGAGGTCAAAATTGCTTTCTATTTCGATTAACGTAAACGATTTTTTCGTTAACGAAACTATAAAAATAAATTAAAATACATGCCAAGTAACTTTAACTATTTACTAACAGTTGTAAAATAGTATGTATATGTATATATTATTTATATTTGTTACGTGATTTGTGAAAATTAATCTTTCTTTGGTCGGATATACAATATCTGACCACCATCACCATGGTTGGTATACATTGCATTTCTCGCATTTCTTTCAACAGTTTCAATCAAATACAATTCAAATTCAAAAGAAATTAAAAAACTTATTAAGTTTATGACCATCCTGGAAAGTCCACATTGAATTTCTTGCACTTCTTCAAACATTTTCAATAATCAAAAAAATCTAATTCAAGCAAAAATAAGCACGGGGAAGTTTAGCGTATTTTTTTTATTTCTTTATTTGGTTGGACCTGGCTTAAAAAGTTATGCTTAATTTATCATTTACTCGAAGATGCCCAAATTTCCTAAATAATGCAAAAACATGTCGTGATGACGTCAGTAATGCCATCGCAAAACTTATGTCGACATCTGAAACAGACGCACATGTATTGCCATGGTTACCGACACAAGTTATTGGCTGGGCGTAACCGAATCAACAAAAATCAACATTTACTACGACATACGTTTTCAAAATTATGTCTCACCAACTCTTCTGCGCTTGCGCACAATAGGCTTGTGACGTCAGTAATGCTCTTACAAAAATTGTTAATAACAAATAAATGAAACAATTATCAAAAATTTTAATGACAGTTTCTGTTATTATTTTATATATATATATATATATATTTGAGAAAAAATAATTTTACACGCAACTTCAATCACGCTAAACTTCCCCATTGTTTAACTTAATTTGACTTAATAATTTTTAATATAGTCGTGAAACATGTCAAATTAAATAAATTTGACCGTATCTCTTTAGTCAAATATGCAGTTTCTGACCACCCTGAACGATGTAAATTACATTTCTAGCACTTTTTCACACATTTTTGATAGCCAAATTCAAGCAAAAATAAATATTTCAATTGTAAATTAACTTAACTTTCTTTTTTCTCAATATGGCCGCCGAAGATGTCAGATTAAATAAACTTGACTTTGTAGTTATATTTGTTGTTGCTACAAGTGATTTTTTTACAACATTAAATAAAATACAACAAAACAATTCACACAATTTCAAAAATTTATTATGGTATCAGATAAAGAAAAAATTAATCTAGATAAATATAAAGACACCGAAAGATCTTTTAAAACTCATTATATAAAATAAAACGGCTTTAGGTTTAAGTTCTATAAATATTTATTAAAAATCGACGTCAAAATTATTTTTGTAGTTTACTTAAAATGACTTATTAGACAATTTTAATTAGTTTATTTAAATTATATAATATTAGATATAAAAAAATATATCGAAAATAGATATACTAGTCATGTTTATGAAGGGGTAGAAGTAAAAATTTATGTTACAGCAAAAATAAAAACACTTTTTCATATACGATAGAAAGAAATGGGATGATATAATAGATATCAGAACAAAATTTTATCTAGATAATAGATAATTGGTATTAGTATATAATATAATTATATATATACAGGATGTTTTATTAATAATTGGAAATATTTTAACTGGAGAATCCTGGGCTCATAATATGAAGATTTAACCCAAGTCACTTAGATAAAATGTGGCTCCTTACTGAACTACAACATGTTTTATTTAAACGATTTTTGCCCAGTATTTTAAAACTATTTGACATATCTCTATGTTACTATAATACTGCCAGAGGCGTACAACAGGAGCAAGTGAAAGGTTGACTCTTTCTAAATTTTACGCCACTGGCGAAATTGCCATTTTAGCACAACTATAAAGTTTCATTTACGATCTATGACAAAAAAACACCGACATGATTAATAAAATCAAAAGTAGCTTTCCCGTCGCGCGTTGCTGCGAAACTGCGCAAAAATTCAGTAATTGAAAGATAACTTTCTCGTCGCGCGTTGCTGCGCAACTGTAGCTTTCCCGTTGTGCGTTGCTGCGCAACTACGCTGTCATTTGACATTTGCAGGTTAGCATTAATCATAATTTTTCAAATTTTTGAGAACCAAGATAAAATCGTAGAAAGATGAAACTTGCCTATTCTCAAATAGGGAATAAACCAATTAAAATAACACCACTCCCATCAAAATCGGTTCAGGGGTTTAGGAGGAGATGCTGCAGAAACATACATACATACATACATACATACAAACATTTGTCAATTAGAGAGATGAAATAATTTTGCAGCTTTACGTTTAACTTTAAATATCTCGAAAAATAATGTCTTTATCGTTACGAAGAAAGAAAATGTTATTTACACAAAAAGTATTAGAGAATAGAAAAATTGTGCTAAAATGACAATTCCGCCAGTGGCGTAAAATTTAAGAAGGATCAACCTTTCATTTGCCCCTGTTGTACGCCTCTGGCAATAGCCAGAAACTTTTATTTAACATAATTTAGTATGATGTACGATACCTACACTTCCTTCCAAGTATGATAGAGATACGTCAAGTTGTTTTAAAGTACTGGGCAAAAATCATTTTTAAATTTTTAAATAAAATTTTTTTAAAAAAACCATAACTTGGCGTCGAAGCATCGCATGTCCTTGAAATTAAACGGAATTTACGTAAAAATGTTTGAATTTTTACGCCCGCTTGGTAATTTAAGTCGAAAATTTTTTTTTGTATACTATACATGTTGTCAAAGTTCGACAATTTTAAAAGTCAAACCATGTTTTTTCTGCGGGGTGTGGTGGGGAGCGGGATGGTCAATTTGGCCTAGTTATTTGAAAATCGGCAATTTTTCTGATTTTTCAAGTGGCGCGTTTTTTTTGCCGAGTGTAATTGGAAAAAAAGTTTGTTTTATCGTGGGCTCGTACTCTAATGGTTAGAACGTCTGCTAAAAAAGCAGAAAATCCCAGGTTCAAATTCCGGCGTGATCAATATATTTTTCCAAATTTATTAAATTTTCTAATAATATATTAATTCACTGCAATTAAGTAAAATTAGACTATTTGTAAAGCAGAAAACATTCCTTTATTATCTAAATATAGTAAGATAAAAAATAACGGTTTTTTTTATCTAGATCACTAATAAAATTAAAACATTATTGGAAAAATATATTACGGTAAATCAGATAAATTCGTGCAAGTTGCGAGTACGTAAGTCGGAATTTTAACAGCTTTGTTCGCGGAACATATCCCGAACTAGTTCCGAACAAGTTCGCATGCGCAGTAACATTTTGCCGTACGATTTTGAACCTTTGTGAACCCTCAAAATTAAAACGCGCATGCGTACTTGTTCGGAATTAGTTCGGAATGTGTTCCGTGAACAAAGCTAATGTATATTCTTTCATTTTGCTAAACAACAGTACGGGGTACAATAAATTTAAATCCTGCAAACTGTGTTAGGTTCTCTTCAAGCAATGAATAATATATAGGATGAGGCTATTTATACATACGGTATGTATTCGCAATTACGCAATTGGCTATTTATACATACTAAAAAAAAAACCTGAACCAACCTACTAACCTAACCTACCCTAAATAGCCAATTTCGTAAAAATACTGTATGTATAAATAGAAAATTGCGTATACATACTATATATATATATATGTATATATATATATATATATATATATATAGATATATATATATATATATATATAGATATATATATATAGATATATATATATATATATATATATATATATATATATAGATATATATATATATATATATATATATATATATATATATATATATATATATATATATATACAGGGTGTTCGTTCGCTTGGTTGATATAGGGCAATAACATGGGATTTCGATAATATGCAGAATACTACTTTCTGAAGTAAAATTCGGAGAAATACTTAGAATACTTTTCGATAGGGAATAAAAAGTTATATAATTTGGTTTTAGTTTTAATTTGCTAGCATGTACTGTTTGGGCGCTAGAATTTTTTTTAAATGTTTTTTAGAATTTTCAATAATTTTCCCTGCTAAATCAATATGAGTTAGAGAAAAAAGTTACTTAGCTATTATGTAGCAAATTTTTTTCTCAATTTTACTGAATTTTTTCAGATTTTTTTGAGCAAATTTTGAAGAAAGTCTTATTTCGAAAAAAATTCAAAATACAACTTTTTTCAAAATTTACTCAAAAAAATCTAAAAAAAATCAGTAAAATTGAGAAAAAAATTAGCTACATAATAGCTAAGTAACTTTTTTCTCTAACTCATATTGATTTAGCAGGAAAAATTATTGAAAATTCTAAAAAACATTTAAAAAAAATTCTAGCGCCCAAACGGTACATGCTAGCAAATTAAAACTAAAACCAAATTATATAACTTTTTATTCCCTATCGAAAAGTATTCTAAGTATTTCTCCGAATTTTACTTCAGAAAGTAGTATTCTGCATATTATCGAAATCCCATGTTATTGCCCTATATCAACCAAGCGAACGAACACCCTGTATATATATATATATATAAATATATATATATATATATATATATATATATATAAATATATATATATATATATATATATATATATATATATATACGTATCCTATACGAGCAAAACGGATTTTATGTTTGACGGTCAATAACTTTAACATAGGACCTTAAAGCAGATAGCCGATGACAGAGAATCAATTTGACAGTTTAGCACCCAGCTGTAACAATGTTCATGTTTGTGTTTGTATAACAGTTTCAGCTGCTACATGATTGATGTGCAAATTGTGACAGTTTAAAATAACGGTGAAAATATTTTGTGTTTTCTGACAGAACGCGCTGGAGTCAAATGTCGAAAAAATTAATACAATGTTTGAAGACATTATCTCAACTTTTACTTTATTTTCCGGATATTCTATGCTAATAAAACAGTGAAATAAAATACAGTTTTTTTAAGTAAAAAATTTTCATCTGAAGACAATACTTTTTACATATGATAAGGAAGGAATTGTATTCATACCAAATTTGACATATCGAGATTTTTATAGATAAGCACGAATTATGCTTACAGTAACACGAATCAACTGTTTTTTTTTTTTTTTTTAATGTGATCGTCTGTAGGTCTTTGAACACGTGTAGAGCAAATTCGGCTGAACGGATTATTATAAAATATCATATTTAAGCTTCGGATTTGATCATCCAATTTGATCAACTTTCGGTTAAGATCTGCCAACCGCAAGTGGTAATTTACTGATGTCACTTTTATGGTTTTCACGAATATTTCGCAACAGAGGTATATTTCGAAAATATTATTTAACAAAAATTGCTAAACTAGTTACAAGTAATAACTTCTATTTGGAAAATTTGACGCCTAAATAATTTTTTAATAATTTTTACGATATAATTCTATAAATAGGTGGCATATTTATGTCAAGAAAGTTTTGTTTTTACTTACCATAACTACAGTAGTTGTTATAATACAAATTTTTCTGTACCATAAATTTATTTAATATGATAAAAGTAGGTTCTGTGGTGGCCACAACAGATGTATTGATTACGCCAGTTTTCAGTATTAAATTCATTTAATATTTGTTTATTTTAAATACAAGTTACAGCACTTGACAAGGCGCTCGATCGTATCTGGAAAGTTCACCGCCCACAATTCACCGCGAAAAGTTCATCACCCACAATTCACCGCACACACAATTCACCGCGTACACAAATCACCGCGAAAAGTTCACTAATATTATACTATAATAGATTTTGTGTTTTGTTTTATATTATGAAAATATGTATGATATAGTATTAAAGAAAGTAAGTACGTGTTTTATTTAAATTTTAATTAATGTACGCAGTATTAATATTGGTATATTGGTATTGATATTTACTTTAGGGCCCAAAATTAGTAAGTTAGGTTAGGTTAGGTTAGTTTAGATTACTTTATATTTATTAGTTTCACTTTCAAAAAATGACAAATTATTTTCTCCGCGGTGAATTGTGGACGGTGAAATGTGTGCGGTGAATTTTCCCAGCGGTGAACTTTCCGCGATGAACTTTCCGCGGTGAATTGTGGGTGGTGAATGTTCGTAGATCCATATTAAAACGTCGATTTTTAAATTAAATATACCAAGAACTTAATCCGGAATTTTTTTTATTTTATTATCATTAATATTACAAGTTTATGTTTGATATTTTTAAAGTAGAAATACTAAATGAAAGAATCTGGCGGAAATCGAACCCATAATCTCTCTCTGAATCTCTGATCGAGCGGGATCTAGGAACATTCACCGCCCACAATTCACCGTGGAAAGTTCACCGCGCAAAGTTCACTGCTGGGAAAATTCACTGCACACAATTCACCGTCCACAATTCACACAATAAAAATATCAAACATAAACTTGTAATATTAATAATAATAAAATAAAAAAAATTCCGGATTAAGTTCCTGGTATATTTAACTTAAAAATCGACGTTTCAATATACTGCACGTATATCAGAAAAAAGTATACAATTGAAATAAATAATAAATATATAAATAAATATAATATAATTAATAACATATACTTAAATAATAAATAAAATATAATTAAGAATTTTTTTTTGTTTTTTAAATTTTATAATACGAGTAGTATTCGTAACCTATAATAACAATAATCTAGTTTCTGTGCTATCTATTAACTTGTTTATATGTTTTGTTTGTTTATTATTTATGTCGGTTGTATATTTTGCCTGAAGATGATACACGTAGAATATACAATAAACCTGCTTTAGGTTTAAGTATTGTATTAATATTTATTAATAATAGACTTACTCAACGTACTCAATGTCCTTCTTCATCAGGAAAACTGATGCAGACTGATAATTAGTAAATATTAATAAGTTCATAATTTTTTTTTACTATGTTACGTAGAATATGTTGAAACGTCAATTTTTAAATTATATATTTAAATTATATATTAAATTATATATTATATTATATTAATTATATATTAAATTATATATATAAATTATATATATATATATATATATATATATATATATATAAATTATATATATATAGAGCTTATAAGTTTCATCTATTTCTCCTATAAATATTTATCATTTGAAATTGATTTTAATAATATTCTTTCATAGTGCCAATCTAATAATCTTTGTTTAAATATATAAAACAATATTAGAGTTGCATGTTTCTCTCGTAAATAATTTTCTTAATTAATGATTTTCTTAATTAATCATTAATGATCCGAGTATCACATTTGATACCTAGTTTACATATTATTCTCATATTGGAAACACTTATTCTGATGTCACGAGAATGTTGTGATTTATTATTCACAATAGCAAATCTTTTGGTAATTTTTAAGTTTTTAAGTTCTGTATTAATATTTATTGATAATCGACGTTTCGACGAACTCAACGTCCGTCTTCTTCAGAATATCTGATACAAATTATACAAATTTGTATGATCTTGTTACTTATTTGTTACCTAGTAACTTGTTTTTGTTACTATAAATGTTATTTGTATCAGTTTTTCTGATGAAGACGGACGTTGAGTTCGAGAAAATGTAAATTATAAATATACACAGAACTTAAACCTAACACCGTTTTATTTTAATAGGTATGAGTTCTAAAAGATTTTTTACTATTTTAATTTTAATTTTGTATTATATCAGAAGAGTGTAATTTAGAATCAGGTTCAACAAGATTAGAAAAATATGGGTAAACCCATATATAGACCACTTTGACATCATCAGTTAGCAATACTTTATAACTATATGTAATTCTTGCGAGTACTAAAAGATTATTTTGTAAAATTTTTACTAATTCTAGATAAATAATGCAGTCACATTTGATTTCCTTTTAACTAGTAATTTTTTTCGGAAAGTTGGCAACATTGTAATTTAGTAAAATTATGTAATTTATGTGTGCAGTAAGAGAATATTCTATGAAAATTTGGTTAATTACAGATAAATGATGAAACCAAAATAAATTTTTTAAAATTTCATTATTTTTTGGCAACAATAAATTTTAGTAAAATTATATTATTATGTGGACACTAAAAAATTTTTTGTGAAACTTTCATATTTTCAAAGATACATACATACATACATACATACATACATACATACATACATACGTACATACATACATACATACATACATACACAATCACGCCATGTACCCAAAAGGGTGTGGCACAAACTCTTTTCATCAAGCAACAAGCAACTTTCGCTTCATCCACATTCATAATTCCTCTCATACATGCTCTTTTATTCCTACTACTTGGAAACCAAAATGAGTTAGAAAATAAGTTACTTAGCTATTATGTAGCTAATTGTTTGCTCTATTTTACTGAATTTTTTCAGGTTTTTTGAGCAAATTTTGAAGAAAGTCATTTTGAAAAAAAAATTCCTTTCAAAAATTAAAAAAAAAAACGTTTCAATTTTTTTATTTGCATCCTAGGACAATGGTCTTCTCTTTTCATGTTATCTTAATTTATGGACATTCTGTATATTTAATCTTAAATTTTCTGATGGTAAACTTATTTATTCAACAAGCAGAACTTTTTATAAAAAATGACTTTTTGTCGTAAAATCAATAATAAATTATTTTTTTCCTCTTGATAGATAACTCCATCCCGGGACACATTGTATAATTTAAATCTTTCGTTATGCATACATAATATTTAAACATTTTTTTTACCTATATGTACTTAACAAACAAGGTAATCTTGGATAATTATTTAATAACTTAATAACAGTATATAAATTTTGTATGATTATTTACCTAAAAGATCAAGGTAGCAGTGTCATCATTTTACGCAAACTTATATTTATGTTTTTTTTTTTTTATAATTCCTGCAAATAAATTAATTTCGAGTTTTATGGTTGGTATAAAAAATAATTTATTTATTATAAAGTTGTATGTACCAAAGTAAGTTAATACTGAGACAGGTTGCGCCATAATGCAGTTAGACGGAAAAATTGATAACATCACCATTGTCAATATTGTTTAAATTGGTAATATTAAATTACCTTTATGTTAAAAATGTATTTCTTCTATAAGTTGGCAACTTTCAATTTTTATATTTTGTTGTGTGTGCATTAAAAAAGTGTATAACGAAAATTATAAATATAAAATATAATTATAAATTCTAAGCTCCATACAGGGTGATCTATAACGAGAGTACCAAACTTTAACAATGTGATAAGATGTCATTCTGAGTGAAAAATGTCATATAAACATCTATCTATCTAGTTAAGAAACTACAAAAAATTAAAATTTTATTAGTGGCATAGTAAGTTCACGAATTTAATAACAAGTTACCGTAGAAAAACTAAATAAAACAATAGAAAATAGCTATGCATAAACTGTTTAAACCTGACGTGTATTTAGTTTATTTATTTAATTATTCTAGGACAATGAAAAGTTTTACTGCAGTCGAATATGTTTGAAATTAAAGTTTTAAATGATCGTCTGAATATTGAAAGATATACAAATTTTATTAATAATATTATATTATTCATATCAAGTGCACTTTTATATATTACTCAAAAGCAACACTCACCAGTAGCTGTCATTTGACATTTCTATAAGTTGTGTGCGATAGATAGAGATAAATACAGATATCTGACAATAGGTTGTTCTTGTCTAATCTGAAAAAGTTTGACGTCATAAGCGTTGTGGAGATTCTGTTGCGCGTAAAAAACGCTATTTTTCTTAATTTTTAAAAAAAAATTCTGTAATCGTTTTTGAATTAAAAAAATGTGTTTTGGCCTTGTTTTTATATAATCTTTTAATATTTATTATTGAAAATAGTACATTTGATTGAGCGCAACGACTCCTTTGTAAGTTGTAAAATAAATATACCACAAGATTATTATAAACTAAATGTATTACAGTTATTTATGTTCACTGAAATTGTATTTATTTAAACGTTTTTAACAGTAATTGTGACCGTTCGCGACCGAGTTTACTATACGACTGATTAAAAACAAATTTACTACATAACTGATATTTCCGAAAAACTGCTTTGCATCGCCGCCTAAAACAGGTCTCTTTTTAAACATTTGCATGCAGCACAGCCAACCCCTGACACTCAAATATGCTCACAAGTACTTTTCGTAACAATACATACACAATCACGTCATGTACCCAAAAGGATATGGTATAAACTTTTTCCACTTACCTGATCTTTTCTCCAAACATTCCAATCCAGACAAGCAACTCTATCTTTAACCATATTTATTTAACCTATCTCATGCTCTTTTATTTCTATTATTTGGAAACTTTTGCTCAGGCAAGCCACTTCCTCTCAATCATACTACTTCCATCTATTCATCGGACGTACACTAGCAAACGTATACCTACAAAATTATTCATATAATTTATTATAACCACACGTTCATTAGATGCATTCGCTGAAGATGACAGAACTACATCTGAACTGATTAACACGCCAACTTTTGTAACAACATTTTTTTTTCAATTTCACACTCATCATACACTAATCTATTTCGTACCCAATTCGTCCTAGTTACACTACATACCCCATGTAAAAATCTCATTTCTCAAATATGTATTTAATGTTAAAAATAAAATAATTTTACTTATATCTCAACAATTTTACTTTGTTTTTCTACAGTAACTTATAAAACTCGCCACTAATAAAATTTTAATTTTAAATAGATTAGGACCTATATTTATATGACACTTTCCACTCGAAATGACCTCCCTTACAAACTGTTAAAGTTTGGTGCACTCGCTATGAATCATCCGGAATATTATAAACATTGTGTTGAAAATTGGCTGTATGGTGGACAGAATGGCAGCAAATAGTACAACTTGTCTTATATTAAGTCACTGTAAAACATACATACATACATACATACATACACAATCACGTCATGTACCCAAAAGGGTGTGGCACAAACTCTTTTTATCATTCCGAAATCAGTCGCCTCCAAACATTCCTATCCAAACAAGCAACTTTCGCTTCATCCACAATCATAATTCCTCTCATACATGCTCTTCTATTCATACTACTTGGAAACTTTCGCTCACGCAAAACACTCTCAATCATACCACTCCAGCTACTCATCGGACGTCCACACAAACGAATACCATCAAAATCATTCAAATACATCTTTTTAACCAAACGTTCATTAGACATTCGCTCAACATGGCCGAACCATCTTAACTGACTAACACCAACTTTTGCTACAACATTCTTTAAAATTTTACACTCATCATACACTAGTCTATTTCGCACCCGATCTCTTCTAGTTACACCACATACCCCACGTAAAAATCTCATTTGCACAGCAGTCATAAAACATAGTTGCCTATTTACATAAAACCCGTAGTTAAAAAATTACATATTATTTCAGCAAAACCATGGATCACATAAATTTTCTTTAAGAATAACATAATTTTAGCACAGTAAAAAATCTTTTAGAACTTATTATACTAAAATAAAACTGCTTTAGGTTAAAGTTCTGTAATATTTGTTTAAAATCGACGTTGAGTTTTGTTGAAAAGTCGATTTTAAATAAATATTACAGAACTGTAACGTTAAGCAGTTTTATTTTAATATAATTTTGTAGTTTTAAGTAAAATAATTTATTTACAGTATTATAGGTTTTTTTTTTCGAAAAAGTAAGTAAACTTACATAAAATACAGGTATTTGATATTCATATGTAAAAATTTGCCTGTAACGTCTGTAAATTTACATATTAAACTGGTGTAAATAAGGTAAGCCGGGGTTTTAATAAAAAATTACCATAAAAGTTACATTATACACGTAGAACCTTGTAATATTAATAACTCACATCGCGCAATTTTTTTTACAAAGAACCTTATAATTTCAATCCAACAACATTAATATTACTGTATCGATATTAAATTTAATATCACCTAGTATACGTACATAGGTACCATATGTTACAAAATTATTTTTTCAATATATTCCAATTTATAATTCCTCAGAAAATTTTGAAAAGATATTTATAAGCGTAAATAAAATGTTATTTCAGAAATTCAAAAAATATTACTAAAGAATAACACACCTGCTGCAAAATAATTTATATTTTAACAGAATAAAATTTTTCAGAACTTATTATATTAAAACAAAATTCCTATAGGTTAAAATTTAATATTTATTAAACTTTAAAGTTTAATATTTATTTAAAATCAACGTTTTAACGAAACTCAACGTCCGTCTTCATCAGCATAAATGATATAAATGATATTTATAATAAATACCTAAACATAGAAACAAGTTACTAAGTAACATATAAGTAACAAGATTATAAAATATTATAAATATTTAATTAATGGAAGCCAAATTTTTTTAATTCAGTGTCTTTACAATAATTGATGTTATTTATAAAAAAAAGGATAACATTAATCACTGTGAAGCTACTGAGTTAAATAAAATTTGGCGTCCATTAATTAAAAATGTATAAATTTTATAATCTAGTTACTTATTTGTTACCTAGAAACTTGTCTTTAAGTTCTGTTATTTATTGTAAATATCATTTGTATCATTTATCTTAATAAAGACGGAGTTGAATTCGTGGAAACATCGGTTATAAATAAATATTAATACCGAATATTAACCTAAAGCAGTTTTATTTTAATTTATATTTTATTTAAATTTCAAATTTAAATTTTCGAATTTCAGAAGTTTTAATCTGTAGTAATTAAAAAAAAAACACATTACTGGAATTAAATTTAAAAAAAATTGAGAAAAGTTCAGAAGTTGATCTTCTATTTAAATTTGAGGAAAATATCATTATTTTTAAGATTTTAAACTGATTTAAAACAATAACGAAGATAAACGATTAATTGATACTAATAACATTGTAATTTAATCACTAAAAAAAGAAATATATTAGAAAAACAATTTAGGGATATTTTTATTATAAAAAATATATATAGTTTTTACAAAAAATAACGTAACTTGTCAATAACTCATCTTCTGATTTGTTTACAAGAAAAAGTTACAAAAAATAAAAATTTGAAGCAGTAATTTTAACTAAATATAAAATACGAGTAACTTTGAATATGTCCTGTGATTCATGTCTAAGGAGTATACCGAAATTATCTTTTTTTTTTCAACGGCACGCCTTGTAGAATTTCCTGGTTTTGGATTCTCTATTAAATTACAAATTAAACTATAAATATCTCATGTTCCTAAATATATTCGTTCTTAAAAAAAAAGGAAAATTTTTTGTAAAACTAAACCTACTGTTTATCTATATATACAAAAATGTGTAAAACGGAGCTATGCGCGCGTGAAATTAAAATGCGATTTCTTGCGGTAAAAATGCTCAAATACTATGTTGTTGCATATTAAATTGTAGCTAAACGTCTACACGATGCGCGATGAGATTCTATTGGAGAATTCCTCTATAAAAGGTATTTTTATCATTTTCGATATATTAATTTGACATTTTTTCAATATAGCAGTGAGATTTACATTTCTATGTACTTTATCTTTTAGAAGCACGAATATTACAGTAACTACTATAACTAATATTAACAGTAAAAAGTACGAAGTGACTTTGATGTTATTGATTATTTAACGGAATCAAATAGTAGTGTGTTTTAAATTATAAAAAATATTCTTTAAATAAAAAAAATTATTAAATTTACTAAAAAATATATCTCAATAAATAAAATTTTAAAAAATAAATATATAAAATAGTGTATTATATTACGAGGAGTAGAAAGAAAAAGCTTTCTTTTTAGAATACGAATTTTTCTTCAAACGTTCTAAACAAATTTAAACCAAAACTAAATAAACATACATATCAAGTAACCTCAACCTTACTAGCAGTTGTAGAATAGTATGTATATATTTGAATTAAACAACTTTAGGTTCTAGTTCTGCATTACTCTTTATTAATAAATCGACGTTTCGACAAACACAACGTACGTCTTTTGTATTTTTTTCTGACAAACACGTATGTCAAGTTCGTCGAAACGTCAATTAATTAATAAATATTGATACAGAACTAGAACTTAAAGCCGTTTTATTCTAATATAATGAATTCTAAAAGATTTTTTACTATATTATTTATATTTGTTAGGTGTCTTGTGAGAATTAATCTTTTTTGGTTAAATACAATTTCTGATACTTTGGTGCTGCATATTGCATATTCTTCTTAAACTTCTTTGAACATTTTTTATAATCAAATTCAAATTCAATCAAAAATAAACAATGCAACTGTCAATTAACTTACCTTGCCTTAATAATTTTTAATATAGCCGTCGGAGATGTCACTTAAAAGTGTTTCTTTAGTATAATATACAGTTTTTAACCACCATGGACGGTGCACATTGCATTTCTTTTAGATTTCTTCATAGATTTTCAATAATAAAATTAAAATTCAAGCAAAACTAAACAATAAAATTGTAAATTAACTTAACTTAACTGAACGTAACAGTTTTCTCAATATGACCGCCGAAGACTTCAGATTAAATAAACTTGATTTTGTAGTTACGTTTGGTGTTGTCACACCATTTCTGTATACAGTAAGTAACTGCTATATAATAATGTCATTATTATTACTAGTAAAATAATGACCTCTTTCTCCATAACCAATATAGTAACGTAATATTAATATTATGATAAGATTGAAGAATAATAAAAATATTTTAACCGGAGTAACAAATTAATTTATTAATATTATTATATTTTATATAACAACACGTTGGTTAGTTTCTTTGACCACGTGCTAATGGCACACAGGGCTGATGCAAAAATAAACCCTACAAATTTATAAAGAAAATCTGTTAAAATAAAATCACTGCAAAAAGTTATTAAAGTAGTAAAAATTATAGTAGTAGTAAGAAGTACGTAATTTAAATAAATAATAGTCAAAACAAAAAAAAAATTGAAAAATAATGTTGAAAACAATAGATAGCCAATATACTACCATTATATATACCAGAGGTGTCCAAACTTTGGCCCGCGGGCCAGACCCGACCCGGCAAGTGATTTTATGCGGCCCGCGAAGGTTTTTGAAAAATACTGTTTTTTCACGGGAAACTTTTTGATTTTCAAAAATGTATATCGAAAATTGAAAAAGTACAAAAATCATATTTGATAGTTTTAAATGGAAATGATTGAATTTAAAGCTAACGATCAAATCAAAGATAAATATAAGAGAGAAAACTTGGTCGATTTTTACAAATTTTTAGATGCAAAAAAGTTTCCAAATTTAAAGCAATTTGCTTGTAAATTTATTTCTATGTTTAGGACTACCTATTTGTGCCAACAAACTTTTTCCAGGATGAAGTATTTGAAATCAATGTACAGGGCAAATTTATCGCATGATCATTTGCGATCATTGCTTATAATTGGTGTTTCAGATTTTAATCCCAACTTTAAAGAAATTCTTCAGCAAAAAACACAGTTACATCATTCCCATTAAAAGTTGCATGAAATAATTTTTTAATTTTGTATAATTTAGCAAATGGATTTAAATTCCAATTTGGCCCTTGCGGGAAAAAGTTTGAACACCCCTGATATATAACATTACTACCGAGTGTGGTAGTGCATCTGACATCCTTGAAATACCCAATTTTGTTTATAGACAGACAGTCATTTGTTTGCAGCTATTTTGTTTTGTAATCCATGTGGGCGCTTCATATTGTATCCATATGGCAAATGGAAAAATGTGTTTCTATCTCTTTATATAATCAAAATTTTAATTATTTGACAGATGTGGTTTTTGTAATATCTGTTTACGTTAAAAATTTATTGTTAATTTTATTTTTAGATTTTTTTTACAGTAATGATTGGTAAAGTCATGATTATGCACACATTGTATAAAAATATACAGCGTGTATCAAAACTCTAAAAATAACGGGGTACTTGCACATGTTTTTTCCCTGAAAGATTGTGTAAATTGATTGACATTAGTGTTTATTACACGTTCAAAAACTGTATAGTTTTCTGAAAAATTTATCAAATTTTAAATTTGGCTGTGATGCAATAAAATGATATCCAAACATGCCTTTAGCGGACAAAATAAGAACTACAGTTGTTTACAACTGTCAGAGTTGAGAGTGGTTAGATCATTGAATAATAAGACAGAGGAAGGAGCATATGAACCAAAACAATGTGACCAAAAATTTAGTGCTTAAAAATGGCAGACTTTGTTGATGTCATCAATTATCAGTTGCGTAACTTACAATATTCTAGTGTAAAACAGTAAAAGATAAAAGCACGAAAACACAACATAGTTGTCATTATACTATACTATCTACTAACTGTTCAACACAATAGCAGAAATACATAAATGAACTCCTTACTTTTATTAAACTATCTGTAAATAATATTACATAATTTTGTAAAAATACTGACGTCTGCAAATTTAAATATTAAACTGGTATAAATCAGTTGCCCCAGGATTTTGTGTACAACTACCGATTTTTTTACAATGTAGATTATAAAATTGTCCGTAGTTATTAGAAATTTTATTTTAATATTATAAATAGTTTTCTAGATAATTTGGTGATTCCACAGTTTTGACACACATTGTATATGTGTTTGTTTTATGTGTGTGTGCGTGTGTGTGTGTGTGTGTGTGTGTGTGTGTGAATAAGAAACACTTGTTATTTTGAAATTGAGATGTCGTAAAACTTCGTTTATTTAAACTGTAAATAATGTTTTATTATTGTGTTAAATATTAAATTACATATACAAGTTTTTTTATGTATTTGTACAGTAGAAAATTTATTCAACGCTTAATAAATTGATTTTTTACAATGTTGTAAAAATTATTGAATAAATGTATTTGATTGTTATTTTTTTTCTATAAGTTTTAACAATATTTTAAATATACTTTAACATTAAAATTCCTTTAATCTGCATATGCGAAACCGCCATGTTTTCAGATAATGAAATTTGCCGGACAAAATAGTGTAAATGCTTAAGGGGCTGAAAATACATGTGAACGATAAAAAAAGGTTATTTTCAACAATTTTTTATATCTTAATGTGGTTGTACACTCGGCCGCAGAAAAGACGCCCCCTTGGTTGGCGTAGCACCGTAACACCTGGTAGAAACAAAATATCATGTAATGAGAACGGAATCACATTCTTAATGAAATTATGCTCTGGATCAACCTATTCTACATGATACATGAACAATATTCATAGCCACCCCCCCCCCCCTTAACCTATAGGATAAATTGATTTTACTGCATGAATGCTGTATGAGAGTTATTTTTCTCATTTTCATTTAATATTGACTATAATATTAATTATAATATAATAATATTATATAAGCACAAATATTATAATATTTATAATAAAAACGACCGTGATTTCTACTATTTACTAGTTGTCTTCAGGTCGGATGTAGACTATAAAAATTAAAAATTGAAATAGTCTATTGTTTGAATTGTGTTTTAAAATTATTAACAATTTGAAATAAATGTGATAGAAGTAAATTTATCATTTTCATACATACCTAATATAATCACCCCATGGGGTGTGGCACAAACTCTTTCCATTATTCCGAAATTAATTTTTTCCACATTCATAATACCTAGAAATACATAATCTTATATTGCTACTATTTGGAAACATTCGTTCACGTAAAACGCACTCAATCATACCACTCCATTTATTCATCTTACATCCACGCAAACTTATGCGTTCAAAATTATGTACATATATTCTTTTTAACGAACATTCCCTCAAGGTGACCGAATCATCTCAATTGACTAATACGATAACCTTTGTAACAACATTTTTCAATTCATCACTTATCGTATACCGTACCCAAAGTTACACCATATACCCCCCGTATAAATCTCATTTCCATACTAATTATTTTCCTTTTATATTTTTTGCAGCTAAATTAAACATTCAGTATGGTTCATTAAATAATTAAAGATTAATATATATGTTTTGCTTTATAATTCCGCGGACGTTATATGACGTATCCGGTTTCCGGGATTGGCTCCGCGTTGTCGGTTGTCGATTTTGTTGACGACGTTTCGGCACATGAGACTGTGCCGAAACGTCGTCATCAAAATCGACAACCAACAACGCGGAGCCAATCCCAGAAACCAGATACGTCATATATATATATATATATATATATATATATATATATATATATATACTGGGTGTCCCATTTTAATCCGCCACCTGCAATAACTTTAAAATCGTGCATCGGACAAAAAAATGTTTCGGATAAAAAGTAAATGGTTTCGAGGGGGACATCTGATGCAGAGACCCTTGTCCCTTCCGGACCCCCTGGGGGGCGGGAAAGAGGGGCAACTTTGAAATCTTAAATGGAACACCCTATTTTTTATTGTAGATTCTGATAGGCCATTAAAAAGTATGTAAATTTTATTTTAAGACTTTTTGTTTATCTTTGATAGATGGCGCTGCAAACAGCATTTTTTTTCTCAGTTTATCAGTTTTCAATTTGAAAAAAAAGGTGTAACTAAGTACGATATTCAAGTTCTTTTCAGTTCTTTGGGAAGAGGGGGGGGCAAGGGTCACTGAATCAGATATCCCCTCGAAGCCATTAACTTAAAGTTATACCCCTCTAAACCATTAACTTAAAGTTAATGGTTTCGAGGAAGATATTTGATGCAGTGACCCTTGCCCCCCCTCTTCCCAAAGAACTGAAAAAATCTTGAATATCGTACTTAGTTACACTTTTTTTTTCAAATTGAAGATTGATAAACTGAGAAAAAAAATGCTGTTTGCAGCGCCATCTATCAAAGATAAAAAAAAAGTCTTGAAATAAAATTTACATACTTTTTAATGGCCTATCAGAATCTACAATAAAAAATAGGGTGTTCCATTTAAGATTTCAAAGTTGCCCCCCTTTCCCGCCCCTCAGGGGGTCCAGAGGGGGCAAGGGTTTCTGCATCAGATGTCCCCCTGGAAACCATTTACTTTTTATCCATAACATTTTTTTTGTCCGATGCACGATTTTAAAGTTATTGCAGGTGGCGGATTAAAATGGGACACCCAGTATATATATATATATATATATATATATATATATATATATATATATTATTCCGCAACTGTTAGTAACTAGTTAAGGTTACTTGATGAGTATTTCTATTTATTTTTAGTTTACTTTCTCGTTTAGAACGCTTGAAAGAAAAATCGTACATCAAAATTCAGATACTTACCACAAAATACCACTAAAGAGAAATTTATTCTATTTCATGCTAACTTATATAGATTTCAATACAAAAAAGAATCAATTTAAAATTTAAAATTATTATATATTAAAATCTGATAAATAATGTTTGCCATAATGTTTGCCATAATGTTTGCCATAATTTTTAAAATCTTTAATAATTTTTTTCTCGGAAAGTTTGCAATCCTGTCCGGTATATACACAATCACGCCATGTACCCAAAAGGGTGTGGCACAAACTCTTTCATCATCCCGAAATCAGTCGCCTCCAAACATTCCTATCCAAACAAGCAACTTTCGCTTTATCCACATTCATAATTCCTCTCATACATGTACGGTAGTAAAATTATATAATTTTTTCGAGCACTAGGAGAAAATTTTATTAAAATAAAACTGCTTTAGATTAAAGTTCTGTATTAATATGCATATATATATATATATATATATATATATATATATATATTAAAAATCGACGTTTCGACGTTTCATCAGGATAAATGATACAAATAACGTTACAAAATTTTCATAATCTATGTAGTCATAATAAATTTTTAAAAACTTTGTTAAATTTTTTTTATAACATCTAACCAATGACGTATCAGGTAACCACACATCTAACCAAATGTAATCTTGAAGTAATTCGGTTACATCAATAAAAATCACCTATAGTACAATAATATTCAAAAGAAAATAAAGCATAATCGACATGTCACTTAAACGAGTTTAACTATCAATAAATATAGCGTCCTGGCGTATAGGTATTAAAAGTGAGAACATGATGCCAACGTTTATGTTACACATATTCAATAGATATGTCTGCGCATTCTTCGTTATTATACATTGGCGACATTGTAGTTATTTTTACAATCGATTTTCTCTGGCACTGTTAGGTGATGCGCCGGTTCTGCAAATATATAAAAATATGGGTCTTTTATTATTAGATTATACAATGTTTGGCGCATATAAATAACCTATGTATTTTCTATTTCCATACTCGAAAAATATGAAAATTTCCATCTTTTAACATTTGCAACAGAAAATAGAGGGCTGCATTTAAACTAACTAGACGCTTATAAAAATGTTTAATTTTAAAAAAATAAAAATAAATATATACATACACATACATACATACACAAATATATACACGATCTAGCCATATACCCAAAAGGGCGTGGCACAAACTCTTTCCATTATTCCGAAAACACTTTCCTCCAAACATCCCTATCCAAACAAGCAACTTTAGCTGCATCCACATTCATAATTTCTCTCATACATTCTGTCTTCAATTTATACTACTTGGAAACTTCTGCTCATGCAAAACATTCTCAATCATACCACTCCAACTACTCATCGGACGTCCACGCAAACGTATAGCTTCAAAATCATTCATATAATTTTTTATTACCAAACGTTCATTAGGCATTCATTCGCTGAAGATATCCGAACCATCTTAAACGACTAACACCACCTATGCTACAACTTTTTTTCAATTTCACAATTATGCCAAATTTTCTCAAATCAAGCAAAAAGTCAGCTTAACATTTTTATCCACATGAACAACTTTTGCTTCATCTAAAAAAAATTCAGTAGGGCTTTGAAGCTAAAGTTCGCAGCAACAGAGCAGTACAATTTTGATGGGAACCAAAAACAGAATGCGTAAGAATATTGAATACTCCAACGACTCATTCTTAGCAATACGTATATTAATTTTGATATATCGTTGTTGTCGTTGTTGCGATGGTATCGACTGCAATGATATGATTGGATTTTTTTTTTAGGGTTATCGAAAACTCAGTCTTTCGGTTTTTTATTATGAAGTTATTTATTCATTTGATATATGTTATATAGCTTATAAACAATACCATTAAAATAAACAAACTACAAAGAAGAATACAACAACATCAAATTAATAGCAAATAACTACGGATACACAACAGACATAATAAATAAACTACATAACTAAATAAAAAATGATAAAAAAAACAATAAAAAAATGCAAACGAAAACGAAACATAAACAACATTCACATAAAACAACAAATACATATACAACATAACAAAAATATTCAAAGAACACAACATAAACATAGCATTTTAAACAACAAATACAATTAAAAACATTCCAAATCAAAACGTAGATACAGAATATACTTAATCATTACTTTTCTTAACGTAGTTGCGTTTATTATTACTTTGATTAAAAAGAAAAAGTTTTCAGTATTGTGTTTGCACCATTTAGAAAGTAGCTTAAAAAGTAGCTTTAAATTTAACAGCTACTTTTAGAGTAGCTTGTAGTTGTAACTTTATAAATTTTTAAAGAATAGCTTGTAGCTGTAGCCTAGCTACATATATTGAGTAGCTTGCTCAGCTCTGATACACAAATGTAATTCAACATACATAGGACAAATAGGCAGAAAATTTATAAACAAATACAAATACAAAGAACACTCATTCAAAAACTCCAAAACAGATTCACAACACGCAAACAACCTCATAGAAAATCACCATAGGACGCCACGGGACCCATAGTTGAAATCCTAGAAATAGTACTAATAAATAAAATAAGTAATAAATTAAACATAATAGTAAATCTAGAAATACAAAAAGAAAAAGAAAAAACCCTATAATGAACAAACAAATAAATAACCAATCAAACACAACCTTCGAACCGATTTTCACCCCAACCTAAAACTTAAAATCAACTATACTACTAGGATTAACCAAGATAATGCCTACGTATTTTGCGAGATTCCCTATAAAACCGCAAAGATATCAGTCACAGAGTGGCTGCATAAAAAACATACAGGAGAATAGATAAAAACTACCGAACGAAGGCACACCAAAACATTTTTCCCGGATAGAATTAATCCAAACGCTATAGATATTATTAGTCTTAGTAGGAAGAGTATCCGAGATATGATGGGTATCTTGAGTGGACACTGCCATCTGGCTAAACACCAACATACACTGGGCTTAAAAGATAGCCCAATATGCAGAAAATGTGGAGAGGAATTTGAAACACCTCTACACCTGATTTGCGACTGTGACTCTCTAGCTCAAAAAAGATAGAACAAGTTTGGACTAGACGAGATAGAGAGAAACTCAGTACATAAACTGCCGTGGACCATAATACTGGATTTCATAAGAGAGACAGGACTTCTTACATGAGATAGATCAAAGGGACAGTACAATAGGCCACTAGGCCGCAGTGCTCTGGGACTCATTGACACCAACCTTTCGCATAGATAGTCATAGATAGAGTATATATATATATATATATATATATATATATATATATATATATATATATATATATATATTAGAGTGCTATTATAAAAAATATGCCAACAAAACTAAAATCGATAATATTACATCGAAAACATATCAGAAATAATATTTTTAGCGTGTTTTTAAGGAAGTAAGAGTTTCCTCTCTACAACTTAAATTTTTGGAAAATGCGAGTTTATATCCTTGGATCAGAGATGAATTAAAACTAGTATTGTTTTATTGTACAAATTACTACATAATATTTTTGACTATTCTAACTTACTTGGAAAACTTTGTTTTTTAGCTCCAAGATATTCGTCTCGTTCTACTCGAACATTTTATTGTGATTCATTTAGAACAAATATTTTATAAAACGCACTAATCAATATAATGTGCAGACGTGTTACATATTATTTATCTGATTTAAGATATTTACATGAAAAATTACATTCACTAATTAATAGCTTAGATAATAATTGTACATAATATATTTGTATATTCATTCATTTTATTATATGTTAACTACTTTGTAATTTTTTTATGTGTATATCTTGTCCTGTAATTAGTTGAGAATAACCGTTTGAAAATAAGTCTTTATTATTATTATTATTATTATAAGATAATAATGTTCAAAAAATATTATAGTTAAACAATTTCTAGATTAACTCGGTTATTAACTTACCAACTGATCAACCAGGGAAATTAGTATAGACAATGATTAAATTGTTTTACGGAACTGTCGTCTCAAATATATAATAATCATTTTACTTTTTAATCATTCATTTATAATGCTGTAAGCATATTTTGAAATCGATATATGATAATATAAATTTTTCTTGATTAATATTTGTTTGTACTTTATAATAATATTTATTCATATCTGTTCATATATTTACATTAGATTCAAGTAAATTTTAAGTTCTTTTTAACATCGTTTTTACCACTTTGACTGCAAGGAAAAAGTGATAAGTGACCGTTACGATATTTGTAACATTTTCAAATATATATATATATATATAAGTTAAGTTAAGTTCACTATAGGTGTAATCGGCAAAAAATTTAAGAATTTCACTTTCATGTTTAGGGATTCCGGCCTGCTTTGTCTGAAAACAATTTTAAGAATATTTTTAGATTTTTAAAAATTAAGGCGGACATGAAAAAATGTAAAAAACGATTTTATATTCAGGTAAACTGCCTTTTTGGTTAATAATACGGCAGAATGTTCTTAAGAAAAGTTGTTCAAAATATGAAATAATGGCTCTGTGAAAAATTTCAATAAAAATCAGTTTTAAAAAAAAATGTGTCTGGACAAAACGCCGACTGGACACTATATATATATATATATATATATATATATATATATATATATATAGTTCGAAAATATTTTTTTTAACGGAACACGGTATTACAAATTGAAAAATTATAAAAATGCCAGCATTTAAGTATCTATCAATTTATTGTTAAGTTCAATATTTCGCCAGCAATTTGTGGCTTCTTCAGGGAAACACTAAAAAATTTTATTTTACAATTATTAATTATGTATAAAACAATTATTGGGTTTATATAGACTATTAATGAGAAAAAACATACATGTATGATTAGAAAAATATAAATGCTATTATAGTGTGATTTAAATGTTTAGAAATGGTTTATTTTTCTTATTTTCATCTTCATCCAATATAATATTAACACCAGTTTAGTTAAAAAAAATTAAACAGTTATTTGAAAATATGAAACAGTCAGTAGTTAAGAAAATAAATAAATAATTATAATAAATATGTTAAAATAAATAAATAATAAAATGCAGTCATTCAATCAATAAAATTATTATGCACTATAGACTAAGTTGAATTTTTTTGAATAAAGCCTAAAATTTAAAAACATGATACTCCATGTACGGCATTGTATTTAAAATTTTCAAATTAATATAAGTGCGCAGGTCCATTATTAAAATTTTGATGATAAGCAGTTATTAGTTCATTGACCTGAGATATATATATATATATATATATATATATATATATATATATATATATATATATATAACTCTTTCATAAAGCTTCTAGATGGCGAATCTGAACTTAGTTTATGAAGGTGTATGGATGTGCGAAGTTCGCTCGATCAACCAAATTTTGTGATCGCAACTCCTTCTAGAACTCCTTCATTCGATTTGCACCAAATTTTTAGGGTGGGTTCAATTAGTAGCCAAAATTAACATATAATTTTTTCCAGTGTTGCCAACTTTCCGAGAAAAAATTACCAAAATTTCAAAAAATTTATTATGGGTACATTATTTAACCAATTTGCAAGAAAAATTATCTTAGTGTCCACATAATTATATAATATTAGTGAAATACAGATTTTCTCGGAAAAATTATTATAATTAAAAAAAAAATATTAATGCTACATTATTCATCCGATATTAATCAAATTTTCACGATACTTCTAGTGTCCACAAAAATTATATAATTTTAATGTTATATACAGCGTTGCCAACTATTGATGTCAAAGTAGTCAATGTATATATCTGAATCTGCAATTGACAATGGGGGGTCCGTATATAAAATTTCAAAGTTGCCCCCTTTTTCTGCCCCCCTGGTGCTCCGGGGGGGCATAACTTTGACAGGATTGGATGTCCCCCTCTTAACCAGTATACTTTTGATTCAGAACATGTTTTGATCCGTTGCTTATTTCTCGAGATATTTCAGGATATAATTTAAATTGGAACATTATATTAAATTTATTTAAAAAATTATTTAGGAAAGAATGATATTGAAAGTTTATAACAGCCTAGCTACAAGCTTTAAATTAACAAAATCTGCTGAACAATAGACTGAAATCTTAAGACCTATAATAAATTGAAAAATAAAATTAAATATATATTTCAAAAACTATATAAAATAAATTAATCATATTAGAATATGACTAATATAATTTGTAAAACTAATAAAATACTTGCTCAACTTTTAAAAATGAAAATATAGGACCTATACTAGCAATTATTTGTTTCTTTTATCTTCAAAAATATTCCAACAAAATTTCATGTTAAACTGGTGCTTTGTGAATTTTTATAAAAAAAATTGTTATCCGACCGTATAATTCATTATTTGGCTATTAAATTGTTGTGAATTTATATAGAAAAAATATTCCGCAACAAAAAATTACAAATACAAATGTATAGATTTTATTTAATGTGTTTAATCTTAAGTTAAAACGTTAAAAGCATTTTTCATGTGAAAAAAAATGTGAAAATGAGGTGTTTTAACTTTTTTTAAATCACAAAAAATACTCAAAACACGTTTTAGCTAGATGAAAATTATATATATATATATATATATATATATATATATATATATATATATATATATAGTTTTGAAAATTTTTTGATTGTGAGGGCGAAGCAGCCAAAACAGTAAGATGATTTTGGCTGCTTCGCCCTCACAATCAAAAAATTTTCAAAACTATAAATCTTCCAGCCGTAAACTTTATTATACTATATATATATATATATATATATATATATATATATATATATATATATATATATATATATATATATATAATTACAATTTATTTTAGTTTTTCAACCATATAAATTAAATTTTAATTTTTATTAAATACGAAATATATAATATAATTTGAAAAATATTTTGTGGCAATTTAAAAAACAAATTAATAAAATATTATAATTGAAACTAAGCTTACCAATTATTTTTTTGTTTTTAAATATAATCACTTTCAAAGTCTGGAAAATATTTTTTTGCTTCAACTTCACAAGCACATATTTAATTTGATCCATACCAGGAAAAACACCATTTTAATAATCACTTTTTTAGTCAAGTATCACTACTTAATAAATTAACCAATGTTTACGCGACTAAAAGTACTTTTCGAAAATTTTTAACAATACAATAGCGACGCCGAGTCGCACTGTTGCGCTGTTCGTAATTTGAGCGTCGCGATGTTACTGTCGCAAACGCGTTCTGTAACTTTGCTGGAAAAGTTGAAATTACGAACGCATCCGAACTGTATCGGAAACATACGATTAGATTATCTGCGATTGCCTGCAGAATAAATTAAACGCTATATTGAAAAAACAAAGACTATATAGATAAGTTATATTAAAAAATGTCGTTGCTATAATGAAAATACAAGCGCTATAAATAAGCAACCAACGCTATATATATAAATAACAAATGCTATATTAAGTAACACACGCTATATATGAATGACATATGCTATACAGAATTAACAATCGCTATATATAAGTAACATATGCTATAAAGAATTAACAAACGCTATATATAAGTCACATATGCTATATTAAAATTACAAATGCTATATTAAATATTACTTAGATTTGCAAAATAACCTCAACATCAATAAAAAAAATTAAAAAGACGGATTTAAAATTATAGGGGAAATGAACAATAATCAAACGGATACAAATAAACATTCTGCATTTTAACTTTATAACCAAATATAAATAAGATAAAACAATAATAAGATAAAATAATAATAAAATAAAATTCATTGAACAATTAAAGCCCTCTTCGCCTTGGATGGGCGACCCACATTTCTTTGTTTTTTTCCTATTGAAATATTTTTAGCCTCAACTGGAGGAACAATTAATTCCAACCTGATTGCCAGCTCCAAAATATGCTTGCACATATAGTTTTTAAGAAATGCTGGACAATCACAAGTACTTTTTAAATAATTTTCCGTATTTAACACAACTTTATATTGATCGCAACACGAATTTTTGTATTGATTGAATGTTGAGATATACGTCATACATTTATCTTCCGATAGATGTTTCAATTTTTTACTGGGTACAAGATAATTAGTTGCATTTACTAATTTAAAGTCTGTTTTGCTTTATTTTCACTTAATGCGTGTGAGTGTTCCGAACTTGATCTGTACAATAGTACTTCATTGCTTGATGAAATATAAAACAAGCAAACTCTGCCTGCACATTGCTCTCCTTTAAATTTTACATTTACATTTCCATCACTGTCTTTATAATTTGTCCATCGCCTCCAACATTTTTCTTGGTCAATTGCACTTATTGCGGAAACACTATCCGGGAAAGAGCATTCCCTGTTCCATATTATGGGTGTTCTTTTCTTCCTTTTTTTGGGAACTTCGTTTTCCACGTCTTCATCGGACATATATTCCGTGACGCGTAACATATTCTTCAATCTAGTAGGGAAATAGATGTAAAATTATTTTATTACAGCAGTTTAAATTAAATTTACAAAAATAATAAAACTAAACATAGTTGTGAATATATTCTTTCCTGCAATTGAAGACAAATATTTCAGACGCAGGTGCTTCGATTCAGAGAATCGAATGTTTATATGAATATAGCAGAAATCTATAAGTTTAATAAAATTGTATATATAGCAGAATTGTTTTACATATATAGTAATATGTATTTCAATTTATTATTAAAGATTTATAGCAAATTGTTTTAATTTTTATAGTGTTTTTCATTTCATAATATAGTATTTGTAAATTTCTTATATAGCGATTTCATATATTATATACAGCGTTCGTATTTCTTATTATAGCGTTTGGAATTTGCATATATAGCGGTTTATTGGTACCCGATTGCCTGTAGCGTGTCTACGATTGTTCACAATAAATACATACCTATAGCCGATTTTACACCGAAAAAAACACTCACACGGCTTTTGAATTTTACTGCATAATATATTATTGCTATCAATAATACGATGCTCTCCATTTCAAATTGACAAAGGCTTGTTTCACTAAAAAACGGCACAACTGAAAAAGATTAGTATGAATGATTCTGTATTTATCATTATTTTATTATTTATTAGTAAAATTTTTGCGCATATATATATATATATATATATATATATATATATATAAATTTTGTTTTAATATTTATTTTCTTCTAAGTATATCTAAACATTTTAATTAAACAATTATTAGAAAACAAGTTTAGTTAAAAAAAGTAATTAATTACCCAAAACCTTACAACCAGCATTAACTGTTCTTTTAATTTTACGATTAAAGTGACTATCCTTACACTGTAAAAAAAAAAAGTAAAATTACAGAAAAATACTAGTAAAATTTTACTAAAAAAATTCGGTAATTTCATTTTACTATAATTATTCTGTATTTTCACCTCAAAATTCTGTAATTCTTACATTATTCTGTATTTCTACCTCAAAATTCTGTAATATTTAAAAAATTCATAATAATTACATAAAGTAAGTAAAAATGACTTAATATGTATGTAAAATTACTTACTTTCTGCAAATTGCATCACATACTTAATGTAGAATTACATATTGTTGGTAAAACTTCCTATATTATGTAAAATTACAGTTTGCATATTAATATCTGTAATAATACATCAGTATAATGAGACTTATTGTTAGTACATATTTTATGTAATAATGCTAATAAAATATTTTAAGTGTAATTATTAAAGTTTTTATTAATTCTTCTGAGATTAATCTCCATTGTATGGGTGCAATATTGAAGTTATTATTTTAATTATCGATTATCGATTATTCTATAGAATATTTTTTTACAATATAAACATTATGCATATTTTGTATTATAATTTATATTGCATATAAACGTACCTATAAGGTTTTTATAAAATATAAAATTTTAAATATAAAAGTTTATAATTTTTCTGTATTACAATGTAAAACAGGCAGTTTAAAAACGCAATTTTAAATTTACATGCAACTTTTAAAAGGGTTCCGAAATTTTACAGAATAATTTGGTAAAAACATTCCTTTAATATGACGCTAGCCAATCGGAACAGTGATAAGCTACTAGTTGAATCCTGTCTGTTTAGCCCACCCAGAATGTGCATTACTTTAGTTTAATGTTAGTTTATTTGTAGCAGTGAAGAAGTATAGTTGTACGCATGCATATTATAGTTGAAATCACCGGTATAATTAATATATCAGTTCACATGAAGTACGTATAATATTTATATTTATATAAGGTTTATGATTTTTACTAATGAATACTAATAATATATTTGTGTTTTTGTGTAGGTTATTGCAAATTCCAGGCGTCTGTAACATTTACCAAGAAAATGTAAGTAAATTGTTTATAATTTAATAATTAAATATTTTTAAAAAGATACATAACAGTTTATTTATATTAAAATAATTAACGTAGCGTTTTTTATTTGTAGATAACTTTATCCAGAAGAAGGATCGAAATCTTCGTCAGGAATGAAAACGATGTCTGTCTTGAATAGGGTACGAGTACTAACCTTAATTAGAAAGCTGAATAATTATTCGTAAGAATAACAATATTTTTGTTCAGAGATTTAAATGACTGAATGTTTTTTTTTTTTTTTTACTTAATTCATTTTATATATTTTTTTTTATAATGTTACGATAAATAATTCATATTATATAACACATATATTACTATACAAATTTTGTAAACTATACGTATATTTTTTGTTTTTTGTATATAGCATTTTTTTTTTGCTAATAAACTATATATATTATTATTATTCAATGTTTATTAATTCCTGCTTCATTTGAAAATACATCCTTTATGTAAATTTACAAATGTATGTAATTTTACCAACAATAATATTACAGAACTAAATAAATATTACCTATTTATGGAAAATTCCCGACAGCAAATTTACTGAAGTTCTGTAAATTTACTAAAAGAGATTTTACTAAAAAACTGTAATATTACATACATATGTATTTTTACATACCGTTGGTAATATCATATTACACAACGTTTGTAAAAGTACCGACATTATGTATTTTTAAACAATTATGTAAAATTACAGCTGTTCGGTAATAATACCTACAAATGCTGGGCATCATAGTGTCTCATACTTTGTAGGTAAAATTACATAAAAAATTTTTACAGTGTAGATAATGAACAATAATAATGCTGCGTATTTTTTTTTTTATATAATTACAAATAATTGAATACTTTTATTGCATTGAAAGCTTTCTTTTCTTTCACTAGTTAAATATTAGCAATATCAGTTTGTACAAATTAAAGTCGCGAATATATACTGTGTGTCCGAAAAGTCTGGACTGGGTCAAATATCTCGAGAACGAAAGGTTGGATTAACACGATTGCAAGGGAACGTTGTTTTTGACACAATTATCTACCGAATTCTGTTATAAAAAACCACCCCCACCCCTCCTAAGGGGGTGAACGTAAGGGTAGTTTTAAAATTTTAAATGGAAAGCCCCAATTTTTTTTTTCATTTTTGGATTCTTTGACAAATTCTCTGTATGGCCCCAAAATTTCACACCTAACCCTCGCCACCCCTCCACAGGGGATGAAATTTAAGTTGGCGAGTTTTGTTTTCAAAAGCTGTTTTAGTTACCTTATTTTTTATTACAATACAAAATACAAAATTATTGAACACTGTAATATATTTTAACTATAATAAAGCAATAAAACTACAATAGCTTATAACACTGCATTTTTATAGCGTAGTAATTTTAAATTTTATCGTGTGCCAAATCAAAAATATTGTATTTAAAACAAAATATATAAATTATAGATATGAATGATTCCAAAATAGAGTTCAATATTAATAATATTTTCGAAAACTTAATCACGTTTTAAGTTAACCATATATAATATAATCTGTAAATATCTCAAATAATTACGATTTTATACTATATTGAATCGCGGCGATATTTTGTTATAATGTATTGATCGCTTCTAAATAATGTACTTTATAGATCAGTGCTTTGATTCCATATAGCTTAATTAAAGGCTCCTATTCTCATCTTACTTTTTTGTAAAAAAAAGTGCTTTTATCATGTATTTAAAAATACATTTTTGTATCTAATTTTTATCATACCATATAAGAATACATACAAATTAATGTCCCAGGAGGGTGTGGCACAAACTCATTTCACTATCTAGAAATAAATTTTTTCTAAGCATTCCTATTTAGGCAACTAACTTTTATTTTATCCACATTTACGATACCTAAAATACATGTTCTTCTATTCCTTATACTTATATACATTCGCTCAAGCAAGCCACTCTCTCTCAATTATTCCACTTCAACTACTTGTTGGACATCCACTAGCAAACGTATACTTTCAAAATCATTCACATATATTCTTTTAACCAAACATTCATTAGACATTCGCTTATAATAACCGAACCATCTTAATTCATTAACCCTAAATTTTGCAACAACTTTTTCTCCCTCTTCATTATTTACCATACCTCAAGCACGACTTTGCCCGATAGAAACAGTAGTCAATATAACCAATATACGATTTTATATATTAAGTAGGTATTGAGGTCCGGGAAGCTAACCCCTCAAGTATGAAAAAAGTGAAAATAAAATATACCAAAATTATGTGCCTTTTATGTGCTATTTATGTGCCAAACTCAAAATTTTTGTGCTCAAAGGGAAATAGAACTTCCGGTTTGGGGCTAGCTTCCGAAACACAAATAACCCAAAAATACCATAAATTAAATAATAAATTTCGTATAGCACTATATCATAATTATGTGCTAATTATGTGCTTTTGATATATATAGCCAAATATTAATTATACATACCGGAAATAGTACTTGGGCATATTTGTTCGTATTCTAGAATTTCCGTATTGCAATTTTTTGAAATAAATGTTTTCAATTGTCATGTGAATTAAGTGCTGATTATGTGCTTTTTATTAACCCTTCTCCTAAGTAAACTTCCCTTATGTGAAGGGTCAGTTTTAATAGTAACGCATTACGAAAACTTCCAACAAATTTATTCAAATTGAATTTTCCCAAATTTTTTTATTAGTTTGAAATTAAGTGCTCATTATGTGCTCTTGATATGCACATCCAAAAACACAGTTCCGGAACCGGAAGTAGTACTTTGCTAATAAGTAGATAAGCCATAATTATGGACTGGAAGCTAGACTCTCAAGTATGCCAGAAATGTACTAGACAATTTTTCGTAAAAAAAAAAACCCAATAGAAGTTTACTAGTTAGTTTTTAATTAATTATTGAAAATTAGTTTACATTTTCAAAGCAATTGAAAAACGATGATGTACATTATACACAATGGAGCTATAATATCACGTTTTACTATCTGATTGGCTGAGAACATATAGCAAATACAAGTACAAAAATAGAGTACGTTTTATATATATTCTAACTAATAATATACAATTAAAATAATATATGTTTTGATGTAATACTTTATTATATATTTATAAAGTTAATTATAAGTGTACTTAAATTAACAAAATAAATCTGAAAGCAATTTTTAATAAGTTTATATTTGTGGAAAATTATAAACTTTAGTAAGCAGTTTTTTGTTACTTCATTTAAAATTAACCTAAAACTGTCATATGTCAAACAACAATGTTGATGGTTCTTATATTAATATTCTTTTTATTTATACATATTAAAAATGAGTTTAAAAAAGCATTGAATAGTTTTATCATGCTATAGGTATCAGCAGGGCCGGATTAACCTTTTGTGGGGCCCTAGACATTTTTTTCTCCGGGCAAAAATAATAGGACTTTATTGCGTAAAAATACATAAAAATGAAATTTGACCGACTGCAGGCCGGGCCCTTTGTATGCGGGCCCTAGACATTTGTCTTTTTTGTCTAGGCCATAATCCGGCCCTGGGTATCAGTCAAATGATATAATAAGGCAATAAGTAGTAAAATGTTAGCATCCATATAAAAAATACCCACCCCCCTGTTTCCTAGTACCTCCCGAACAAACTATTACCATTGAATAAATAATCTTAACAAGAATGGCAACGTAAATGGAAGTGAAAAAACCTCTTTTTATTGAAAAAATATCATCCGCTCGCTAGTGTTCCTAGCGACAATTTGAGTAACTGCGATGAATTACGTTAACAGCGTTGTCAAATAGTCTAGTGCCTTTCTGTTGCATTGTAAGAAATGTATATATATATATATATATATATATATATATATATATATATATATATATATATATATTCTCTTAAAAACAAGAAGGGTCTTCCGTTCGGGTACCTGCTTGCAAAATTGTCGCCTGGACATCAGCGGCGGATTTAGGTCAGTTGAGGCCCCGGGCGCAGAAAAATTTTGCCCCCCCCCCCTGCCCAATAAAACGAGAAAGACAAGGAAAATAAAAATACGTGTTAACCATATTATTAAATAAATAAAATATATTAAGTACTATTAATGTTTTATTTCCAATAATATTTGAATATAATATATGTGTAATATAATTAATAGCATAATAATAATCACAAAGTTTTGAACTGATAGTTGAACATATGTAGGTGTATAAAAGTATAATTATAATTAATAATAGTATACGTATCAGAGGAACAATCAAAAATATGAACGAAAAAATCATAGAATTGTACTTGAAATAAAAATTCCAAATGTGAAAATATTTAAATAAATTTTTTTCTTTTCTTTTCGTTTTGCAAACTTATTAACCATCTCATCACAATCAATAATTTTTAGTAAATCGCTCTCTATATATAAAATAGCCATATTATTAAGTCTTTCCTCTGACATTAAATTTCTTAGATAATTTTTAGCTCTTTTTAAACAAAAAAATGAGTGTTCCTCCGATGCGTTTGAAATTGGCATGGTTAACAAAATTTTTAAAATAATTTCCACATTTGGGAAAGTTGCTTTCATATCTAATGCCTTTTTGTATATATTATCAATTGATTGCGTGTCTTCTTTATCTAAAAATATTAAAAACTGTTCCAACTCATCTTTAAAATTACTTGAATCAATGTCATCTTTGTACATTTCTATTAAATTATTAACGCATTTTTTTCTTTTCTTCTACACACAAGATAAAGACGAAAAAAACTCTAAAATTACCTATAATATTTTCATAGATTTGTCCACGTCTGTTCAGTTCTGCTATTAAATGATCGCATATAACGTAGAGTACATTATATAAAAAAATCTTTTCGATTTTCTATACATTTTTTCTTGCGATCATCTTCAAATGATTTATCTCTAAGTTAGTATGATTTAATTATTCGTTCGTCTATGTTACTATGTTGTTTGAATACATACTTTTTCGAAAATATTTTCGTTTCAAATATATTTTTTTATCAAATTTTAAATATATCTTTTAATTTCTGATATTTTGAATTATTCAGAGTTAATTTCGTGTTGGTCATTTTATTAATTTGTTGTTTAATATTAATATATAATAATTTAATTTTCTTGTTAAATTAAAACATCTTGTAAATAATTTTTTAATTATCATTTTGATTTTTATTTCATCAGTTTTACAGAAAAGATCAGTATTCAAAAAATAATAAAAAAATAAGTATTGAGTATATGAAAATAAGCAAATATAAGGTTTTACGGCCGATTGTAAACTTGTACGTAATTAAAATTGCACATATAAAACCCAACTTGGAGGTCGGGGCCCCGGGCGAGCGCCCGCTGCGCCCGCCCTTAAATCCGCCTCTGCCTGGACTTATAAAACGGATAAATAGCTATTTGCTAACAATAGATAGATAGATATTTATTTTAAGACAGTTATAATTTAAAAATTTACAGTCTTTAAAATAAAATTCCTATATCAATCATTTTAGCTATTTTCTTCATTAATAATAATTATCGGAATGACATGAATTTTGGACTACTAAAAAGCATATTTTATTAGCTTTTGGTGATTATATTGAAATATTTTTAAAGTAAATACAATAAAAGTTATATGCCAATTTATTAAAAAGGCGATTTATCAGAGAAAAATTAACATTTTAGGAAATATATAATATTACTATACGATAAATAAATAAATATATATATATATATATATATATATATATATATATATATATATATATATATATATATATATATATAGTAAAACGTGATATTATAGCTCCATTGTGTATAATGTACATCATCGTTTTTCAATTGCTTTGAAAATGTAAACTAATTTTCAATAATTAATTAAAAACTAACTAGTAAACTTCTATTGGGTTTTTTTTTTTACGAAAAATTGTCTTTAGTACATTTCTGGCATACTTGAGAGTCTAGCTTCCAGTCCATAATTATGGCTTATCTACTTATTAGCAAAGTACTACTTCCGGTTCCGGAACTGTGTTTTTGGATGTGCATATCAAGAGCACATAATGAGCACTTAATTTCAAACTAATAAAAAAATTTGGGAAAATTCAATTTGAATAAATTTGTTGGAAGTTTTCGTAATGCGTTACTATTAAAACTGACCCTTCACATAAGGGAAGTTTACTTAGGAGAAGGGTTAATAAAAAGCACATAATCAGCACTTAATTCACATGACAATTGAAAACATTTATTTCAAAAAATTGCAATACGGAAATTCTAGAATACGAACAAATATGCCCAAGTACTATTTCCGGTATGTATAATTAATATTTGGCTATATATATCAAAAGCACATAATTAGCACATAATTATGATATAGTGCTATACGAAATTTATTATTTAATTTATGGTATTTTTGGGTTATTTGTGTTTCAGAAGCTAGCCCCAAACCGGAAGTTCTATTTCCCTTTGAGCACAAAAATTTTGAGTTTGGCACATAAATAGCACATAAAAGGCACATAATTTTGGTATATTTTATTTTCACTTTTTTCATACTTGAGGGGTTAGCTTCCCGGACCTTAGGTATTGATATGCAATAACGAATTAAATCATAATTGTATCATCACAACTGCCAACATACAACACAAATGACCAAAGTCGTACCGAGGGTGTTGCGTGTGTGCATCAAGTGAATAATAAGAAAAGAGACAAAATCAAAATATAATCAATTAAATATTTTTTTAAGTATATACCAAAAATGATTCAATATTAATGAACAATTATATACATCGTACAAAATTTTAGACTAAAGAGATAAATTTCTGAGGATAATAGCATTTGTACCAATATGAGTGTAATATATTACCCTATTTCTATGCATGTATTTTAATATATGTATCTTTTTACAATAATGAAAAGGAAAAAATTATTGCGAAAAAGAAAGGTAAATAATTGCCCACACAAGCAACTCAAACCAAAAAGGAATTATTGCGAAATATAATATAATACAGCGAATTTGCGATTTTTTCTGTATTTTTTAGGGGGCGATAGTACACCTCAAAAGGAGTCGATGAACCTTACAAACGTATCAGTAGAAGTCGCCTCATAAGGGAAATTATAATTCTTTTAGATTTTATTGGAAACCATTAATTTGTTTTAAACTTTAGTAATCTTATACTATATATATATATATATATATATATATATATATATATATATATGTATATATATATATATATAAATAAATATATATATATATATATATATATATATGTATATAAATAAATATATATATATATATATATATAAATATATATGTATATATATATATATATATGTATATATATATATATATATATATATAAATATAAAGATATTTATCTAATTTATAATAGGCTACGAAAATGTAAAAGGGACGTAAATTTTAAGATTAGCCTTAGGTGTTAAAATTTGTTGGCACGACCTTGCAAACGACGACTTTGGCCCATATTTTCACCTCACTTTTTTGTGAAAAAATGCTTTAATCATATTAATTTTAAGATAACTTTTTGCTTCTGTCGTTCTTCAAATAAAAATAGTTTTTCTATTTTTGATTATTTTTATTATATTCGGTATTATACAATTAAAATAAACTATTAAAAAATAATTAATAAATAATTTTAAGTAAACGTTAAAAATACTATTGGTAAAAATCACTTTTATAAATGAGATGAGAATACGGGCCAAATGTATCTTCATTGCCATTTTATGAAATTCATACATATCTCAGTTAGCTCACATGACACATTTGTTTACCGAGTTGCCTGGCGTTAAGACGTTTTCAATTAATATTTCTGCTCTCAGGTGTTCCACTGAGATAAAATTGGGTAATTACTTTCGTCCTGTTCTATTCTAACTACCAAACAGTTGCTTTTAGGGCTTATTAATTTGAATTTAAATATTTTAATGCAATTATACTTGTGAGTGTTGTAAAAATCTAATAATAATAGTTTGGTCAAGCGTAGCATAATATTAATATTACGTTACCATATTGCTAATTTAAAAAAAGGTCACCATGTTACTAGTACAATAATAACATTATTATATATCAGTTAGTTACTATATATACCACTAGTGGCAGCACCAAACATAACTATAACGTCAAATAATCTGATATTTTCGGCGGTCATATTGAAAACTATTACGTCAAGTTAAGTTAATTGACAATTGCATTGTTTATTTTCGCTTAAATTTGAATATGATTATTAAAAAAATTATTAAAAATGTAAGAAATGTAGAATGTATACCGCTCGATTTCGTCAGAAATTATATATTCGACCAAAGAAAGATTAATTATCAGAAATCATGTAATAAATATAAATATTATATACATTCGCATACTATTCAACAAGTTGTTAGAAACCGACTAAGGTTACTTGGTATATTTATTTATTTTTAGTTTAGTGCTTCGTTTAGAATGCTTCAAGATTCGAAATAGAAAGCTTTCTTTGTATTTCGCCAAGATTGCCCAAATATTTAACTCAACACAATAATTTACTCCTCGTATCATAATATACTATTAAATAACGTTTATCAGCTATGTATTTCAAATAATATTTAAAATTGTTTGTTTGTTCGTTTAGGAATATAAAATCAAAACAGCACATTAATTTCATTAGATTAAAATACAATTTTTTTTTACAAAAATTTATTATTTCAGCATGTTGGATAACAATTTGTGTTTTTTTATTTCTTTTTATTTCGTTTGGGTGCTGTATTTTTATTTTGATTTTTTGGCAATGGAAACTGCAGCAAAATTACAGAGAATCAAATTTATTAATTTCATTAAAAATTGGCTATATGGTATGCCTGCATTTTAATGTCTATTCGTTTGGAGGATATAAGATTTTTTATAAATAATGAGAATATTATTGACCAATACAGTCAATTAATGGATGTAAAATGGCTTGCAAAACTACATTTTTTTACTGATTTATGTTCTCACTTAAATGAATTAAATATAACATTACAAGGTGTTAATAAAACAGTCATTATAATGTTTTATTTGATCAAAGCGTTTGAAGTCAAATTACAAGTTTTTAATCGTGACATTTTTTCAAATTCATATAAATATTTCCCGAATACGAAAATTTTTTTTTTTGTGAAATTAAACCTCATGAAAAGTCAAATAAAGAGTTGTTAATAAAAGAATTTTCACAAATAATTCAATCCCTGATCCAAGAATTTTCTGCAAGGTTTACGCAGTTTAGACAATTTGAAGAAACCTTGAAATTTATTTTATATCCCGATAAAATACCATTTGATAAATTAAATTTAAAACTCCTTGAGTGATTACATTTAAATGAAATAAAAATGTAATTACTTGAATTTCAGTTAAGCTCCATATGGAACCAAAAATTTGTTGATTTAAGAAATGATTTAGAAATTATTGAAAGTAATCTATTATTGGGTAAAATAAATAAAATTGCAGAAGATGAAATTCTAACTACATGGAATGCAATTCCTGACAAGTTTAATTGTTTAGTGAGCATGTGAGTTTCTATTTTCTAAAAAATAAATATAGAAATAGAAAGACAGACGACTCAAGCTCTGCATGCGTGCTTTTGAAATTAACCAAATATAAACCTGATATAAAATCTTTATCGTCTCAACAAAAATTACATAAAAAATAAATGTTTTTAACGTGATTTTTGTTTCTACAGCATATTGCTTTTTGTAAAACATGTCATTCTTAAAATCATATGAATAAAGTATTAATAAAAAATTTCCTTTATTTGTTTATTGAAATACACTTATGTATAGTCCCACCACGCTAACATTTCGAATCAAGAATATGAAGAGGTAAGTCGCATAACAATTTTAGCTCATTTTCTTTTCTACATCACGTTTTTACACTTTAACTGTGTCCTTGAAGGGTATATTATAAAAAAAATATGACAATTTTAGTGTGGCACGTTAGTTATTTTATAAAGATTATTTATGACTTTGTGGCACGGACATTGAAAAAGGTTTGCCGTCCCTGGTCTATTGTATTTAACAGATGTGTATTATTAAACATATAATTAAAATATGATATTTTTGTGCAAAAGTTTGTTAATAATGTAATGAATTTAATTAATTATTAGTAGGAGAAAATTAAATATTAAAAATTTTACTGAAAGATAAAAATTCATTTAATTATTACGTTTGTTAATTGATATGTAAAGTAATTGGCATTTACTATCATCTTTATTTGACGAAAATTTTTATTATTTTTGCATTGTGGAATTGTGGGTACGCCGAGCGATACTTTATATTACAACAAAATGGTGATAACTTCGAACATTTTTTGTAGTGGACAAAACTGATTAAGTAGTGAATTACTAGAGTTTAAAACAAATTAATCATTTAATGTAATATCTAAAAAAAATATTTTATCTCGTTTATTCGAGACGAATTTTACTAGGACGTATTAAGGTTTATCGGCGTCTTTTGACGTTTGACTTAAAATTATTTATTAAGCATTTTATAATAGTTTATTGTAATTGTATAATACAAAATATAATAAAAATGATCAAAAATAGAAAAACTATTTACATTTGAAAAAAACAGAAACAAAAAGTTATTTTAAAATTAAATGATAAAAGCACTTTTTCACAAAAAGTGCCGACAAATTTTAATACCTAAGGCAAATCTTAAAATTTAGGTCGTTTTCACATTTTTAATAGCCTATTATAAATTAGATAAATATCTTTATATATATATATATATAATAAGAATACTAAAGTTTAAAACAAATTAATGGTTTCCAATAAAATCTAAAAGAATTATAATCTCGCTTATGAGACGGCTTCTACTAATACGTTTGTAAGGTTTGTCGACTCCTTTTGAAATGTACTATCGCCCTCTAAAAAAATACAGAAAAGACCGTAAATACGCTGTATTATATTATATTTCCCAATAATTCCTTTTTGGTTTGAGTTGCTTGTGTGGGCAATTATTTACCTTTCCTTTTCGCAATAATTTTGTCCTTTTCATTATTGTAAAAAGATACATATTTTACAATACATACATAGAAATAGGGTAATATATTACACTCATACTGGTACAAATGATATTATCCTCAGAAATTTATCTCTTTAGTCTAAAATTTTGTACGATGTATATAATTGTTCATTAGTATTGAATCATTTTTGGTACTTAAAAAAAATATTTAATTGATTATATTTTGATTTTGTCTCTTTTCTTATTATTCACTTGATGCACACTCGCAATACCCTCGGTACGACTTTGGTCATGTGTGTTGTATGTTGGCGGTTGTGATGATGCAATTATGATTTAATTAGTTATTGTATATCAATACTTACATAATATATAAAATCGTATATTGGTTATATCGACTACTGTTTATATCGGGCAAAGTCGTGCCTGAGATATGGTAAATAATGAAAAGGGAAAAAATGTTGTTGCAAAATTTAGGGTTAATGAATTAAGATGGTTCCGTTATTTTAAGCGAATGTCTAATAAATGTTTGGTTAAAAAAATATATGTAAATGAGTTTAAAAGTATACGTTTGCTAGTGGATGTCCAACAAGTAGTTGAAGTGGAATGATTGAGAGAGAGTGGCTTGCGTGAGCGAATGTATGTAAGTATAAGGAATAGAAGAACATGTATTTTTAGTTATCGTGAATGTGGATAAAATAAAAGTTAGTTGCCTAAATAGGAATGTTTGGAAAAAATTAATTTCTAGATAGTAAAATGAGTTTGTGCCACACCCTCCTGGGACATCAATTTGTACGTATTTTTATATGATATGATAAAAATTGGATACAAAAATGTATCTTATAAAAGCACTTTTTGTTTACAAAAAAATGATATGAGAATACGAGCCTTTGATTAAGCTATATGGAATCAAAGCACTGTTCTATAAAGTACATTATTTAGAAGCGATCAATGCATTATAACAAAATAATGCCACGATTCAATATAATATAAAATCGTGATTATTTGAGATATTTACAGATTATATTATATTTGGTTAACTTAAAACGTGATTAAGTTTTAGAAAATATGATTAATATTGAACTCTATTTTGGCATCATTCATATTTATAATTTAAATATTTTGTTTTAAATAAAATATTTTTGACTTGGCGCACGATAAAATCCAAAATTACTACGCTATAAAAATGCAATGTTATAAGCTATTGTAGTTTTAATATAATGTTCAATAATTTTGTATCTTGTATTGAAATAAAAAATAAGGTGACTAAAACAGCTTTTGAAAACAAAACTCGGCAACTTAAAAAATAAAGCAATCTTTAAAAAAAAACACACAAAACAAAAAATATCGGAAATATACAAAATACAAAGTTGAATAAAATAGCGTAGGTTTAAGTTCTGTATTAATATTTTTAATAATTGACGTACTCAACCTACTCAACGTAATATGAAATTCGAAGATACTGTAATAATAGCAAGACCAATCAATATTAACAGCAGATTGATAAAAGACGCAATTGAACTTTATAAAGAAAAAGATAATATCAAGCAGTGTGCAGTGGCATTGATTTAAATAAAATTTAGTTTGCGTTAATTAAAAATTTATAAATTTTATAATAAAGTTACTTATTTTGTTTATAATTTAATATATTATGTTTATTTACTGTAACAACCTTAAAAACTGTCTTATATATATATATATATATATATATATATATATATATATATAATTAATACTCCTATTATATTATAATCAGAAATGTGTATAATCCTTATAGGTTATCATAAAATTTTGGTTAAATGACTTAAAATATCAAGGTGACATATATTAAGTTATAAACAATGTAGTATAGAGAATATTAAATAATTAACGCATGCTGCGTAAATTACGTGTCACTACGTCTGTTTATATTACATTAAATTTCAGATTCATCTTTTATAAACAATTATTAACAGTATATTAGATGGCAATTTGGCAAAATTATTATGTTACATTATAGCTGAATTATAATGAAAATATTATTGAATTTTCAATCTTAAATTGTTTTATTAAGTTTTTGTGATTATTCTGTAATAAATTGAATTTTGGTAAGTATGCATAAAATAAAATGTCAATTTGACACATAATATGGTTTTAAATTTTTTTATGTTATGCTTATTATTAAAACTGAAATAACTAGTTAGACGTTTTACATACATAGAAACTAAGTTTCCTGAGGTAATACTGCCAATATCCATGTTAAAAAACAACTTTTAGAAATATATATAGATCATTTCATGTGAAATCGGCCAAAAAAATTTTGGACCTACCCCGACTTGTCCGAAAACGCTTAATTCCATCTGAAATCCAACATAAAAATGCTCATTTGGCTAATGCGGGTACTATAATACTTCGGTTTATATTTCATATATTCGCCTTTAGCTATTTTTTGGTGTACCTCACAAAGTAATTTGCATAGTAAGTGTAAAATTGTTTCAATGATTTTTTGTTGAATTATATATTCCAATTAGAACACATAACGTCATCTTCAGTTACTAGTAGGTAAATCAAAAGATGTGCATATTCAAATCATTAAAATAATTCAGAACAATTTTATTTTTATTTTACACATATTGTTAGCGCAGAGGTGTAAAAACCGGAATCTCGATACAGTTAAATTTTAAGTGTTTTTCAAATACTGATACATTTGTTGCAAAATTCCGGCATTTCGTTATTTGTCAAATTACGCTTGCACTCACCTGCTGCGCGTGCGCATATTCTCAAATAATTTATTTTAGTGTAAACAGAAGAAAATGGTCAGCGCAATATATATATATATATATATATATATATATATATATATATATATATATATATATCAGAGTAAATCAAATATAAGCATGAAATAACTATTAAACTGAAAATGAAAAAATTTATATCACCTCGACCTGGGATCGAACCAGGGACTCTCCACTTGCCGGGTGGACGCTTTACCACTGAGCTACCGAGTTGACAACAGATCGTAGTGACAGAATTCAATCATTTTATTTTCAGTACAATGCTTTTTTCATATTTTTTTATAATCCGTACGTAAAGTTACAAATTTTGTAATTTCTATACATACGTTATAACATATGAACGTTGAAAGAATATTTGAAGGTTAATGTCGCCGTGAGCTATTATTATAATATTATATATAAGTGAGAATTAATGGTTGTAATGAAACAATATCAGAGTAAATCAAATATAAGCATGAAATAACTATTAAACTGAAAATGAAAAAATTCATATCTAAAACATGTATTTAATCAATAATTGTATAACAGTGTAAAATTTGCTATGAGATAATACCAGTTAAAATTTCATTTTCTATATTTTAAGTTCGTCAATTAAATGTTCTGCGATAAATTAAGATTTACATTATTTTGTTAATATAACAAAATGAACGGAATTATCCCATAGCAAAGTTCATTCATCTTATGTTTACAATTTATTATGTTTTATTGTGATAAGACCAGCGGTAAGTAAAAATATATTTTTTTTTATCGTATGTAATACAAGTAACGACATCTATCCGCGCATTTGGCTACGACCGGTCGAGTTTCGTTTTAGCAATAACAAGAAGCAAAATCTGCGCTCTTCCTAAACAAGCGGAACAGCGCGTAACGGGCGGTTATAACTAGTTTTGGCCAGATTTCGAGTATAAAAGAGATGATTTTTGGTTAAAAGATTCATTCAGTCTTGCCTCGTGACCGAATCAGCTCTTCTCTTGATGACTGGTGTCGAGCTAGTCGATTGGTGTCCCAGTCCTAGCTTTACGGTCTTGCGGACTTAGAGAAATTCGGTCAGTAGAAATAATTTTTCAACTTAGAAAAATTCGGTCGTCGGTCGTCCGGACTTGGAAAAGTTTTTCAATTAATTTTTTGTTTCAGAAAAATTCGGTCGCGGTATTACAGTTTCGGACTTAAAACAGTTTTCAAAATTAATTTTTTGTCTTAGAAAGATTGGGTAGTCGGTATTACAGTTTTCGGACATAGAACAGTTTTGAAATTAATTTTTCGTCTTAGAAAAATTCGGTCGTCGATATTACAGCTTTTTTAGACTTAGAAAAGTTTTATAATTAAGTTTTCGACATAGACAAATTTGGTTGTCGGTACTAGATTTCGCGGACTCATATAAAGCCCGGCTGTCGGTAATACAATTAGCTTCACGGACCCGGATAGAATTCAGCAGTCAGGACTAGACGTAGTTTCGCGGACAGAGCTAAAATTCGGCTGGCAGTATTAAATTGTAATTGTTTTGACATTTGTTGTTTGATATTTACTTACTGACTATTGCGATTTTCCGTTAAATAACACAAAAAGCGGATTTAATGAAAGTTAGCTGATCTTTTTGAAATTTTGCATAGAGTCATAATTTCGAATTCTGAACAACTTTTCTTAAGAACATTATGCTGTATTATTGACCAAAAGGACACTTTACCTGAACATAAAATAGTTTTTCACATTTTTCATGGCCGCCTTGATTTTTAGAAAACTAAAAATATGCTTAAAATTGTTTTCAGACAAAGCAGGGCGGAATCCCAAACCATGAAAATGAAGTTCTTAAATTTTTTGCCTTTTACACCTATAGTGAACTCAATCCTGGAACGCACTGTATATACATATATAATTGTATTTACAAATTAGTAGTTCATTATTGCCTTATTGCATTATTGCTTTTCGTACACACTGTATCTATTTTTTTCATAAAAATATCTAGTAAACACACAACGATATTTTGTTCGAAAACGTTCTAATTCTTTTAATAAACCAGTAGGTTTTTACGAGATAATCGTTGTTGATTCAAGTGATGAGATTCCCAACTAATCTATCCCATTCTATATTTTATTATAGTTTCTTCGCAAAATTCTTAAAACTCATCTTTGGCTACAATCAGAACCGTTACAATGCTATTTTACATATCTGGATAAATCTATGTATAAGATCTTACAGTTATAACTCAATTCAATATTAGAAGTAGCATAGTTGCAATTTCCGTTTAGTATTTCAATGAATTCAATCTATAATGGAATGAATATATATTTTATTAAATTTCATGCAATTTCATTTGCGATAAAATTTTATTTTTGTGCCTGTTAGGAATATTGTTAGAACTAAAAGTAGAAAAAATAAACTTCTTTTTTCTTATTAAGAATAACTTAATATTAATATTACGTTGTTTATGTAGACACAAGTCATTATGTTACTAGTACAATAATGACATTATTATACAGTAGTTAGTTACTATATACACTACTGGTAGTAGCACCAAACATTATATAACCATATTGCACAAACTATTACGTCAATTTAAGTTAAGTTAGTAACATAATGACCCCATTCTACATAGGCAATATGATAACGTAATATTAATATACGGAAACAACTGAAGAAAACCAAATATATTTCTTTTCTACAAATAATAATACATACATATTTCATAAACAACTTTTTTTTATTATAATATATTTTTAGATAAGAAAATATGATAAATTACATAAAATAACTGCTAAATACAACAGTTATTTAAATCTTCATTTGAATATTACTGACATATTCAAATTTCTCATAAAATCCTTCGCTTATCTTGTTTACTGAATACCAGTTGAATAATACATGAATATTAATTTGTTAATTTTGTTACGTAAATAATTTTTTCAAAAGGTTTAATTTTAATGACGTATGTTTAAATTTCACTTTAATACCATTTAACAGAGCTTCCAACCGTTATATTTTTCGTTCCAGTTCAATTAAATATATATATATATATATATATATATATATATATATATATATATATATATAATTTGGTTCTGGTTTTCGTTCAAGCAAAAATAATGTTTTTTTTTTGTTTTCGGGTATTAGTTCAGTGGTTAATTTTTAAATTTTTTCAATGTTTTTATTTGTATTAAAAACTTATTTTCTACGATAATTTAGAACATACATAAATACTACATAAATTAAAACAATAATAAATATAACATAAATAATAATAATATAATTTATTATTCGAAACTTTATGTAATATAATAATGAATTGAGTCGTTTTATTTCTGCCTGACTGATAATCCCAAAGAAACAAATATAAATATGTATAAATTTTTCCAGTCACTAAACCAAATCTATCTATATCCATTGATCTATCTATCTATATATATATATATATATATATATATATATATATATATATATATATATATATATATATATAATATATGTAGGAAATGAAAAGTGCACGACACTGTGTAGTCACGTGACACAGTGACAAGACGCGAGCGAGTATCGGGGGAGATATAAACTAACCCGAACAGTGAGACGGTTATGACGCGAGACGCGGAGAGATGTTCGTTCGTTGTTGAGACGCGGAGGTAATGGTTTGTTATTCAGAGATGAGAGGCTAAAAACCATTTATTCAGGTGATATTCAGGTGTTTAAACTTATTATTCAGACGCGAGGTGATATTCAGGTAATATTCAGGTGTATAAACTTATTATTCAGACGCGAGGTGATATTCAGGTGATATTCAGGTGTATAAACTTATTATTCAGACGTGAAGTGTATAAACAGCAGTGAAATTAACTTATCGTCAATATCTTTCACCGTATTGAATCCAAACACAAACAACGCCAACTTATATTCAATAAACAATTACTATATATATATATATATATATATATGTTTTAATTATACATATAATAAGATAACATACGTTAACGTAACAAATTCTTGTATACAGAATTTTTATTTATTAATAATTTAAAAAATAAAAATTACCTCTAATTAAACAAATATTTTCCAATGTATTTTCATTTAAACTATTATCAAAATTATATCTGCTTCAAAGAGATCGCTAGTTTCATTTTCAATTTCAATAACTGAGAATGCATCCACAAAAAGCAAACCAAATACTATTTCGCGTGGGGCGAGTTACGCCTTGAGACTACGTTACAAGACCCCAAAAATAAAAAATAGAAAGCAACTGACGTGGAAAGTAAGATTGTGTTTATGCGCGTGTTTGTTTCAACATGTATCAAACCGAAATAAACCAATATTTTTTTCGGTTCAGTTCCGGTAACTTGTTTCTATGTTCACTTTATTTACTCTAAATGTCGTTTCTATCTTTTTTTTTTCTGATTAAGTACGTTCAGTTTGTCGATTATTATTAAATATTAATGCAAAACTACGAACTAAAGCCGTTTAATTTTAATTGTGTACTAATTTGTCTTACTATATTTGTCGTTTAATATACTAATTTTGATGTGTAATTTTCCATTTTTGTCGCGCTATAATTTTTGTTTGAATTTTACCATTTCCATCGTGCCATACATAATTATGTATACACAATACAAATTTTCCAAACAAAGCTAAGACCTACATCAGAAGATAATCGCTACGTGTGTCTAACAAAATCACACACTTAGTTTTCTGAAAGGACAGATTTTTATGGCGAGACCTATAAATTTGAAATACCAATCTTGTCGTGCAATTATATATTTCTCATAAACTATTAAAAAAATAAAAATTATTTCACTGGAATTCAAATAAAAACAACAAAAAACAAACCGACGTGGCGTAATAGGAACCATTTACAAACACGTGTCCTCTTTAGTATATATTCAGTCTCCCAAGAAACAACTCGAAAAACAGATGAAGATTGCGCATTAACCAAACGTTATGTGTTTACACTGGTTCTTCAGCCTCATATACCACATCGCTGATATCCGAGCGTCGCGCCGCAGAACAACTGCCCGCAGGGAGTAAAACAAACGCCTTTGCGCCAGCAATAAAAGAACTTTTTCCAGTCTTATAAATCTTCCAGAGTCGGCTCGTGGACAATATATAGAAGGAAAACGTGCCCTAAGCACAGAAAAGTTGTCGAAAGATGTATAATACAGAACATTGAATAAAAAGACAAAAAAGGAATACACCGTATTTGTAGCATTGCAAGTGGTGGGACGGAAGTCGGCCATTTTGGTGCCTACGTTGATGTATGGTAGTGAATGTTGGGTTTGGTTGCAAAAGCATAAACGGAAAATGACTGCTGTGGAAATGAGATTTTTACGTGGGGTATTTGGTGTAAATAGGAGAGATCGGCTACGAAATAGATTAGTGTACGATGAGTGTGAAATTGAAAGAAATGTTGTAGCAAAAGTTGGTGCTAGTCAGTTAAGATGGTTCGGACATGTTGAGCGAATGTCTAATGAACGTTTGGTTAAAAAGATTTATTTGAATTTATTTATTTGATTTATTTGAGTGGTATGATTGAGAGTGTTTTGCGTGAGCGAAAGTTTCCAAGTAGTAGGAATAGAAGAGCATGTATGAGAGGAATTATGAATGTGGATGAAGCGAAAGTTGCTTGTTTAGATAGGAGTGTGTGGAGGCGACTGATTTCGGGATAATAAAAAGGGTTTGTGCCACATCCTTTTGTATATATATATATGTATATATATATATATATATATATATATATATATATATATATATATTTATATATATATATGTCCTGATTAATTCAAATTAAATTGAAGGCTTTTCCGGTATTTTGCATCAGTATTTTTTAACACGTTTTTATGAACACGCTTTCTTGTCTATCTGTTTGTTTGTCCCTTCGGTAGTCGCTCTCTTATATATCTGTCTGTTTGTTTATCTGTTCGGTACAAATTTTGCAATCAATTTTAAGTTAATTAATTAATTATTAACTAATTCATTGATAATATTAGAAATATAAACTTTTATCATGTGCCATATTTACGAATTACGTATATTCGTGTATTTAGCAAATACGTTTTTGTTTCAAAATAGAGAATCTACAGAAAATACAGAACACACACACACACACAAGACTAAAAATAGAAAATAGTTATTTAAATAAAAAATTAATATACCACGTTTTTAAAACGAACTAAAAAGTATAAAATATTATAATCCCATACAGAATCCCGATCCCATACCGATTGTCCTGAAAATTTGTGATTGTGAATTTTTTATAGCTGTGCTAATACGTGTAAGATTTAAGACGAAAAACGTGGGGAGCGCAACGGCAGCAACTCTCTGCACTCACTATTGTACGCGCCCCACGTTTTTCGTTTTAAATATTAAAAGTATTGTTATAGCTATTAAAAATTTACAATCACAAATTTTCCAAAAATTCTATGAGTCAGGAATCTGTATGGGGCTATAAATCTGTATGGGGCTAAGAGAAATTATTTTATACTTTTATAAATGTTTTTTTGTTTAATTTAAATAATTATTATTCATTAGCTTGGAGTTTATTTATGTATTTCTGTTGTTGTGTTGAACAGTTAGATAGTATAGTATAGTGATAATTGTGTTGTGTTTTCGTGTTTTTTATGTTTCACTGTTCACTAGAATATTGTATGTTAAGCTTAAGCCACTGGTAATTGATGTAATAGTAGAGAAGTTTCAAAATAATCATAGTACTAAATGTCACCGACCATCTAAACAATGTTTTACATAGTTGATCACACAGGTACTGCTTATATTTTTAATTTATAAAATTTTATTTTCATTTTTCTTTTAAAAGAAATTTTTTAAATTATTCAGAATTGGTAGTGCACATACAAAAATGTTTTCGGTGTAATTTATATATATATATATATATATATATAAATATATATATATATATATATATATATATATATATATATATAATATATATATATATATATATATATATATATATATATATATATATATACATATATACGCGTAGGATTGACTTTCCGATTACACGGTAAGTTAGAATGAGATCCATTTGCATGGAAAATCCTCATGCGAACAATACTCTGACGGTTTTTACAATTATTTAATATTTTTATTACTAAGTGCTCCGTACAACGAGTAAAATATGACCAGGTCTAAAAATATTGTATATTGTTAACCGACAGCCAAATAAACTACTTTCTAATAGTTTTCAGATGAAAATAAAGAGAAATGCTGATTTCCAAACAAATCGGAAAGGGAATGGAATGTCCCATATATATATATATATATATATATATATATATATATATATATATATATATATATGTAGTTATTTTTAATAAATGGAGTTATATGGATTGGAAAATAATAATGGCTGAAGCAGCCAAAATGTTGTCAGAAATCAAAAACTCATTTGATATTCACAACTCACATTTTGTTTTGACATCTTTGAAGTATATGTTCAAGAGGTTGTTTTAATAATTGAAAAATAATTAATTTCTGTAAAATTATTATATTAGGTTTTTATCACTAAATGAAAGTTTTAGTTACTGGAACTGTTCAATTTTTTTTAGTTTTTCGTATGATACTGTTTGCATCTATGTTTGCTCACTTTAAAATATTTCACGTTTACAACATATCATTGTCACTCTGGAATAACACTCACTTGAAGAAGGTACAAATTGCTCCAAAAGCTTGTGAATGCTATATAAGCTTTTGATTTTTGACAACATATATATATATATATATATATATATATATATATATATATATATATATATATATATATATATTGTGACGTTTATGTGGGAAATTTAATTTAAAAAAAATTAGTTTTCTAGCGTTGTCGAACCACACATATCCACTAGAGATGCTTTAGTGGGAGCAAGGGATCGTGGGTTTTAAATAGGCGCCAGCTCAATATACACAAGAGAGAGTAAATTGAGCAACCACTAGGAACATGGTGGAAGATAAATCAACAGAAAAAAGGTAGATTTGATTCAGAAACTTTTGGGTATTAAAACTAAACTATCGATTAATTTATTGATAAGTGAAATAAATACACTAACGAATTCAAGATTTATAATAAAATTAATAATAAGTTTGAAATTTACTAAAGTTTTACAATAAATAACATCTTCTTAAGTAAAGTAGAGGCATTTGATATGGAGAAAATAATAATAATACCACCATAACTGTGTGACCAGTCTTTGAACTACTTCTTCAGCTGGGGGCTACAGCAGGAGTCGGAGCCACGTTGGCGTAGATTAAAAGCTCAGATCGGCAGAGGGAGATCTCGTACAGTATTCTCGAATCGGCGGGATTAGAATAATTTACGGTACCATGACTTCAGTACTGAACTCCACTCCACTCTGAACAGCTCCCAGTCTGAAACTCACACAGTATACGGCAGTATCGTTGCCAACACAAGTATATAAAAATAATAATAACAATGGGCCTTTCCACTAAAATCAAATTTCATAATTTTAATACATATATGTTGTTTTACAACCTAAAACAATAATATGATTTAAATTTTACGTTCTAAAATTCTATATTTATTGAAATAAACTAATTTGAAAAAAGGCTATAAAAATCACACTTTTGAATGTTTTAACCATAGCCACACCTCTAACCATATACGTCATCTAGTGTACGTAAACTACACGTGAAATTCAACCAATGAAAATGTTCTACTACATGTACACGTCACGAGACGGACAAATCCGAAAATTGTCGAAGTTTGGCGCCAATTTAGCGTTTTTCAATATTTTTTTTAAAAGTTTATTATAAATAAATTATCATAATGGATACAAATTATCGGAAACAAATAAATTATCGCTACTTATATAAGGACTCAGTAAGGACCATCGGCAGCAAGGAAAGTGAATCCGATCGATGCACTGGTGCTTAAATTGGAGCGCGGAGCAGCAACAAATAAACGATAATCGGTAAAGCTGTCTCCAACACAAAAATAAATAAATCAAACAACTTTTAAACAAAGAAAACAATTTACAGCAACAGTCTGCAATAAACTAGCTCAAAGCTGGCAGAGGCGAAGGCTCGTAAAACAGTCTGTCGGTCTGGTACCCACTCAGTTCTTCATGCAACAAAATTTACTACCATTGAACACAAAATTAAGTTGAGATGCAAGAAATGCACTTGGCTAGATCATGCATTAAAAATTCAGTACTTTATAGGAGCCCCATAGTTCTCCGTTCTGAACAGATCTACTACACTAAGAGAGAAATCAATTATACAAAAATGGAACGGCCTAAGCCGCATAAAAATTAGGTCACCAACAAAAATGTAAATTAAATCACAAGCTTTAATCCACGACCGATAGTGGAGATCACAATCTAGGCGTCGAAGAAGGTGTGAGACCTTCGTCGACGCCTAGATTGTCACCTAGATCACTTGCCTAAAACAAAAAACAAAACATATGCTCCAGTGAAGCTACAACACATATTACTATTTACCGTAAATAAAAGAATTTAAATCTAAAATAAAAATCTCAGATCTTACTACAATTAATAAAAAGTCAAATTTAAACAAATGTGAATCAAGAATATAACAGATGATTTAAATAAATGAAGATTAAATTTTTTCTTACCTTAAAATTGCGATGTCTACCCTTCGACGTCTAAATCGCAATGACGTGAATCGCAAAAATAATTTCCGTTCCACTCAAGGTTCAACGTTACAAGCGCTGTCTTACCGCGAGTATATATATATATATATATATATATATATATATATATATATATATATATGTATATATATATACATATATATATATATATGTATATATATATATATATATATATATATATGTATATATATATATATATATATATATATATATGTATATATTTAGAAATAAAATTAAAATTATGCACCGTAAATAGAAAAATAAATATAAATACAAAAATTGATCACAAAGTGTAACTTGCCATAATAAACGACACATTACATAAACGACAATTGTTTGACTAACTATAAAGCCAAAGTGGCCTATATTGACCCCTATGGGGTAAATAGATTTAACTGTAGAGTCTACAGTTAAACCTAGCAAAATGAGTAGCACTGTGTCAGCTGTCAAAACACATTTGAAGTTGATGAATTTGTAAAAATTCAATATTAGAAAGGCGAGGGGATCTATCCAAATCAAAAACAAAATAGTACGTGGTCTACAAGACAAAAAAGTTTGGGGACCTCTGCTATAAAGGAACATAATTTCATTGGTCCATTCTCTAAAATCAGCTGATCAAGACAAGCAATTTTAAACTTTAACTACTACAGATTTTCCGACAATTTTTTGCAATGCGTTACTATATAAATATAACCAGTCTCTCTTCTATATCTAGTCTGTGGATCAGTTACAGCGGAATGTTATCTTTGATATGGTGCCAAATTCAAATCAAAAACAAAAAAGCACGTGGTCTACAAGACAAAAAAGTTTGGGGACCTCTGCTATAAAGGAACATAATTTCATTGGTCCATTCTCTAAAATCAGCTGATCAAGACAAGCATTTTAAACTTTAACTACAACAGTTGTAGTTACTACAACAGATTTTCCGACAATTTTTTGCAATACCAGTCTCTCTTCTATATCTAATCTGTGGATCAGTTAAAGCGGAATGTTATCTTTGATAAGGTGCTAATTCCATTTTCTGACAGTGTGTACACTTTGCGTCTACTCCGTCTTCGTTTGAATGTAGGTAGAGTGAGGATAAGAAAAATGAGAAGCCCATACTTGTTGTTTGCTATTTTTTTATTTAGGTTACGCGAAGATAAGATACAGTATAATTAGGTAGAAATTTAATAGCTTTTTTAATCAGATTCATGATGATCACACAAAAAATGTGAAATGTAGATTTCAAAATAATTTTCCAGTTAAATGATGAAAAGATAATAAGTTATAGAACAAGGTCGTATATATTATTTATGTTTTTTATAATAAATAAGAAAATAAATTTTAAAATTCGTTGTCAAATTTTAATTTGCTCGTCGTGACGTATTAGTCTATCAGCAAGTATTCAGCGCCATCGTATAGTATAAAATAAAAAAGTTATGTCAAAATAAAAACTACATGTTTCATTTGAATATTTATGTTCCGCCATCACAACGCGTAATTTTAATATATTATAATATTTGGTATAAAATAATATTTCACAGCCATAATGTTCATATTAATTTTAATTTCAAAATAAATAAATAACAGATACAGCTCCACCAAGCAAACAAGTCCATCGGAAAATATGCCAACTAATTTTAAAAATTCGTGGCGGTAAAAGTTTAAGCCAATAAAAACAATTTCTGCCGCCGTTGTACATTCCGTAATAAAAGTAAAAGTAGCTAGCAAACTGACAGATTATCGCGTGTTTTATTTTCTTAATTTTCTCTGCTGTTGCTCATCTTTATAAAAAAAATCAGTCTTTTTTAAGACTTAATCTTATTTGAAATAAGGTAGGCATATATTTTATAGATAATTTAAAGTATTTTTAAAATAAAATTATCGCATAACCTCAAAATATATATTTTATATGTCAAAGTACTATTGACACTGAGTGTACCTCTAGAATACAGAGACAACAAACCACGCCTACCCAAGAGACTTGTTTGCTTGGCTTGACTGTACATTGACACACTTACAGAAAGCAAAACGCGTGGCGTGCAAAATTTTTTACTTTTCCGAATTTTTTATAAAAACAGTGTAATATAATTTAAATAGATAAAATATCTTATGACATTGTTTTTATATAATCTTTCAATATTTCACCTTAAATATTAATTTTTCTTTTTGGAAAATGTTACATGTTAAATGTTACCGAAACCTATACCACATTTTACTTTGCAGTTAAAGTGGTAAAAATATCAATCTTATTGTGAGTCGGCCGTGGACACAAAAATTTTATATGCAGGTGTCAAATAATATATTAGTTTTTGAAAATTTTTACAAATAAAATTAATTAACCTACATCTTGTTATTATTATTTAATTTAATCTATATCGAAAATGATAGTAGTACTTCCGGCTAGTGCATTCTTAGTTTTTAAACAAGCACCAAATAATTTAGAAAAAATTATTTTCAAGAAATAAATAATATTTTTTTATATGGTGTAGAACTTTAGCGGACGCTGTCTAACAATAAAATAATTGAAATATTTTTTACTTGTTGAAATGTTTTTGGAACGTGCCGCTGACACTATACAACTAACAAGCAAACATATCGAGATGTTACACGCCGATTTAAATGAGCTTCAGGTATCAAGTAGAACACTAACAACTAAACGACATGTATTTTTTTATCGGCTCTAGTCAAGGTTTAGGGGGTGAAAATCACCCACAATATTTAGAGTAAATTTTTTTAAATTTTTTTTTCTCGGAAACTATGCATCCTAGAACAAATGTGTAAATTGTAATTGTTTTTGGAACGTGCCGCTGACACTATACAACTAACAAGCAAACATATCGAGATGTTACACGCCGATTTAAATGAGCTTCAGGTATCAAGTAGAACACTAACAACTAAACGACATGTATTTTTTTATCGGCTCTAGTCAAGGTTTAGGGGGTGAAAATCACCCACAATATTTAGAGTAAATTTTTTTAAATTTTTTTTCTCGGAAACTATGCATCCTAGAACAAATGTGTAAATGTACGAATATCTTCTTTTTTTAAGGGCTGTCCACCGATAGTATTAGTTTTTTTATACGATTTTTAAAGTTACCCTTTTGCACCCCTAACGTATATTTTACTCCATATTTAATTGTTATGTAATTTTTTTCAAAATTTTATTTTGAATTTTTAAGTCCGAAAAATTAAATTTAATATTGACTGCTAAATTTTTAAGTCCGCAAAACTACATTTAAGACTGACTGCTGAATTTGTCTAAGTTCACAAAATTAAATTTAATACTGACTGCTGAATTTTTCTAAGTCAGCAAAACTAAATTTAAGACTGACTGCTGAATTTTCCACAAAACTGTAAATCTAGGGCAGGGAGCCAGCCAACTAGTTAGTTCGCTCAGACACTAAGCGAAATCTCTTTCCCACGGGACCAAATGCCAGTCAACCAGGAGAAAGTTAGTTCAGCCTGAACGCGAGACCGATTAAATTTTTAAGCTACAAATCTTCCCTTTTATAGGCGACAATTCGTCAAAACCAGTTATAACCGCTTGCTACGCGCTATCTCGCTCGAATAGGGAGAGAGCACTTGTTCTCTTAATATTGTTAAAAACAAAATTCGGCCGTTCGTAGCCAAACACGCGGACAGGTGCCGCTCCTTGAATGATATACGATAAAAACATATTTACTGACGGCTGGCCTTAGCACAATAAAACATAACACATTGAAAACATGTAAAAAAACGATTTTTTTTTAACCACCCTAATATATATTATATATTATAAGACAAATAAGAAAATGATTTCTTAACTTAATTATATTTATTTATATACATATGTCATAAGATAAATAATCAATAATGTCATATCTAAATAATATCATTAAAATATTATAAAAATGTTAACATAAACATTGTTTTACTAGTACTTTGTTTGTTTCTCTATTGATATCTGTTAATAAGTGTTTGCTAAAAGCAGCTGTTAGGCATTTAGAAAAATATTTTTAAAACGTTTCCAACGGATTATATACTATTAATTCATACATATAAATTAATTTGGAAATATATGTTTCTATAATATTTAATTAAAATTACACATAAAAACATATTATTCTCTCTCTCTCTGTAGATGTGTAACCTATATATATATATATATATATATATATATATATATACATATATGAAATTTCAAAATTATATTTTAAGACTCATATCATCATTAATTATAAAATAAATTTTTAACATATATATATATACATATATTAGGGTGATCGTTAATGAAGTCGAAAATTTATTTTCGTTTCCAAATTCGACAAAACAAAATCGAAAAAATATTTTTAGCTCTTAACTTTAACAATAAACCGTGCCTATAGCGTCCTATTATCAACTCATGACGTATATTAAAATTTAAAAAAATATCCCTTACTGAATTTTCTGAAATTGTACAGCAATGTTGAAAACTATCAATTGTCACACCACATATTTTTGCTTCAGATTTGAACTCAGTTGTTCAAAAACACTAGAAAAAACATTTTTTTTTTACCCGCAAATATTGAATTAAAGTTGCTTTAGCCCCCGCCAAACATGTTATGGGGCGGGTGATAAGTAGCTATAGGCACGGTTTATTGTTAAAATTAAGAGCTAAAAATATTTTCTCGATTTCTTTTTGTCAAATTTGGAGACGTTCTAGGGGGCGTCGGAAGAAAATTAAAATTTCGCACTCATTAAGGAATATATATATATATATATATATATATATATATATATATATATATATATATATATAACATAGGCGGTGCATGTCTGACAAACTATGTTAACCTCACTATTTAGATGGTCGATGTACCCGAAAACAGATGATTTTGACGCTAAATAATATGGTTATTATATCTATCATACATCATACATCTATTATACATCTTTCTATAATTTTTTTAACGCTTAGGATCCGTCTTCCCTCTATACCTAGTCAATGGTATTGACGCATGAGTTGAGAAACGTTAAACAAAAAACCAGAATCCGTAAAAACGCCAGACAACGCTATATTTTTCTTTCGCGTTTGGGGTGCAGTGGAGCCTAAGTATAAAAACATAGGAAAAGTAGAAACACGACTAACACCAACACAACTGTTAACACTGTTACAGCTACTTTTTTCTTACACGAATCTGAAAAGAAACAACAAAGTTTGTGTCTTATTAATTAGATTCCAAAGTTTTTTTTTGCAAAAGGATCTTTAAGATTGTTTCGAATAAATTTCACGAAAGTGTGTTGAGTGGTATAACATTTAGTTTGTGGTTGTTTTTTGATGTTTCCAAAGTTAACGTTAGTCATTTGAATTGGCCCTTTTAAACAAATATCTAATGATTTTTTTAAACAAAAATATATATTAGTGATATTGAAGAAGATGTATATAATGTTTTGGGTGAGCGAATGTTTCCATGTGGTAAAAATTAAATGGACAGTGTTTGTGCTATATTTCTATGGATATGGGTACATAGCGTGATTATGTATGCATATAGGTATATATTTATTTATTTATACCAAACAAATAAAAGCCTAATTAAATGGTGCAAATAATACAAACATAAACTTATAAAATATTCACATAATACATAAATTTACTTAAAAATATTAAATGTGTAAAATGTGTAAATGATTAATAAAAAGTACGAAGAAACCTAAAAAAATATCAATAATTAATTTTAACTTATTAAATGAGTGACACATACGATAAATGGGAGACTTTGTTAGAAAAGTAGATAAAAAGTACATACATACATACATACACAATCACGCCATGTACCTAAAAGGGTGTGGCACAAACTCCTTTCATCATTCCGAAATCAGTCGCCTCCAAACATTCCAATCCAAACAAGCAACTTTCGCTTCATTCACATTCATAATTCCTCTCATACATGCTCTTTTATACCTACTACTTGGAAACTTTCGCTCACGCAAAACACTCTCAATCATACCACTCCAACTACTCATCGGACGTCCACGCAAACGTATACCATCAAAATCATTCAAATAATTATTTTTAACCAAACGTTCATTACACATTCGCTCAACATGTCCAAACCATCTTAACTGACTAACATCAACTGTTGCTACAACATTTTTTTCAATTTCACACTCATCATACACTAATCTATTTCGTACCCGATCTCTCCTATTTACACCACATACTCCACGTAAAAATCTCATTTCCACAGCAGTCATTTTCCGTTTATGCTTTTGCAACCAAACCCAACATTCACTACCATACATCAACGTAGGCACCAAAACTGCATTGTATATACTGAAACGGGCTTTTTTGGAAACATTTACAATCCTAGCAAAAGTTCCCAAAAGTTCCTAGATTGCACAAATATCTAGACCCAACGCAATAATCATCCCTTTCTACTTCTCGTAACATAAGAGACTTTTTGAATACATTGGAAATTATAATTAAAAAACGTTTAAAAATATTGCTTTTTTTATTTGTAAGTATGCATAATTAAATATAATATAATTTGTTCCAAATATTTTTTTTCAAAATTTTGACAAAGTAAGTTTACCTGAATTTTTTCTTTATTGTTTAATTTTTAAAGTTAAAGTTGTTAATAAAAAGTTCGCAGACATTATTTTCAAAAAATAAATAATTCAATTTTTAATAAGTTTTTTCTTAGGTTTCTGTTTATTTACTGTAAATGTCATTTGTATCAATTTTTCTTATGAAGATGGACGTGTAGTACGTTTCTAAACGTCGATTGTATATAAATATTAATACAGAACTTAAACCTAACGCAATTTTATATAATACATTTTTTTTCCAATATACGAGTGACAAACACTGTTTATTCTTTTAATCAAACATTTTTACCACTTTGACTGAAACGAAAAGGTGGTATAGCAATTGGTACAGTATCTGTAACATTTTCAAAAAAAAAAAATAAATTGTATAGATATCCTTCGTATAGCCTCTAGAGGACGAATCGGAACTTAGTTTATGTAGGTGTATGTGGGCGCATTGTCAGCTCGCTCGCTCGGTCGTCAGTCAAAATTTTGTGCTCTTCCTAGACGGTTCAACCGATTTCAATGAAATTTTCAGGATAAATTTACTTACATTAGTACCAAAGATGGTCATGTGGTTTTGCTTTTTTCTAGAGATGTCAACTTTCCCAGAAAAAAATTACTAAAATTTTTAAAAATTCATAGCAGCTACAATGTTCATTCGATTTCGATAAAATTTTCAGATACGATTCCCCTGGTGCCCGCATAAATTACATAATTTTAATAAAATACGATATTGCCAACTTTCCGAGAAAAAAATACTAAAATTTTTAAAAATATTATGGCCACGTTATTTGTACGATTTTAATAAAAAAATTACAGAAGATACCCCTAAAGCCTACATAAATTATGTAATTTTAATAAAATAGAGTGTTCCCAAAATTTATTATAGCTACGTTATTTAACCGAATTTAATCAAATTTCCACAAAAGTTTCTTCTAGTTCCCTCATAAATTATAAGTATAATTTTAATAAAACACAGTGTTGCCAACTTTCCGAGAAAAAATTACAAATTTTTTTAAAAATTTATTATTATTATTTTAATTAAATTTTCGCAAAAGATTCTCCTAGTACCCACATAAATTATATAATTTAAACAAAATACGGTGTTTGCCAACTTTCCAAGAAAAAAAAATACTAAAATTTTTAAAATTTAATTTTGGCTTTACTCTTTATCCAGTTATATATATATATATATATATATATATATATATATATATATATATATATATATATATATGCTTGAAAGAATTAAACAATTTAATTATTATACAATGTTATCAATTTTCCGGAAAATTATTCAAAATTTATTATAAGCATACTGTTTGTACGATCTAAAACTAATTATCAGAATAGATTTTTTTGTACATAATAATTATAGTATTACATTTTTGAATAATGCTGCCAACTTTTAGTAAAAAAATATAAAAATTTTATTACTATTCTTTAGTATTTATGTAATAATTTTAAAGTGGTCTATATAAGGGTTTACCCATATAATCTTGTTTTAAACGATTTGATAATGGAAACTGATAAGTTAGAAACTAACTCGTATAAATTGTAAATCATTTGCTTATTCTAAAAAGAATAACTCAACATATGAACAATTGGAATTAAAATTTGTTTCAGAAATTATTCAAGTTTTATTGTAATCTACATTTCACGACCATTAAGTTGTCATTAACTGTTCTACGAAGAAATAATCATATATTTTTTTAATATAATCTCTCAGTAAGTAACTTATAATTAAAGATTTTTTCTATTTTTATTATCTATAAATCAATTGTAACAATTAGAAGAATATGGGTAAACCTACATGTAGACTACTTTAATATCATTAGTTGGGAATGGTGCATAATAATAAAATTATATATTTTCTGTGAGCACTAAAAGAATATTTTGTAAAAATTTGACTTAATTTTGGATAAATTATGTAGCCATAATTAATTTTCAATTTTTTTTATAGTTTTTCTCGAAAAGTTGGCAACAATGCATTTTAGTAAATACTAAGGAAACTTTTTATGAAAAATTAATTAATCACGGCTAAGTAAATCACGGCTAACAATAAAATTATAAACTTTTTGTGAGTACTAAAAGAATATTTTGTAAAAATTTGACTAATTTTGGATAAATACTGTAGCCATAATAGATTTTTTTTAAATTAGTAATTTTTTTTTTGGAAAGTTGGCATCACCGTATTTTACTAAAATTATATAATTTATAGCGGCACTAAGAAAATATTTCGAGAAAATTTCATTAAAATCGGATAAACAATACGGCCATTATGAATTTTTTAAAATTTTAGTAATTTTTTCTGGGAAATTAAATTAAAATTGGATAAATAATGTTGCCATTATAAATTTTCTTAAATTTATTAAAATTTTTCAGTAATTTGGACAAACTATCATTAGGAACATACAAATAGTAAAAAAATAATATTGTTCAAATACAATAAATTATTTAAAAAAATACATATTAAAAAAGTCATTGAACATAATCTTTAGTTATAATATATTGCAAAATTGCGCTGTGTACTGTTATAGTGACATAAATTTGATTCAAACATAAATATCCTATTTTACATATTATACGTTTTTTACCTAAAAGAGTCATAAATTTGTTTAATATAAAAAGTAGTTTAAAAAATGCGTAAAAGAATGATGTACATGATGTACTACACGTGCCCAACTCTGGCGTTCCTACCAAGATCCCCAATCTCCTGAAAGATGCAACTGGAACAGGAAAAGGAAGAAGAGAAAATCATTTCATACAGTTTAAACTGCCAATAGAATATTAAATAAAAAGCGACTTCGTACAGCATTCATTTATCCGTCTTCACTTGGAACAAATTGAATTACATTATATTCAATTCATCATTTAGAATATGTACTTTTGATTTCTGACAATGCAGCATGATTGTGTTGAAAAGCTAACGAAATGCTGTCCGTTTCAAGATTGCCGTGATATAATGGAAAAAGCAAATTTAAATGAGAATGATTATAGTAATATAATTAAGGTCGAAAATTGAATCAAATAACATATTTGTTTACAAATTTGAATGAGCGACCGAAGACATTTAACGTGACCATTGCAATTATTTTATTGTTGATGTACTAAGTCATGAAATATTTCATAAATAATTAAATATCCACTTAATCGCAGTGAAAATAATTAGTAAGTTTAGTAAATTTGGAAAATGACCTTCCGGGATTTGAACACGGGACCTCTTGCTTTTACGGCAAACATGCTACCCACTATACCACTAAATTTATTATACATATCATATACACAATCCATACATACATACATATACATACACAATCAGGCCATGTACCCAAAAGTGTGTGTGGCCCAAACTCTTGTCACTTTTGCTCAAACAAAAGAGATTTATTTTTACAACTTTCCTATCTCTTCTACGAAATGAATGTTTTCAAAACAAAATAAACTCATGGCGTTTTCTTTATAAAAATTATATATTTTTTACTTATAATTTGAATAATTTTAAAATGAGTGGTAGAAAAAATCATTATTCTAAGCGGTCAAAATATACTTCCAAAAAAATGAGAAAATTAATAGCGTTGAGATGGTAAGTGTGCAAATTTCTATATATTTTTCTATTTGAGTTAATATTTATGATTTTTTTTAATGCAGGAATAAAGAAAATCAAATACGAAATACCAATGCAGAGTGTAATTCAGGAAATTTAACTGGTATTTCAGTCGATTTAGTACCTGAAATAAAAGAATCTGGCCTTTATAATGACGTTGTTTCAGCACTAGACCGTATTGCACGTATTGCAAATAGCCTACTATTATATATACCGGGTGTCTACTTTTTTTTTGTTACATAGGGAATACAATGCTAAAATTTTCATTTGGTGATAAATTTTCCCCTAATTATTATAGAACAAAAGTACAAATACAAAAGTTGTTTAGAATTCAAAAATGCATCAAATGATGCCAAATTTATCAATATAGGATGTTCCGATCAAGAATTAGAAGCAAATTAAAATTTCCATTTTTGCGCTCTTTACATCAAAGTGCCATGGAAATTAAACAAATAATTTCATTTCTTCTGGAGTTTGAGTTTGACAGATCGTATTTATTTTATTGTTACGTTCTGTATTATTATCATTATTATTGAAAATAATGAATAAACTTAAGGTAAATGAAAAAGTTCAGTGCGTAAAATGGTATTTTACTGGAAATTCGATACGACGAGTAAGAGATTTATTCAGCGCTTTCTTTGAAAACCGTCCCATACCTTCCGCTATGACTATTCGTAGGATAATTAAACAATTCGAAGAAACTGGAAGTGTGTTAAAACGTTGTAAAAATTGTAGAAAAATCAACGCAGAAGATCAGGAGGAGAATTTAAATCAAAATGCAATTAAAGAAAATACATTGAATATACTTTTGTGTGTAACGGAAAACCCAAATGTTAGTGTGCGTCAACTTGGTGCTGAATTAAATTTGCATCCTTCAACAATACATAAGGTACTAAAAAATGAAAAATATCATTCTTATAAATATTCCACGCACCAAGAGATATTTGAAGCGGATAAAATGGCTAGAAGCGAATTTAGTAACATTATTATGGAAAAATCCAATTTAGACAGAAACTTCTTGAAATCTATTTGTTTTACTGACGAGTCTACGTTTACTTTACACGGCGAACCTAATACACAAAACTTTAGAATATGGAGCCAAACAAATCCTCATTTAATGGTAGCAACACGTACCCAATATCCAGAAAAAGTTAATGTATGGGCTGGAATTTTTGGCAGGTGTATAATTGGGCCATTTTTTATTGAAAATAATTTAAACAACGAAAAATATTTGGATATGTTGCAAAATCATATTGGTCCGCAGTTAGAAGAGTGTGCAACTCAAGATAATGTTGTCTGGTATCAACAAGACGGATGTCCGGCACATTACAGCTGCAACATTAAATTATATTTGGATCAATGTTTTCCAAATTCATGGATTGGTAGAGGTGGTCCAATTAATTGGCCAGCTAGATCGCCCGATTTAGCACCGTGCGATTTCTTTTTATGGCCATATTTGAAGGAGAAAATTTATAAACGACATATCAAAAATCTTGTTGATTTGAAAAATGCCATTGTTGAAGAGTGCAATAATATAACACAAACACAATTAAGCTCTGTACGTCACGAATTTTATAACAGATTAGGTTATTGTTTGGCAGTTAATGGCGATTTATTTGAACATTTAATTTAAATTGTTAGTTTCGTTTTTGTTCTCCTATATCTTGTATTCATGAATTTTTCTGTTTTATAGGTATATTGAATATTGTAATAAATAAAGAAAGTTTTACGGAGTTCAGCTATTTACTATTTATTAAACTCTTATCCGACGTTTCACTGCACAACTTACAGCATCCTCAGGGATAAGTTTAAATTATTATAATAAATATATTAGGCATAATGCCAGTCATCTAATTCAAATGTATTGTTTTTATAACTTGAAGTTAATAAATAAATTAAACAATTACTTAAAATTATAATGGAGACATTCACAATTTAAAACCACAGCTAGTACGTAGTGTACAGCCGAGTAAAATACCCTTTCATTGTAATAAATAATAAATACTTAATACTTTTTATACTTAATAGCTTTTCATTTACATTAAGTTTATTCATTATTTTCAATAATAATAATAATAATAATAATAATAATAATAATAATACAGAACGTAACAATAAAATAAATACGATCTGTCAAACTCAAACTCCAGAAGAAATGAAATTATTTGTTTAATTTCCATGGCACTTTGATGTAAAGAGCGCAAAAATGGAAATTTTAATTTGCTTCTAATTCTTGATCGGAACATCCTATATTGATAAATTTGGCATCATTTGATGCATTTTTGAATTCTAAACAACTTTTGTATTTGTACTTTTGTTCTATAATAATTAGGGGAAAATTTATCACCAAATGAAAATTTTAGCATTGTATTCCCTATGTAACAAAAAAAAAGTAGACACCCGGTATATTAGTTTTAGTGACTGATGAAGGAAATAAATTTTTTCCGAAAGCTTGCACTTTGAATTGAGTTGTTTTTATTTTTGACTGAAAATCCCACGAAACTAATAATATATATATATATATATATATATATATATATATATATAAAAATACATATATATATATATATATATATATATATAAATACATATATATATATATATAAATACATATATATATATATATATATATATATATATATATATATAAATACATATATATATATATATATATATATATTAAAAATGTAAGTATTTTTGAATTTGTTACGTCTCCCATTTTTTAAAAATGACGAGTTGCCACTGTTTAAGTTTATCTTGCACTATTTAAGGGTGAAGAGACGATGACTGCGGTGTATTGTTTACATTTGCGTTTAGTTTTTGGATAAGAGGGCTCCGCCCCTGAAGGGGCTGAAAGTGAAGGACGAGGTACGAACGTAAAAATTTTTCTAGCTCCATTCCCGCCTTAACTAACTAAAAATTAGTCAGTTTTCAATTTTTACAAATTACTCGACATAGGTAACCGCCGAATAAATAGATTTTGATGCGAGAATACTGTATGAGAAGTATTTTCATCAATTTCATATCATTTTGATATTTTTTCAGAAAACCATATTCAATATTTACGCGACAAAAAAACGTTTATTCTCTTCAAAACTACCTAATACATGTATATATTGGGGTGTACCGAAAATTTTTTATATGCAGTTTCTGATCAATCTAATGATGTATATTGCATTTCTTGCACTTCTTCATACATTTTAATAATCAAATTCAAATTTAAATAAAAATAAATAATGCAATTTTCAATTAATTTAACTGATGTTTCTTGTACCTTTAGTAACTTATACCTTTACCAATATATAAAAAAAATAAAAACAGCAATAGTTTTCTAGTTAATTTTTAATTAATAATAATAAATAATGTAGCAACAATAATTTTTTTAAAATTATAATAAATGGTTAATAATTTGGTTAAGAAAGGATAAATAATGTAGCCTTTGTAACAATTTGCTATCTTTGTGCAACTTAAGATGACAAATTATACTTCTGAGTAAATCCTTTATCTGGTTAGATAAAGTTGCACTTGGATCTTGGTTATTGAATAATTACGATAGAACATATAAAATGAAATATATATACGTATATATATATATATATATATATATATATATATATAACTTTAATAAACAAATATAATAGAAACAATTACAAAATAATTACTCATAAATTTAGCGATAAAATATGAATCCAAAATGTAACTTAAAACTGAATCATTGTTACCGTGAATGGTAACTCAACTCTGACCGTCACTTTGACCGTAACTACCCGTTGACCGTAACTAACTCAGTCTTGAAGCTAACCCCTTTTTAAGTTACATTTTGGCCATCGAACTGGACTCTGCGGGGAGGCAACGTAAACATAAATAACTAGTTCACTGTGCAATCAAACTTTGAACGTTATTTCAATATATGTTGAAATTGCTAACACTAGCTCAAAGTTCGATGCACAATAATGCTTAACAAACATTTACGTTTGTTACATCTTAATAAATTTTAAAAATTTATTATTTTTTTCCAAAAAGTGGGCAACACTGTATTTTAGTAAAATTATATAATTAAAATGGATACGAGTTCTAACTAAACCTACGTTGAAAATTTGGTGCAAATCGGATAAGAAAATCTATAAGAAAATGAAATCAAAAAATTTAAACGAGCCTGCGAACAACGTACATATATTCACCCTTATAAACTAAGTTCAGATTCGTCATCTATTGAAGGATTTCAGTATATGCATGCCTTTTATTTCTCCCTTATTCAACAAGCGGCAAAATTATTGGCGTTGCGCCAAAATTGCGTCTAAATTGGTTAGTAACGTGTTAAATTATAATCGAGGTGCTTTCATGTTGACCACTCTGATGCTAAATTTTAACGAAGATGATGATAGCAAGATCGGATGATAGTAGCAAAATTATATTATATCCAGTCAGTGAAAACGCAGTGTATAATATGCATGCTATATTGGTATGGTAACTAGTCTTTGAGCATCTACAGATATTTACGATGAAATGAATCAGTAAATTCATGAGTATTATCAGATGGTAATCAAAGATAATAAGCATTCACCTATTGATTTATCCGTAGATGTAAAATTTCATTTGGGTTGTCAATGGGAATTTGCTAAAACAAATAAGCTGCAATTTTCAAATGTGCAGTCAAAAATTGCATTCTAATGAAACAAGATTGGAAGCATATGGGTAAATGTATAGACCATTTTGACATCATCATTTGGTAACGCTGTATAACAATAAAACTATATAATTTTTATAAGCACTAAAAAAATATTTTGTAAAAATTTGACTAATTTTTAATAAATAATGTAGTCTTATAAGTTTTTAAAAACTTTAGTAATTTTTCTCTGAAGTTGATAATAATGTAGTTTACTAGATTTACGTTATTTATGTAAGTACTAGAGGAATTTTTTTCAAAAATTTGTATAAAATTGGCTAAATAATGTAGCCATAATTAATTTTTAAAATGAATTTTTTCTCAGAAATCTGCGACGCTGTATTTTACTGAAAGTTTTAATTTATGCGTGCATTATGTAGTAAAATTTTATAATTTTTATGAAAATTTTGTTAATCACGGATAACTAATGTAACAATAATAACTTTTTGAAAAATTCTAGAATTTTTTCTCGGAAAGTTGGCAACACTGGAAAAAATTTAATCCACATGCCCATTTTGGGCACTAATTGAACCTACCTTAAAAATTTGATAGAAATTGGATGAACGCTCTAGGACGAATTGCAATCACAAAATTTGTACTCTCATAAACTAAGTTCCGGTTCGTCTAATCTAGAGGCTATATGAAGGATTTCTAAATAATATTTTTTATTTTTGAAAATATTTCAGACACCGTACCGATTACTATATCACTTTTTCCTTGCAGTCAATGTGGTAAATGTGGTAGTATTTGAAAGGTATTATTAAAATGTTAAAAAATAATCGTATGTCAGCCTATTTGATTATCGAAAAAAATGTGCTAATAATCTAAGAAATTCGCATAATTAGCTTATTACCACATTTTTCTTTAATTTAAATAACTAATTCACAAAAATTTTGTTAAATTAATCCACTAAAAATTGAACAGAGCTACAAACAGAGCTGGGCAGTAGCTAGCTACTTTTATTGGTAACTGTAGCTGTAGTTGCGCTACAAAAAATTAAAGTATTTGTAGATTATAGCTTCAGGATATGTCGCAAGTAGCTTATAAATAGTAGCTAAAACATAAAGCTACTATTTGTAGCTACTTTTAATAGTTTATAGCTACTTTTATATACTTAATGACTACTTTTCGTTAACAAAGTATTTTATATGTAACTTCCTTATTTAAATTAGCAAAAAATAATCATTTGAAATTGGTAATAGATACAATATAAGAAAATAAAAATATTTTCTTTTTTGGTAAAACATTAAATAAGTCAATTATTTCATATTTTTGGCAATTCGTTTTTGGATAGTAGGCGTTTCTCACAAGAATGCTACATTTTAGCAGCCCAAGTTGATAAAATATCTTAGAACAGCCATCTACAAAATAAAAATATATAATAAAAAGTAGCTCCAAAGTTGCTTAAAAAATAGCTTTAAAAATTAGCTTAATAAGTAGCTTCAGATTTGTCAGTTACTTTTATAGTAGTTTATAGCTGTAACTATAGTTTTATGATTTTTAAAATAAATAGCTTGTAGCTACATTTATTGAATATCTTGACCAGCTCTGGCTACAAATATATTTAAAAACTATTTAACTCTTTAGTGAAAATTTTAGTGAAAATTTTATAAACCTAAACCTAAACAGAAAAAAAATTATTTATAATAATCACACAGACAAACAAAATTTGTTGTTTAATTTTCAATACAAAAAAAAAAAATTTTGAAAAAATAAATATCATTAATTGAAATTTATATTTTGTGCAAATAAATTAACTTTTATTCTCTCAAGTATACAATTTTTAACATAGAATTCTTGTTTCTATGTCCTTTTTATTTACTATACTTAAATGTCATTTGTACCTTTTTTCCTGATGAAGACGTATGTTGAATTCGTCGAAACGTCGATTATTAATAAATATTAATACAGAATTATTATTATTTTGTAAATAATGTAATTTTATTTTGTAAAATTTTTTATTTTATATATTTAGTTATTACAATTACCTTATGTTATCTATTAAATACCTACCGTAAAGAATGTAAAAATATTAGACTATTAAAAAGCAATAATCTCTGTAATGAATTATAGTGTTTCTAATATTTATTTAAATTATTTAATATTTCTAATAAACCTGTCCCGGTTACAGCTAACAACAAGATCAAAAAATTCTAACTAAAAACATCGAAGACAGCGAGAGCTAAGTAACAGCTACAAGCTATTCATTAAAAAAATTTAAGCTACAGTTACAACTATTTTTTTTCAATAGTAGCTTATATTAAAGCTACTATATAAGCTATCTACTACAAAAGTAGCTATCAAATCTTGAGCTACTTTGTATGCATGAATATTTTCGTTAAAAATAACGGTTCGTTAAAATAAAATTTTTTGTAATCCGTAAGAAATCTTTCTATGTATATTGCAACAAAATTTCTTACGAGATCCAAGAATTTTCATTTTAACGAACCTTTATTTTCAAAGAAAATGTTTATTCATACGGGCATAAGACTTCTATTTATTATTTATGCTATGGCCATAATTTGATCTAAATCAGAGACTCCCAAAATATATTCCGTGTAATTCTGGGGTACATATTCTCTCTACCCGACATGGCTAGGCGATGAACAATAATTAATATGAGTTTGTCTTGTTCCCTATTTACGACAAAACAATTTTGCTATGCATATGTTTTGACAAGGGTCTATAAAACTGTTTTCGCCTCGCCTTAATCTACTCGTAAAACTAATAATTGTATTTGAAATATTGAAGTAAAAGACGGATGACAGTTTTTCAACTAAATTTTATTTACATACTGTTTTAAAGTGATTAATTTATTCATATTATAAATTATTTAACTGATATTTTAGCTAATACTTGTAACGAAATGTTAAAATTACTTTCATTCATTTCCTACTCCTGTTGAATAATACTTTTTATAAAACATTTAAATTTTGTTAAATTATGGTAGCCAAAAATAAATAACAATATTAAATGTGATCAAGTACTTGATAACTATTTTAACGAGTATTTTATAAAATCATTTCAAAATTTATTATCTGACACAAAATAATAAAACAATATTAGATACGTAACATCACTATTTCAAATAAATGTATAAAGTCAATTTATAGTAAATCAACTGATGCATATGGCAGTGATGGTATTAATATAAACTTGTTAATGGAATGTTTAGATTTTTTCCAAAAACCAATTACATATTTGTAATAAATGACTTTAGGATTTGGTTCTGTAATGTTGGACAAACAGGTAGAATTGTTTCTAATAGATTGACAGAACATAAAATGGTAACTTGTAAACCATCCAGATAAACCTGCTACTCCACAACATGCGTTAGAAAATCATCATGATGTAAAATTCGACGATACTATAATAATTGCAAAAGCCAACAATATTAAGAGTAGATTGACAAGCGAAGCAATAGAAATTTATAAAGAAATAGATAACATCAATCATTGTCAAGGCATTGATTTAAATAAAATTTAGCTTCCTATAATTAATAATTTATAAATTTTATAATCGAGTTAAATGTATTTTGTTATCAAGAAACTTGTTTCTACGATGATTTTTAATTAAAATGTATACAAAACTAAATCCTAAGGCCTTTTAATTTATTATAATGAGTTTTGAAAGATTGTTCAATTACATAGAATTTGTATAATTTTCTGGGAGGGTACGCCGTGCGGTCGGTCTATCCTCATCGCAGATGTTTCGCCACACATCGTATATGGCATTCTCAATGCTTGGTCGCCATTCTGCATAAAACATTAAACATTTGAAAATTATAATTGATAACGAATGAAGCTGGAAACCATGCATTAACTTATTATTTTCTAAGATTGTACCATGTTACTTTATTATAAAAAGATTAAAAAATATAAGTAAACAGCTAACGTCTTAAATCAAAATTGTTATTATACATGAGATAAGTAATAAGAGTAACTGTAGATAAGCATACTCCCTAATCGATCGACAAATAGATTTTAATGCAATGTGAGAGGTATTTTTAGCATTTTAATGTTACTTCGATATTTTTAAAAAGATAAAATCCAACATTTTGCAAAAAAACATTATTAATTTTTTTCAAAGCTATCTGTGTCTGATGGTGTTATATTTTTAACAGCTATTTTTATATGCATTATATACAAGTAATGCATGTTTTTTTCTTCTCTTTATATAAGCAATGTATGTTGAAAGCGTAAGCTGTATTATTTCACCGTGATGCATAGCATCGTCGATGTGAATATTATTATTTATTTATTTAATATGTGTTTAAAAAATAATGCATTATTTAAATGTTTATTAAACAAAATGGAAAATTGAATAGACAAGACTAATTGTAAGAAACAGAAATAAAAATTGTATATTTTTCTCCAAAACTTGGCAACAATGTATAATAGTAAAATTATATAATTTTTGTGGACACTAAAATTTTTTTTTGTAAAATTTGTATTAATTTTGGATAGACGGTGAAACCAACATAAAATTTTAAAATCATTAGTAATTTTTCTCTTAGAAAGTTGGCAACGCTGTAAGACACAAACTATATACTCCTAATTTATATGGGCACTAATACATTTTTTTGTAAAAATTTGATTAATCTTGAATAAATAGTAAAGCCGGAATTAAATTTTTAATAATTTTTGTCTCGGAAAGTTGGTACCACTGTATATATTAGTAAAATTCTATAACTTATCTGAGCACTAGCATAATCTTTTTTGAAAATTTGATTAAAATTGGATAAATAATACAGACATAATAAATTTTTAAAACTTTAGTAAGTTATTTCTCAGAAATTTTACATCGCTGGAAAAATAAAACCACATAAATATTTTAGGAACTAAATAAACCTATTCGGAAAATATCATTAAAATTTAGAAGTTGATAAAATTTTGACACACGAACAAGAAAGCGAGCGAACGATACATACATATACACCCTCAGAAAATAAGTTAGATTCGTGACCTAGACGCTATATGCAGGATTTCTACACAATTTCTTTTAATTTTGAAAAATGTTACAGACACCGTAATGAACACTATACCTCTTTTCCTTTCAGTCAAAGTGATAAAAAGAGATTATTTATTTATGTCTATTAAAATTTAGTTTCGTCAGTCTCTAGATATATTTAAAAATGGCATCTAATTAATTTTAGTAACTTTCCATGGGATATCTGTACCTAGCGTAGCAACTTTAAACTAATTTTCTAATTCTAATTTTCATGCCTGTGTATTCCGTCGTATTGAAATTTGAAAAGTTTATCCCGCAACTCTGTTGAAATTCGAGAAATGCCTTGTGATTTATTTTCTACAATTTACGTGTCATGCTTATACAATGTCGATATTTGTGCCAAATACTTAAAGCCGTATATTTTAAAGCTTTTTAGGAGGTGACAAGATATATTGTACTAGTCAACAAAAATTGTTATTAACGAGTTACATATTTGTTACATTAATTGAATTGGCATATATATATATATATATATATATATATATATATATATATATATATATATATATATATATATCTTGTTTGTTTTATTTGGATTTTCTTTTCAGTGTGGCTTTGTAAAATGTATTGTAATTTGAAATTCACGTACACTGTACACAAATATTTTATACAAAGGGTTGCCTTTTATATGTTGAGATTGGGTAACCCTAGTGTTGCCATCTGGCAAATGACGTCTCTGTCGCAAAGTTTGACATTTTAAGGGTATACGTTCTTAGAACGTTTTGACGTACGAACGCTATTTGTGTTGTTTACAGTAACTTGAAGAAATTCATCTCGGCCAAAAAATTGAATTTAATCGTATAAAAATTTTCGAGTGATTATTTTTTACAACTTTCGACGCGGATTAACTCAACATCAGTGCATCGATGAACTTAATTCAACTTTTGTCGATAAAGCACCATCAAGGACTAGTGTTTATCGATAGTTTACCGAATTTAATTGTGGCCGCAGTTTGCTCAACGACGAATTTTGTGACGAATTTCTGGTCAAAATCGGTTATTGTTTTGGAAAACATTGATGCTGTGCTTGACCTGCTACTGTAAGATAGTCATGTGACATCGTGAAATTTAGATATCATTGGACATTAGTAGAAACAGCATATATTCAATATTGCATGAACATTTTGCCGTCAAAAAGATTTGTTCGCGTTGGATCCCATGTCATTTATGTACTAAAAACGTGGATTTTATTGGTCATCCGCCGTATTGTCCTGATTTGGCACCCAATGACTTCTTTTTATTCACTCACATCAAAAATAAATTGTGAGGTCAACGTTTTTCGCCATGTGAAGAAAAAGCGGTTGATGCGTTCAAAATTCATGTTTTAAAGATGCCTAAATCAGGGTGGAACAAGTGCTTCTAAAATTGGATCAAACGCATGCAAAAATGTATTGCTCTTCATGGAGAATAATTTGAAAACCAATAGATGATAAATATATGATATTGTTTTCTAATTCTGAAATATAAAAAGTAACCCTCATACAATGTAAAAAAAGTTGCGATTTTATATAAAAACCATAATAAAAAAATTAAATATTATTTAAGAAAATCGATGTATTTTCTGTAAAAATATTATAATTTTGAAATTTTAAGTAAAATAATTAATTTAACTCATTATTTGTTTTTTTTTTACCGAAAAAGTAAACTTACATAAAATATACGTATTTTATATTTATATAAGTAAAGTGAAAATTTTCCTGTGTCGTCTGTAAATTTATATATTAAACTGGTATAAATCAAATTTAATGTAAAATTATCAAATTTTTGTAACAGTGTACATCTCACTCTTTTTAAAATAATGTAATTAATATAACATACTATAATAGATTTCTTGGTTGTATGGTTACCCTAGTAAAAGTTAGCCGGGCGCGCCCGGATTGAAATCAGGGCCATTCCTAGGCGTGCCCGGGTATCGCATCTAATCGTGCGAACTCAGGTAAGTTCCGGCTAACACCCATACGGGTATGCCCAGGTGGGTAAGCTCGTATAGGCCCTACACGGGGCCTGTACGGGGATGCTATCTGGGCCCCGGCAATGTTCGTAAAGCCTCGCCCGGGGAATACTATACAAAGGCCCAGTCTTGGCAATATACGGGGCCAAGGTGGGCCCTGTCTAGGATTACACAGGTATTGCCAAGATTGGGCCTTTCCGGGTATCTCTAGTGTTAAGTTTAAATTTCGTGGTCAAACTTCAAACTCCAGAAGGGCTTAATCTGTTTCCATTGTATTTAGTTATTATTAAAAAGATTTATTTAAATGATTTTGATGGTATACGTTTGCGTGGACGTCCGATGAGTAGTTGGAGTGATATGATTGAGAGTGTTTTGCGTGAGCGAAAGTTTCCAAGTAGTAGGAATAGAAGAGCATGTATGAGAGGAATTATGAATGTGGATGAAGCGAAAGTTGCTTGTTTGGATAGGAGTGTTTGGAGGCGACTGATTTCGGAATAATGAAAAGAGTTTGTGCCCCACCCTTTTGGGTACATGGCTTGATTGTGTATGTATGTATATACTACTAATTGTTTATTCTTTTTTTTAAATACATGTAGGTAAACTAAATGTTACAAATTATTTCTATTTAAATAAATGTTTTATGATGAATATGACGAACTTGAGAAAATATAACAACTTTGCATTAAAGAGGTAATACTTATTTATAAAAAATTAATACAATGTCAATAATACAGTGGAATGCTAACGAGTGATTTTATTGTCAAATAATGATTAAATTATTAAAAACAAAGCATAGACGGCTATGATTGCGCTCAAAACTTCCTTTCATTTTGTACTATGGTGCTTAAACATTTCTTTATCATACGACGCATTAGCCTTGCGCGAGACGAACCAAGTGTGCCCGAACGTGGCCCGAACAGGCGTGGAAAAGGGCGATGCAAGCATAGTTGCAAGTAGAAAGTGGAAATCTTAAAATATAATTTAAAAAACGTACATACTTGTGAAACTAGCATCTAAAACAAATATTACTTTTTACCTAATGACTCTGGATAATAATACAGGTATTTGTAAAAGTGAGAGTTAAAAATAAAGATTTTTTAAAATTAAATTTAACAAAATCGTGTTTTTTTTTGTGTTAAATTGAGTTATGAAAGATAAGAATTCAGAAAATATTAAAAATATTATTAAATTATTGAATAATTTCATTAAATGCTATAATTGCCATAATTCAATACTACTTTATTTTACTCTTAATTCTTATCTACGATCTTTTAATATAGGGTTTTTCAACAAGGGCGGGTAGATGTTGAAATGGAATAAAACAAGCTGTGTGTGAGGTATTAACGAAATTCTTTTTTATTTTAAAGGCTCATATATGCCATTATTTATGAAATATAACATCGTTCATATGTCCGCCGCGGCTTCTCACTGTGGCTTGGATTCAAGTGGTCCAATTTTCAAGGCCTCTGTTGCATAGATCCGGCTGAATTTGAGCGATGGCATTGGTTATGTTGACTTTAAGGGCATCGGTCGATTGCGGTTTATTGGCATAGACCTGCGACTTCAGGAAACCCCACAAAAAAAAGTCTAGCGGGGTCAAATCGCACGATCTTGCTGGCCAATTTACGTCACCTCTGCGAGAGATAACCATATCCTCAAATCGTTCATGCAGAATGGCCATCGTGGCGTCCGCTGTGTGGCACGTTGCGCCGTCCTGCTGGAACCACATGTCGTTTACTTTCATATCATTCAATTTAGGTCAAAAAAAAATCGGTTATCATCATTCTGTAGAGCTCGCCGTTGACGGTGATGGCCTCACCAAGGTCGTTTTCAAAAAAGTACGGGCCAATGACGCCGACGACCCAAAATTCGCACCAAACAGTAAGGTTTTCTGGATGCATTGCCACCTGGTGAACCTCGTGTGGGTTGGCGTCGTCCCATATACGGCAATTGTGATTGTTCACATAGCCATTCATCCAAAAATGCGCCTCGTCGCTAAAGATGATTTTTTGGCCAAAATTTGTGTAATTTTGATGATAAAGTTTGATAATAAAGTTTTATCATTTGAACATGCTGCTCAATCGTGTAACTTGTCATGGTGATTTGGCATCAGTAACTGAATAATATAGAACAGATTCGACAGACACCATTAAAACAACATGGCTGCCACAGGCTGCCAATATCTACCCGCCCTTATTGAAAAATCCTATATAAGCAATTTTCAAATTTTAAACTTTGAAAACAAAACTAAATTTATTTTTTGTTTTAATTCATTCATAAATTCATTTAATTGTAAATTACAATTTAATGATTAAAACCATATTCCAAATTTTATAAAAAAACAAGATTATGGGTAAACCCATATATAGACAACTTTGACATTATCACATAAATGATAATAAATAGGAATAAAAAATATTTTCACCGAAAGTTGGCAACATTGTATTTTGCTAATATATAATATTATAGGCGCTAAGGGTATCTTCTGTAAAAATTTGATTAAAATCGGATAAATAATGTGGGCATAACAAATTTTTAGAAAATTATTAATTTATTTTTCGAAAAGTTGGCAACATCGTATTATAATAAAATTATAATTTACGTAGGCACTAGGAGAAACTTTTCTGAAAATTTGTTCAAAATTGTATAAATAATGTAGCCACAATGAATTTTTTTAAATTTTAGTAATTTTTTTCTCGATAAGTTGGCAACACTGTATTTTGTTAAAATTGCATAATTTATGCGGACACCAAAAAAATCTTCAGTGAAAATTTGATTAAAATCGGTTAAATAACGTGGTCATAATAAATTTTTTAAAATTTTAGTAATTTTTTTCTCAGAAAGTTGGCAACACTGTACTTTGTTGAAATTATCTAATTTATATAGATACCAGAAGAATCTTTTCTGAAAATTTGAACAAAATCGGTTAAACAACATGGTCGTAATAAATTTTTAAAAATTGTAGTAATTTTTTCTCGGAAAATTGGCAACACTGTATTTTATTAAAATTACGAAATTTATGTGGGCACTAGGAGAATCTTTCCTGAATATTTGATCCAAATCTGATAAATAATGTAGCCACAATGAATTTTTAAAAACTTTAGTAATTTTTTTCTCGGAAATCACTGGAAAAAACGAAAACCACTTGATTATCTTGGGTACTAGACAAATTAACCTGGAAATTTCATTAAAATCGGTTAAACCGTCTAACAGGAGTTGCGACCAGAGCCGTATTTACGCACAGGCGCATGAGGCGCAAGCTGGGGCCTCGTGGCTAAGGGGCCTCAGATTTCAAATCAGATATCAGTCACTGAAATCAATTTGAAAATTATTTTAATTTCTAGTTTCTAGTTTTAATTTACGAGTAAATTATATTTCAATACGTTTCTAATGTTGAAGTACTGGTGTTGTCATTGTCAATAAGATAATAAAAACCTGCATATTAAGTAGGATGGCTATCTGACTATTGTAACAAAAGTGACTATTTTCTATCTACCCGCTAGTTGCTACTGCTACTTGTTTTCCAAGAATTTATGCAATATTAGGTGGGAGTGCGTTATATTTCCATGACCCTGAAAATGCTTGTGCTGCGGCTGGCAATGTGCATTGTGCGCGTATTTTTAATTTCGGAAGTTTCTTTGCGTTGATATACGAGTATTCGATATAAGTTTTTATTTTTATAGTGTAATGCTGTTATAACATAAAGTAAGTATACTTTTATATATGTAAGATATAATATTAATTTAGTAATAGTACAGGTTACAGGAAATAAAGATCAAGTTAACGATGCTATGTATTTTTCAATAATTGTGGATTCTACACCCGATATAGGTAAGTCATATCGATCAATTGGTTTTAATTATACGGTATGTTACAAAACAAGATTAGAAGTATACCCATATATAGACTACTTTGACATTTCTCGGAAAGTTGGCAACACTGTATTTTAATAATATTATAATTTATGTGGGCACTAGGACTTACTTTTCTGAAAATTTGATCAAAATCGAATAAATAATGTAGCCACAATGAATTTTTTAAAAATTTTGTGATTTTTTTTCGATAAGTTGGCAACACTGTATTTTGTTAAAATTGCATAATTTATTTAGGCACTAGGAAAAACTTTTATAAAAATTTGATTAAAATCGGTTAAATAAAATGGTCATAATAAATTTTTAAAAATTTTACTAATTTTTTTCTCGGAAAGTTGGCAACACTGTATTTTGTAAAATTACATAAATTATATAAATACTAGGAGAATCTTTTGTGAAAATTTGAGTAAAATCGGTTGAATAACATGGCCATAATAAAATTTTTAAAACTTCAGTAATATTTTTCTCGGAAAGTTGGCAACACTGTATATTAATTAAATTATATAATTAATGAGAGCATTAGGAAAATCTTTTCTGAAAATTTGATCAAAATCGGATAAATAACGTAGCCAATATGAATTTTTAAAAACTTTAGTAATTTTTTTCTCGGAAAGTTGGCATCACTGGAAAAAAACAAAATCACATGACCATCTTGGGCACTAGATAAATTTATCCTAAAAATTTCATTAAAATCGGTTGAACCGTCTAGGAGGAGTTGCGATCACAAAATTTTGTCTGACGACCGAGCGAGCGAGCTGACGACGCAAATCCATACACCCACATAAACTAAGTTCAGATTCGTCATCTACAGGCTATATGAAGGATTTCTATACAATTTTTTTTTTTTTTGAAAATGTTTATTATTATTATTTCGAAAGGTTCGTGTCATAAAGTCCCAGAGCACAGCGGCCTAGTGGCCTATTGTACTGTTTGAAAATGTTACAGACACCGTACCAAACGCTATACTACTTTTTCAAAGTAGTAAAAATGTGAAATTAAAGAAAGATTTTTTGGATTTCTTCCCATAGAGCGTCATACTGCAGAATATTTAGAAAACATAATTGTAAATAAATTAACCGCGTTAACAATAAATATAAATAAATGCAGAGGCCAAAGTTACGACAATGCGGCCAATATGTCCGGAAAATACTCGGGATTGCAAACTCGAATTAAGGAACATAGTCCGACTGCATTTTTTATACCTTGCGCTGCCCATTCATTAAATTTAGTCGGGAATTACGCAACAGTCTTGTTCAACTGCTGTAAGGTATTTTGATTTTGTTGCAAAAATTTATAATTTTTTTTCTGCCTCCACAAGACGATGGAACTTATTAAGTAAAGCTACAGAAAATTTAGTCAGTGTGAAACGTATCAGTGACACTAGATGGTCTGCTAGAGCTGATGCCGTATCAGCTATAAAAAAAAAAGGATATAACAAAATAAAAGAAAGGTTACAAAATATTTCTTTATCAGAACACAAAACACCCGTGTGTCGCATGGAAGCTAAATCATTATCAAAACAGTTTGACAATTATGAAACGTCATTAATGCCTGTTTTCTGGGACAAAATACTGCAACGCTACAATTTCACAAGTAAGTCATTACAGGAGAGTAAAATATGTCTACTAAAATGTGCAAATTTATTAGAATCACTGCAACAATTTATTTTTGAAGCCAGAAATAATGTTTCAGTAGTTGAAGAGGAGGCAAAATTACTAACTGACCATGCACAATATAAAGATCAATTTAGGCGAATCAAAAAGCGGAAAGTAATGTTTGATGAAACTAAAGAAAATGACACCATTTTACATAGTAGCGAGTTATTTGTTGTAAATACTGCAAATGTAATTTGTGGCAGTCTTAATGTAGAATTAAAAAATAGAATTAAAATGTATAATAATGTGTTAGATATGTTCAATATATTTTTTAAATTTGACATGGCAATAGAAGAATTTAATAAATGTATTAAAAAAATAATAGTGGTGTATTAGGATGAGATTGATGTACATCAATTTATTTACAAAAATTTTCATTGTGGTACAAAATTAGCACATAATTAGCACAAAATTATGTCATATTTTCTTCTTAATTTTGGCGAAGTGGGGGCGCCAACCATATGGGGCTCGATAAACATTTATTTTTTTGTCATAGTGGCGACGTCTAGAAATGGTTAAAACTCAATTTTGACCTCAGATTTGTACTCAGCGAGGTGAAATACCTTTATATTTTTTCTGGCGTGATTTAGTGAAAACATTAATTTAATGAAAATATTCACTTATAAGCTCGATTATCAACATACATATGGGCTTAGAGGGGCCACTTAACCAACGAGTAAAAATGTGGGAGTATTTTTATAATTTTTTTTTACCATATTTGGAGACGATTTAAGGGGTGAGAAGAGAAAAAAAATATAATATATATATATATATATATATATATATATATATATATATATATATATATATATATATATATACATATATATACAGTAACATTACGAAATGTTTTAAAAGTAGTTTTATTTTATTCAAAAACAATTTTATAAAATTATAACATTAAGCTTATTTCTTTTATTAAAATAAAAATTATAAATATAACATATTTCAAAAAATATTAATATTAACTAGTTTATGTTTTATTTGTAATCATATCATATTTTAAAATCTGATTAAAAGTAATTTTATTTTTATTATTATTATTTTTCATATTAATAATAATATATATATATATATATATATATATATATATATATATTAAATTAAATAAATTTTCGACTAACCAAACAATCGAAATGACGTCAATAGAGAATGGCATTTATCACAGTTAATTTTAACAAAACCGTTAAAATCAAATGATATGCGACTCTTTCATGATCTTTTTTAAATAAACTTAGATAATAGTTAGCAGATAGCTTTGTTTTTACTGTAGCAATAACGACAACCAACACTATCTCTAGATGCTAAAGCTGCGCTGACAAGAAACCGGTAGAAATCGGTTAAGATCGTTTTTCTCTGCAGAATAGTCAGCAGAAATGAATACATAGTTGCAATAAATTACCACTTGGATTTCATTTGACAAATTTGCAATAAAATGAAGCACTAAATCTAAACACAGACAAACCAGAAAAATAGAACAAAAAATTCCAGCTTTATCGTACGGTGGGTTCAATGTTTCATGTTTAAATATTTTGTAATTAGAATAGTCTTCATGAAACCTATTACCGACGGTGGCAGCACCGTCTGTTATTTTTATAATTAAAATATTTTTATTTGGTTTGTGATTGTTAATATATTTATACGTTTATGTATATTTATTTACACTATGTTACAAATAATAATCTTCATGGTTTCACGGTTGATAATCTTTGAATTTATAGTTTTTTGGGCTGGTGTGCTGTGGTCGATCTATCCTTGTTGTAAACTTTTTGCCATGTAACATAGATAGCATTCTCAGTGCTCGTTGCCTTGATCATTCAGTCATCTACGATGTATGGCAAAACGAAGATAGATTGACCACAGAATATCAGCCCAAAAAATTCTATATATTCTATTGGGATCTATAATGGAGGCGTGGCCTATTCAATATGGCGGACCTAAGCGTGCACTTGTCAAAACTCAATCAAAGTGTATGGTTTCTTTTTAATTAAAAATATTATTAACTCTTGAAAAAATTTGCAAATGGGCCGGCTTAAACCCTTGTCAGAACAATTCTACACAAGCTGAGCGTATTTTAAACGCTGGACATATTATACAAAGTGAAAAATCATTAGAAAAGTGATGTGATGGCAAGATGACACTCACATCTCTGTGTTTGAAAAAGTCAAGTTTAAAAGATGTTCCACATGAAATCTCAATGACAATTGACAGAAACGGTGCGATTAAGTCTGTAGTGTGTTCCTACAAAGCTGGTTTAGGTGAAAAGTGTAAACACTGCATCGCAATCTTATTATATTATTATAGGTTAGTTGACACTTTGCACAACAGAACTTTAAATTAATCGCATATTCAAATCAGTAACATCTAGAATACAATAATGTTGCAAATATTTACACTTCTCAACTTTTCCGCAAGCTGTCACTTTTGATCGTTGACACAAGTGCACGCAGTATTTTAGTTCCTCATTTCGCCACCAGATGCCATTCAGAACATTTTAGATCCCAATATTATTCGCATTTATAAAGTGAAATTACATTGCTTTACACGGAAAATTTAAGAAAATCATGTTATTATGAGATTATGTACGTAAAAACATTTAGTTTTCTCCAATAACAATAATGTATAAATGCCTAATTAAGAAAGAATAATAAATGTAACCAATGCCGTTCCTAGGGTATAAGCTGCTCGTGTGCAAGAACAATTTTGCGGCTTTTTCTCCTACCTATTAATTGAAATTTATCTGAAATTTTTTGTTTCTTAAATAAAATTTACAAATACAAAAAATACACATTTTAGGTTTTATTAAATAAAAAAAAAATTTACATAAACTAAATACATTTTTACTAAAGATGCTAACACTATATACAAAAAGTATAAATAAATTTTGCTTTAAAATAAAAGGGCTTTAACTTGTAATTCTGTATTAATATTTATCAATAATCGACATACTCAACTAACATATTTATAAGAAAAAATGATACAAATGATATATATGATAAATAAATATATGATATATAATATATATATAAAATAAAAAATAAGTTTATATAGGTAACAAAATACAAATACGTAACTAAATCTTAAAATTTATAAATTATTAATTGAAGAAATCCAAATTTATTTATATTTTTGCCTTCAGTTTGATTGATGTTATATTTTTCTTTATAAATATCCATTGCTTCTCTTATCAATCTACTGTTTATATTGATGGGTCTTGCGATTATTGCAGTATCTTCGAATTTTACATCATAACGATTTCCTAAACCATGTTGTGCACTATCAAATTTATCTCGATGGTTTAGGTTTAGACGTATTGACATCTTATATTCTGTCAATTTAGTAGAAACAGTTCCACCTGTCTGTCCAACATAAACCTTACCACATTCACACGATGTTCTGTATATACCGTGCGTTGACTTGGAACGTCGTACATAGGGATTTAGCATGTAAAATCAGACATGTGCGATTTTCTGCTTCCCAAATTATTTTACAAAAAAAACTTTGGGATAAATGTTTTAGGAAACACTTTTTTACATGTAAATCAATAAACAAGATTTTTTTGGAACCATCTCAACGTCAGGAATTAGCCCTAAAGTTATTAAGAAATTGACTGAAAATAGCATTAGCCGTGAAATTGGTACAAAAATAAAACAAATGCTAATTGCTATATGCTATTTCACGGCTACTGCCATTTTCCAGTCAATTTCTTAACAACTTTAGACCTAATTCTTGACGTTAGGAAAGTTCCCAAAAAAATTTTAGTAATTGATTTATATGCAGAAAAGTATGCCCTAAAACATTTATCATAAGATTATTTTTGTAAAATAATTTGGAAAGTAGGAAATCGCACATGTCTGATTTTACATGCTAAATCCCTATGTACGACGGTTCAAGTTAACACACGGTATATCCAAAGATTAAAGATGAATAATATCTTTCATGCTCTTTAACATGCGTTGCAACTTCATATTTAGAAAATAAACTTTAATATTCTTTCTTGATAAAATTCTTCCTATTTTATCTGTAACATTTTTCACAAAAAGCAAAAAAAACGTAAACTATGGTTTTATTATAAAGCTAATCTTCAAAACCATTATGTCTTCTCGGTTGTATTGCTTTCTTTATAAAATAGTTATCATAACCGTTCATTAGAAATATATCTCCAACTACTGATTTAAATAAAATTTAGCTTTCTTTAATTCATAATTTATTAATTTTGTTATCTAAGTTACTTATCTGATGTTGAAAATAGGACTCGCTCAAAAAGTACAAGTCACGATTCTAATTTTCACCCAAAAATTACAAATGACGAATCTGATTTTCGTCCAAAAAGAGGCAGACTTCGTTCACAATATGTGAAAGCTGGCAACTCAAATAATTTTAACGATAAAATTTTACAAAATAATACAAATATGATTGATCGTCGAAGAAGAACTACGGGTGGTATCCAAAGTAACCACTCTGATTCTGAAAATTATAAAACTGATTTAAAATATCAGCCAAAAAGAACCAGAAATAAAATAAAATATGTCAAAAATGAATCTGATGTTGAAAATAGGACTCGCTCAAAAAGTACAAGTCACGATTCTAATTTTCACCCAAAAATTCCAAATGGCGAATCTGACTTTCGTCCAAAAAGAGGCAGAACTCGTTCACAATATGTGAAAGCTGGCAAGTCAAATAATTTTAACGCCGGCCGGCATAGCGGAGCGATTTAGGACGTGTTTCTCATTGTGTCTGAAACCGCTCGTACCTGTGCGGGCCCGGGTTCGAATCCCGCTTAGGGCATGGATGTTTGTATTGTGTTTATTTCGTTATAAAAAATATATAATAAATAGCTCCGGACCAATAGACGAAAATCTAAGGCCCAAAAATGAATAATAAAAAAATAATAATAATTTTAACGATAAAATTTTACAAAATAATACAAATATGATTGATCGTCGAAGAAGAACTACGGGTGGTATCGAAAGTAACCACTCTGATTCTGAAAATTATCAAACTGATTTAAAATATCAGCCAAAAGAACCAGAAATAAAATAAAATATGTCAAAAATGCATCTGATGTTGAAAATAAAACTCACTCAAAAAGTACAAGTCACGATTCTAATTTTCACCCAAAAATTCCATAGGACGTGTTTCTCATTGTGTCTGAAACCGCTCGTACCTGTGCGGGCCCGGGTTCGAATCCCGCTTGGGGCATGGATGTTTGTATTGTGTTTATTTCGTTATAAAAAATATATAATAAATAGCTCCGGACCAATAGACGAAAGTCTAAGGCCCAAAAATGAATTAAAAAAAAATAATAATATTAACGATACAATTTTACAAAATAATACAAATATGATTGTTCGTCGAAGAAGAACTACGGGTGGTATCGAAAGTAACCATTCTGTTTCTGAAAATTATCAAACTGATTTAAAATATCGGCCAAAAAGAACCAGAGATATAATAAATTATTTCGAAAGTGATACATCTCATATTGGAACTCGCTCAAAAAGTACAAGTCACGATTCTAATTTTCACCCAAAAATTACAAATAACGAATCTGATTTTCGTCGAAAAAGAGGCACACCTCGTTCACAATATGTCAAACCTGACAATTCAAATAATTTTAACGATAAAATTTTACAAAATAATACAAATATTAGTGTACGTCCGAAAATAACAAAAACTAGCACAAACAATGTTAAAATTTTTAAAAATTTACATATTAAAAGCGACAGTGCTGACGATAAAAATAATTCCCACAAAAAGGCACAAAATAATTCCAATTTAAATACTAGTTTACACTCAAAACGAACTAGAAATAGTATAAACTATAACGAAACTGACGATTCTGACTTGGAATCTTATTTTGACGACGAAAATCTACAAACTCAACCAAAAAGTGCTAAGAATAGCATAAAAAAAACTAAGCTTAACGACCGCATACGTTGCAAGAAATAATCAAAGACTAAACTAAGTTCAATACATTTGAAAAAATATATGATAGTTAAGACTTTTTCTCTTTTCAACGGAATTTTTGTTTTTTTTTCTATTTGATATTTCTATTTATATTTCGTACAATAATTGTGATTTTCTTTATACAGGCTGGTTCAGAATTATGTACCGTAATTGCTTAAATACTTAAATTTATAAGTTAAGACTTTTCCTCTTTTCAACGGAATTTTTTTTTTTTTTTTATTTGTTATTTCTATTTATATTTCGTACAATAATTGTGATTTTCTTTATACAGGGTGGTCCAGAATTATGTATCGTAATTGCTAGAGCTGATAGTACGTTCAAAAATAAGGGTACCTTTTTATGTACACTTTTTTCCAAAACTCAATAATAATGGAGATAGAACCCTGTAAAGGGGTGAAATAAAAACCATTTTTCAACACTTAGCACTTTAATCAAACTTAATAAAAACTTACAACTTTGTTTTTTTCTATTCCAAAGCCTACTTAACTTATTAAATGACTTTGTTACTATTACATAAAAATGCACTTTAACTTTAAATTACTCGAAAACGGTAATATTTATCGAAATGTAACAAGTGTACCTTTTTTTGCATAGAATAGTCTGGAGAATCATGTTTTTAAGAATTTTGTTTAACACGTTCGTACCTTTGTTGGGTGCCGGTTACGCGCCAGCGCGGTATTTGACTGTTTGTGTTTATATGCGTTGTATTTAGTCGGCCCCTAGCGGAAGTACATGATTACAAACCGGCAGCGAACGTGTTGGATAATTACAAATTAAAAAAAAATATAACGTAATAACTCACACGTACCCCCAAAACTACCCCTTAATCATAAGGGATGGAATAAGTGATAACATAATTTTAATTGTTCTAATTAATTCGATTTATTTACTGTAAATGCAATTTGTATCATTTTTCCTGATGAAGATGTACGTTGACAACGTCTAAAAGTCGATTATTCATCAATGTTAATGAAGAACTACAACCTTAAACCATTTTTTTGTAATATAATGAGTTCTGGAAGATTTTTTTACTCTGTTTTGGTTTGTTTAAATAGTAAAATAACTATTTACTAAAGAAACTAAAAAAATAAATAATATGCAAAGAGCTGTTCAATATCAATAAAACAATGAGATGGATGATAGTGTATGTAATCCAATTTAGTAAAGTTAATGCTAGCGAAGGTGTGGTTATAATTACTATTTGATATGCGTCGGTATCTGATAATTATTGGTTTTAAATTATTCTTGTGTGCAGTTAACATGCACACACAAGCCATTTTCTAGTTTACTAATTTTTTTTTAAATAATTGTTATAAACATTATATTAGTTTAAATCCGGTTTTTTAAACCAATTTTAAAAAACTGGTTAACCATTATTTTAGTAAAAATTTTACCAAAATACGATTTCATTTTGTTTTTTAATTTTTAATATAAATACACATATTTGCATTACCATGAAACGAATTATGCCAGTTTTTTATTTTTGTAATGAACGAGTGGAAATATAAACTAACATTTAATGAAAAATAATTTTGTTTTTCAAGCGTATCATAATATTAATATTACGTTACTATATTCCTATTTAAAAAAAGATCATAATATTACTAGCACAGTGATGATATTATTATATAGCAGTTGTGGCTATATACATTACTATATTAGAACCATACTACAAGTTCAGTTAATTGACAATTGCATTGTTTATTTTGCATGAATTTGATTATTGAAAATGTGTGAAGATGTGCTAGGAATACAGGTTGAGCAGGAATTGCATATTCGATCAAAGAAACACGGTCAAGTGTATTTAATTTGATATCTCCGAAGGGTACATTAAAAATTATTAAGTCAAGATAAATTAATTGACAATTGCATTTGTTTATTGTCGCTTGAACTTGAATTTGATTATTGAAAATGTGTGAATAAGTGCATGAAATGCAATGTATTCCGCCCAAGATGATCAGAAATTGCATATTCCAACAAAGAAAAATTAATTCTCACAAATCACACAACAAATATAAACTGTGAGTAAGATTAAAGTTACCTGGCACGTATTTTTATTTATTTTTAGTTTAGTTTCTCGTTTAGGATGCTTGAATAAAAAATCGTATATATCACTCAGAATAGACAGTTCTTTATTTCGCCCAGATTGCTGGGCCTCCGCTTTGCTTCGGCATTAAATATCTGGACTCAATATCATCAATTTTTTTCTTTTCGCGACAGAATATACTATTTTTGTCATTTTTTTCTAAAAAGAAGAAGATTATTAACATAAATAAATTTAAAAACAACTAATAATTTCAGATATTATTCACTTATTTCTAAATTTTAAATATTTCTTAATAACGCATTGTTTTCATTGATAATAATTTTCGAAATATATGCCTATCTATACCTACACCTATATATATATATATATATATATATATATATATATATATATATATATATAAATATATTTTGAAAAAATCCCATGGGTGCAGCTTATGTTTAACTTTAAATATCTCGAAAAACAGTGACTTTATCGTTACAAAGGAAGAGTATGTTTTTTACACAGCAAGTATTGGAGAATCGAAAAATTGTGCTAAAATAACAATTCCGCCAGTGGCGTAGAATTTAGGAAGAATCAACCTCTCACTTGCCCCTGTTGTACGCCACTGGCAGTAGCGAGAAACTTTTATTTAACATAATTTAGTATGGTGTACGGTACCTACATTTCCTGCCAAGTATGATAAGGATACGTCAAATAGTTTTAAAGTACTGGGCAAAAATAGTTTTTAAATTTTTATATAAAACACCCTGTAGCTCAGTAAGGAGCCACATTTTATCTCAGTGATTTGCATTAAATCTTCATATTCTGAGCCCAGGATACTTCAGTTAAAATTAGGAATAGTTATTCTGTTACAGCCTGTATACTGGGTGTCGTCCCATTTTAATCCGCCACCTGCAATAACTTTAAAATCGTGCATCGGACAAAAAAATGTTTTAGATAAAAAGTAAATGGTTTCGAGGGGGACATCTGACGCAAAGACCCTTGCCCCCTAGGGACCCCCTGGGGGGGCGGGAAAGGGGGGCAACTTTGAAATCTTAAATAGAACACCCTATTTTTATTGTAGATTCTGATAGGCCATTAAAAAGTATGTAAATTTTATTTTAAGACTTTCTGTTTATCTTTGATAGATGGCGCTGCAAACAGCATTTTTTTTCTCAGTTTATCAGTTTTCAATTTGAAAAAAAAGGTGTAACTAAGTACGATATTCAAGTTCTTTTCAGTTCTTTGGAAAGAGGGGGGGGGCAAGGGTCACTGAATCAAATATCCCCTCGAAACCATTAACTTAAAGTTATACCCCTCTAAACCATTAACTTAAAGTTAATGGTTTCGAGGAAGATATTTGATGCAGTGACCCTTGCCTCCCCTCTTCCCAAAGAACTGAAAAAATCTTGAATATCGTACTTAGTTACACTTTTTTTTTAATTAAAGATTGATAAACTGAGAAAAAAAATGCTGTTTGCAGCGCCATCTATCAAAGATAAAAAAAAAGTCTTGAAATAAAATTTACATACTTTTTAATGGCCTATCAGAATCTACAATAAAAAATAGGGTGTTCCATTTAAGATTTCAAAGTTGCCCCCCTTTTCCGCCCCTCAGGGGGTCCAGAGGGGGCAAGAGTCTTTGCATCAGATGTCCCCCTCGAAACCATTTACTTTTTATCCGAAACATTTTTTTGTCCGATGCACGATTTTAAAGTTATTGCAGGTGGCGGATTAAAATGGGACACGCAGTATATATCGCACATTGAAAACAAAAGTGACATTATACAAAAATTGTCATTTTTGACTTTTCCCAACTAGTAGGTTGTACTGCAAAAACGACACTAAATGCAATGACGCTTATTTTTCTATGTCCAGACATTGTCGCTAGATGGCGATAGTGTCACTTTATATTTACAGTGGTTGGTGCAGATTGTGAGTGCAAAAGTGACACCATATCAGTTGTGAGAAACCAGTTGTTATGTGAGGTGCACAACTTTCAGTAAAAAAGCGACATATTTTGTTTAGTGACGTGTTACAGATCCAATGTCTTCAAGAATGGCAGGTAATTTAAATTGAAAAACGACACCTTTTGTTTAGTGACACTTTTTACAGTTGTACTTTTTGATTATTCAGTAACACATTTTTAAATAAAAGGACACTATTTGCTTAGTGTCGTTTTGACGGTAATTTGTTCAGGATGTTCTTAATAATTAGTTTCTGTAAGTGTCACGTTTTGCTTTGTGACGTTTATGAAATTATTAGAATAAGTAAATTTTAGGCTAAAGTCACGTTCATAAGCATAAATGAAACAAAAATAATTATTTTTATGCTTCTAAAGTAAATATTTTTGATAAATCAGATTAATTCAGTCTTGGAATGTAGTTTCAGTTTCTTGTTATTAGTTGTTATATACGTTCCTAAAAATGATTCGGTACATTTAGTGTTCGCTAACTACATTTTTTTTTATTCTTTTAGACGTCATGTCTCGAGGCAAAAAAATATTGGCCTTACTGCAGCAAAAAAGCTGCGAAGGCGAAGAACAACTTAAGCCCAAAGGTTCCACAACTTTAGCGCCTTTAGATAAAAATGTTGTTGAAGTTGAAGATGCCTGCAATCGTGATATTGCTAAAAGCGGATTTCAGGCAGGTTTGGATTGTACAATTACTTATCCACTTACACCAAAAAAACACTGTCGAACATCAATTTCATCAAACTCCAGTACGTCGTCTTCATCATCTAGTTCGCCTGATTGTTCTTGTAGTTCTCCTTCGTCTATTTCATCAAGAGCGAGTCATCAACCAGAAGTAACAAATGATACGAATATACAGCTAGAAACTGGAGTATCAGGTGCATCTGATCAAGCTGGTACCAATGGACCGCAATGTGCCCAGGATGCTGAAAGAGTCTTTCAAACTACTTACGACATGAAATTACCTACACCAAGCGTACAGGTTTTACCACTTTCAAATGATGATGATTCTGGCGATTTTTCTCCAGATTCGGATGATGATAAAACATACCAGCCTCCACTAAAAAAAACTAGCCAAAGATTAGACTCATCGAGCTCAAATTCGTCCAATTCTAGTTCATCTGCACATTACAGTCAATCAAAAATTGTTCAGATTGATGACGGAAAAACTGATGTACCTAAAACCCGAAAAAAGCAAAAATCAATCAGACGTGCACATGTTGCACAGTCTTTAAGAAATTCGGGACAAGAATACACCTCAACATCAAAAACACAAAAGTTTATTCCAGCGCGGAAGCTTTTACCACCCTGTGGGCGTCAATGTCGGCTAAAATGCAGTGAAAAAATCTCAGAAGAAGCTCGTCAACAAATATTTAGAGATTACTGGAAAATGGGCTCTCTTGTTGGTCAAAGGGAATTTATAGCCCGTAGCATCACAGAATTAGTTCCTAGATATCAATACAAAAAACCTGATTCAAACAGACAATCCAAGCATGCATTTCATATTGCAATCGATAACACAAAAGTGAGAATCTGCAAGGTATTCTTTAAAAATACGTTGGGAATAACAGACAGGCCAATTAGAACAGTCATTGCCAAAATGAATGGACACGGTATCTTAGACGGAGAACAAAGAGGCAAGCATGGAAAACATATGAAAGTACCTGATGCTTTGCGAGATGGCGTGAAAGAGCATATCAATAGCATTCCTCGAATAGACAGTCACTATTTACGTAAACAAACAACGAAAGAATTCATCGATGGTGGCAAAACGTTGTCAGATCTATACAAGGATTATAAAGATAAATGCATACAATATAATTTGCCCTTCGTACAAAGTCATACTTACAAAAAAAATTTCAATAATAACTTTAACATTAGTTTCTTCGTGCCAAAAGAGGATCAGTGTGATCAATGCACGGTGTACAAACTAGCAGAAGAATCTAAAAGAGAAGAGTTAAATGAACCTTATACACGTCATCTTCAAGAGAAAGAGAGATGCAGGGAAGAGAAGGTAAAAGATAAAGCATTAATCAACGATGCGTTTATTGTAGCTTATTATGATTTACAAGCAGTAATGACAGTGCCAAATGGAAAAACTTCAACCTTTTACTATGCATCTAAATTGAACTGTTTCAATTTTACAATAGCGGAATTAGGTGTAGACCATACGGAATGTTATTTTTGGGACGAATCAGAAGCACAACGTGGAGCTAATGAAATCGGCACGTGTGTCTTACGGTTTTTACAAAAGAAGTCAGAATCTGCTGAGTCCAACTTAGATGTTGTCTTTTATTCGGACAATTGCTGTGGTCAGCAGAAAAATCAGTTTATGATATGCATGTATATTTACGCCGTTAGAAATCTGAAATTGAAATCAATCACACATAAATTTTTAATTCGAGGGCATACACAAAACGAGGGAGACGCTGTGCATTCTACTATTGAGAAAGAAATTAAAAAAGCATTACGATCTGGTCCCATCTATGTTCCGGCTCAATATGTAACAGCTATAAGAAATGCAAAAAAGCGCGGTCAGCCTTTTATAGTAAATGAAATGTGTCATGCCGATTTTGTTGATATCAAGAATTTAGCTTGTACGAAACTAACAAAAAGTGTTGAAGGAGACACTATTAAGCTCACAGATATTAAAGTTATTAGAATTGAGAAGGATGATTTAAATTCTATTAAAATTTTGTACAAAACATCCTACTTTGATGATTATAAAGAAATTGCTTTGCATAGAAATTTTACTCGACTTTCTTCAAAGCAACACCTGACGCCCCTATATAAAAGCAAAGTAGGGATATCCGAGAAAAAGAAAGATGCATTAAACAGGCTGTTGCAAGCAAATCTTATTCCCAGGTTCTATTTCCCGTTTTATAAAAATCTGTAATACACAGAAATAAAACAATAAATTTTGTTCACTACTATTCGTGTTTTGTGCCCAATTTATTACATTTGTGTTGTTAAAAAATGTCAAATAAACTAATTTTTGTAATATATCTGTATTACCTATTTCCACATAAAAATAAAGCATTTAGTTTATTATTCACGTCATTTTATCCACCTTAAAACATCTTCTAAAAGTGTCACTATACAATATAAACATTCTAACATCACAAATCAACAGTGACATTAAACGAAATTTAAGCTTTTTGTTGCATATTTTTCAAAAAACATACTGTTATGTTTAACTGTCCAATTAATAAATGAAATTTGAATAAATATAGTTTCTTAAAATAGCAAAATCATAACCGTAATCAACATGGTAGGTATAAAATTGCTACCTGTAAGATTCTCCTAAACTAAAAACGCATTTATTGTAAAACCAGCTTTTTTGCACAATGACACTATTGTTTTCAACGTGCGATATATATATATATATATATATATATATATATATATATATATATATTTTATTTGATTTATTTATTTCAGGTAAGCAGTCTTTTTTGACAGGATAAGGCAATTAATTTCTCATAATCCTCTTATAATAGTTGTTGTTTGTACTTTTTTATATTGCTTCATTCAATATTTCCAGTCGGGTTTGACTCTTCTTCAGGAATTTCGCACTAGGAATGAATATAATTTTGTTACATTATTTTAGATTTACAGTTATAAATACAATTATAAATACAGTTATAAAAACAGTTATAAATACAATTAAAATATTATAAGAGGATTATGAGAAATTAATTGCCTTATCCTGTCAAAAAAGACTGCTTACCTGAAATAAATAAATCAAATAAAAGTTTAAAATATCTTCAGTCGAAAAAACAAAACAAATATAATATAATATCAATTATGGGATTTTACAACGACATCAAACGTAACTACGATGAATATCTTTGTGACCTATAAAAATCATGGTCAAATTACAATTTAAAACTGGCGTCGATGAAGAATAGAAGAACTTTTCTAATGAAATGCAAACGACATCGCATTTTTCCAAAGCATATTACAAATGGAATAAAAGGAATATACAATATTTTAAATACAAATGACTCAAAAAATAATAACATTGTACTTAAATTTAACGATGAGATGAAATATAAAATACTGAAAAGAGAAATTAACATCACAAATCAAGAAGTTAGGGATCTCAATAAAAAAATAGAAAATAATATAAGACAAATACATAACACAAACTTACCGAAACATATAATTGACGAATACCAAGAAACAGTACAAAAAAAATATATAAAGGAATATAACAAAACAAAACAGAATAACATAAAAAAATTTAATGAATTACAATCGAATGTGATCAAAGAAACATACTCCACAGAAGAACAATGGATAAAGAACATAACAGGATCAGAAATCCCACAAGAAATCAATCAATTTCTATCTCTAGGACCGGATTTTAGTATAAAAACAACAAAACAAGATGTAAAAATACCTAACATTTTATCTGAAGTAGAGAATGCTATAATAAAAACAACATCAGATATGTAGTAACGTAATTAAAGCACAAGCCACTAATATAATTACAAATTATATACAATCACATGAAGAACCTGCAGATATGAATATAAAATCCTACAACAAAACTAAAAAATTCCTGAAATCTAACCCTAATTTAGTAGTGACCCGTTCAGATAAAGGAAACGTCACAGTAATAATGAAAACAGAGGACTACAATAAAATGACACAAGAGTTATTACAAGACACAAAATATTACAAAGAGATTAACACAGACAAAATCAATAGTTAACAACAGAATAGCAATAAATTAATCAAAAAATTAAAGGAAAAACATTTTATAAATGATGAAAAAGCAAAACAACTAACTAAATACAATGCAACTGAACCGAGATTTTATGCCTTACCTAAAATACATAAACCGCAACTAACAGGCAGACCTATTATTGAAAAAAGTAAAAGTATAGTTAGTAAAATACATGAAACTGTAGAATATTTACGCAGTGAAATTTAATTCGAATCAATTAAATTTTTCATCTGATATTAAAACCGAACCAATTTTAGTGATCTAAAAGATCCTTCAAAATGGTATGCTATAGAAGCTAGACCAAGTCTCATAACTTAGAATTAGGTGTAGACCATACGGAATGTTATTTTTGGGACGAATCAGAAGCACAACGTGGAGCTAATGAAATCGGCACGTGTGTCTTACGGTTTTTACAAAAGAAGTCAGAATCTGCTGAGTCCAACTTAGATGTTGTCTTTTATTCGGACAATTGCTGTGGTCAGCAGAAAAATCAGTTTATGATCTAAAAGATCCTTCAAAATGGTATGCTATAGAAGCTAGACCAAGTCTCATAACTTAGAATTAGGTGTAGACCATACGGAATGTTATTTTTGGGACGAATCAGAAGCACAACGTGGAGCTAATGAAATCGGCACGTGTGTCTTACGGTTTTTACAAAAGAAGTCAGAATCTGCTGAGTCCAACTTAGATGTTGTCTTTTATTCGGACAATTGCTGTGGTCAGCAGAAAAATCAGTTTATGATATGCATGTATATTTACGCCGTTAGAAATCTGAAATTGAAATCAATCACACATAAATTTTTAATTCGAGGGCATACACAAAACGAGGGAGACGCTGTGCATTCTACTATTGAGAAAGAAATTAAAAAAGCATTACGATCTGGTCCCATCTATGTTCCGGCTCAATATGTAACAGCTATAAGAAATGCAAAAAAGCGCGGTCAGCCTTTTATAGTAAATGAAATGTGTCATGCCGATTTTGTTGATATCAAGAATTTAGCTTGTACGAAACTAACAAAAAGTGTTGAAGGAGACACTATTAAGCTCACAGATATTAAAGTTATTAGAATTGAGAAGGATGATTTAAATTCTATTAAAATTTTGTACAAAACATCCTACTTTGATGATTATAAAGAAATTGCTTTGCATAGAAATTTTACTCGACTTTCTTCAAAGCAACACCTGACGCCCCTATATAAAAGCAAAGTAGGGATATCCGAGAAAAAGAAAGATGCATTAAACAGGCTGTTGCAAGCAAATCTTATTCCCAGGTTCTATTTCCCGTTTTATAAAAATCTGTAATACACAGAAATAAAACAATAAATTTTGTTCACTACTATTCGTGTTTTGTGCCCAATTTATTACATTTGTGTTGTTAAAAAATGTCAAATAAACTAATTTTTGTAATATATCTGTATTACCTATTTCCACATAAAAATAAAGCATTTAGTTTATTATTCACGTCATTTTACCCACCTTAAAACATCTTCTAAAAGTGTCACTATACAATATAAACATTCTAACATCACAAATCAACAGTGACATTAAACGAAATTTAAGCTTTTTGTTGCATATTTTTCAAAAAACATACTGTTATGTTTAACTGTCCAATTAATAAATGAAATTTGAATAAATATAGTTTCTTAAAATAGCAAAATCATAACCGTAATCAACATGGTAGGTATAAAATTGCTACCTGTAAGATTCTCCTAAACTAAAAACGCATTTATTGTAAAACCAGCTTTTTTGCACAATGACACTATTGTTTTCAACGTGCGATATATATATATATATATATATATATATATATATACCGGGTGTCTACTTTTTTTTTGTTACATAGGGAATACAATGCTAAAATTTTCATTTGGTGATAAATTTTCCCCTAATTATTATAGAACAAAAGTACAAATACAAAAGTTGTTTAGAATTCAAAAATGCATCAAATGATGCCAAATTTATCAATATAGGATGTTCCGATCAAGAATTAGAAGCAAATTAAAATTTCCATTTTTGCGCTCTTTACATCAAAGTGCCATGGAAATTAAACAAATAATTTCATTTCTTCTGGAGTTTGAGTTTGACAGATCGTATTTATTTTATTGTTACGTTCTGTATTATTATCATTATTATTGAAAATAATGAATAAACTTAAGGTAAATGAAAAAGTTCAGTGCGTAAAATGGTATTTTACTGGAAATTCGATACGACGAGTAAGAGATTTATTCAGCGCTTTCTTTGAAAACCGTCCCATACCTTCCGCTATGACTATTCGTAGGATAATTAAACAATTCGAAGAAACTGGAAGTGTGTTAAAACGTTGTAAAAATTGTAGAAAAATCAATGCAGAAGATCAGGAGGAGAATTTAAATCAAAATGCAATTAAAGAAAATACATTGAATATACTTTTGTGTGTAACGGAAAACCCAAATGTTAGTGTGCGTCAACTTGGTGCTGAATTAAATTTGCATCCTTCAACAATACATAAGGTACTAAAAAATGAAAAATATCATTCTTATAAATATTCCACGCACCAAGAGATATTTGAAGCGGATAAAATGGCTAGAAGCGAATTTAGTAACATTATTATGGAAAAATCCAATTTAGACAGAAACTTCTTGAAATCTATTTGTTTTACTGACGAGTCTACGTTTACTTTACACGGCGAACCTAATACACAAAACTTTAGAATATGGAGCCAAACAAATCCTCATTTAATGGTAGCAACACGTACCCAATATCCAGAAAAAGTTAATGTATGGGCTGGAATTTTTGGCAGGTGTATAATTGGGCCATTTTTTATTGAAAATAATTTAAACAACAAAAAATATTTGGATATGTTGCAAAATCATATTGGTCCGCAGTTAGAAGAGTGTGCAACTCAAGATAATGTTGTCTGGTATCAACAAGACGGATGTCCGGCACATTACAGCTGCAACATTAAATTATATTTGGATCAATGTTTTCCAAATTCATGGATTGGTAGAGGTGGTCCAATTAATTGGCCAGCTAGATCGCCCGATTTAGCACCGTGCGATTTCTTTTTATGGCCATATTTGAAGGAGAAAATTTATAAACGACATATCAAAAATCTTGTTGATTTGAAAAATGCCATTGTTGAAGAGTGCAATAATATAACACAAACACAATTAAGCTCTGTACGTCACGAATTTTATAACAGATTAGGTTATTGTTTGGCAGTTAATGGCGATTTATTTGAACATTTAATTTAAATTGTTAGTTTCGTTTTTGTTCTCCTATATCTTGTATTCATGAATTTTTCTGTTTTATAGGTATATTGAATATTGTAATAAATAAAGAAAGTTTTACGGAGTTCAGCTATTTACTATTTATTAAACTCTTATCCGACGTTTCACTGCACAACTTACAGCATCCTCAGGGATAAGTTTAAATTATTATAATAAATATATTAGGCATAATGCCAGTCATCTAATTCAAATGTATTGTTTTTATAACTTGAAGTTAATAAATAAATTAAACAATTACTTAAAATTATAATGGAGACATTCACAATTTAAAACCACAGCTAGTACGTAGTGTACAGCCGAGTAAAATACCCTTTCATTGTAATAAATAATAAATACTTAATACTTTTTATACTTAATAGCTTTTCATTTACATTAAGTTTATTCATTATTTTCAATAATAATAATAATAATAATAATAATGATAATAATACAGAACGTAACAATAAAATAAATACGATCTGTCAAACTCAAACTCCAGAAGAAATGAAATTATTTGTTTAATTTCCATGGCACTTTGATGTAAAGAGCGCAAAAATGGAAATTTTAATTTGCTTCTAATTCTTGATCGGAACATCCTATATTGATAAATTTGGCATCATTTGATGCATTTTTGAATTCTAAACAACTTTTGTATTTGTACTTTTGTTCTATAATAATTAGGGGAAAATTTATCACCAAATGAAAATTTTAGCATTGTATTCCCTATGTAACAAAAAAAAAGTAGACACCCGGTATATATATATATATATATTTTATTTGATTTATTTATTTCAGGTAAGCAGTCTTTTTTGACAGGATAAGGCAATTAATTTCTCATAATCCTCTTATAATAGTTGTTGTTTGTACTTTTTTTTATTGCTTCATTCAATATTTCCAGTCGGGTTTGACTCTTCTTCAGGAATTTCGCACTAGGAATGAATATAATTTTGTTACATTATTTTAGATTTACAGTTATAAATACAATTATAAATACAGTTATAAAAACAGTTATAAATACAATTAAAATATTATAAGAGGATTATGAGAAATTAATTGCCTTATCCTGTCAAAAAAGACTGCTTACCTGAAATAAATAAATCAAATAAAAATTTAAAATATCTTCAGTCGAAAAAACAAAACAAATATAATATAATATCAATTATGGGATTTTACAACGACATCAAACGTAACTACGATGAATATCTTTGTGACCTATAAAAATCATGGTCAAATTACAATTTAAAACTGGCGTCGATGAAGAATAGAAGAACTTTTCTAATGAAATGCAAACGACATCGCATTTTTCCAAAGCATATTACAAATGGAATAAAAGGAATATACAATATTTTAAATACAAATGACTCAAAAAATAATAACATTGTACTTAAATTTAACGATGAGATGAAATATAAAATACTGAAAAGAGAAATTAACATCACAAATCAAGAAGTTAGGGATCTCAATAAAAAAATAGAAAATAATATAAGACAAATACATAACACAAACTTACCGAAACATATAATTGACGAATACCAAGAAACAGTACAAAAAAAATATATAAAGGAATATAACAAAACAAAACAGAATAACATAAAAAAATTTAATGAATTACAATCGAATGTGATCAAAGAAACATACTCCACAGAAGAACAATGGATAAAGAACATAACAGGATCAGAAATCCCACAAGAAATCAATCAATTTCTATCTCTAGGACCGGATTTTAGTATAAAAACAACAAAACAAGATGTAAAAATACCTAACATTTTATCTGAAGTAGAGAATGCTATAATAAAAACAACATCAGATATGTAGTAACGTAATTAAAGCACAAGCCACTAATATAATTACAAATTATATACAATCACAAGAAGAACCTGCAGATATGAATATAAAATCCTACAACAAAACTAAAAAATTCCTGAAATCTAACCCTAATTTAGTAGTGACCCGTTCAGATAAAGGAAACGTCACAGTAATAATGAAAACAGAGGACTACAATAAAATGACACAAGAGTTATTACAAGACACAAAATATTACAAAGAGATTAACACAGACAAAATCAATAGTTAACAACAAAATAGCAATAAATTAATCAAAAAATTAAAGGAAAAACATTTTATAAATGATGAAAAAGCAAAACAACTAACTAAATACAATGCAACTGAACCGAGATTTTATGCCTTACCTAAAATACATAAACCGCAACTAACAGGCAGACCTATTATTGAAAAAAGTAAAAGTATAGTTAGTAAAATACATGAAACTGTAGAATATTTACGCAGTGAAATTTAATTCGAATCAATTAAATTTTTCATCTGATATTAAAACCGAACCAATTTTAGTGATCTAAAAGATCCTTCAAAATGGTATGCTATAGAAGCTAGACCAAGTCTCATAACTTAGAATTAGGTGTAGACCATACGGAATGTTATTTTTGGGACGAATCAGAAGCACAACGTGGAGCTAATGAAATCGGCACGTGTGTCTTACGGTTTTTACAAAAGAAGTCAGAATCTGCTGAGTCCAACTTAGATGTTGTCTTTTATTCGGACAATTGCTGTGGTCAGCAGAAAAATCAGTTTATGATATGCATGTATATTTACGCCGTTAGAAATCTGAAATTGAAATCAATCACACATAAATTTTTAATTCGAGGGCATACACAAAACGAGGGAGACGCTGTGCATTCTACTATTGAGAAAGAAATTAAAAAAGCATTACGATCTGGTCCCATCTATGTTCCGGCTCAATATGTAACAGCTATAAGAAATGCAAAAAAGCGCGGTCAGCCTTTTATAGTAAATGAAATGTGTCATGCCGATTTTGTTGATATCAAGAATTTAGCTTGTACGAAACTAACAAAAAGTGTTGAAGGAGACACTATTAAGCTCACAGATATTAAAGTTATTAGAATTGAGAAGGATGATTTAAATTCTATTAAAATTTTGTACAAAACATCCTACTTTGATGATTATAAAGAAATTGCTTTGCATAGAAATTTTACTCGACTTTCTTCAAAGCAACACCTGACGCCCCTATATAAAAGCAAAGTAGGGATATCCGAGAAAAAGAAAGATGCATTAAACAGGCTGTTGCAAGCAAATCTTATTCCCAGGTTCTATTTCCCGTTTTATAAAAATCTGTAATACACAGAAATAAAACAATAAATTTTGTTCACTACTATTCGTGTTTTGTGCCCAATTTATTACATTTGTGTTGTTAAAAAATGTCAAATAAACTAATTTTTGTAATATATCTGTATTACCTATTTCCACATAAAAATAAAGCATTTAGTTTATTATTCACGTCATTTTATCCACCTTAAAACATCTTCTAAAAGTGTCACTATACAATATAAACATTCTAACATCACAAATCAACAGTGACATTAAACGAAATTTAAGCTTTTTGTTGCATATTTTTCAAAAAACATACTGTTATGTTTAACTGTCCAATTAATAAATGAAATTTGAATAAATATAGTTTCTTAAAATAGCAAAATCATAACCGTAAGCCGAAGATACGGTTCTGCCTACCAGAAGTGAAGTGATGGTACAAGCCACAGCCAACGATCAATCCGGTAAAGGCCGCGTGATGATGCTAGAGCCACGCAATCACGATAAAGACTTAGGCCGGGGCATACTTATTGCCAAAGCCTTGATTAAATCCGACCAGATGATACCCATACGCATGATGAATATCAATAGCTATGAAGTATCACTAAAGAAAGGTACCACCTTGGGACTTTGTTCACCAGTGTCTTCCGTGGTGAGTCGGATTACTAACACAAGTAGTACTGACAATGGAATTCCGGAAAAACTTGCTGAATTAATTAAAACCTCATGCAAGGATCTCACGGCATCCCAGCAAGGTCAAGTCGAAAGGCTTGTGCATCAGTATCAGGATGTCTTTGAGACTGAGGACGGCCTCAAAGGAAAGACTGATATTGTCAGGCACCAGATAAATACCGGAAATGAGAAACCGATCCGACAGGCACCGCGGAGGTTACCATTGATGAAGCGTGACGAAGCCGAAGTCATCATCCGAGACATGGAACGTGACAAAGTAATTGAGCCCTCAAATAGCCCATGGGCATCACCAGTTGTCCTGGTAAAGAAGAAGGATGGGTCGACAAGATTTTGCGTCGATTACCGCCAGCTCAATAATGTCACCAAGAAGGATAGCTATCCTCTGCCCCGGATTGATGACACGTTGGACACTCTTGCCGGATCCAAAATGTTTTCTACCCTGGATCTGAAAAGTGGCTACTGGCAGGTTGAAGTAGCTCCAGAAGACCGCGACAAAACAGCGTTCAGTATTGGAACCGGGCTGTATCAGTTTACAGTCATGCCTTTTGGCCTCTGTAACGCACCGGCTACTTTTGAACGTTTAATGGAAAATGTGCTGAAGGGGCTGTCGTGGAAAACCTGTCTCGTATATCTTGACGACATAATTGTAGTCGGAAGATCCTTCGAGGACCACTTAAGTAATCTCGCAGAGGTGTTTAAACGGTTGCGTAGCGCAAATCTAAAACTAAGCCCCAAGAAGTGCCACCTTTTTCAAGCAGAGGTCCATTACCTTGGCCACATAGTGTCCCGAGAAGGAGTTGCGGTGGATCCTGAAAAGACCCAAGCAGTTAACGAATGGCCAATACCAAAGGACAAGCACGAACTAAGAAGCTTTCTCGGCTTGTGCACTTATTATCGTCGATATGTGCTGGGATTCGCCAATATCGCTAAACCACTAACACGATTAACCGAAGAGGGCCGCCAGTTCAAGTGGGACGAAGAATGTCAGAACGCCTTCAAACTACTAAAGCAGTCTTTAGTCAGCGCACCCATACTGAATTACCCTTGCCTAGACGGTCAGTTCATACTAGACACAGATGCAAGTAACGTGGGCATCGGCAAGCAACGTTATACAATCTTTAGAACTTTTTTCAGTTAATTATCTCGTCGCTTGGTAAGCACTAATTGACAGATATGAAAATAAAAACTTGATAATCAAAAAACATGTTAATGAGTTATTTAATTTAAAAAGCATGATAAGAGAATCATCTACTGAACTACGTCAACTGGTAGATACGATGCAAAAACGTTTAAGCGCGTTAAAACCATTAAACGATCCTGTAGAACATTGGGGCACAATTATCATACATTTTATTTCATCAAAACTAGATAACTATACTTTACGGGAATGGGAAAGTGTTTCACAAAAGACGGAAATTATTTAATCTGTTAAATCAAAAATGTCAGATTTTGGAAATGACAACGAAGCACGAAGATACTCAACGACAAGTACAACAAAGTAGTAGATATAAACAGGGAAAATGAATTCTAAAATCGGTTAATTGTATTGCTCAAAATCTTAATGTCCACAATGTAAAAGCTCGCACAACTTATATCAATGCAAGGAATTTTTAAAAATGTCTGTAGAAGATAGAAGAAAGGCAGTACAATCATTCAAGTTGGGCTATAATTGTTTAAAGGGAAATCATCAACAGGTTAATTGCTGATCTAGCTTATGTAAAAATTGCAACGGAAAACATCATACTTTGTTACATTTCACGAATAAAGAAAAATCCAATATAACTAATAAAGACACAGTCGTCTCAATATTAGCTAGCAAATACAAAAAAAAAAAATGGCGGCGACTGAAGTAAACTCCCTTTGTCTGCTGTGTAAAATTTCTAATAAAGAAATAAAAATAAAGTGTGCAGGGGTATGTGGTTACCCCTTTCACATTTCTTGTATTGATTTTGGAAAAAGAGAATATAATTCACTTACTATATACTCCAAAAACATCAAATATATTTGTAATAATTGTGAGTGTGTCTTATGTGATAAAAACGGTTCCTTGAGTGCTACATTCACGGACTATTCAAAATATAAGGTTATAGCTCCAGTTTTCTACAAAATGTTGAAGAAGTTTGACAAAATGATGTTGAAAATAGAGCAACTTACAAAAGAGGTAAATGATTTAAGTCACCTAAAAGTACTGTCTGATAACTCTACCAAAAGTAATATTAACTGTACGGAGATGAGTACACAAACAGAATCTTTTTCTCATAAAACTCAAGATAAACATTTTTCAAAAACTCGTTCACAATCTTTAAATGGTATTGTTAAAAGTAATAATAAAAAATGCTTCCAAATGACCTCAGCAATGACCTTGGCAATGACATACAACTGACTTACATCAAGTCTAAACCTACATCCGGCAACATCACGGAGACAAACCAAATCAAACAGGTGGCCAATACCAATATTAATAAAACCAAAAGCAACAATAACATTTCTGAAAATCTACAAAAGATGTCATTACCAGTACCTGTAACAAATAATAAAATTAACATTGTCGATAATGTTGATAATGCAATTCATAACAAAGAAGAATGGTCAACTATTGTGAAGAAAAAAAGCCAAACAAAAAATTCCAAAAGATATAGTAGGATCAAATATGTCGTGCGTTGATCTACAAGGAATCGCAAAAAAAGCTTGGTTCTTCTTAGGTAAAATCAAGCCCAATACTACTGAGAGTGATTACATAAAAAACAAACTAAATATTAATAAAATACTTTGTGAAAAATTGATTTCTAAAAGTAAAAAGTGAAAATTTATGCTTTAAAATCGGTGTTGAATTCATTCACAAAACGCAGCTTGAAAATTCAGATTTTTTGCCATCGGGAATCATTGTATGTCGCTATATTTTTAAGCAACGAGCCAGAAATAACTCAAATTCGTAAGTGTCAGCAAAAAGAAAATTGTACCCCTAATATCCTACAGCAAAAATTACGAATCTTTCACCAAAATATGCAAAGTGTCAGAAATAAAATTGAAGAATTAGAGCTACATCTCAGCGAAGAAATCTTTGATATCGTATGTTTATCAGAGCACTGGCTGACTGAAGCTGAATTACAACACTTCAAAATTAAAAACTTTACAATTGCGCAGCGTATTTACAAGGAAAAATAAAACTGGCGGTGGCGTCATTATTTTAAGTAAATCCAATATAAAAATCCATAACTGTGAATTTATAAATAGCCTATCAGTTGAAAGTGTGTGTGAGATATGTGCGGTAAAAGTTGAAATTTCGGGCAATCTACCTTCGGCAATTATATATCTTCTGGCTTGTTATCGGCCACCTGGCAGTGATATTAGTTCATTTATTAATAGTCTAGATATTGTCTTAACAACTATACAGAAAAAAGTAAATAACCCCAACATTATTTTGTGTGGTGATTTTAATACTGATTTTCTTTGTGATACAAAAAACCGTATAAATATTACAGACGTATTAAATTCATACTGCTTACATTATATTATAAACCAGGCATACAAGTTGTCTGCGGCCCGGCAAGGTTGGTAACAAAAACAAAAATAATTGTTTTTCATTTAATCTACAAAAGATTTTTCCCAAGACATCATATTTTGTTATAAGTGTCATAAATAATAATCGATAATAATAATAATAATAATAATAATAATAATAATAATAATAATGATTTTATTGCCCAACAGATATACAACCAATTAGTTTATATACATACAATAATGTTAATACATATACAAATATATTATTTGCTAACTTAATTATTTAAGTTATTAATTAATGAATATAGATTTTCGTGAAAAATATCAAAATCAGTTAAATAATTGTTAAAATTTCTGCACATTATGTTAATTATATAAAATATTTGTTCTCGAAGAATCGCAATAAAACATTACCGTAGAACGAGATAAAAGTCTTGGAACAGAAAAATTAAGTTTCTCAAGTAAGCTAGGACAGTACACCATATTGTGCAACAATTTGTACAAAATAACTAAACTAGTTTTAATTCGTCTCTGATTCAATGATTCAAAGCCAAATCTACTTAGTAACATATCATGATCAGCTCCCTGCTGTGGATATACTTTATCCATTCTAAAAGTAATACATTTCAAAAATTTTCTTTGTACTGATTCTAATTCGTATATAAAGTGATTATAAACAGGAAACCAAATCAATGATCCATATTCCAATTTGGATCGTACATAACTGTAATACAACATTTTTACCACGTCAATATCATTAAAATCTTTGGAATTTCTAATTATGAAACCTAACGCGCCTGTAGCAGATTTTATTATATTATTTATATGATTGTAAAATGTGAATTTTTTGTCAAAAGTAATACCCAAATCTTTCACAGTATTGACGCGGTTTAAAATATGTTCATTTATTTGATAATCACAAATTAGCTCCGGTTTTTTGCGTGTGTAGGATAAAATTTGGCATTTATTAACATTTAATTGCAATTTGTTTTGAATACACCAATTACTAATAATATCGAGATCATTTTGTAAGTGCAAACAATCGGTAATTGTATCAACACGCCTAAATATTTTTAGATCATCAGCAAATACTAACGTGTGAGATTGTAATTCATTACATAAATCATTTATAAATATTGCAAATAGTAAAGGAGCTATATTGGATCCTTGAGGGACCCCGGAAGTAACAGTGAAGGAGCTAGATTTATAACCATTGTAAGTTAGGAATTGATGTCTGTTTGTTAAATAAGATTCTATTAATTTGATTAAATTTTCGTGAATACCGCAGAGACCAAGCTTATTAAGTAAGAAATAAAAATCAATTTGATCAAAAGCTTTTTGTATGTCTGTATAAATACAGTCTACTTGACCTCCTCTATCAAGTACTTCTGATACATATTGTGAGAAAACTGCTAAATTGGTAATTGTTGAACGTTTCTCCATAAAACCATGCTGTTCGTTAGTTATTATGTTTTTAACCGAATTGTACAAGTGAGTGTGTAATATTATTTCGAATAATTTCGAGAAATTACAAAGAATAGACACGCCTCTATAATTTTCGATGTTAGCAGCATTCAAAATAGGACATACTCTCGCAGTTTTCCACAATACTGGAAAGTCACATGTTTTTATTATTAAATTAAATATATGACACAATGGAGAGCTTAAGGGGGGAAATACATGTAACGACCTAAAAAAATAAGGTTTTTTAAATTTTATTTTTTTTTGGCTGAATGAAAAAAGCTGCAATGCAGTAGTTTTTTTTATTCTATGTGACATATAATCAACTACACCACCAATCTTAATTGATGTCGCGTCCGCCTTGCCCGGTCGTATGGCGGGAATTCCTGGAACCGGAAAAAAATGTTTTTTTGATTTTTAGTCACTGATCATGATTCTCTGATGTATTTTGTTCTATGTGAATTCCGAAAACTACAAAAAAACAGATATTTTATCATTTTAACTCTTTGTGATTAAAAAGGTCAAATTTTCAGCATTTTTTTTTTACTTTAGACACCCGTAAAATAAAATAAAATGTTAATATTTTCGTTATATCAGAATTTCATATAGAATAAAATTCTATTTCCTTTTAAACACACAAAGTTTCAACTCATTTGTATGAAAATTGCTCGACTTATCACGCCCGCCATTTGTAAAAATACCGATTCGAGAAAAACTCTTTTAAAGTTTTAAGTAAGATATAAGATTAAACGGTAATAAACGGTTTTAAATGGTTATATCTCGATAGATAAATTTCTGATCGGTTAGTTAATTTATGTAAAAAAAAAACAAAAAAAAAATTTTTTTACATGTATTTCCCCCCTTAAGGTGGCAAAAATAGAATTTTCTTAAAAAATGGATTCGGACCAAGTTACGTGTCAATATTGGCGCGTTTTCTTGTGCTGAATTAATAGCTCAAGATTCAATCTCCTACTTCTTCACGGAAAAAAGTTGTAATAAAAAATATTTTGAGTATTTCTTTGGTTTAAGGTGCCAACAATCGAATTTGGTTAAAATGATGATTTTGACCGAGTTACGTGTCAATACTTGCGTGTTTTATAACCCCGAATGTTCTTCCCAAATTTCATAATCCTATATCTTCATTGCAAAAAGGTGTTATGAAAACCATTTTCAGAATTTATTCGGTCTAAGTTAAAACTTCTTGGATTCCGACAGCGTTACATTTCTATCCATACGCATGTATTGCCCTGATTGTAAAGCCCAAGTTTCAAGGTCCTATCTCTTCAAAATTATAAAAACAGTTTAGAATACTCGTATCGTTAAAATTCAGTTTATTTTTCGTTTTTGTTGGACGATCTGCTAAGTTGCTGACAAGATAGCCCCCGCATGTAAATAAAACAAATTACTGACAATATTTTGAGTTTTTTATGAGCAACGAGACTGATATTTTTACTGCATTATTAATCAATGAAAATCCTACTTTTGATCTGAAAGGGCCGAGAATTCATTTAGATTGTGATGTATTTTTTTGTTTCATTGTTTAGGTTATTGTTCGTATGGATTCATTCTAAAAATTAATTTAGAGTGTGATAATTCGGAAAATGTGGAATTCCAGTGCAATATTAATGTTGATTTAGGAATCTAGTTCAGCAAAAGATAGGACAATTGCTGCAGTCAAAATCTGTAGAAGATTTCTAAAGTGAGCGGGCTAATTGTTTGATGCAGTCAAGTGATAAGAAACCACCGACGCTTTACTCCGAGCTTGTTCATCGACAGGCAAAATATGAAAAAAAAAACAAAAATAGTATTTGCACCCCGACCCAATTCAATCCCCATTGATTATGAGTCACAGTCAATATGCTAACGAAATTCGTTGCATTTGTCTGAAGCTTTATATGTTGTGATGCATTGGACAAACTCACAGTCACACATTTATCAAAAGTATTCGAAAATGTACAACTCCGTGTCCATCGACGCATCTGGCGGTTTTGTAAAAAAACTGCCGACGCCTTTTAACGTATCGTGTGGACAGATATTTTTATATTAATGATCTCTTGCGACGCTGGCCAATTTAGTATTGATCAAATGTTGTCTTAACGCCATAAAACGGACCAAATTCCTTTTTTCTTAATGAATTTGCGACGAGAATGAGCACCCGTCCCAAAAGAAATCGTGATGGACCAATTACATTTTCTTTTAAATGCTGTCACTAGTGTTTATACAAATTTCAAGTATATTGAGCAATACGCCAATGCTTTATTCGATTCTGACAGTGGTGAAACGATGCCCTCCACTCTGTATTTTGGAAGTCTTATCATGTGCCGAACCAAAGCAGAAGCGGAAACCATCTTGCAAGACATATTACAGTGAAGGATCAGGGGAGCTTGAGAATGGAGAGCCTTCCAAATATGAGCTTGCAAAGAAAAGGCTGAAATATATTATTAAAGATATGTATGTGAAATTTTAATGTCAGACGGTAGATCAATAAGAAATTAAATTTTTAGAAAATATTTTTAACAACAGTGTTGCGAACTAGTAGTGTACGCCACTGTGTATTGTGTGAAGAGATGTTGAAGTCCCGAGTGTGCGCGAAGCGATACGAACGTCTCCGGGAAAAAGACGGTTGGAGAGAGAGTTGTTGTACACCGCATGTCGTGGTAGAAAGATTGAATATTGTTCACTGTAAAACTTATATACTGAATATTGTTATTTAAAACATCTAAAACTACTCTGATATTAATTTGTAACTTACTACACATCTAATAAAAGAATATAAGTTATCTGCCTGTGTTCTAAACGTTTTATAACCAAAGTCACCATAGTCGATTACAACAACAGGTATCATATTTCAAACAACAGTTATCAAAGTGGAGATATTTTTTGTGACACTTTGCAATACCTTATGGCAAATCTACGTATAATTACAATAAAGAATACAAGAAATAATTGCCATACTCTTTATACTAGAAAGTATATCCTCACTTTGCAAAACATATTGCTGAATATTCTGTCACATTTTTCTCAGTGTTTATTTACAGTTATTTCATTTTAACTACGGTTCCATTTACTATTTATAATAAATTACAATTGCATTTGTTCATATTTATTATATGTTAAGATAAAAATGAATTAACTCATTCAGTATTGTTCTTTTTTTTGGTGAAAAATTAGCTAAGAAAATTTTAACTTTCAATGACGAATGTGACAGTGATGATGAGGAATATTGGAATGCTAATGAAATTTCCGAAAATGTAAACACTAATTTGTGGTCTTCTTGGGCTGGAGTAATTAAATAGAGAGTATTGAACAGAATATAACATGAAAACACTACCGATGTCAACGGACTATATCTGCCATTGTTCGGTAACCGCTTGTTGAAAAACGTGAAACTTTCCGACTTGGACTAACGTTTTTCGAGATACCTTCGGGTATGGGAGAATGCCAGCTTACCTCGTTTACGAGCAAAAATGGTTTTCAAATTCTTAAGAAGAACGTTTTCACAAACAAGGATGCATTGCCCCTGCGTATAGATGATTTCGTTTATAAGCATCTGAAGTATATTGAAGGGAAATCCAAAAGAATCGATGCAGGTTTAATCAATGATCAACAAGGTATAATTTGGAATATATTCTTTTATAAATATGTTATGATTCATATGTTGTGTTCCTTATAGATAATCAATCGTGAATTGGATTCCATATTTGTGATTATTGTACCGCCGTATCAAAGCATTATTTTGATTACTATATCGCATATTTAAAGAAATTAATATAATAAGTCATACGTTATATCTATCATAATTATTACAGAACGTGACATTTCCTTTGAACCTCATTCTGCTTGTCCAGCTTGCTCCATTGGAGAAATTGGCCCGCAAAAAGATGTAAATTGCTCGGCACCAGTCCATCATTTGGATAAATACTCAACTCCCGTCGATGACGACGAGTAAGGATACGAGCAGAAGACGGTTTGCAAACCTTGTGCACCAAAGCAAGGTTATTTCGATTCGAGCAAATCGAATAACTATAAAATTCAGGAGTCTGCTGAGCCCTTCAATCCGACAGGTAATGTATAATTATATATTTTAATAAATTAGTAAATATATAAACTTTATTTAAATATTTCAAATATTGCAGAGGAAGGAGATATTTCATTGAATTTGCCATTTGCATGCTCAGAAGGGAATGATGGCCCACAAGAGGAAAATATGGAAATTGATGATGGGCCCCAAATGATTCAAACTGCATACGAAAATATACACTGTGTTTTCTGCAAAGTTAGAGATCCAACATATTATTCTTGTTCTGTGTGTTCTAAGAACATTCATATTATTGAGGAATGTTCTTATCTTATTGTAAGTGAAAAAGGTAAGACTCGAATTTGCACAGCCTGCAGAAAGAGTAACATGAATGTTAAAATTCCGCAAGAATCGAACAATTGCTTGACGAAAATTACATAGCAATTTTTAGCATGTTTACACCTCTGTATTATTTAACATAAACATGTTTAATAGCCAGGAATATTCGATTTAATAATATCAACTAATATTATATTTTTCATTTTGTATTTTCCGATAACGTTTGAACTATATAACAGATTTTTTTTAAATATGTGAATGTTACAGAGCGCGACGTTCCCGTTGATTGTCCAGCCTGCTCTGTCAGAGAATTAAGCTCACAAAAATGTGCGGATTGTTCTACAGCAATTCATCACTTGGAGGAATACTCAACTGCCGTCGATAATAATGAGGAAGAATATGAGCAGAAGAGGGTTTGCAAGTCCTGTGCAAAAAAACGAGGATATTCAAGATCGAACAAATCGTATAACTGTCATATTCAGAAAGAGTCGGCTGAGCCACTAAATTCGTCAGGTAACATAAATTAATACTCCTTATTTAACCATGTAAAGATCATATATACATACACTGATTTTTTTATAATAATAGTTAATAATTAATTTCAGGAAGCAAATATTTAGAAGTTTACTTATGTTCTCCTTGTGAAAAAGGTTTCGTAGAACCGCTGACATATACCGTTTGTTTTGCAAATATTTATCTTGGGGAGCAATTCTCTGTCGTTGTTATATATATATTCTTTAATTCTTATAACGCAAAAATAGAAATGTAAATTAAATATATTAAAAAAAACAACACAACAAATATGATTATAACTGGATAGATCGGAATTATATATAATAATATTTAACTTTTAACACATTTTTCATCACTAATTTTTCATTAAAATATCACATGTGTATAATTACTTATCTAATTTTTATTTGTTTGTATTTCTCATTCATATGTATTTCATGTATTGTACAAATGGTGCCATCTATTGGTTGAATATTGTACAGTTGATGTAGAGCGAGCTCAGTTGGTGAGCACCAGGCAACGTGTAAAGACGTACAGTTGTGTATCATGTTAATAACATCAGAATTCAATATAGAATTAAAGTGAATTAATAATTAAACCAGTGTCTCACTTTCTCAATAAATGTACACAATCCTACATGGTCCTTCGAGCCGGATATAATCGTCGTACGATTATAATAAAACAATAAAAATTGAAGAAATTAGAAACATAATCAACAAAGAAAACCGTTGGACAACGCATACCACAGCATAGGGCCACAGCGTGCATAGAGCACCGAACAGCGCACGAAAGGTGCCGATTACAACCGATCAACGCATACCAAAGCAGTGGGCCACAGCGTGCATATAGCACCGAACAGCGCACGAAAGGTGCCGATTACAACCGATTAACGCATGGTAAAGCAAGGCCACAGCCGCAACACAGCCGATTACAACCAATCGTTCAAAGTAAGTTTGTTTACATCTTTGTTATACCCACGTGTTTTCCTAGAATCCAAATAACTGTCATTGTTAGTTCTGTTTGTGTCAAAATGGACGATCAATTAAAACTGTTACACGTAAAGCGCGGTAGTGTCAAATCATCAATTACTAGTTTCGAAAAGATATTAAAGGAAACAAATAGAGATAATTTAACGCGAGAAAGGTATCAAAATATTAAAATTAGATTAAACAAATTAGAACAAAACTTTTCTAAATTTGACGAGATACAAAATGAAGTAGAATACATTACTAGCGATACAGATAGTTTTGAAACCGAATGTTTAGAAAGAGATAGGTTTGAGGAAGTTTATTACAATCTGACAAGCATTGCAAATGTTTTATTAAATGAATATGATAACGGTAATTGCTCTCCGGATAATGGTAGTGTAAATACACGCGTCGCAAATTCACAGTATCAAGGTCACGCCAACGCCGCGGTTGCATTACCAACCATTAATTTACCTAAGTTTGAGGGTTTGTATACAAAGTGGCACGCATTTTTTGATTCCTTTAAAACTGTAATACATGACAATAATAATTTAACGAATTCTCAAAAACTGTCTTATTTGAAATCTGCAGTCAGTGGTGAACCGTCTGATTTAATTTGTACGCTAGAAAATACTGACGAAAATTATGACATCGCGATGAATATTCTAAAGAAACGATATGAAAACATGAGACTAATTGTAGCAAATCACGTACAAACGATTTTAAATATAAATTCGGTATCTCGGGAATCTCCAACACATCTAAAATCGTTATTAAATACTTTGCAAACTCATTTGAACTGTTTAGCATCACTAAAGCAGCCTGTAGAGTCATGGAACGCGATCATGGTTCCCATAATTGTTAATAAATTCGATTCAAGAACGGAACACGATTGGGAGGCAAGGGTTAATTCTAAATATAACAGAAATGATGAAATTCCTACTTTAACCGAATTAATAGAGTTTTTAACATGTAAGCTCATGACTTTAGAATCAGTTACACGAAAACGCGAATCAAACGTAAATCAGCCTAAAACTTCGCGATCATTTTTAACAGCAAATACAAACCAGTCACCATGTATAAACTGTAAGAAAGATCATGCAATTTATCAATGTGAGTTATTCTTAAAGCTCGAAATTCAAGAGCCAAACTAGCTTGTACGCAATCTAAAAATGTTTTAATTGTCTACGCAAAGGACATGGTGTTAGCCAATGTAAATCTCATTCTACGTGTCGAACGTGTCAAAGGAAACATCATACATTGCTGCATATGTCTTATGACAAGTCTAGTAAAAATAAAGCATCCGAAATTCAAACTGAATCAGCAGAAATTAAAGGTAATTCGCCAACTACGTCATTAAATTACTCATTACAAGAAAGTAGTTCGCAAACTGTCTTATCTACAGCGGTTGTTGATGCAAGTGGCTCAGACAACACAATCCATAAAGTCAGGACGTTATTAGATAGCGGATCGCAATCGAATTTTATATCTGAAGCGCTTTGTAAAAATTTAAAGTTAAAATTAAAACCCATTAAAATGAATGTACAAGGTATCAATGAAAAATTAATTACAATAAAGCACTGTGTTGATTTAACGATTAAATCACAATACAATAATTTCAAGGTTACAATAAACTGTCTTGTGGTACCGCAAATTGCTGCTGCAATTCCTACAACCTCATTTAACAGCAATATGGTACAAATACCGTTAAATATTAAATTGGCTGATCCCAATTTCAATCAATCGGGACCAATAAATTTGCTAATAGGAGCTACTTTATTTTGGTCATTAATTTGCGTAGGGCAGGTTAAACAAAAATCTATTGTTTTCCAAAAAACTAAACTAGGTTGGATAGTATCAGGGAGAATATTTAATCAAAGTCACATACTTAACACATTAACAGCACCTAGCAGTATATCTTGTATCTCGTTAGAAAAACTCAGTCAAGATGTAGAAAAATTCTGGCAATGCGATGAATTCAAATGTAACGCTAAATCACTCTCTTCAGATGATAAGTTCTGTGAAACGTATTTTACTAAAACAACAAGTCAAAATCACAATGGTAAATTCGTAGTTAAAATCCCATTTAAATTCGATATCGATCAGTTATGTAATTCATACGAAATTGCAAGGTCGCGATTTTACTCGCTTGAAAATCGTTTTCAAATCAACAGCAAGCTACGAAAAGAATATTCTGATTTTATAAACGAGTATATTCAGTTAGATCATATGTCGAAAATAAATATAGATGACATTAAAACCGCAAAGCAATTATATTACTTACCACATCATTGTGTTGTAAAGGAAGCAAGTACGACCACAAAATTAAGAGTCGTATTTGACGCATCAGCGAAAAATCAAAGCGGGCTTTCGTTAAATGATATTCAGCACACGGGTCCAACACTACAAGACGATATGTTCTCTATAATTTCACGAATTAGATTACATAATGTCGTTTTTACAGCAGACATCGAAAAGATGTATAGGCAAATTTGACTACACCCGGATGAACGTTGCTATCAGAGAATTTTCTGGAGAGAAAATCCTACTGATGATTTGTCAATTTATGAGTTAAAAACAATAACTTACCGTACAAAATCAGCACCATATCTTGCAATACGTTGTTTAACGGAACTCGCAAATCAGTTTAAATCAAAATACCCACTAGAGGCAGCAATTATAAGACATGATTTTTATGTTGATGATGTTTTAACGGGTGCCAAAACCGTGACTGAATTAAAGACAATAAAGAATAACGTTATTAAAATTCTAAATACCGCAGGATTTAAACTACGTAAATTTAATAGTAACTTCACCGAGTTGCGCGATCAAACCTCAACCCACACGGAATCTTTACAAATTTCAGATAAGGAGCATAAGCTACTAGGCATTTGCTGGAACCCGACGCGGGATATATTTTTTTATTCATACACAAATGGTGCTAAACAAATCGAAGTAACGAAGCGAACTATATTAGCTTTGACAGCCCAATTATATGATCCTCTAGGGTTATTGGGTCCCATAATTGTTGTTGCTAAATTGATAATACAAAATCTCTGGATGCTAAACGTAACTTGGGATGAAGCTGTTCCCATGGATATATATACTAGGTGGATAAATTTTAAGGATAATTTATCTAAACTCAACACAATTAAAATACCACGACATGTCTTAGTGAATCAACCAATTCGTATAGAAATTCACGCATTCTCGGACGCCTCGCAAAGGGCTTACGGAAGCTGCGTGTATTTAAAATCCTACGATACAAATAAACATATAGTAGTAAGACTCTTGGCAGCAAAATCACGAGTATCTCCGCTAAAACACGTCTCATTACCAAGGCTAGAGTTAAATGCAGCAGTAATATCCGCACAGTTAGTACATAAATTTAAATCAATTCTAAATTTAAAAATCGACGCTGAATATTACTGGTGCGATTCTCAAATCACTTTATGTTGGATAAAGGCGAATAAAGATCGTTGGACACAGTATGTTTCAAATCGTGTAGGAATAATTCAAAATCTAACTAAATCAGAACAATGGTTTTATGTTCCGTCGAACGAAAATCCCGCGGACCTAATATCAAGAGGTACGACTCCAGAAATATTAGCAAACAAAGGTATTTGGTGGCAAGGTCCAAAGTATTTGCATGATAACGGTATTGAAAACTTCAATGTTAAAGGCAACTTAAATTTAACAGATTTGCCGGAAACAAAGCGAATTGAACATTCATTATTGGTTTGTTATAACCCTGAATTTCTAATTGAAAGATTCTCGTCTTTAGTTAAGCTAAAACGTGTAACTGCATATGTTCTAAGATTCATTAATAATTCACGAACTCAAAGGGAAAATCGTAAAACTGGTTTCTTATCGACCACTGAAGTATCAAACGCAAGTACATTGTTGATACGTATTGTACAGGAAAAATCATTTCCACAAGACTACAAAGATTTAGCAACTGGTCGCGCGGTAAGTTCGAGCAGTAAATTACTAAGTTTAGCCCCATTTATAGATGATCAAAGGGTTATTCGCGTAGGCGGTAGATTAGGTCTATCACAGTTTAATTACGACAAACGGCATCCTATAATATTACCAAAACATAATCATTTTACTAATTTATTGATCAAAGCAGAACATGAAAAGTTAATGCATGCCGGGGCAAAACTCGTACTTAATAGCGTACGCGATCGTTTTTGGCCAATATCTGGCATGAACACAACAAAAGCGGTAATACAAGCTTGTGTGACGTGTGCGAAATTCTTATCAAAACCGATAACCCCCGTCATGGGCCACTTACCCGTTGAAAGAACAATGCAAATGTATCCATTTCACTCCACCGGAGTTGATTACTGTGGACCATATGATATAAAAGCAGGTTTCGGTAGAAATACAAAGGTAATTAAATGCTACATAAGCTTATTTATTTGTTTCGCAACTAAAGCGCTCCACTTAGAACTGGTCACATCACTGACAGCAGATTCCTTTCTGGCATCGCTTAAAAGATTTATTGCTAGAAGAGGCAAACCTCTTAACATTTTTAGTGATAATGGAACAAACTTTGTTGGCGCTAATAACAAACTCTCAAACCTAAAAAACTTTTTTATTGAAAACGATGAACAAATTCAAATATTTAATACTAATTTGGGGATAAATTGGAAATTTATTCCTCCGCGATCTCCTACGTTTGGCGGACTGTGGGAAGTGGGAGTCAAAACTGTGAAATTTCACTTAAAAAGAATATTAACAAATGTTACACTAACATACGAAGAATTTTATACCGTTTTGACACAAATAGAATCTATTGTAAACTCACGACCCTTAAGCCCACTATCATCCGATCCAAATGACGTCGAAGCACTTTCCCCTGCTCATTTCTTAATCGGTCGAACATTCACCTCCATACCTGATCCTAATAGCAAAAATATGTCAAAGAACAGACTGAACAGATACCAGCTAATGCAACAATTAAACATGCACTTTTGGAATAAATGGTCCAAAGAGTATGTTAATAATTTACAACAACGAACAAAGTGGCGAGCAACAGATCGTCAAATCAAGATTGGTGATTTGGTCATAATCAAAGATGACAACATCCCTCCAGCTCAATGGCGTCTCGGACGAATACAAGAACTTCATCCTGGTAGCGATGATGTTACCAGAGTTGTTACCATCAAGTGTGCTAGTGGAATAGTGAAACGAGCTGTGAATCGCATATGTGTTTTGCCTGTGAAAATGTGAAACATGCCTTCAAATCACTATAAATAATTACCTAGATATTAGCATAATCATATTATTTGTGTTTACATGATTTTGATTTATATTTTTGCTCAGCTCTGGCGGGCAGCTATGTATAATTACTTATCTAATTTTTATTTGTTTGTATTTCTCATTCATATGTATTTCATGTATTGTACAAATGGTGCCATCTATTGGTTGAATATTGTACAGTTGATGTAGAGCGAGCTCAGTTGGTGAGCACCAGGCAACGTGTAAAGACGTACAGTTGTGTATCATGTTAATAACATCAGAATTCAATATAGAATTAAAGTGAATTAATAATTAAACCAGTGTCTCACTTTCTCAATAAATGTACAAAATCCTACAACATGAAATATTAAAAAGTTCTATTTTTGTGTTTTTTTCTTCTGGGTACCGATTCTCGAGTTATGATATATTTCGTGTGATGAGATGAAATATTTCATCTCATTTATATCTCATTTCATAGACTTTTTCACTTTTTTCATTTAACTGTATTCTCGAATGCATGTGCAATTAAAGTCGTGATATATACGGTCTTGGTCTTACATGTGAGATTTGACATGCGCGCACATTTGTTTTCTGTCAAAATTTGGCAGCTGTAATTATTTATTAATTTGTCACTGATACTCTTAAAAATGGAAAAGATAATACAATTAATAATATACAATTAAATCCTAAAGCGATACAAACAAAATACACACAAACTTTTACGCATAATGATTTTATGAAATTATGGGAAGAAATTAGCCAAAAATTAAACAGTATGGGTGGTGCAAACAAAAATGCAAAGAAATGGAAAAAGGTAAATAAATTTATTATATAAATTGACTATATTTTCTGTTAATATGTATATTTTTTTTACTGTATAGTGTTGGCAAGATTTACGTAGAAACACAAATAAAAATCATCTAATGTAAAAAGGTCTTTAAATCAAACCGGTGGAGGCCCATCTGAAGATAATAATTTATCAGATATGCAAAAAAAAGTAGTAGAACCAATTGTCAATAAGTCAATTTATGGAATTGAAAATATTTTTGAATCCAAAGTTTCATTCATTGATGAAAACAATCAAAATTTATTAAACATGAATAGTAATAATGAAAGTATCAATCCGATAAATTTTGCAATTCCTGTCATTTCTACATCTTCAAGTGATCCAGCTTTATCAGATCAACATTTATCAGCTGATTCAGTTTTATCATATACTACACCTAATTCAAGTCATGCAGTACGTCGAAGGAAACATAACAAAAATCAAACTGATGCTCCCAAAAATTCGAAATAAGCAGTAGAAAGACTTCGGAATATAGCAGATAAAAAATTCCGTTTAATAAAATGGTATTTAACAAAAAAGTTATCGTATATAAAAAGGCGTACGGAAGCAGTGGAAAAACAAACTGTAATTCAAAAGCAAATGCTAAATATTTTGAAAAAGAAATTTCTATATTATACAGGGTGTAACAGAATAACTATTCCTAATTTTAACTGGAGTATCCTGGGCTCAGAATATGAAGATTTAATGCAAATCACTTAGATAAAATGTGGCTCCTTACTGAGCTACAGGGTGTTTTATATAAAAATTTAAAAACTATTTTTGCCCAGTACTTTAACATACTAAACATACTTGGCAGGAAGTGTAGGTACCGTACACCATACTAAATTATGTTAAATAAAAGTTTCTGGCTACTGCCAGTGGCGTACAACAGGGGCAAGTGAGAGGTTGATCCTTCCTAAATTCTACGCCACTGGCGGAATTGTCATTTTGGCACAATTTTTCGATTTTCCAATACTTTCTATGTAAAAAACATACTCTTCTTTCGTAACGATAAAGTCACTAATTTTCGAGATATTTAAAGTTAAACATAACCTTCACCCTTGAGATTTTTTCAAAATTTTCTCAAAAAAATCTGAAAAAATTCAGTCAAATAGATAAAAAAATTAGCTACATAATAACTAAGTAAGTTTTTTCTCTAGCTCATTCTGGTTTGGTAGGAAAAATTATTGAAAATTAATATTTTTTGCATTTTAATTTTTTATTTTCAATAATTTTTTCTGCCAAACCAGAATGAAATACAAAAAAAAGTTACTTATTTATTATGTAGCTAATTTTTTTCTCTATTTTACTGAATTTTTTCAGATTTTTTTGAGTAAATTTTGAAAAAATCCCAATGGTTCAGCTTATGTTTAACTTTAAATATCTCAAAAAATAGTGACTTTATCGTTACGAAGAAAGAGTATGTTTTTTACACAGAAAGTATTGGTGAATTGAAAAATTGTAATAAAATGACAATTCCGCCAGTGGCGTATAATTTAGGAAGGATCAACCTCTCACTTGCCCCTGTTGTACGCCACTGGCAGTAGCCAGAAACTTTTATTTAACATAATTTAGTATGGTGTACGGTACCTACACTTCCTGCCAAGTATGTTTAGAATACGTCAAATAGTTTTAAAGTACTGGGCAAAAATCGTTTTTAAATTTTTCAATAAAACACCCTGTAGCTCAGTAAGGAACCACATTTTATCTAAGTGATTTGCGTTAAATCTTCATATTCTGAGCCCAGGATACTCCAGTTAAAATTAGGAATAGTTATTCTGTTACACCCTGTATATTTATTTAATCACATGTTCTTATATATTTTTTTGTTTGTTATAAATTTAGTATTTCTTAATTTCTAAACCAGAGAACATATTTTTTTTAATTTTTATTAGTATTTAGTATCATAATTGTTTATATAATTATAACCCAAAGTTTATAACGAAATTTTTTTTTATTGTGTTATTATGTTATAATGAAATAAAGCAAATATGTTTTTTAATTATGTAATATATGATTTTTTTTGTTTCGCAACATTAAGTAAAATATGTATTTACAATTTGTTGTCTGTTACATCGTCCCGCATTTAACAAATCATTGTTTTGATTATCGTTCGGATTACTAATAATTCCAAAATCAGTCATCTTCTGGTTGCGGATTTTCTATATGTGTATTTATGCACATGTTATGTAATACTGTACAAGCATTAATAATAGCCAATGGTTTTTCTGGAGCGTAATGTAGAACGCGATGTTTCAATAAACATCGAAATCAAGATTTTAACAGCCCATTGCATCTTTCAATGTTATTTCTTTGCTTGTCTATGGGCTATATTATAGCTTTCTTCAGGTGTGTTTGGTTCAACATTTAGAATGGGTGTTAGAAGATATGGAGTTAATGGGTAGCCAGAATCCGCTATAAAAACATGTATTTAATGAATACAAATATTATTTATAACTTTTTCAAATTACCAATAAACCACATTTCTAAATTATTGTTATATAATTGTTCCATTGCCATTTTCATGTTCGAGTTTCTCCAAATAAAAGAATCATGTTTGCTTCCTGGATATCGCGCAATGACATTCATTATTTTTGAATCACTATCGCATTTCTATAGTTAAACAAATTTAAATAAATTTTAAAAAGCAATCAATAATTTATTAACTTACTAATTGAACATTAATAGACTGGTATCCTTTCCTGTTCACAAATATATATTCTTCGTCATTTATGTATGGTGGAAAAATTGCCACATGTATACAAACCAATGCTCCAATCGTCCCAGGGAATCCATATAACATGTTTGTAAATTTGTCCAGTAATGAAAACGCAAAAACATTAGGCATTATATGGACACCAACACAAAATGAATTAAAATATAACGTTTCGAAGTTAAATATTAAAAGCCCGGTAACAAAACCTTCAATACTGTCAGTTATAGCACAAATCTTTGAACCTTTTGGTTTAATAAGTCCGTGTATTATAATTGTAAAAATATTGTTGCAAAAATTGTGGCTTGAGAAATTAGAATGGAACGACACTGTACCTAATCCTATACAAAATGAATGGGAAAGATTTTCTAATAAAATATCAAATTTAAATAATTTACGCATTCAACGTCGCGTAATTATAAACGAAGTTAAGAACATTGAAATACACGGGTTTTGCGATGCGTCTATTTACGCATATGATGCATTTACGTTCCACCAACGATTCTAATCACACGGAAACGCACTTACTGTGCGCCAAGACAAAAGTCGCGGCACTTAAAACAATAACAATTTAAATTAGAATTATGCGGTGCTTTAATATTATCCAGATTATTAAAGAAAATTCTTGAATCAATACAATTAAACGTTGGCAGTATAATTTTATGGTCAGATTCCTCAATCGTTTTAAGGCCTTAGGCCACTCTAGAACGAAAAAAAAAATGCCTTTTTTTTGGCTTAATCGATACTTTGATATGTCTAGAATAAGTTGCCATAAGTATTATAGCCGGCACGGAACTCTTTGTGCCTCAAATCTGTCTCAGCGCTCAACGACTGTTAGCGCGCTTAGAGCCCCCGCTGAGACGGCTCGCCGGGCCCCGCCTTCTTTTGTGTTTCGCTCGAGTTTGACTATCGTCGTTCTTAGGAAAACTTACCGATTATTTTCTGACGAATCAGGCTGCTCTTTTTCAACACCAGATGTCGTTACATTCGTTACATTCAGTATAACCGTTAAACAGCCACGAGTTGTTTCGTTGCAGTTCAAATCGAAGTAAATAAGATTTTGTGAGTGCAGTTGTATAAGAAACATGTCTGAAAAAGTGTACTCAAATAAAAAGGGATCGAGAGGAAATTACACCGGTTCAAAACGACCAAAAATTACAAATCGACGGCCACCAAACCGTGTCTCGTTGGAAACCTCAGATGATCAGAGCGTTGGTACCTCTGCGAAGAAATTGGAACTCGCTGAGGACTTTTACAATGTTGAAGTGAATCCTCACGTGGCATACTGTATATTGAATTTTTTGACAGTTTTCAGTGCAATTGCGGACAATGTTGTGTGTAAAACATGTAAATCAAACGTGAAATTCACTCAGAGCAGTACACGTGGTTTAGGATTCAAAGTAGTTATTTCATGTGATAACTGCGACCAAAAAACGATTCCGAATTGCCCATTCATTGGTACAGGATATGAAATAAATCGCAGAATTATTCTTGCAATGCGATTAATAGGAGTTGATCTTCACGGTATTCTAAAATTTTGTGCTTTCATGGATCTACCTCATCCGATTTTTCATTCGTTTTACAATAAACTTGTCGACAAGATTCGTAGTGCAAGTGAACTTGTTTGCAAAATGAGTATGCAAAAAGCAGCACAACAGGAAAAAGTGAGTGTTTTCGAAACAATGAAACCGGTTTGACTGTCTCAGGTGACGGGTCGTGGAGAAAACGTGGCTTTTCGTCTTTGTTCGGATTAGTGTCGCTTATCGGTTGATTTATCGGGAAAGTTATTGACATATGTGTGAAATCCAAGTACTGTAAATCGTGTGAGTTCTGGAAACGAAAAGCTGATACACAAGAATATACCGAATGGGCAGAAACACATGCGGAATCATGCCAAGCTAACCACGAGGGCTCCTCTGGTAAGATGGAATGTGATGCCGTCGTTGAAATGTTTCAGCGGTCGCAGGATCTTTATTCTGTTAATTATTCTAATTACATCGGAGATGGCGATTCGAAGACTTTCAAACATATTCTTGATGCAGACGCATACACAGATACTGTCGTCAAAAAGAAGGAATATATTGATCACGTTCAAAAAAGAATTGGCACACGTCTTCGGAATTTGAAGAAAAATACCAAAGGACTCGGAGGAAAAGGCAAGCTGACCGGAAAACTTATTGACGAATTGTCAATTTACTATGGATTAGCAATTCGTCGCAATCATGATTCGATAGAGAAAATGAGAAACGAGATTTGGGCCACATTATACCATAAAATGTCTACTGACGATAAGCCGCAACACGACAGATGTCCACCTGGTACTGATTCCTGGTGCTCGTGGCAAAAGTCAAAAGCCATGAATTCTTTAGACGAATATAAGCACAAACCTGCTCTCTCGAAACAAGTTTTTGATGCAATCAAGCCCATATACGAAGATTTAAGCAATGATGATCTCCTGAGTCGCTGTGTCGGAAGATACACACAAAACAGCAATAAAAGTTTTAATTCTGTTGTTTTGTCTTTGGCTCCAAAATCTACATCAAGTGGCAAAAATGTTTTGGACATTGCTGTACATATTGCCGTGTGCATGTTCAATGACGGCTTGATTAGCGTTATGAAGATTATGGAAGTTTTTGGCTTAGAAATCGGCACCAATTGTTACAACTTCTGCACTTCCGTTGACGCGCGCCGAATCGAGCTGTCAGACAATTCCCTGACAGAGACTGCCAAAGAAGCGCGAACGGCCCGGAGAGCTGCCAGAAAGAAACAGGATGACTCGGAGATAAATTTAGAAGGAAGATTCTATGGCGCAGGCATCGCAGACTGAAGGTAAGTAAATGCAATAATTCGATCATAAACTATAACCGTTTTTCTCGAAACCTTGGTTTTCAAACTGAGCGGACTCGTAACTTTAAGACTAATCAATGAATTGACATGAAATGTTTTGCCATCGACTTTAAATACTTTTTTCTATAGAAGTACCTGAGATTTTATTTTTAAAATGAATAGTTTTTTTTTTATAAACAATTTAATGATGGATTTTTTTTCAAACATGTCCTATTTCTTCAAATTTGAAAAATTTTCAAATCGGCTTAGTACTTCTATAGTTTAATAAGTAAAGAATAAAGCGATATTTTTTTTTGTTCTAGGTCGTTACCTGGGTGTGCACCGAGTCCGCCCGACGGACACTACATCGCCGAAGACCCCTCCGTATTATTCATATACTGGCCTTATTATTCACTCAAAGTCGATAAAAAAATTCTAAAATATACTCAAGGAGTGACTGAATAAATATATCAAAAATATTCTTCAGCAGCGTTTTATTTAAACTAGAAAAAAATTCTTGAAAAACAGCTTTTTTTCGCCGCTCTAGAGTGGCCGAAGGCTTTAAATTGGATCAGAAAACAACCAAATTTATTATCAACATTCGTGAGTAATCGAATATCAGAAATCCAAGAAATAACAAGTAACGCACAATGGCGATATGTATCAAGCGGAGATAATCAGGCAGATTTAGTCTCGCGCGGGTTATATCCACTTGAAATTATCGAATCATCAATGTGGTGGCAAGGTCCGGTTTGGTTAGAGAAGCCAGTATCCGATTGGCCAAAATATAAATTCAATATTTTAGTTGAACTTCCCGAATTGCGAAAAAGAGTTGAGTGCTTTACAACACTAGATACAAACAACAATTTCCAAGTAGAGAACTATTCAAAATTTTCGCGTGTGCAACGTATTATAGCGTATATTTTAAGATTTAAACATTAAATAGGGAGTTATCGCAAGTACAACGATAAATTTAGCGTACGTTATTTACCTACAAGCGAAAGAATGCGCATGCGCATGGATTTAGCGTACGGTAAAGAAATAACCGCGGTCCGCTATTTTCGCAAAATAGCGGAGCATTCTCTCATATGTTATTTCGAGTGGTGATGTTATGTTCTTGTGTTTATAAACTTGTTATTTTATGCAGTTAGGTTAAGTTGTTGTGAAATAAATATAATAGAGATTTTATGGAACAGCAACAACAAATCCTGATAATTTTAATAAATCAGCTCAATTCCAATAAAAACTAATGTATATATATATATATATATATATATATATATATATATAAAATTGTTTTTTTCTTGAATAAATACTTGTAACAAACCTATATTAAATTATTAGATTACATTTAGATATTCCTCCAATTTTAGCGTAATGTAAAATATCGGCGTGCGATAACTCTAAAGTGTCATTTACCATACAAATTAAATAACGTATAAAGTCACGTGATTTTAGCGTTAACGGAACTTTAACGTTGTGTTTGCGATAACTCTCTATTGTCAAAATAGATTAAGTAAACGTACCAATGCAATTTCAGTGCAGGAATTAAACGACGCAAAATTAAAACTAATAATTATGTCTCAACGGGACATTAGTCTTTTGCAAAAACACAAAACTTTAAACAACAAAAGCAAATTATGCAAACTAAATCCGTTTATTGATGAATTCGGAGTATTATGTGTAGGCGGTCGTTTAAATTATTCAGCATTTACTTATGAGAAAAAACACCCCGCTATTTCAGATAGTAAAGGTCACATTACAAAGCCATTATTTGAAAGCGAAATTCGTAAGTTATTACACGCTGGTCCGCAATTATTGCTAGCTACTATTCGTGGAAATTATTGGCCGCTGGGTGGACGAACTTTAGCTAGGAAAACTGTTCATAATTGTGTCACGTGTTACAGATTTAAACCTAATGTTCTAAAGCCATTAATGGGTAATTTACCAAAGGAAAGGCTGGAACAGAGTTATCCATTTTATGTAACGGGCGTAGACTACGCTGGACCTATATTAATTAAAGACCGAAAAGGTCGCGGCTGTAAAACTACGAAAGGTTATATATGTATTTTTATTTGCTTTGCCGTGAAAGCTATTCACATTAAGCTTGTCACAGATTTAACTAGAGATGCATTCATTTCGGCTTTGAAACGTTTTATCGCACGACGAGGCAAACCGGTAAAAATAGTTTCAGACAATGGAACAAATTTTGTTGCTGCTGATGGAATTGCCTGTCAAAATTTTTTTATTTATTCATAATTTAATCAAATGGGGAATTCTGGTGGACAACGGGTTTGAAGTTGGCAGCGGCCCAGTCCGACTGTGGTGGTCTTTCTTGTCAAATGAACGTGTATCAACGCATTGTATTTTTCTATTATTTTTACAATATATTTTGCTTTCGAAGGTTTAAATAAAAGTGTGTCGTTATTTTTGTGGCGTGTACCAATATCCCTCCATCAACTGGAGGCAGAGCGTAGTTAGATCAACACGCCACGAGGTTCACCAAGTGAGGTTAAGACGAAAAGTAAATCATGGCTGAGGCGGCATCCCTCGCGACTTCAAGAATAGAGCATTTAACCAACAACAACTATGCTTTGTGGAGCATGCGACCGCATTGATAAAAGCGAAGCATGTGTATGAAGATATCATTGTTGGAAACGAGCCCGTGCAAGTTGAAGGTAACGCGCAATCGATCGCAAGCTGGAATGATTGGTCCAAGAAAAATGACGAGGTATGTGCCATGATTATTTTAACTTTGTCAGCAGAGCAAGCGATGACTCGTCGCGGAATCACGAAAGCAAAAGAGTTGTGGGGCCTACTGTTGAAACGTCGGCATGAGGGAGCCGAGCGACAAAGAAAGATACAGTTAAAGATAAAGTTAGCACGAATTGAAAAACAAGAAAAAGAAAGTATTGATGAATATCTGACTAGAGCGCAATCCTTTGCAACCGAAATCGCAGAATTAGGTACAAATATCGATGAAGGTGAATTGGTTAGCTACATTACAGAAGGACTGTCAAATAAATACAGTGAGGTGGCAACTGCGATTTCGTCAAATCCTGACATGTCGTATGAAGTTATGAGAGATACCCTGTTGAGATTCGAAAGGAAATACGATAAAGGTGACAATGTTGAAAATGCAAAGGCATTTAAGGTTAAAGAACAGTGAAAAGATTGCTGTTTTAATTGTGGCAAACATGGCCACTACGCTCGCGATTGTTGGAGTAAAGCAAAATCCCAAGGCGGCGCAAAGAATGGAAACGGAAAATTTCATATTATTTTGTCAAAAAAACATTAAAGATGATCAATGTAAAAAAATTGAACATCTAACTGTGTCTTAGAACAGACTCACTGATTATTCGTTGAATGATACAGTAAAGTTTTTTGAGCGCTCCGCATTTTGGTTTATAACTCTGGACATTTTTCGTTTTAAATCGCGATTTTTGGTACAGTTGTGTGTTTAGTGTTTTCGTATAATCTGTAAAAGTTTTGGTGTCCTGCGTCCTGTGGTTTCCCTGCTGTGCGTGTTTTTCGGTAGTGTCAAGTGCTGTCAAATCTCCGTTGTTTTCGATTGTTTTCTTCGTTTAACTGAAGGTACAATTCTCTTCCACATTCTATTTAAGAACTATATCCTTGCGGATAGGAATTCTCTATTTTTTTTCTCTGGTTTTTTGACAATTTAAATTCTTTTTAATTTCTACGTTAAATTTCAAATTATCCTTTTTTTGTTTTATCTTTCGTCCTGGTAGCCCTATCAGGACGAAATTTACATTCTCCAGTTCGTGGAATCAAGGCGCGTCTTTTGATACCTTTCGCAAGGCTGTAGGACTTCCGGTGCGGAAGTTTTATTAATTAAATTTGGTTTTTAACCAGTTTGTTTTGGAACTTTCCGACCATAGATGTGGAATTTCATAGATGTCTCTCGCAAAAAGCGACCATAGAGGTTACTTTTTTTTGAAGTCGTCTTTTTAACTTCGTTTTTTTTTTCTCTCGGTCTTTTCGGGAAATTCTTTCACCTTCGCCTATGTGGGACAGTCCTCCACTGTCCTGCACATCGCGAACAGGTTCTAACCTGTTACTCAAGATTTGACATTGCTGGGACTGCTGGTAGCGTGTCCCTTGTGGAATCCACTATTGTTGGACAATTGCGGAATCGCTCAAAGTACTTGTTCTGTGCCGGTCAGGTTAACTGAACCGGATCGACGATAAGTCGTAATCTTATTGCTGACGTGGCATAAGTTCAAGCCGCGGACGTGTAAAAACTATTAGTTTAAGAAGGAAAATCACATATTGTTTGAGGCCTTTCCGGCCAAGATCGGCCCCACAACAGGTGCGTCGGTGCTGTTAGCATGTCTAACAGGCAGCGTGACACCTCGAGGGCGCGGGGTAGGGGGAGCGCGTCGGTTTCGGGCGTAGGTCTCGAAGGGGGGCGGGGGGTCGGTCGCGCGACTCTTCGGCAGCCGGTAGTAGGAGGAGTTCGATCTCCTATGCGCAGAAGAGGCCCCGGACGGATGACGACAGCCGCAGCGAGATAACTCGGCTGGCGGAATTACAAGAGCGGCTCCGCAAATTCACGGCGGCTAAAATGACGAAAACGGTGACGGACCACTTGTATGAATACATAAGTGAGTATGATATGTTGGTAATGGAATTGGTTGCGGACAGAGAGAGGTTGCAAGGACAGTTGAACGAATACCGCGAGCAAAGTATGTTAGGTGTGATGCAGGCATGTGCGAAAATGGCCGAGATGCAGATGCGGATGAGGAATCCAGAAGAACGAATGGAAATGGATGAGAATGTTGGTGTAAATGTTGATGAGGGTGCACGGAAGGAGGCGGGGCCTCGGCCAAAGCCTAGGCCGAGGACTTTCGCAGTTGTTGTGAAAGGTGGTGAGAATGATAGCAGTGAGAAAGTGAAGGAGAAGGTGCTAAAGGAGGTGCAGCCTAATGTAAAAGGTGTGAATGTGAAAGCAATACGGAAGATAAAGAATGGTGGTATTGCGATCGAAACGGTGAATGAACGTGGAATGAATGAGCTGAAGGAACATCCGGCCTTCGGTGAGTGTGGACTCAGAGTGAATGAGGCGAGAAAAATTGGACCGAAAATGATCATTTATGACGTGCCAAAAGAAATGACTGGGGAAAAATTAATGAGTGAATTGTACGAAAGGAATTTGGAGACAGTGATTTCCAAAGAAGAAATGAAAGAAAGAGTGCGAGTGGTGTATCGACGTGGCAAGCAGGAGAGTAAGGTGGAGAATGTCATCGTTGAAGTGCCACTCGGAGTGCAAGAGCATTTGGAACGAACGGGACGGATATATGTGGAATGGTACGCGTTTAAAGTGAGGAAGTATGAGTTGGTTCAGAGGTGTTTTGGATGTATGGGATTTGGACATAGGATAAATGAATGTAATGTGAAAGGGCTTCTGTGCAAAAGATGCGGAGAGAGTGGGCATCTGCAGAAGGACTGCAAGAATGATGTGTGTTGCAGAAACTGCAAGCTGGTCAAGTTGGATGCTTGTCACAGTGTGATGTCTGAGGAGTGCCCCTATTACAAGAGGATGGCTGAGAGAATGAAGGAACGAATGACATAATGGATGAATGCATAAAGATCTTACAGCTGAATTGTGGAAGGGGATATGAGTGTATGCTTGATGTTCGAGAATGTATGAGAGAGAACGGGATACATGTGGCTCTTTTACAGGAGCCATATGTTGCTCATGGGCAGGTTTGCGGTCTGGATGATATGCGAGTGTACTCCTGTGGTGCGGGTGCAAAATGTGCGATTGTAATAAACTGTGTAGCTGATGTAGTGTGTATGAGAGAACTTACGGATGAGGTGGGTGTATGCGTTGCAGTGGATGGGGTGTTCGGGTGTATGTGGTTTGTTTCTATGTACTGCCCGGGCACGGCGGATCTGGACCCGAGACTTGTATACATGGATCGGGTGTTAGCGAAGAGTGAACGGAATGTGGTGTTGTTCGGTATGGATGCGAATGCTGTGTCTGCATTGTGGCATAGTAAGATATGCCACAGATACCAGGATAATGAGGAACGTGGACGAGTGTTTGAAGAATATGTGGTGAGTAAACAATTGAAAATAGTGAATGAAGCGAGTGAATGGTACACCTTCAGTAGCAGTAATGGACAGAGTGATATTGATTTAACATTGATGAATAGGGAAGCGAATGCGGAGACTGTATGGCGTGTGATGCCCGAGTGGAGTGTGAGTGACCATAATGCTATTCTGATAACGTGTAAGACTGATGTGGACAGGGTAGCAATACCCTGTAGGAGTAAATGGAAAGTAAATGATGTTGACTGGGAGAGTTTTAATAGGCAATTGCAGTATGAGATGAGTGAGACTGGCTTGAGTGAATTCAAAAAAATGGATGCAAATAGCATGGTTGAATGTCTTACAAATGCGGTGAACAACACCTCGGAGAGAATGCTGAAGAAGAGAGGAGCAGCTCCAAAACGGAACAGATGGTGGACACCGGAGCTTGGGGACCTGAGGGCGCAGTCCAGGAGAGCTAGGAAGAAATACCAGAGCGCCAGGTGCAGGAACTGTCCTGACACTGTGCGACTCAACCAAGAGTACCGCACTGCTAACTCCACGTATAAGTGTAGAATGAAAGAAGTGAAAATGGCTAAATGGAGAGAGACTGTGAAAGAGTGTGGAAATGAAGATCCCTGGGGTGATGTAAACAAGGTATGTAAGGGAGCGAGAAAGAGAACTGAAATTAGTTCGTTGAGAGTGAATGATGAGCTGAAAACTGAATGGAGAGAATGCATAGAAGTATTAATGGGGGAATTCTTTCCTGATGCACCTGCTCTGACGAATGAACCGACTGGGGTATGGATGAGTGCGATGAACGAGGATGAATGCGAATTCACTGAAAGTGAGGTGGATGCTGCGGTCCGGAGGACTAGAAGGAAGAGGTCTCCTGGCCTGGACGGGCTTCAGCCAGAGATTGTCTTGAATGTATGGAAAGCTGTGCCTGAATATATGATGTGCTTGTATAATTGCTGTTTGCGAGAGGGTACCTTTCCAATTGAATGGAAGAGGGCTGAGCTATGTGTGTTGCTCAAGCCTGGCGTGAGAGTGAGAGAGAACGTGCGATCCTATCGACCGATATGTCTGCTGCCTGTGTTCGGGAAGATATTGGAACGAATGATGGTAGAACGGTTGAATGCTAGAGTGGCAGAGCTGATGAATGAGAGACAGTATGGGTTCCGAATTGGCAGGTCCACCGCGGATGCATGGTACAGAATAAATGGTTTTTTGAGGGAGACGCGCTCCGGCTATGTGCTTGGGGTGTTTGTTGACTTCAAAGGCGCATTTGATAATCTCAGTTGGCATGTTGTGCTTGAGAAACTAGTGAATGTGCAGTGTAGCGAATGGAAACTATGGGCGAGCTATTTCAGCGAGCGTAAAATTTGTATGAAAGGCGTGATGGAAGAGGTATGGAAGGACGTACAAAGAGGATGTCCTCAGGGATCAGTTTCGGGCCCAGTGATTTGGAATCTGATGATGGATGAATTGCTGAATGAGCTGAGTGCATGCGGGCATGAAGTGGTAGCGTATGCGGACGACCTGCTGCTGCTAATAAACGGGGACAGCAGGAAGGCAGTTGAAAGAGGTGCGGCGTGTGCACTGGCGCATGTGGGCGCATGGGGTGCGAGAGTAGGAGTAAGTATGAATAAGGAGAAAACTGTATGTATGCTGTTGAAAGGATGCTTGTCCATGAACAGAAAGCCTACGATTCGCGCGAATGGAAGGCCTATCAAGTATGTGAATGAGACGAAATATTTGGGTGTGTGTCTGGGAGAGAGAATGAGTTTCAGGCCACACTTGCGGGCCTTGCGGTCTAGGGCTGCTGGGTTCGTGGGGTGCCTGCAACGTGTAGTGAATGACGAATGGGGCCTTAGGAAGAAAGCTGTGCGTACGATATACGATGGAGCGATTGTTGCATGCCTGGCGTATGCATCTGTGCCTATGTGTGAAGCTGTAAGATTTCAGTATGTAAGGGATGGCTTGGCTACTTGTCAGAGAGTGATACTGAGTGCGTGTCTGAGTGTGTGCAGAACAGTTTCGACTGATGCCATGTGTGTATTGATGGGTGTGTTGCCCTTGGACCTCGAGTTTGTTAAGCGAGCTACGCTGTACAAGGTGAGGAAGGGGCCTTGGGGCCCGACGATCCGGTGCAGGCGGAAGAGATCCAGGGCATGGGGAAAAAGAAATGTGTGGAACTGCTGAATGAAAGAGTGCAGGAGCGGCATCAGTCCAGATGGGATGAAAGCACGAAGGGACTAGTGACGTATGAGTTTATCCCGAATGTAAGTTTTGCAAGGAAGAATGCGTGGTTTGATTTTGGAATGAGTGTGGGGTACGTCATGACTGGTCACGGTAGCATGAATGACTATTTGTATGAGAAAGGCAGAAGTGGAACGCGTGAGTGTGTATGCGGGTGCGAACGCGAAAGTTGGCGGCACATCCTGTTTGAATGCGAGTTGTATGAAGACATACGCGAATGGGATAAATGGAAGGTTGTGCGAACGGGCGAATGCAGTGAGTGGCGTGTGGATGAGCTGGTTACGAATGAGGAAAGTTTCAATTCTGTGTATGAATTTGCGAGACTGGCGTTTGCAAGGAGGCATGAATTGTTAGAGGAATGAATGCAGGTATGAATGGTCTGCAGCCAGTTCCGGATGTGTGAGTTGTAGTGGTGTGTGCATGTATTTTATGCATTGTATACGTGTATGAATTCTGTGTATGTATGTACTCGTGTGTCACGGAAGGGCCGCGGAGGGTTCACGCTGGGATTCGGGAGTCGGCGCGGGGTCGTGGCGGACCGGGCGGTTCGGGCGTGACGGCGCGGGTCTTCTACGCAAGGAAGTTACTGGCGGTCTAAAAGTGCGGGACTCCTCCGGGTGGCGGCGTTGCTGGTCGGTCGTGCTGGCTGGTGCGTCGTTCTCCTGGGGGGGGATCTTTTAGCACCGATTCCGATCCAGTGCTTTTGGTGAGTAGCGACACCACGTACCCTAGCCGGGCTACCAGTACCAAGTGTGCAAGCACTACACTGGGAGTACACCTCTTCGGGGGTTGTGCGAACATCGGACCAGAGATGTAATCTGGTACTACGGGCCCACCAGCTACCCGCTGGTGGGGGTTGAGGTTGGATTCGTAGTGGCAGTGGTTGGCCAAATGCTGGCTAGGGAGGGGTGTAGTAACTCCTCGTGAGTTCAATCCTCTCCTGGCGTGTGAGTTGCGTCTACAACTCGGGTACTGACCTGTCAGAGTCAGTAGGGAATGGATAGTACCCGCTTCTATCAGTAAGAGCTGGAGGACTTGCATCCAGAAGGCTGACACTGGCAGGAGAGGGATATGTCAGTGTCTCTCTCTGCGCTGATTTGGCGTATCCAAATCACGTGCCCATGTGGGCCGTCTGGGTAGGGCGAAAGCTAGGTACCGGACGTAAAACTTCATCGTCGTGTGTCTTAGAACAAAACGCAAAAATGGTATGATATCCGATTTGTCAGAATTACAGCTGTAGACGGAAGTTTGGTAGAAACGTTATTGGGAGCGTATAAATTTCCTCAAACAGAACCCACATTGAAAAGACAAAAATTTGAAAACTTTGTTTTAAATAAAGTAGAAAAAATAATGAAAATAAAAATTCAAAAAACCGGAATAATAATCTCATCTTTATATCCGATATTTGGAGCATCGCCAGATGGAATAACTGATCAATATTGTATTGAAATGAAATGTCCTACTTCAGAAAAGTCCTATGAAAATTATATTCAAAATGGAAAAGTTTGCAGTAAACCATGGGCTCAACTGCAACTACAAATGTTATTGTCCAATAAAAAAATATGATTTATTTTGTGTTGCATCTCCCGGTTTTGAAAAGGACAAGAAAGTTGAAATTATTAAGCTGGAGTTGGATGAAAAAGCATGTAAAGAAATTATGGCATAAGCTGTAAAATTCTGGAAATCAATAATATATCTAAAATTAATAAACGAATAATTTATATATAATTTTGTTTTTTAATATTTTGTAAAAAAATATCACATTAAATTATTTTATTTAGTATAAATGTAAATAAACTATTAGTGAAATATTTGTAATATAATTTGTGTATTTAAATCAATTAAATTAATATAATTTATATAAATATAAATTACAATTTTTATTTTAATAATAATTTAATTTTTAATTTTAATTTTAATAAATTTTAATTAATATAAATCAATTTTTTAACATTTTATTAATGGACCTTGTACATTAATTATGTCACACACAATTATAATAATGCAATCAAGTAATGGTATTAAACTGGAATGTATACAAGCGTGCGGAGCTAACATATCGAATTCACGTAGTCTACGGATTACTCTTTCAATGTGTATTCGTAATGCTGCTATTCTTTTACTTTGTAAGACATCTGCTCTTGTCATTTTGTCTCTTGCGGATACAGATAGTGGTCTATTTTTAAAACCTCTGTCTGCCATCACCATACAATTATGAAGCAGCGTATTAATATATTCACTTTGTTCCACAATCTTCTTATCCGAGGCTCTACCACCATACCCTACGGATATAAAATTTACTAGTCCGAAAGGCGTTGACGAAATTAAATATTTTATTGTATTGCACTTTTTGTAATGACTCCAAATTTGAGCTTGATGAGTTGCATTTGTAGGTTGTTCAATTTGAATTTCTAAACAATCTATTATCGACTGTACATTTTTATATCTCGAGATAAATTGGGTGGGTAAATTTAATTTTATTATATATTCTTCAGGCCAATGTATAAATCCCTGCAATACAGACGCAATTTACCAACATTAGATAGTCGGTTTGCAAAAAGGAGAAATTATCAAATAATTTGAACCCCTTTTTTCATTTGTTTTTAATTTGAAAAGAAAATTGTATTATTTTTGTAATAAAATTGAATAAATGTAAATTGTTAATATTGAATTTGTGGTATTGAATTAGTAAATGTTCTGCTAACTTTTGATTTATCTAGTCCGAAATCAATACCTAAACAAATATACGGGTCATTCAATCTAATTTTTTTTAAACAAATCATAATATTTCTTTGTGACAGTTTAGTCTCTTTGCACAAAAAATATATTAAAAAATATTCACTTTCTGGTATACCTAAATAAAATCTACAATTGTTAAATCTAAAATCATGTTTTTTTCAGTTATATTTGTTACTTCTGCTTCGGCAGTTGATCTAGATGTTGATATCGAATATTTTGAAGTAATATCGTCACAGGACGCTGTAGAAGATGATGGAGAATGAAAGGAGAACCGTTTACTGTGCGCAAAAATAATGTACCCTGACAAAGATTTGTGTGAACACTGCATTCTGATGTTAGAGGACGTACATTTACTGCTCTGGTTTTTGTAATTTTGTGAAGATTGGTTTGACAAGCTTTTGATATCATGCGTATTGAAGAAATTTCTAATGTATTTTCAGTAACATCGAATATTTGTTGTTGATTTAAATGAGTTTCAGGTACACTTGCAAGATTAGGACTATCTTCACTAGTTGATTGCTTAGGTGTATTTCCAAAACTTGATTCAGTAACATAAAAAGTTAAACATTTTCTTGTTTGTGATTTGAAAGCTGCAATATTTTCAATTTTTCTTTTTTTTGATGATGGTGATAATTGAGATTCGTCTGTTATCTCTGCTTTTGGTGAATAAATATATTTATGAGGAACGACATCTTTCTTCAAAGACAATTTCTGTCCGATCGTTTTATATTTTATCCAATTTTCTGCATCATTTTCTAACTAGAAGTGTTAAAATATTAATAATGAAATTATTTCATTAGTTAATTTACTTACATCAAAATGATCTTCACAACAATGTATAAATGTGGATGGAACTGGATTAATACGTTCTTGATATACTGTATCAAACCATATTTTTCATTTCTCAACATTCGTTGGTACCGCAATAAATATTTTATTTGGGGCTACATATGAATTATTATTGCAAGATAGCACAAAACAATATTTACCAACCATAATATGAATTGTAACTTCAAAATTATGTCAAAATATAAACAAAACATTACGGTGACATGTGAGCGATAGAGATAAATATAGATATCTGACAATAGATTGTCCTTGTCTAATCTGAAAAAGTTTGACGTCATAAGCGTTGTGGAGATTCTGTGGCGCGTAAAAAACGCTATTTTTCCTAATTTAAAAAAAAAACTGTAATCATTTTTGAATTAAAAAAATCTGTTTTGGCCTTGTTTTTATATAATCTTTTAATTGTAGCAAGTACGCTCATGGAATTTGTAATTCGGTGGTGGTGGCAGGAGAGGGGGAAAACGACCCTAGCGCAGGCCGCCTTGTTGGCGGGAACAGCAGTAGAGCATGAGCTGTCGAACGCGCGTGTTGTGTTCGGTAACGCTATAGCGGTTAGACTACGGAGAGTATAGTATGGTATGAGCTGGGATACGCGCGCGTTGTGTTTGTCGTGCGTTGGCGGTTATATTACTGAGCGTAACAGTTAGTTGTGGCAGTTATATTACTGAGTGTAATAGTTAGTTGTGGCAGTTATATTACTGAGTGTAATAGTTATAGTTTAGTGCTGGTAGAAATTACCGTGAGTGATTGTTAAATCGGTACACGTTACATTGGTGGCACGCGGTGTGATAAATTAGTAGCCAAATAAAATAACTTTAAAAAAATTAAAATTTTACATGTTGAACAAAAAGACAAAAAATTAAGTTTATTAGAATCACTTGAGATAAATAAAGCAAAAAAATCAAAGAAAAATATTGTAAACGAAAATGTAGATGCATTCAATACACCACTTATAAATATAAATTTTTCCCCAGAACTCAATAACCCACACCATTAGTTTTATTACTACCTACCTTTCTCGCAATCCCATTTAATTGCAATCTTTACTTATGGTACCTCAAATAACAATTATAATTTATGTTATCTTATTATAAACATTCCAGGTAGTCCATTTACAAAGACTTGTATATCTTGTAAATTATTTTGTGTTAAACCACCTTAATTTATTTTAATATTAATTTTGTTACTCTGTAAAAATCCAGAACTTCCCCACCACTTTAGAAATGTATAAATAGGAACATTTATCAGTTTGAATAAAGTTTTCCAAACTCTTGACAATAACCGAAAGATTGAAACAATCGTCGAGTAAAATATACTTTTAGTGAAACAAACCAAGTGTTTTATTCCGGTTACCTCCGGTTCATACCTACGTTATATTAAATAACTTTATGTTATTGAAACATTGTTGCGCCTGTGTTATTGCGTTACGTAGCGACGGCCGGCTAGCGGTTAGTCAGCCTGTCTGTTCGCGTTTGCTTGCCGCGCCCTGTACCCCGGAGCCGTATCACGGGTTGTTTTGGCGGGAAATTCCACAGCGTCTAGCGTCAGGATTACGAGCGTAACGTTGAAATATTACAAAGTAAATAAGTGCATACGTAGTAAACGAGTTACGGCTACGGGAAAGACTAAAATACCGGTGTATTGTTAATATTTAATCGTAGGATTACGTACAAAATTTGGGGTGTGACAATAATTTAGTAAAAATAAATGAAATACAGTGTTCGAAATTTTGTGCGGGAAACTGGGGAGATTGGCTAGAAGCATTTGAGGCTTTTGCATTAGTGAAACAATGGGACGATAACAAAAAGTTGGCGATATTGCCATTCTATTTAGAAGGACCAGCGCAACAAGTGTTACGCAATTTGAACATAGCTCAACGGGCAAACTGGGCTGCGTTATGCGGTGCACTAGCAAACATTTTTAAAAGTGACAGTGATGATGCAGAAACTCGTTTTAAAGACAGGAAACAGGCGAAACTTTAGCCATGTTCGCGGCATCACTCAAATTTCTTGGGAATGTGGCATTTGCAGAGTACAGCAGTACGATACGAGAAAAGCTATTATTAATACAATTTCTTTTAGGAATTGATCGGAAAGTGGCAGAAGAAGCTGCTCGACAAAACCCTGCGACATTAGCGGACGCACTAACGAGTGCACAGACGGCACTGTAAATTAAACAAACTTTAAGCGAAATTCGAAATCAACCAAAGAAACAAAACACAAATCAGGCGAGTGTCTGTGCGATGGACCAGGCATCGGAAATGAAAAGGCTGGAAAGAATGGTAGAACAACTTTCTAAAATAGTAAGTGAATTATTAGTTGACGCCCATCGTACACAATCGGTAGAAAAATCAGATCGCGTTCGCTGGCGTTCGCCAACTCCTCCCAGGGGGAAAGATCAGAATAAAGAGGATCGTGCACGCCAACAACAAGTTTTAAATTCACCACGGAACTACCGCGAGCGATCAAGAGAACGTCGGTGTTGCGCGTGCCGTCAGAAAGGACATTTTCGGCGCGAGTGTCCAAATCGTCGCTATGATTCGGGAAACTAGAGAAAGCACTTCACTCGCCCGCGGAAGTGCTTTCATCGTATGCACGGCAAAACTATACTACATTGGAGTATAAAGAAGATGCCGCGATTGTACGTGTACACGGACTCATTAACGGTGTACAAGTATTGTGTTCGGTAGACACTGGTGCTTCTCGTAGTTTTATGAGCAAATCATTGTGGTTTCGTGTAGGTAATTCTTCTTTACGGAAGTCTCATAAACGGGTAGCACAAGCTAATCAGGACCTTGTGAACGTAATAGGAATCGGTGAAACCACTGTCACTCTGGCAGAAAAACAATTCTGTGTGAAGGTGAGAGTTTGCGAGCATTTAATTAGTGACTTGATACTCGGGTGTGACTTTTTACGCGGACATAATTGTGTGTGTAACCTCCGAGATGGCTATATCGAAATTAACGGTATCCGTATACGCAAACATAAGCTAACGCCACAAACAGCGGTATTGTGTGAAACAGTGATTATTCCCGAGCGAACTGAAGTACTCTGTAAAATAGAAGTTCAAGGTGAAACGGTAAATACACCTCGTGTAGTCGAACCTTCCGAACATTGTTTTGATAAATGGAAGGTACAGTTCTACTGCGAAACCCGGGAGTGGAAGCTGAACAGGAGGTGTTATCAGAGTATGATATGGAGGTATGTCATCGACCGGGAAAGAAACATAATAATGCGGACGGATTGTCGCGGAGACCATGTAGTCAGTGTGGACTGAACGACAACTTGTTAACTGATACCACGCCAGTATTAAGTGCCGAAACCCTTATCGCGGTGGAACCAAAAACATTAGTGGGTGAAACACTTCCGTTTAAAACTCAGACAATAAAAGACGCGCAACTTGAGGACTCTATATGTGAGCCGGTAATTAAATATGTGTGTACAGAGATTTCAAATGCTTCAACGCTTTCTAAAGACGCACAAATTGCATTGCAAGTTCTTGTGCGTTCGGCACAACATGAGCACTTTCAAGAAGAACTATCAGCATTGAGGAAGAAACATTCAGTATCAACAACAAGTTCACTCATTCAACTTCATCCATTTCTCGATGAAAACGGAATTATTCGAGTGGGAGGACGACTAAGAAATGCAGAAATTAGTTACGATCAAAGGTTTCCGATTATTCTTCCCAAGAATCACAATTTAACAAAATTCATCGTCTTACACGAACATGCTCAGCTTTTGCAAGCTGGGGCACAAGCAGTAATAGCCAAATTAAGATTAAAATTTTGGCCAATCGCCATAAGAAATTTCACCAGAAAACTGTTACGTGAATGTGTAATTTGCTCGAAGGCCACTCCTCGAGAGCAGCAACAACTAATGGGAGATTTGCGTTCTGCGCGAGTTATACCGTCGCAACCATTCTCAAATTGTGGAATTGATTTCTGCGGACCATTTTACATGCGGGAATTTCGAAAACGTGGCAAGGGAGTAATGAAAGCATACGTCGCTGTTTTTGTCTGTTTCGTTACGCGCGCAGTACATTTGGAACTCGTAACCAGTCTATCAACCGATGCATTTTTAGGCGCACTTAAACAATTTATAGCACGTCGCGGTAAATGTCAAAATATTTATTGCGATAACGTCACGAATTTTATAGGCGCGAGAAACGAACTGCACGATCTCGGTAATTTATTAAACTCTAAGCAAACTCAAGAAGTTGTTCAAAATTTACTATCAAATAACGAAATTCAATTTCATTTTATTCCGCCACGGTCACAAAATTTCGGAGGTCTCTGGGAGGCCGCAGTTAAATCGGCAAAGTTACATTTGAAACGTGTTGCATCGCGCGCCAATTTAACTTTTGAGGCAATGCATACCTTAATAACCCAAGTAAAATCATGCCTAAATTCCAGACCTATTACACCTGTTTCCTCTAATCCTACTGATCTAAGAGCCTTGACTCCAGGACATTTTTAACGGGTGATGCTCTTCAAAGCATACCAGAATCAGACCATACAAATACTAACCAAAATAGATTAACACATTGGCAACGTGTTCAAGCCTTGTTCCAGCACTTCTGGAAACGTTGGTCGACCGAATACCTGTCCCAACTACAAATACGCAACAAATGGCAACGGCAGCAAAAATCACTACAAGTATATGACATCGTCGTGATCAAGGAGGTCTCATCTCCACTTCAATGGAAGATTGGGCGCATCATCGAAGTCCACCCAGGAAGTGATGGTTTAGTGCGTGTAGTAACGATAAAAACCTCTACAGGTATTTATCAAAGACCAGTTAGCAAGGTCTGCTTATTGCCAGTGCATCAAGGTACAAGTTCAAGTGAAGTCTGTGCAAGTTGAAGTCCTACGAGGCTTCAAGGCGGGCGGGATGTTTGTGCACAAGTGCGTATATGTGTGTGCGAATGATAAGTAGAGGGGGTGACCCACCCCAAACGAACTAAAGACTCAGTTGCTAGTCGCAGTCAGTAGCAAGCAGTATATCGTACAGTATATATCAGACTCGCATCGTGCTGGTAGCGTGTTTATATGCAGTTATTCTTATTGCGTTTCTTGTATTTTTAAGCATTATTATTGTATTATTTGAATTTGTGTTATACAGTCCACTAAAATATTAACATTATAAACTTATTAAAATAAATAAAGCTATCGAATAATAAAAATTGTTCAAACAGAAGTAGTTAACAATTTATTATGGTTTAGCAATCCGACGGCATTCTAATTCTGTTTAAAAGATGAAGAAAGCAGTATGGGCTACATTTTTGCATAAATGTTCAACTGACGACAACCCGCAACACGAAAATTATCCACCAAGCAGCGACAGTTGGTGCAAGTGGCAGGCGTCAAAAGGTACCGGCGAATTAGATCAATTCCAGCACGATCCAACGCTCGCAGAAAGTGCCCAAAAGGCGATTAGACCCATATATGAATCGCTTTCTGACGACAACTTGTTGAGAAGATGTTTGGGTGAAAACACACAAAACTCAAACGAAAGTTTAAACGCTTGTGTCTGGAAACTAACTCCGAAACATTTGAACTGTGGTGCTGCAACGGTGGAAATTGCGACTGCATTGGCCGGCTGCATTTTTAATTAGGGTTACACAACGATCCTTGCAAAAATGTCGTCCCTAGGAATTCGTATTGGCTTGCAAACAAAGTCGTATCTAAGAAGCGCCTGACTTCAGCGGCTTAAGAAGCTTTACGGCAATCCAAATTTGACCAGGCTCAACGAAATGCATACTACGAGGAAGAGGAGGGTTTGGTGTATGGCTGTGGCATAGCTGACTAGCGGTAAAAACCCTTAAAATGTACTAAAACACATTTAAAAACTTTAAAAACCACTTTTTTTATCTGTCCGATAACTTTCCCCGAAACTATTCAACTTATCGACTTAAACTAAATAGAATTCAATTCTTCTATGTTCTGGTTGAGGTTCGAACCACTATCACTTGAAAATATTGATATGTAAGATCTTTTTGAGCGTGCTGACGCCAGAAAAAAATGGTAAAAATCGACCACATTTTTCGCACGACCGCCATTTTTTTTTTTCGAAATTTTTCAACCGGACTGGTTCAAACCGCAGACAATTTTATGGTTATTAATAATATTATTCAATTTTGCGTTTCAGACCAGCCGTTCGTGAGTATTCTTATTTTTTGAAGTTGAGTGTTCAATAAATCATTTGCAAACAACGTAGAAGTTATAACCATTGTTTAAAATACCCAAAAAAATTCTTAAAAAACTGTATAAAACTAGCTCTCTAAACGGTAATACCCCCTTCAAGAACGATGGCCTTCCTTATTGTAATCACACATGTAATCAGCAAGCTGCGAAAGCTCCAAAACCGATAGATTGCTCAAAGTGTAAATTTAATTGCACAAGCAAGTTTAATGAAGATGAGCGAAAAGCAATATGCCAAAATACTGGAAGTTGACATCGCATAAACAGAAAAAGGATTTTATTTTGTATAACGTTGCAAGCTCTTTGCCTACACCTAAAAGACCTCGGAAAGAAAATGCTTTAAAGAGGCAAAATGCTGAACGTTATTCTTTCACTTCAAATAATGTCCAGTTACAAGTATGCCAACAATTTTTCTTAAAAACCTTGTGTATTTTTATAGTCGTGTAGTTTTAACTGCATTTAGAGAAAAAGATGAAATAGGCCACGTTTCTAAAATTGATAATAGAGGGTAAAAAACCTTCCGCCAATAAAACAAAGCATTACGTTTTAGCAAAAGTAAAGGAAAACATAGACAGTTTTCCGTGCATGGAAAGCCATTATAAAAGAAAATCTACTACTAGAAAATACTTAGACAGCAACTTAACAATTTTAAAAATGTACAGCCTTTATAAGGAGAAATGTGAAGAACGAGGAGATACTGAGGTAGTAAATAAAATTACCTATAATAAAAATTTTGGTAAGGAATATAATTTATAGTTTTTTTACACTAAAAAAGTTCAGTGCCTGACTTGTACCACTTACCTACAAGCTACTTCTGATTTAAATGTAGCTTTAGAAGAACACCACAACGCTCATTTAAAAAGATAACAGAAAGCAAAACCAGCTGATAAAGACCGAGCCAAATCAGATAACTCTTTTATGACCGTCTTTTTCGACCCCAAAGTGTTTTACAAATACCTTTTTCAGAAGTTTCATTAATCTACTACGTGCGTAAATTGTGTACGTACAATTTGACCGTTCATGAAGAAACATCACCAAACCGAGCTCTTTTTTTTTGGACAGAAGTTAACAGCAAAAAAGAAAGTTTGGAGATTGGGACATGCTTGGTAAAATACATTAAAATATTACCAAATCAGATAAAAAAAAATTTATTATTTTCGGACACTTGCAGCGGTCAGAATCGAAATTTGCACGTACCAGCATTTTTCCTTTTTTAGTTCAGAATACTCACTTTGAAGTTATTGAACAAAAATTTTTGAAAAGCGGTCATTCATTTATGGATTTCGATTCCATGCATAGTGCCATAGAAAAGCAGAAGTTTTTATATGTTTTTTGCGATAATGACTGGTTAAATATATTTTACCTTGCTCGACCCAATAGAGGCAGGAACAAACCACCGTACGAAGCAAGAGAGCTTAAGTTTGACGAATTTTTGGATTCAAAAGCGCCCTCTAGCAAATTGATTAAAAACGAATATATTGATGAAACGGGACAAAAAGTGAAGTGGCATAAAGTAAAATGTTTCAAGTACAAAAAAACAAAGCCAAATATAATTCAATACAGATATGACTACAGTAGTGACTATTCTAAAATTAATATCGGTAAAAAAAAAAAACAAGTATCAAAAATTCTACTTCGACCGAGCCATTGTTGAGTACAGAAGCAATTCCACAAGTGTATTCAAAACCCTTAAAAATTAGCAAATTAAAAGAGGATAATCTTATAACCATGTGCCAAGACAACGTAATACCTGAAGTGTTTCATCCATAGTTTCTAAGTCTACCATGTGCGGCTAATGTTCCGGACTTGTTACCAGAACCTGACATAAACGATTCCGACTGAGAATTAGAAGCAGAATACTAGTTTGTTATACAATTCCATCCAAATTTAAAAATAAAAATAATGTTAATTTAACTTTCTATTTCTGTAAACATTACTTAACAATAAAACATGTTACAACTAACTATGTAGTTCCTCATTTATAGGTACTTAAGCACAAAGTTTAGTCAAGCAGAACGCACTAAGTTACACCACTGATATTGAAGTAATATTTTAAATATTCGTAGTAGTAAGCCGTATATTTAAGGCATTGGTATTATATATTAAAGTATGAAATTACAATAAAATTAGGGGTTCTACAAGAAAGAATTTTATGAATATATTTTACACAGTATTGAAACCTAAAAATGTGAATTACTCAAAACAGTGTTTATCGACTTAATGCTGTTTGCTTGTATGCCCACGATATAATCTTAACAAGAATGGCAACGTAAATGGCAGAGAAGATTCTTATTGTTATCTGTTTTTATTGAAAAAGTCATACGTTCGCTACTGCTCCTAGCGACAAATTGAGCAACTGCAATGAATTACGTTATCAGCGTTGCTAAATAGTCCAATGACTTTCTGAGATACATTACCAAATGGTCACATTGTAAGAAATGTCCTAGCGCATCTAAATTGTTTAACAACCAAAACATGTTTATTGTATAAAACCACTATAAGAAATTTTAAAATAGATTAAAATAAATTGAAAATATCTGTTTGGCAGTTTTTTGATAAAAATAGTGTACATTTTTGGATATTACATTTTGATTATTGTAAAAATGGCACACTCTGCATACAAAAATTTGCTCAAATTCGAAGAAATTATGTTCAAATATAATATTTTTATTTTCCTTCAAAAGCTTGTGAAAATATTGGATTAAAAATAGTGGAAATATAAATCTCATGGCCTTAAATAATGAACAATTGAGAAACAAATGTATTTGTAAAAATCACTTCCCACCGGAATTAATTATGTCAAGTGCATCTAATAAACGAAAACTATTGGTAAAGCAAGCTGTTTCCTTTAAATATAACAATATAACAGAAGAATGTGAATATCAACTAAAAAAAAAACCGACAAAAGTGTATATCAATCCCATTAAAAATAGTACATTAATTGAACAAAACAAAGTAACTCCTAAAAACAAAACAAGACCCGGAATGAATATGAAAACAAATTGAAACCTAAAAGTTTATTTAATTATACATCAACTAAAGCAATTAGTCATGTAAATTTAAATTTATAAATCACCATCGTCCTACAAACATATGATTTATAAACCAAAAATTTTGATACCTGCTCCACGTACAATTTAGCTTAAAATTTATCAATTAAATACAGGCATCAACACGTCTTATTTCAAAATTTAAAATTTAAATTAAAAATATGGATATTCCTGTGAAACAGTGTGTATTACTTTTTGATGAACTTTCTATTAAAAGATCATTGGAATATAATGAATCTCAAGATTTAATTGTAGGGTTTAGAAGATGAATTACAAAGACGTCAAAAAATTGCAGATTACGGAATCGTTTTTATGGTTAGGTTAGGTTAGGTTAGCTTACTTCAGAATTGGTAGCAGCCATTATCATATTATGTTAGTGAAGGTCCTATATAATGAAATTTATTAGCGAAATTAATCGAGGAAAACATTAATATGTGTTTAAATAGTGGTCTTCAGTATTAGTATTAGGCCGTACATTAATTATGTCATATAATAAAGTAGTTGTACCTGTGACGGCGAACAGTACGAACCTGCTTGTCTATCAGTGCGAGTTTAAAAAAAACATAAAGTTTAATTAAATCAATTAATTTTTTTAAAAAATGTGTATTTGTGTATACAAGTAAAGTACTGACATCGACCTAATATATTTTACTAAAAATAATCATGTCAGAAACTAATGCAGGAAACTTCTTCACGCCTATACCAACATCATGATAACAACATCAAGTCCGACACCATACACACCAACTGTACTAACGATGAATAATAATAAAAACCAGTTATAGCAATAAATTCATAAACAAGTACTCCAATCGGATACACCGACACCAGCCGCTGGGACAGTCAGCGACAACTATAAGAAGAATAAGAAAACTTGTAAATCAGGAAACAGCGAAAATGGCTTATTATGCTCATTTTCAAAGCATTGCTGCATATGGTATGCTTGCTGGGGAGCATCTTTGGATGCACAGAAAATATTGCTCTTACAAAAAAAAGCTACACAGGCGTTATTCAATCCGCCGCCTTCCGAAAGCTGTAAAAAATCCTTTAAAAATTTTGAAATACCGTCTTTATATTTATAATTGCCTTAAATACATTCAAACCAAAATTTTTAATTTTCAAAAAAATAGTGACATCCATACATACTGTACTCGTCGTCAAAATAATTTGGTAATTCATATGTGCAGAAATGAAAAAGTACGAACTTTTGACTACTGGGGAGTACACTTGTATAACAAGCTGCCGAAAGAAATAAAATAAAAGAACTTAAATACATTCTAAAATTATATTATTTCTAAATGCATATTATAGTATGGAACAATTTTCACAATGTAATTTAACTAATTATGGTGAATCTTGACATATTTTCACTATGCAAATACTGAAAACAAAGTAAATTAAGCCATAATAGCTTATAACAACACCATTCATACAACAACAAAACTAAAACCATTCTAGGTTATTTCCGGTCCACTGAGATACAAAATCAATCTTCAGTATAGAAATAGAAAAACAATTAATTAATAATTGTGTTAAAACTCATAAAAATAAAATAAAACTTTTATTTCAAAAGGTAAACGAAAAACTGCAGGAAAAAAATCTTCCAGAAATACCACAAAAAGTATTTGTAAAAAAAAAACAAAAATTAAATATAACGCCGAAAATTAAAAGAAAATATAAACAAAAACTTGTAACACTGCCGAAAAAGATCCATCTTTCCAACATAAAGAGACCCCAAAAATTTGTTCATAAAACTTGCGATATCTCAAGTCTACATCTAGTCCACCCTCCGGGCAGAGATAAAAGCAAAACTACAAAGGATAAAACACAATCGTACATTACTATGACTTACCACCTATCATTAAACAATATCAGCGCCAGGGGCGCGCCGTCCACGTGTCGAATGTGCCAGCGAACACAGGCGCCAGGAGGCCAAAAGCGCCGAAGGCGCCAGGAGGCCAAAAGCGCCGAAGGCGCCTTAAAAATGTATATAAATTCAAAATTCGTTGCTTCTATCGTTCAAAAATAAAACTACTGTTGATTATTTACAGCAAACAATATTAGACATTGAAAGTAAACGATGGTATGAAGTAATAAAGCAAATAATTTAAGTAATTCAATTTTTATGTAAACAAAATTTAGCACTTTGAGGCAAAATGTATTGAAATGCTAGAAAAATTTGATCCTATTATATCGCAACACACACGACGTATAAATAGCGATTCTGAATTTCACAAAATGCCAACATATCTAAGAGACAAAATTAAAAATGAAATACTTTCCTTAATGGCTTTTAATATTAAAAATCATATTATAAATTTATGTCGACAAAATAATTTTTCAATAATATTAGATTGCACTCCGGATGTTTCTCATATTGAGCAAATAAGTTTAATAATTCGATTCTTTCATTTCAATTTAGCATTAGGATCGACTGAAATACATGAACATTTTTTAGCATTTTATCCAATTTTAGATGTTACAGGGGCTGAATTAACAACATTTCTTATTGATCTATTAAAAACATTAAATTTAGACATAAATAATATAAGAAGCCAAAGCTATGATAATGGCTTTAACATGCGCGGCAAAAATATTGGCCTACAAAAAAGAATTTTAGATTTGAACCCGCGAGCTTTTTATGTTCCTTGTGCGAATCACATCCTGAATCTAATTGTAAATGATGCCGCTAATATCAACCATAAAACAGAAAATTTTTTTAATATAGTACAAGAATTATACAAATTTTTCTCAGCGTCTACTAATCGATGGAATATCTTAATCAAGCATGTTACTAATTTAACTTTAAAGCCCTTATCCGAAACACGCTGGTCAAGTAGAATTGATGCCATAAAGCCTCTCTATAAATATTTACCAGAAGTTTTTTATGCATTAATTGAAATTTGCAATGACCACACAAGAGTCGACGAACAATCTAAATACCAAGCAAAATGTCTGGGAGAAAAAATTTCTACATTTACATTTATTTGCTCCGTTAAAGTGTAGTACGATATTTTAAATCAAGTAAATTTTGTGAGTAAAATGCTTCAATCTCAAACTACAAATTTGCAACTTGCTTTGGATGCATTAAACTAAATACATTTTTAACTAATTATGAACATGAAGATCAAGCTATAGTAAATCCTGAAAATTCATTCAAAGTAAATTTTTATTTCTGTATAATAGATCAAACTTTAATTTCGTTACAAGACATATTTTCTTTATTAAAAGAACATATGGATTCATTCCAATTTTTATATTCATTAGATAATTTACAAAATAAAGAATACCTATAATCTTGCTGCAAAAAATTACAAGCGAAATTAACTCATGAAAATCAGTACGATATTGACGCAGATGATTTATTTGAAGAAATTTTACAAGGTCAAGTATTTATTACGAATTCAAAAAAAGTTATATTCCAAATAATTCAGTATATTTATTCAAATGATTTAGTAGGAGTTTATTCAAATGATTTAGTAGGAGTTTATCCAAATTTTACTGTAGCACTCCGTATTCTTTTATCATTACCTGTGTCAGTTGCGTCCGCGGAGCGGTCTTTTTCTAAATTAAAAATCATAAAAGTTATTTACGCTCCACAATAGCGCAAAATAGATTATCAGATCTCGCAATTATTTCAATTGAGTCTGACATACTGGATAAACTTGATATTCATGATATTATCCAAACTTTTTCTTTGCTAAAAGCTAGGAAAGTAAAATTTATTTAATGACTTATTTACATCGTTTGTATTTAATTTAATGTATAATATGTATTATGTTTATATTATAAATATTATATTTTTCATTTATTATTGTTGTTTATCTGTTTACTTGTGTTTGTAATTTTGTATTTTAAATAAAAAAGTTTACACAAACTATTTAAATCTTTGTGTGTTTTTTATTTCAATGCGTTAAGAATATAACAAAAACAGTCATTTAAATGTCAGTAAACATAAAAAGTTATAGTATTTCAAATTAATTATTGATTATTTTTTTATTCATGACGTATTACTTAAAAAAGCTACTAGAGAATTAAAAATTAAAGTGTCCGAACCTATAGTTGTTGGGGCTCTTATCACCTAGGCATGCAAAATATTTATAATATTAGTTTTTGATACAAATGTTTTTAATTAATGGGGCGCCATTAAAAATTTTGACACAGGCGCCGCATGCTCCTGGCGCGCCCCTGATCAGCGCTTAAAAAATCAATACGTTATTTTATAAAACACTATGAACAACGATGCACACGTTTCTAAAGATTTTGAAAATAATAACAAAATTACTAACTACATTATAACGAATACAAGCAGTAAATTTAACCATCTCAACATTCATTCAGAAAACTTTAGACATAAAAGAGGATTAATATTAATAATATTTTTATTTCCACATAAATAAACCAATACAAATGGTATGGAAAAAAGTCAACAAAGAAAATATATATTTATGTGTGTACGAGGTGTCTAAAAAATTAGGTGAATGGTCTGATATATCGGTATTCAATAATAATACAACAATAATATAATAATATAATTTTCATTTCCATATAAACCACATGGTATAGGAAAAGTTAATTAAAAACTACATAAAAAATAAAGTGCACAAGACATTACATTACAATTGAAGATTACTGCCGCTATTCTGGTCATCACATTTAAATTTAAAAATCTTTAGCTTAAAGCAAACTTTAACTTAACGACTTAAAGAAATTTAAATAAAGCAATTCTGAACATGCATCTTTAAGCTTAGCAATTTAAAGAATTTTATTCCTAAGTTGGCAATGCTGTGCACATGCGCAGTATGTTATCTATAAGTGTAAAACTCAAAACATCAAACGTGTCAAATGAAATTATGGATCCAAGCTCTTTAAAGTAAATAAAAATATTGTTATTATTATAATTACAATTAGTTCTATAAATTTATGATGTATGTTATATTCAGTTCATGTAAATATTGTTATGTATAGACGTGTACATTTATTTATTTATTTCAGTTTTAAAAAGAAACGTAGTAAAAATACTTCATATGAACAATATGAACTTTATCCAACAGAAAGTTGAAATAAATTTCCCGTATAATTCCCGCTTTTTTCCCGTATATTTACAAAAATTCCCGTATGCAAATATACAAGTTTAACGATAAAGGAAGTTAAAGAAGAGTTAAATCGAAGATATTTATTGCATATATTATATTTATTTATCACAATTACAGCATGGAACATGAACTATCGCAATCATAAAATTATAATTCCATCTTCTTTTTCTTTATTTCTTCTAAAATTGAATGAAAATCTTCCATCATCGATCGATTCCTTCGATCTAAATCCTTAAATATTACAAATTTTTTAAAAATTCACGCACAACAAAAAAATTCCTAGCATTTTAAAACGGGTAATATAACTCCAAATATACCCAAAGATTACATTGAAAGTAAATGGAATAATTTAGCACAAAAATTAAATGCTATGGATAGTGGGCCACAGTTGGAAGTATCCACATGGAAAAAGGTTTGTTCTAGTAAATTATAAAAGTACAAATAAGACTGTAGGGACAACATTTTTAGTGATTACAAAATTAATGTTTTATCAGTATTTAAATATTATAGCTATAAAAATAAACAATTTTTTTTGTCTAACTAATTTCAAAAGTTTTTAGGTTTGTTTGAAAATTATGAGAAATCAAATCTATATATATATATATATATATATATATATATATATATATATATATATATATATATATATATATATATATAAGAAATACATGGACGACATCATTTGCGCAATCCCACCTGAAGAGGTAGATAATTGCTTAGAAATATTAAACAACTTTGATGCACACATAAAATTTACCGTTGAAAAGGAATTGGATAGATCAATCGCTTTTTTGGATGTTAAATTAATCAGATCTGATAACAATAAGATAATCACGGATTGGCACGTAAAAGAGATGGCTTCCGGTAGATATATCAATGATCTTTCTTTTCACGTAAAACACACAAAAACAAACATGATTTTAGGACTAAAATCTAGAATTTTAAAATTGTCTCATCCATCCCTCAGAAAAAATAACTTGATTAAACTGCAAAAAACATTGTTAAAAAACGGATATAACAAAAGTTATTTGAATAAATTATTATTTTCTACTCACACAAACGTTTCAAACTTGCATCCAGATATTTCAAGAGTTACTGATGGTGAAAACAATGTCATCACACACACCATGCCAAATATTCCAGGATTAACTAATTTGATCATTAATACTTTTCCTAAAACGAATATCAGAATTGTTAAACGTAATTCAACGACCAGCAAATCTTTGTACTCTAAATTCAAAGATAAACAAGACGTTTTAAAAAAACCATACTCGATCTATTCCATTCCTTGTAAAAATTGTGATAAAATATATATTGGACAGACACAACGACTTCTAAAGGATCGAATATCCCAACACAAATCTGATTGTCGTATAAAAAAAGGAGCGACAGCTCTTTCTATCCATTGTGATTCAAAAAAACACAGCATGGATTATGAACAAATAAAAATCTTATCTACGGAAAAAAATCTGTTTAAACGCAGTTTCTTGGAAATGGTGTTCATAAAATCAGAGGATCAATCGAAGAATAAGAGATCTGACATCAAAGGTCTGAGTAGTATTTATGATTATTTAAGGGTACGAATAAACCGCTATATATGCAAATTCCAAACGCTATAATAAGAATTACGAACGCTATATATATTATATAAAATCGCTATATAAGAAATTTACAAATACTATATTATGAAATAATAAACACTATAAAAATTAAAACTATTTGCTATAAATCTTCAATAATAAATTGAAATACATATTACTATATATGTAAAACAATTCTGCTATTTATACAATTTTATTAAACTTATAGATTTCTGCTATATTCATATAAACATTCGATTTTCTGAATCGAAGCACCTGCGCTGCGTCTGAAATATTTGTCTTCAATTGCAATTGCTTCAAAATTCGTGTTACGATCAATATAAAGTTGTATTAAATACAGGAAATTATTTAAAAAGTACTTGTGGTTGTGATTGTCCAGCATTTCTTAAAAACTATATGTGCAAGCATATTTTGGGGCTGGCAATCAGGTTGGAATTAATTATTGTTCCTCCAATTGAGGCTAAAAATATTCCAATAGGAAAAAAAAAGAAATGTGGGTCGCCCATCAAAGGCGAAGAAGGCTTTAATTGTTCAATGAATTTTATCTTATTATTGTTTTATCTTATTCATATTTGGTTATAAAGTTAAAATACAGAATGTTTTTTTGTATCCGTTTGATTATTGTCCATTTCCCCTATAATTTTAAATCCGTCTTTTTCAACTTTTTTATTGATGTTGAGATTATTTTGCAAATCTAAGTAATATTTAATGTAGCATTTCTAATTTTAATATAGCATATGTTACTTATATATAGCAATTGTTAATTCTGTATAACATATGTTACTTATATATAGCGATTGTTAATTCTGTATAGCATATGTCATTTATATATAGCGTGTGTTACTTAATATAGCATTTGTTATTTATATATAGCGTTGGTTGCTTATTTATAGAGCTTGTATTTTTATTATAGCAACGACATTTTTCAATATAACTTATCTATATAGTCTTTGTTTTTTCAATATAGCGTTTAATTTATTCTGATTATTTAATCAAATCAGTTCTTAAACAAACCAACCTTTAACTTTCACATGCACGTGTTACATATATGAGGTTATGTTTTTATGTTGACACCTGTACTTGACAAAAATCGTAAGAGATGGAGTTGCTATTTAATTTTTATATAAATTTCTATTCATTTCCAAATGAAGAAAATTACAAGACAAAGAAGAATTTTGCTGGTTTAAAAAAACCAGTTTTTACCAAAAAATGACTAAACATAAAACATTTTTCGACCATTTTGTATTCTGTGTTTCTGATGGACATTTTCTAAGTTTTGAATTTTTTTACATACATTTTCAAAAAAGAACGATCACCACGAAGATTATCGTTATCAAAAAAGTAATGTGTTTCTACGTTTTATATCACTGACTATTGTCCTATATTTTTAATTTTTAACAATTTTGACTATACTTATGTATTTGGTATTTTATAATTTTAACAATTTTAACAACACATCAACAATCCTCTGTGAAAACACAGTAAGTCTTTTTTCTTTTTCTCATTTTATTGTTACTTAATGTAAACTTGAAAATTTATATTAAAAAAAATTGCATGTCAAAAAATTTATCTTTATTATATTATCTTTAATTTATATTATTTAAAAATGTAAAATATAATTGTACTGTTAAAAAAATCACAAAATAATTTTTTAATAAAGTTGGTTTTTCCGTTCTTTTAGCACTTGAAAAAGGCACGAATTGTGACCGAAAGCTTGTGAATTTCAAATGAGTATTTGATTTTTAAGAACCACATCGGCTGTTTTACCCATCATTTTCATCCAATTCCATATTTTCCAGCCATAAACATTAACTTAAATATATATTTATATATATATATATATATATATATATATATATATATATATATATATATATAATATCTTTTAAATATAGCAATAATATTCTACAAAAAATTTGTGATATATACAATTTTGTTAATACATTTTTCTTGTATATTTTGTAGAGATTTACAAGCTGGAAGGATCAGACACGACATAAATACAGGAAGATTAGATCTTCCAAAAATCAAACTGGTGGTGGATCCATGACAACGCTAACATTGACACCACTAGAAGGACGGGCGATTGCTGCACGGGCCGCAACCGCTGTAACCGGCTCAAAAAATATTCCTGAAATAGGAATAATTTCTGGGTCGGGTACAGTCGAATGTGACGTTGTAGAAGAAAGTGTTAGTGCAGAAAAAGACGTGTTACAAAATAATGTATATAATGCACAGATAATTGTTGTGAGCGATGATGTAGTTTCCGATCCTGATGCCACCGTACAAGGTACGTCAGTTAACAAAAAAAAAGATTTACGGAAAATTAAAACAAAAAATAGAAGACCTCGCAATATAAATATACTTGGCGAGGCGTTATTGAAACAGCTTGAACAAAATTCAACATTACAGATAGAAAGAACAAATGCTATTAAATCAATTTCCGATACAAAAAAAAAAATTAAAAAATTAAAATTTGAAATTGCTAAATTTCAATTTCAAGTATGGTTGATGTAAATTATTTTTATAATTAAATTTATTTACTTACAGTAGTGCAAACTTTTTTGAAAATATTATTTTGGATATTTTATTAGATTTTTTGTTCTTAGAAATAAAAATGCCTGTTGTTTCAGACTGATATTATATAACGCCTGCATTTGATTATCTAGAATTTAATTAATATATATTTATACCCGACTACATGTTTACAATTTGCAGCTGCATTTAAAACCTGTATTTTAAATAATACGGTTAAAAGTAGTAGCTGTACAAATTGTGAAGATGATGGTGAAAAATACCTTTTGGCATATGACATTCTTTTAGAATAAATTCAATCTGAAGTTTCACCTCCATCAACAGTGTTACCCGTTCCTAATATTCCGTCTACTGCCACTTGTCCAACAAGTCTTAATGTTCCTGCTCCGTCAATTTTCACAACATCTGTAAATATTGCGAAACGTATAAATAATTTGGTTGGGTCGAATATTGCTGGATATTTACTGAAAAAGCTTTTACATCGTCAATGTCATTCATGTATTCAGTTTCTTTTAACTGATACATTTATTGGCATTCACGAAATAATTGTTCTTAAGGAATATGATGACAACGTGCGTCTTACATATCCGTCCGAAAATTTTGTAAAAGCTATAAATGAAAACAAAGATGAAATTTTCAAGCAAATACCACTCCTTATCCATATCCCAAATTTTTTTCTCGTTTGACACAATGCCATTATCAAATCCCTTCCCATTTCTGTACAGAACATGGCGTTTCTATGCAGCAACATACTGTGAATTTGTTGTGCTTAGTAATGGTAAGCCATTTTTCAAAAAGAGTTAACTTAAAAATAAATAATAAAGATCAGAGTCCTAATGAAATTATCGATAATTTTATTAGGTCCACGATGTGAAATTACTATTTATATTTTTGATAATTAATTTTGTAAAATTCGCAAGCTACAAGTATCTATAAAAAACAAAATAGACTACATTTATTTTTATTTATATTAACATTAAATTAAAAGTACTGTGCAAAGAATAGCGTGCCTTGGGATAACGGGAGCAATGAAAACAACGCCCACCGCGTCCCTAGAGGCAACTCTTGGAATCGCGCCTTTACATCTAGTTGTGCAGGCTGAGGCAAGAATAGCTGCATACAGAGTAGCTTCCTATGGAACAAACTCGAGATATAACTAAATACGGAATTTATGAGGGACATAAATAGAGATCCAACATTTTGTCGGAATTCAATCTTATGGTACCAAAAATTAATCTTGTTAAACCATTCAAAGAGGTTATCTCAAAGAGAATGGATTGGTCAAGCACAAATAAAATGGAAAATTTTTATTTGAGTATAAACAGATGATGCAAGATCAATGACGATGTCGAAAATACTGGTTTTAAATCGTTTGTTAAAGCTGCTGGTAAAATCACGTAACTTTTACACACTACATGATTCATCAAGAAGTCCTTGCAGCAAAAATTTAGAATCGTAATTAAACGACGTACTTCAGGATCTTATCAAAATTGTAAACTTTATGAAAAGCCGTGCAACAAACTTTTTCTGATTGGAACAAATTAAAAGAAAAATTTAAAATCTTGTATCAAGATAAAAAAACACTATTGTCAGATTATGAAAGAATTAAATAATTGTAAACAAAATGTAAATGAAACAATTTCGGACTTTTTAAAAACTAGAAATTTTAAATTCTAGAGCTCTATCTGCTGTACAACAATACACCACTAATCCAACTATCATACCAGGAAAAATCCAAGCAATTAACGAAATCACACTAAATCGCCTTATTTATCATTCACATCCCAATATTTCCCAAATGTTAAGATGGAAAGATTTTGATAATTTAAATTCAGCGTATACGGCTGCATTGGGTGAAGAACGTGCGTTGAATATTCAAAAACAATATAAACAAAAATTTTGTAAAATATGTAAAAGAAATAATCACGATAGGGGAAAGTGGGGCACAATTGGCCAGGGGGCACATTTAGCCAGTGCTGTAATTCTATTTTATATTTGAATTTCGCTCCAAATTCATTTACAGACAGTTGGCGACACTTCAGTCTAAATATTGTGCGAAAACAGTGCATCAAAAAACAGGAAAAATAATTATCAATTTTAAATAATAAAAGTAAGATTTTCAGTTTCTTTTGCTACATCATTTTTCTCTAAGCAAAAGTGTTACATAATTAAAATATGTGCTTTAGTTACAAAATGTAGTGTTGCGAAATAAAGTATAAGAAATTGTAAATACGTCTGCGAAACACAGTATAAGCAGTAAGGAATTCATAAACAAGTTGTTTATTATACGAAAGCGAACTGTGTAATCCTATAGAAGCTACGAGAATATTCATTTTAGACATCCAGAAAAGACTGGTAGCTTAAACGCGCCTATAAAAGCCACGCGTTGCTAGCAGTCAGTCGGTCGCAAACGAAATGGTGTATTGAAAATAGTCAAGTAAATATAGATTGCCGTCGGTGATATAAAAAACGTACGGTTGTTTGTTTGACATAAATTGTAATATAAAATAAGTTATAAGATTATCCGCTCGGCCTCTTGACATAATTATTGTATATATTTAACTATTTATTATCGTACTTATTACATTTTTGTAGTATTTAGTGAACTATTTTATTTCGTATATTTAAATATATTTTTAGTTTTGGTTAATTTAAATGTTTGTATTTATTTTTAACCAATTTCACCTAGTGCGAACTTAAACACGTAACAGTACTTTCAGTTTTATGTAGTTATATTCATAAACTAACCTTTAATGTCACAAGTGTCACTAATATAATATTAAAAAAAATTTGTGCGATAGGGCAAATTTAGCCTAGCAATGTTGGACAGAATTAGCCATGGATAAATCTGCCCCATAAAATAAACTTGAGTACTATGAATACAATTTTTTTATCTTTTCAGGGTGGTTCGTATTTACAAAAATAAAAGTAACCGCGCAAATATTGATGAGAATAATACTCGGCTTGCTATAAGAAATGTTTTTAAAAACGAGAGATCTGTTAGGAATGCTGCAGCACATTATGGGATAAATAGGTCAACCCTGCAAGTCAGGATAAAAAATATTCTATCAAAAATAACAAAAGAAGAATTTTTAAACAAAGGAGATGATTCTAGTCATGAAAGTGAAGAGGATACGTACTCTAGCAAGTATACTGTGTCGCAAATATTTGCAAATTACGAAGAAGAACAGCTGGTCTCATAGATTAAACGTCCATCAGATATTAATTATGGGCTAAGTTATAGACAAATAGGGCTGCTTGCATATGAATATGCAAGCAATCTAGTTAACACTAAAATACCCCCAAACTGGATAGAAAATAAAATAGCTGCTATTGACTGGCTTAGAAATTTTTTGAAAAGACATTCATCATTAAATTTACGCAAACCAGAGAGCACTAGTTTGTCCAGATTTCGTGTTCAACAATTTTTTGACAATTATAGAGTGGTGTTAGAAAGCAACAATTTTACTCCTAACAGAATCGTTAATATTGACGAAACTGGCGTAACAACGGTAATGAAACCCGTGAAAATAGTTGCACCAACAGGAAAAGAACAAATCAGCTTAGTATCATCTGCGGAAAGAGGGGAACTTAAGACGTTTGTTGGTTTAATTACAACAGCAACCCTCCTGTTTTAGTATATCCTAGAATTCGTAACCCAGAACAACATCTCTGTGGCGCTACACCTGGGAGTTTAGTACTGGGAAACAAATCGGGCTGGATGACGACTGACCTGCTATTAGAAGTGCTTAAACATTTGACACAGTTTGCGAACTGTAATAAAAGAAACAAAATATTGTTACTAGTTGACAATCATGAATCACACGTATCAGTAGCATGTATTAATTTCTGCAGGGACAATGGAATTGTACTGCTATCTTTTCCTCCGCACACAACACATAAGCTGCAGCCCTTAGATGTAGGCGTGTATGCTCCATTTAAGGCAAAATGTGCTGTAAGCTACAATGACTGGATGGTTAACAACCCAGGAAAAACTATTACTATAAGAAATATAGCGGAATTAATAAATACTCCCCTTTTTAAATCAAACAGCGCAAAAATTGAGCAAATTAGAACAAAGATGATTATTATTAAATGCATTAATTCTTCTAGTCTAGAAGACAGGGGATGAGCGTAAGGGTAGTAAAGGAACGGGAACATTTTGTGATTCTCCCCTAGGAAGGAAAAACACCTAGAAACAGCCCTGGTTAATGTTTACAAAAATAAAATAATTTGTGACAAAAAATTATTTATTTATAAATAAAACTGTTGTACATAATGATACAAAAATATGAACAATGATTATTCAGCTAATAATAAAAAAAATAATTGATTTTTAGATAATATCTACAAATTTTAAATTAAGAAAAAATCAAAAGTAGTAAGATAGAGATTACTTTTAACCTTTAAAAAGAACAATATTTTATGATGAAAAATTATATATTTATAAATAAAAATATGTTGTACATAGATGATACAAAAAAATGTATTAGCATTGATTATTCAACTAATTAAAATTAGTAAATTAATGCTAGTAAATGTTTACAAATTATAAATTAAAGCAAATTAAAAGTAGTAAGATAGTTTACTTTTCAAAAGACAATATTTTATGATAAAAAATTAATTATTAATAGTAAGGCTGTGGGGCTTCTGGCTCAGGCGCAGCCTGTCCGCAACCCGCAACACATACCAGGTATCAACATTAACTTTTGCTCAAAGATTACTGACTTTGTCTAGACAACATCCGTCGCGCAGCTCTTGCTAAGCGATTGGTTTCTAATTAAAAATCAACAGCGAGGCTGATTTTGATGTCGAGATAAGATGATTTATAGTTTAATAATTTTAATACAAAAAATTCTCGTATATTAACGCACCAAGATACAAAGATCATTGTACTGTGGCGGCCAAGCCACATATCAATTTACGCTCGTGCCTCAAGCCGTTACGCATATACCGTTAGGGGGTACAGCGCCCTAGCCAAACGACAATAGACGCGCCTGGCTCAGCCTTAACGCAAGTACCGTTATTTGAGCCAAGCGACAGTTCAACCCTTGAGCGGCCCAATCGGAGCGAACCTCGCCCCCACTAAGATTTACCCCCACTCACGCAGCGCGACTATAAGAAGGGCTGTCCAGGCAGCAAACGACAGAGTTCACACCAGCTCTCACAGCTTCCCACTGACTAAGTGGGAAGCGCAGAGTTCCTCACGAGCCCTCACCAACCACTGACCAAGTGGCCCAGCTTCCCACTGACTAAGTGGGAAGCACAGTGTTCATTATCGCTGACCAAGCGATAACAACAAATCACTCACTGACTAAGTGAGAAGCAGAGCCAGCACTATGCTCCCGCCGACATCAGAGTCCAACAGAGAGTTCGCCACTGACTAAGTGGCACGCAAAACTCTCATCATCGGCAGAGTTCGCCACTAACGTAGTGGCACGCAAAACACTCTCGCCGGCATCACACTCTCGTCGACACACACTCATCGATCGCACGCTCTCATCGATCGCAGCTCTCATCAATCGCAGCTCTCTCCACCGCTAACCTAGCGGACGCATACAGAGACATGCCCGCCTCCAGACAACGGCGCACGGCACGTCTTCTCGACCGCCTAACGACGACGGCCCTTGAAGACACCAAGATCCTCAACCTCACACTCTCCCCACACGAAACAAGTGACAGTGTACCGCGACCGGGATTCACGTATCAGGCATCGTGTTGTGTTTTGTGTATTGGTGTATGTGTAGTTTATAATTAGCTAGTAGTAACTGTATATTATTCTTATCTGTATTTGTATGTTTTGTGTATGTATGTAAAATATCTATATCTCTGTAAATACCCATGTAAATAAAAACCGTTATAAACTCAGATTCTGATCATTAATAAAAAAGGTGGGTGAGATACACGAACACCCAAACATCGTCATCTATCGCCCACAGTACCTTTCAGAGTTCAAGGATATCTAGATTATATACACATATGTTGCAATGCTGTGCTTGAGAATATTAACACTTTTACGTAATATGATTTATTATAACTCCTATGCAAGAACGACTATATATACCAGGCGTTTTCTGTACAGAACGTTACAGTGTTCTTTATATGTATTACAACAATCGTTTCTTAGTTCCACAGTATCAAGAACTTATTATTTCTACTTCAATTTTGTTCAGTTTTTTGGTAAGTACAAACTTAAAAAATATTTTTATAATAAAGTAATTTGAAAAATTTATTTGTTTAATTTAGATACTACTAGAATCAAACATGAGTACTACTATCATATCTAGATCGATAAAAACTTCTGAATTTGAAAGTAAAATAAATGCAAATGAGTTTCTTGTGTTTAAATTAGCTATAGATGTTTTATACAAATTAAAGTCTCAGAATATTAATGCATGTGTTGCCGGCGGATATGTAACATGGTTATGTGAAAACACTACAGAATACGGTGGCATTGATTTTTTTATAAATCTTCCGGACGAAAAAGAATGTAACCAAATTGTGGATATTATTCAAAATTTTATAAAAAAATTACCAAAAAATTTCTCTTGTAATGAACAATTTGAAATGAACAATCCAGGTCCAGGTGCATATCTGAAGCATATCCTAAATATATAATATTATTTCTAAAACCTTTTCTCAAACAATTTACTTATTGAATGATGATAGTGAGGTTGTCTCATCAAACATATTTAAATTTATTATTACAAACAAAATTAACTCGTTAGATATTTTATCAGGATTTAATTTCAAAATATGTAAATTTGGTATTACACCTAATGATGATGATAATTATAATGTTAATAATATCACAGTTTATTATAATAATTCAGCACATTTGCGTCGCTTAAAATGTTTTAAATTTGGTGGTCCACATAAATATACACGTTTACAAAAATATATGAAGAGAATGGTTAAAGTACCGGAACTAGAGTTTGCGGATGCGAATCCAAAAGAAATAGTTCTTTGTAGATCATTAGAATTTTAAAAAAGCACAAGAAATTATTTGCATGTGTATGTTACATTTAAATTAGTATAGTTTATACATCGGTAGGAGCAGAAAAAAAAAATGACGTATTACCATAGGGAAGTAGAAGATTTCGATATCAACAAAATTTGGAACCAGTCCTTGCTGAAGCTGTATGAAAATTCAAAGGAGAGAAAATTGAAATCCAAATGCATCATAAAATGGAAAGTTAATATAAGTCAAATCATTGTAGAGAAAAAACTACAACAAAAACTTCAACGGCAAACGTCATGGATATTTTCAAGAAATGTAGAAAAATGCTACATCTATTATAATTATTTTGTAAAAAAGCAGGCTTTGTATTGTATCAGATTACGTCCTTATTGTAAAAAAAAAATAATTTAATTTTATGTTTAAAATGTGGTTTTGGTCATGCACCTCTAAATGATTTGATTACAATTCATTTAGTTAAAAGTGAAGAGTTTATGCAGATTAATTGTCAAAATTGTAATGAAAAAATACATGAAAAAACTCATATAACTAAATACTGTTTAAAAACTGATAAAATTTATCACAAAAATAAAATGTTTTTAGAATTAAGAAATAGATTAAGTTTAAAATAAAAAAATTTCAAACATTTTAAAAATAAATATGTTTATGTTTGTTGTAACATTTCAAAAATAAATGTGTTTGTGTTTTTAATGTAACTTTTCGAAAAACACAAAATAAATATGTTTTGAAATAATATTGTTGTTTAAAATTAATGCCAACCAATAACCATTCTACAATCCTAATCTTACCTAAATAGGACTCACGTGTACGTGTACCTGAAATTATTTTAAGCGAATAACAAAATTTAAAATTAAATACAAACTTTGTTGAAATTATTTTTAAAATATATATAATGTAATTTCTAGAATTAAACAAACTCATGTGCCAGTATATAATATATAACTTAATTTGAAAAAAGAAAATAAGCAAACTTCTACGTCAGTATAATATGTAAAAAGAATTATATTTCAATATTACAATGCAGTTGGTTAAAATATACACACAGGTATTCACATTAATTTCTGCTCCAAGATTACTGACTTTGTCTAGACAACATCCGTCATACACCTGCAGCTCTTGCTAAGCGATTGATTTTTTAATTAAAATTCAACAAGACTGATTGATCGTTTTTATAATGTGTAAATTCAAAGAACTCCTGCACAGAGTTTAAGGATACATAATTTATATATTTTATAATTTATTACTAAAGAAAAAACATTTGCACAGACACAGAGATTGGTATCTGTACGCTCTGTGAATATATTAAAAAACTTGTTTGTATTTTTTCTTCTTACAGAGAACAAAATTGTTGTTTCTCTCTCTCCTCCTGGAAAATCTTTTGTACATCACGTGATATTTTAAAAAGAGTATGCTGTGGATGTTATAATGCCATAATAAATTCTGTTCTTGATGGGCAATATATGGCAAACTTTGATAACCATGACGACAGATCAAAACTAGATCCGAATAGGGTATATTCAACAAACGTTAATAACTATGATTTAGATTTAAATGAAACTAATTTTGATATATTTATTAGAGATGGTTTGACAGATTGTTCACTTTGTATTAAAGAATTGTATACTAAATTAAAAGTTGTTCGACTTGAATAAGGAATAAGTCTGTATTAAATTATATAACGAACTGTAGTCCAGCTCAAGCTAAGTTATTCGTTCGATACCACCGTTCATATGTGCAAGAGTTCTATTACTGTATATTGTGTATCCGTATTCGTTTATTGGTGAATAAAAACGGCTGAAACTATCAACAAGATTAATACCAATGCAGAGGCTCGTCCATTGAAGAATTTAACAACGTTGCCATACGGTGAAGTATACCAAATAAGATCTGTTCACAAAAGAAACACGAAACATGGTCCAAAAATTTTAATCGAATTTATGGAATTCAACACATTCCTTACAACTAGATTTAACGACTTCATAGATGATGCTGCTCTAATTTCTATGAATAGATTGGCTGAAAAAGACGACTTGTTTTTTGTTTCCTACGGATTGGTTGGGAAAACGGTGAATGTGGTTTAAACAGCAACAGCAACAACAACAGCAACAGCAGCAAGAAGTAAGTGATACGGATATGGATATGTCGGTAAAAACTGAGAATAAATATCTTATATCAATGAACTATTATTCAATGAGTGTACCACGAAATGGCAAACACAGTTTTACTACTGTAAAAAGAGTATGCTGTGGATGTTATAATGCCATTATAAATTCTGATCTTGATGTGCAATATATGGCAAACTTTGATAACCATGACGACAGATCAAAACTAGATCCGAATAGGGTATAGTCAACAAATGTTAATAACTATGATTTAGATTTAAATAAAACTAATTTTGATATATTTATTATATTTGTACTAAAGAATTGTATACTAAATTAAAAGATTAATACCAAAGATTAATACCAATGCAGAGGCTCGTCCATTAAAGAATTTAACAACGTTGCCATACGATGAAGTATACCAAATAAGATCTGTTCACAAAAGAAGCACGAAACATGGTCCAAAAATTTTAATCGAATTTATGGAATTCAACACATTCCTTACAACTAGATTTAACGACTTCATAGATGATGCTGCTCTAATTTCTATGAATAGATTGGCTGAAAAAGACGACTTGTTTTTTGTTTCCTACGGATTGGTTGGGAAAACGGTGAATGTGGTTTAAACAGCAACAGCAACAACAGCAGCAACAACAGCAAGAAGTAAGTGATTCGGATATGGATATGTCGGTAAAAACTGAGATTAGATATCTTATATCAATCAACTATTATTCAATGAGTGTACCGCGAAATGGCAAACACAGTTTTACTACTGTAAAAAGAGTATGCTGTGGATGTTATAATGCCATTATAAATTCTGATCTTGATGTGCAATATATGGCAAACATTGATAACCATGACGACAGATCAAAACTAGATCCGAATAGGGTATATTCAACAAATGTTAATAACTATTATTTAGATTTAAATGAAACTAATTTTGATATATTTATTAGAGATGGTTTGACAGATTGTTCACTTTGTACTAAAGAATTGTATACTAAATTAAAAGATTAATACCAAAGATTAATACCGATGCAGAGGCTCGTCCATTAAAGAATTTAACAACGTTGCCATACGGCAGCGTTTTCCAAACTGGGAGGCGTGGACTAGTCTAAGGGGAGGCGCGAATATTATCCAGGATTGACAAAAAAAAAGTGCACGTACAGCTAATACAATACGTAACATATATGTACATATTAACTACTATGTTGCTGATGCTACCCTTACCCCGTAGCAAACATTACGGTTCAGAAATATATCTGCACCGTAGGGATTGTATTGTCTATGCGCATACGCGTAAAGATTTGGCCGCTGCGTATTACTGCGTAAATATTCAGGCGCATTGTCGGTCTTCTCACTTTCTTACCTACGATATTCACTCATTGCAAGGATAAACCACCAGCGGTATGATACGTAACTTGGCCGACCAGTAACTCTCCAAATACCCAGACAATATCGACTTCAGTTTAGCTCAGCAGTGTTAGATTGTGTTTCTTATTTTATTTTGACGTACCTAGTTACTCACTGATCACAATAGTAAGTAATTTAATTAAGTTTCATTTTTTTTAAGAACAATAAATTAATTATTCTAATATTTTTAGAGAAATGGATAAGTTCTTGACTGGTTATGAGAGAAAATCCTCTAATAATGAAGAATCTGATGTTGGCACAAGCAGTAGGAATCAGGAAGGAAGAACTCCCAAGACAAGAAAATACAATTCATCTTATTTATCGTTCGGATTTACAAGTGTTATTACTGATAATGTGGAAAAACCAATGTGTTTGTTTTGTTCGAAAGTTTTGGCTGCTGATAGTATGAGACCCGGAAAATTAAAACGCCACATTGAAACTATGCATTCTCAATACGTTGGCAAGTCCCAAGAATTTTTTCAAAAAAAATTGGATAAATTCACTAAACAAAAACAAACGTTTAAAAAAATAGTTCATATTCCATCAAATGCGTTACTAGCATCGTACTTAGTATCTTACAGAATCGCGAAGTGTAAAAAACCACACACAATAGGAGAAACATTAGTTTTGCCAGCAGCTATTGATATGGTCAAAACAATGTTTGGCGAATCATATGCAAAACAGTTGCGACAAATACCGCTTGCTGATAACACTGTTGGCAGAAGAATCGATGATATATCTGACGATTTTTGCGATCAATTAGTTTCTCAGATGCGCACTTCAAAATTCGCCTTACAAGTAGATGAAGCAACCGATATAGCTAAAGACGCACATTTAATTGCATATGTTCGATATGTTCAAGAGAATAATATAATTGAAGATATATTATTTTGCAAACCCATTCCTGGCAAAGCCACATCCACTGAAATTTTTAATATAATCGACAATTTTTTGGATGAGAACGGCATATTGTAGAATAATTGCATTGGGCTTTGTACAGACGGTGCACAGTCAATGTCAGGCCACAAATTAAAAGCACTAATTAAAAGGACAACACCCGATGTTCTCTCGACGCACTGCATGCTCCACAGAGCAGCTCTCGTATCAAAAAATATGAATGAGGAACTTAACTACGTTTTTACAAAAGTAACGAAAGTTGTAAACTACATAAAAAACAGTCCATTAAAAGTTAGGTTATTTGCAAAGCTGTGTGAAGATATGGGAGCTGCTTACACCTCACTTTTATACTATTGTGAAGTGCGCTGGCTATCTCGTGCAAAAGTGATTCAGAGGGTACTTGAACTCAAAGAAGAAATTGCAATTTTTCTCGAAGAAAATCATAATGAGGATGCAAATATGTTTACGGATGATAATTTTATTATTAAACATACCTATTTGGTGGAAATTTTTGGAAAATTGAGTGTTTTGAATAAATCGATGCAAGGGCCACAAATGCATTTATTGATTCAAAAAGATAAAGTGAAAGCATTCATAAAAAAATGGAGCTATGGAAGACAAATTTGGAAAAAAATAGGTTTGACATGTTTCCACTTTTAAATTTATGCGCCCAAGTTAATATAGAAGCAAACAAAAATCTATTTGTTGAACACTTGGATGGTTTGTTAATTCATTTTTCGAATTATTTTGATGATCTTGATTTTACAAAATATGCGTGGATACAGAATCCATTTATGGACGAAGAAGATGACGAATTTGAATTAACAAGTATTGAGAAAGAAAACTTGATTGAATTATCTTGTGATACTTCTTTAAAACAAAAATTTCAGAATGTATCTCTGATTCAATTTTGGCTAGATATTTAAAAGTATTGCTGCCGTTCGCAACATCTTATTTATGCGAAACAGGATTTTCTGCATTAGCTGCAATAAAATCGAAATATCGTGCTCGTTTGGTTATAGAAAAAGAGCTTCGTGTAGCTATCTCATCAATGACACCGAGATTTGATAAACTTTGCGCTAATAGGCAAGCACATCCATCTCATTAAGCGACAATAATAAAATATTTTTATTCGTTTTTTCTTGTGTATAAGAGTTTATCTTAATAAATTTTTATTACTAAAAATTTTTGTGTTTGTATTATTTTATAAAATGGAAGAGAGGCGCCATATGATCAAATATTTTTAAGGGAGCCGTGGTAAAATAAAGTTTGGAAACCACTGCCATACGGTGAAGTATACCAAATAAGATCTGTTCACAAAAGAAGCACGAAACATGGTCCAAAAATTTTAATCGAATTTATGGAATTCAACACATTCCTTACAACTAGATTTAACGACTTCATAGATGATGCTGCTCTAATTTCTATGAATAGATTGGCTGAAAAAGACGACTTGTTTTTTGTTTCCTACGGATTGGTTGGGAAAACGGTGAATGTGGTTTAAACAGCAACAACAACAGCAACAGCAGCAAGAAGTAAGTGATACGGATATGGATATGTCGGTAAAAACTGAGATTAGATATCTTATATCAATCAACTATTATTCAATGAGTGTACCGCGAAATGGCAAACACAGTTTTACTACTGTAAAAAGAGTATGCTGTGGATGTTATAATGCCATTATAAATTCTGATCTTGATGTGCAATATATGGCAACCTTTGATAACCATGACGACAAATCAAAACTAGATCCGAATAGGGTATATTCAACAAATGTTAATAACTATGATTTAGATTTAAATAAAACTAATTTTGATATATTTATTAGAGATGGTTTGACAGATTGTTCACTTTGTACTAAAGAATTGTATACTAAATTAAAAGATTAATACCAATGCAGAGGCTCGTCCATTAAAGAATTTAACAACGTTGCCATACGCTGAAGTATACCAAATAAGATCTGTTCACAAAAGAAGCACGAAACATGGTCCAAAAATTTTAATCGAATTTATGGAATTCAACACATTCCTTACAACTAGATTTAACGACTTCATAGATGATGCTGCTCTAATTTCTATGAATAGATTGGCTGAAAAAGACGACTTGTTTTTTGTTTCCTACGGATTGGTTGGGAAAACGGTGAATGTGGTTTAAACAGCAACAGCAACAGCAGCAAGAAGTAAGTGATACCGATATGGATATGTCGGTAAAAACTGAGATTAGATATCTTATATCAATGAACTATTATTCAATGAGTGTACCACGAAATGGCAAACACAGTTTTACTACTGTAAAAAGAGTATGCTGTGGATGTTATAATGCCATTATAAATTCTGATCTTGATGTGCAATATATGGCAAACTTTGATAACCATGACGACAGATCAAAACTAGATCCGAATAAGGTATATTCAACAAATGTTAATAACTATGATTTAGATTTAAATAAAACTAATTTTGATATATTTATTAGAGATGGTTTGACAGATTGTTCACTTTGTACTAAAGAATTGTATACTAAATTAAAAGTTGTTCGACTTGAATAAGGAATAAGTCTGTATTAAATTATAAATATTTAAATATGTATAGTTAGTTATATTATATAAAATTTGTGTTTCTTGTTGTTGTTGTTGTTGTTGTAGCAGTAGTAGTAGTAGAAATGGAAAATTAAAGGATGCAAATTAACGGACGAACAATTATCTTCCAGATCAATTTGCAAAAACCATTTCAAAAGAGAATTTATTATGAACAGTTCAAATTTGAACAATCGTAGGAAAACACTTGTTTGTCATGCTTATCCAGAAATAGCAAATTTATCTTCATCGCCTTCATCTCCGGAACTTTGCATTAAACATCCCATTAAAAGAGTTTACACTAATACAGATAAAGAAAGAATATTGTTTGATTCGAAAAAAAGTACTGCCAATGAAGTATATTACTTAACGCCAGTTAAGAAGAAATATAGTCGCAGTTTGAAATACGAACAAGCCGACGACAATCTTCAAACTGTGTCATTATCTTCACCAATAAAAAAAAACTTGATTCAAAAAAAAATATATTTAACATTAATAAAAGAATATAAACGAAAGCTTCAAAACAAGACAATGCAATGTTTGAAATTAAAAAAGAAGCTCTTGATTAATACCCGTAATATAAGTACTGAAAATTTACTTCATCAGTCAATCGATGCAAAAACATTAATAGACATGTAAATAAACAAGAAATCACGAACAACGTGGACAGAACGTCAAAAAAAAATTAGCACTGTCTTATTATTATAAATCTCCATCTCTCTACCGATACATGAGACAAATTTCTAAAATTAATTTACCATCTGATAGAACTATTCGTAATTGGTTACAGCTAATTTATTTACCTTCTGGTCTCGAGACAAAGCTTATTCAAAATTTAAAATACAAAGTTGATACTATGAATACAGGGGAACGGGAATGTGTTATGTTAATTGATGAAATGTGCATAAAAAATGTTTAGAATATGATATAAAACAAGATCTCGTAGAAGGTTTCGAAGATCTGGGTCATATTGGAAGATCAAATAAAATTGCAACACACGGTTGTGTCTTCATATTACGGGGTTTGATACACAACTGGAAAATGCCCATATCGTACTATGATGCCGCTGGATCTATTAGTGGCAACAATCTTGTTGAATTGATTAAGGAAAATATAAGAAAATGTTTCGAAATAGGATTAAATATAAGATGCATAGTATGTGATCAAGGGCCAAATAACAGAAGGGCTTTTTCGTTACTCGGCGTATCTAAAGAAAATCCGTATTTATTTCTTCAAAATGAAAAAATATATGCTGTTTACGATACTCCACACCTTATAAAGAGTGTAAGAAATTGTTTGAAAAATTCTGATTTATTTGTGTCCGACAAACGGGTTTCTTGAAATAATATTAAAGATATCTATAATATCGATAAAACATCTACGAAGGTCCGAATGTTATGTAAAATAACAGACAAGCATGTTTATTTACCAAGTAAAATGTCCGTAAAACTGGCGGTACAAATATTCAGTAGAACAATGGCTGCTGCAATTAGAACAAAAGAAATATTGTCAAATTCTGCAGAGAATACGGCCAATTTTTTGAGACAAGTAAATGATATTTTTGACTGTTTGAACAGTCGTTTATTAAATGATAATACTCCATATCGATGTGCACTATCAGATAAAAACAAATTGATTAAAGTTACATTGGAAAACTCAATTGAATATTTTGGGCAATGTAAGTTTTTTACTAAAGACTGGAAAGAGAGACGGAACATATATTGTTTTAATGGGTTAATTCAAACCATCAATGTGGTATTACAATTATATGAGGATTTGAAAACAGATAACTACATATTTCTTTTAATAAATCGAATACAAGTTTTTGTGACCCAATCTAAAAAAAAAATTATAAAAAATTACTAAAATATTCGTCATGGTGCATAGTTTATATTTGTGTGGTTTTGTTTGCCCCAACAGCAGTTAACTGAGATAAAATAATGCCAACGTAAAATGGTGCAAAGTATACCCGTTTAAGGACATACTTTGTCCCAAAATGTATATCAGTTTTAAAAAACTTGGCCAAATAAATAAACTTCAAAGTGCTGTCATACCTATTACATTACCTACAGAATGACTATAAATAATTAAAAAATACACAAATTGTTTTCAAGGCAATTTTACAGATTATTACAAATTTCAAATCAAAAAAGTGGTGCAAAGTTATCCCACTTAAGGTATAGTTTATTAATTTCCTTTAATTGCCTCAAAACTTTAACCTTGATTATCTCATAATAAATTATTTTCAGTTATGGTGATCTTCTACTGGAGGTGCGAGATATTATCTCGGTTACTAGAGAAGTTATTAGCATAATTATTTTTTTTATTTTATTGACTAACTATCGACGAGGTCTGAAAACTCATTTTTATAATTGGTTATAATCGGCTTTGTTTGCTAAAAATATCTAGCGTTCATTACTTTATTTTGTTTTCAGCTTATCAATTAACCACGATAGATGAGAATTATTATAAGATTTATTCTCAAATTTAAAAACCTACCGATTTTGTATAAGCAGTTAAATCATAGTGAAGAAGATCGAAGAAAAACCATCAAGCAACAATCAGCGATGTTATTAAAAAATAAAAATTTGAAGAGCAACTTGATACGTGATAAAAAACGAAAAAAAAAAGGATTTCATCTATTAGATTAATTTTTAAGTATGAAAAATTTGGTAAAACATTTATACGTTTAAAATTAAATTTAATTATTTCTTAACTTTAACCAAGCCGTTATCCTTCATCGATTTAAGATTACTACATTTTCTACTATATTGTTAAATAAATGAATAAAATCACTAGTACACCACAGGTTAATCAGTCTGTACCAAAATATCAAAAATCGAAAAATCCTTTTCTCACATCAAATATCAATCAACTGTCTGATTTCTAAACAACTTCTCCAAGCAATCCACAAATATGCAACTCGAAACCTGCACCAACAATAATAAATACACCAACGACCAAATAAAGCAGAACAAACGTCTACTAAAACTAAAACTGTATTGCCATAATACCCGACTTGAGTTCCACTGGGATTAAAACCCAATCTCCCTCCAGTTGCTCGAGCAGCAATCACAGTTACTCTAACCAATAAAAATAATCACACTAGCATCAAACGCTAGACGACCGAACCAAATAACCGAATCCACCTAAATCAATAACCGAAAAAACTTGTAATACCATTTTTAAACACGACTGAGAAATATTCTCACACCAATCACATTTGGAATGTTGTGGTTCTCTTCATAATAAATAAACAAAATTTTGTTTTACGTCGTCGGGCAAAGTTCTGTAGACCGAATTGAATGAAAAATTCTCCCAGTCGAAAATTTATTACTGCAGTTTTATAAAAAGGTCTCCAATTGTAAAAGACAATATACCGTACCGATTTAAGAAACTGGAAAAACTGTCAATCAAAGTTTGAAGACAAGACCAAATTACCGAATGACTGCAAAATAAAAATATTCAATTTCGCGAGGACAAGGTAAACATGATAAAATAAAAATAAACACAATGGAGTCGTTGCGCTCAATCAAATTTACTAACGTCAAACTTTTTCAGATTAGACAAGAACAACCTATTGTCAGATATCTGTATTTATCTCTATCTATCGTACACAACTTATTAGAAATGTCAAATGACAGCTACTGGTAGAGTGTTGCTTTTAAGTAATATATAAAAGTGCACTTGATATGAATAATATAATAGTGCACATTATATATATTTTATTATTATTATTATTATACATTTTATTATTATTATTATTATTATTATATATTTTATTATTATTATAATTATATATTTTATTATATATATATATATATATATATATATATATATATATATATATTATTATTATTATTATTATTATTATTATGGTTCTCTTTCGCAGTGTTAACTGGTGTGGATTATATAACATCCGAGGTCACACCGTGACCTAAAGGATTGTTATATTTTTTAGCTTACATGAGAGTCCTGCGTAGTATGTAAGCAGTGCCTAAAATGGCAGTTCTTTGAATAAGGGCGAAATTGTGTTTTCCCGGTATTTGTTCGACATATTTTTTGTACTGTTGACTTACATACCCTGTTGCTCCTACTATAATTGGTATCATCACCACCTGTTTATTCCACATGTTTTTTAATTCTATTATTAAGTCTTTATATTTTAATTGTTTTTCTATTTCCTTTTTATTTATATTATTATTATTATTATTATATATATTATTATTATCGGTATCGGAGGCGTTAGCCTACGTATATGTATTTGACATTGCTAAATAGAATCGACTTGTTCTTGATTTAGCCATAAGATAGTACTGTAAAAAGTTTGACGTCACAAATCACAAATTTGAATTTGACCTTCGACTTCAACAATTTTTTTCTTATTAAATGCAAATAATTTAACATTAATAACTATATATACATGTAATTGTCTAAATATATATTTTTCATAAAAAAAAAATTAAAAATGAGCGGTCCCATTGCTACAATTTTTTTTTTTTTTAATATTTGTAGTGTTTCTTCTGAAAGATTCTTCGTTTTTCTAATAATCATTGGGCCGCATTTTCTTCTAAATTTTTAGAAGTTCCCGTCAATTTTTTCTTTTAATTTCTCAGAACTTCATCGACTCTTCTAGAAACTTCTATTAATTCGTCTTTTGATTTTATCGAATTTTCTGTAAATTTCTCTTCTAATTTTGTTGTATTTTCGAAAAACTAACTCCGTTTGCAAGTTTATAGAACTTTCTAGCATTTGTAAACACAAATTACTCATGGCTTCCAGAATCCTCGTTAAACCAGTATATCAGATTTTCTTCATGTTGATATATTTGTTTTACTAAAAAAAAAAACTTGTAAGGAAATGTTGCATAAACTACGATATGTTAAATAAAATAAATGGAAAATATGCTAGCAAGTGTAAAATATTTCTTATCAATTTATCATTTACTTTTAAGATCTACTACAAATGTCATTTCTATCTTTTTTTCTGATAAAGACGCACGTTGATTTATGTATTGGTACAAAATATTAATTATGTTGACTTGATTAAAAACATCTGCTAGTATATCTATTATGACAGTTCAATATCATTTTAAGACAAAATATTTTGCTATTATCCAGTAATAAAATTGAACGAAAAATAATGTAATTTTCTTTTAAAATATTACATTGTATGTTTTACAATTATTCAGTTTCTTTAACTATCTAATAATATTGTCGAAGTCCATCCCCTTAAATCTGTTTAGAAAATTAATAAATATCAAATATAATTTTTTTTAAATAGTTTAGGAACTTCTACGCCACCAATGACATCTCCAATCAAAGTTACCAGAATGGAAAACGTGGAGAAGACTCCAAAACGCCGTTCAGGTAATATATTTTCATGTTTCACATAAAATAAAAATCAGAAATTTCAATTTTATTTGTATTTTTTTAATATATTTGCATAAATAAAAATGGTTATGATCGTTTATTGTTTACAGATATTAGACGAAGAATTAATTTATTGAAAGAAGCTAATGTTTCAAGAAAAAGATCATTGACTCCAGGGGCACTTAGACTATAGAAAATAACATCAGGACTGAAGAGTACTGCTAGAAAAATGGACAGCGAAAAAAAAATCGGTCGTGGACGACGTTTACTTTTGGAAGAGAAAATATTTGCTTTATCTCTATTGAAACAAAGTCCAACGGGATATAAACTTAAAAAAAAAAATTGCGCTTCCATCTAGAAAAACATTAACAACTCTTTTAAGGGAAATTCCCGTTCAGTGTGGAATTAATAAAGAAATTTTAAATACATTGAATGATGCTGTTATTAAAATGGTACCTTGTGATAGGTATTGCTGTTTAATGTTTGATGAAATGTCTTTGGAACCTTCTCTACATTACATGGAAAAAGAAGATCGAATTGTGGGATTTGAGGACTGTGGTGACGATTCATATTCCAAAAAATGTGCAGACCATGCTATGGTTTTCATGGCTAGAAGTTTACGGAAGCGATGGAAGCAACCAACTGCTTATTTTTACACTACAAATGGTATGAATTCTGCAAATATAGTAAGAAATTTAAAACAAATTAGAATTTGTTTACAAGAAATTGGTTTACGCATCGTTGCCACGGTTTGCGATCAAGCCTCATTAAATGTGAAAGCAATAAATACGTTAATAGAAGATACTCGTCGAGTGCTTATTGAAATGTTTGGAATGTAAAGATTATGGTTTTACCATAAATGGAACATTTATAATTCCTTTTTATGATCCGCCACATTTATTAAAAGGCATAAGGAATAATATGTTAAACGCGAACATATGTTTTTAGTGGAAAAAGACTAAAGAAATAGCAAAATGGAGTGATATAGTAAAGTTATATGAATTAGATACGGGCGATTTTGACATTAAAGTATGTCATAAATTAAACGATAACCATATATACAAAGAAAAAATAAAGAAAATGAAGGTGAAATATGTCTCTCAAATTTTTTCAAGAAGTTTGGCATCAATTATGTATTTTTTTGCCAATTCAGGTATAGAAAAATTCTAAAAATAATAATAATTTAACTTTTCATTTATTTTTGTTTATTTTTTTAAAATTTGAAATATAAGTATTATACATTATTTTACTTACTATCTACAACGTATGTATATTTCTTTTCAGAAGACACTCGATATTCAGCAAGTGGTGCAGAAACAGCTGACTTTCTTTAATTCATGGACAAGTTATTTGACAGTGTGAATGGACAAACCATTAAGATGCGTTGTATCAAAAACTTTCGCTCATCACAAATTTTGGCCAGAAGCATTAAGAGTATTATCTAGTATTTATTTTATCAGCGACGGAAAATCAAATTATGTACCACCATCAGTAAAAAATTGAGGGATTACGATCCGTGGATTTCAAACAATATGGAAAAAACTTAACGAAGAAGTATTTAATTTTCTTTGTACAAGAAATATAAATCAGGATCCCATTAAAAACTTTTTTAGATGCATTAGAAGCCACGGTGTGAGAAATATTAATCCAACGCCCTACTCATTTTCTAATTCATACAAATCACTCATAATAAACAACTTTTTGTCACTTCATTCGGCAGGAGCTAATTGTGAATTGGATGAGACCGATGGTGCGTTAGATTGTCTCACACAATTTTTAACTTCCAATCCTCAACAATCTGAGACACCAGAACCTGCACCATTTATCGAGCAATTACAAATTGATGAAAATTTTAAGTTTACAACAAAAACTGTTTATGTACATGTCTTGCACAGTTATATGGCAAGGTACATGGCTAAAACAATTATTAAAAAAATTGGTTCTTGTTCTATATGCCAGTACGAATTAATTACTGATAATTTGGCAAAAAGAATACTTTAATTAGTATAAAGGCCTATAATCCAAAAGCGCTTTACCGGCCAAAAACATTTTCTGAATTGTATTCAAAAATGAATGATTCTGTCATTTTTATTTGCCGAAAATATGTAGTGAACCAAATATAAAAGCAAATATTTGTAATATTATTTGCATATATATATAGATGATATGTTTACTTGCAAAGAACATAGTTTGTTTAAGATATTTCTAAATTTATTTGTTAAATTTTATATACAGATGTGGATAAAAAATATAAACAAGATTTTAAAAGGTTAAGATCATAGGTTCTCAACGTGGGCGATAACGCACCCTTGTGGGCGTTTGAGACTTTCAGGGGGGCGGTAGAAGACCCAGCACAGTGAGGGCGATTACATGTTTAAATATATCGTGGCAATAGCTGTTTCAGATTCGCGACAGATGGTAAGTAAACAAAATTGGGGGGCGCTAGAAAAAAAAATATTCTCAAAGTGGGCGGTGGGCAAAATAAGGTTGAGAACCTATGGTTTAGATGATCAAAATCTAAATGATTGTGTAAAAATTTGGCAAATGAAAAATGTGTTAAATTAAGAACAAAAAAAAAACAAAAAATGACAGAAATAAAGGGTTTACCTCAGCTTACTATATTTTTGTTAATTATATTTTTTTAAAGCTTATATACTATGCAAGTAAAATAAATTAATTATTATACTAAAATCGCAATTGCAATATCTACAAAACTTTTCCTTCAATTTTCATAAATAAAAAAATTATAATCGAAAATAAAAATCAACCAATTTTCAGTTTTAGCGACTGATTTGAAAAAACTATTAAAGATATTAAGTTTGTTCCAACAAAAACCCCTGATAATAAAAAACTTGTTTAAATTTTCAGTGTTTACAAAAGCTCAAAATTATATGATCAGAGACTCTTATTAGGATAAATATTTAATTAAACCAATTTATTTTTCTTCCTAAGTTGAAAAACAAAAAGCTATATGGTTCTTAGCTACCTATAATAATATAGATTATGTATGATTTTATAGAAAATTAAATACCCTATACATATATAAACACTTTTATATGATTCATTTCATTCGAGATTCTTTTAAATATTTCACAGATTTGTGTTTTATTCAACCGATAATGTAATTCAACAAATAATTAATACATCGAGATTTCATTATACTTAATTATATAAAATTATAAATAATTTACCTTTTTATATTAATTAAATTTCCATTTAAAGTTGAACGCAGAATTCGTACGGTTACTGAACTCCTAGTATTTCGTATTTCTATCTTCATAATATCACTTGTATCTTATGTCGCCAAATAAACTCAACTCATCCTTTTGATTCGATCGATTTCTTAATTCCATGTTCCATTTCTAACAAAAACAAAATAGATTTAATTCATAAATGTTTCGCGTCCTAAAATAAATATTTGTTGATTACAGGGCACTATACAATTCTAGTGCATATAATTTTTTTCTTAAAAATAAATCCATCATAACTTTTTTTTAATATCTTTTAAGAAATTTAAATTTAAAAATGTACAATTTTTATTTAATGTTTGAATACAGCATTAATAAATATAGTGCGACTAGTAAGACGTGCAAGTCATTTTTGCATCAATAAAAAGAATTAACAGGGCCGCGCATCATACACATGATCACGAAAAGTTACTGACAATAGATATTCAGCGAAAAAATTTCATTTGATTTTTGTGAATAAAAATAGTTTAAAAATATTAAAATTTTAAAGTTTACAATCATTTTTTATATTCCATATTCATACGCAGAATAAAATTTTATAAAAAGCCACAAGAATGAGTAGACCTATTCTAAACTACCTATTCTAAACTATGTCGTTCAACAAATTTTCATTGTGTTTTCACAAGCTAGTATAACTAACACTGTCTTCACTGGGCTTGTCAATTTAATTGTAATTCAAACAATAATAAATACATACATACTTACATACATACACAATCACGCCATGTACCCAAAAGGGTGTGGCACAAACTCTTTTCATCATCCCGAAATCAGTCGCCTTCAAACATTCCTATCCAAACAAGCAACTTTCGCTTCATCCACATTCATAATTCCTCTCATACATGCTCTTTTATTCCTACTACTTGGAAACTTTCGCTCACGCAAAACACTCTCAATCAGACCACTCCAACTACTCATCCGACGTCCACACAAACGTCAAAATCATTCAAATAAATCTTTTTAACAAAACGTTCATTAGACATTCGCTCAACATGTCCGAACCATCAAACTGACTAACACCAACTTTTGCAACAACATTTAATAAATACGTACACATCAATATATTTAATTCATAAGATGATTCAAATTAAGCAATTTTAAATTTACATTGACATGTCTAAGATTTCAAAATTGCACTATAATTTTTAAAATAAAATTTATTTCTTTATAATTTAATAAGAAATTTTCTGAATTTATAATCAAATTACGTATTGCATATAATTGCAAAAGTACTTAATTTACAAAAAAATAGATATCAACAAATAATTAAAAGAATAATTAGTGATAAAATTTGCAAAAAATAAAAACTAACACTTTCTAAAATACCATGTTCTAGTTCTATTTTACATAAAAACCGTAGCAAAAAATTACGTATTATTTCAGAAAACGATGATTATATCAATTTTCTGTAAAAATAATATAATTTTATAATTTTAAGTAAAATAATTAATTTACCATATTATATTCGTTTTTTTTATCAAAAAAGTAAGTAATTACTTACATAATATTAGTGTTTATGAAACGGTTATAATCGAACTGCAAAACCAAACTGCGAAACCGAAAAATAACTAAGGTTTTCGGTTTTTACTGTAAAAACCACAAGAAAGAAATAATTTTTGTGTAAGAAATTCAGATTCAATGTTGAAGCCAAAGGAAAAATCCCAAACATTTGTTAAAGAAGATAGTAATTGACAAGAATATTTATAAGCTTAGACAGCTTGAAATATAAATTTTAAAATTTTGTAACTTACATAAATTTTTAGGTTAGATTTAGATTTAGATAAATTATTTCGCTAAAAATCTATAAACTCTTTTTTACTTTGTTTTTAAATAATTGAGTCTATCAAATATACACAATAAAATCACAAATCACTTGATGTAATTTCTAGATTCACGTGACGAGTCATTATTTTGGATTATTTGAAAAAACCATAATAATGTACATATTCATAAAACAGTAATTAAACACAGTAACTATTAATAGTTTTTAAGTATTCTCCAAATAAAATAATTAAAGATATTATACAGGAATAACTCAAATTTATGTTTACTAATTTTTCTTAGAATAATATTTTTCAATAAATAATCTATCAATTTTTTAAAATTATTTTCACAAATTTCGTTTTTAATGTTTGGAAACTACCGATCCTCTTGCAATAATTTTTCGTAGAATTCACTAATTTCTAGACACCACCCTAGATATGAAATTCTATTTATATCTTTGTCATAAAAGAAACATTTTGGTTGATGCAAACTTAGTGTTATTTGTACTGCTCTTGTAGCGAAAGTAATGTATTTATACAGAAGTTGTCAGTGCTTTCAGTTTTATTATACTCGTATTAAGTATCAATTATTGATTTTCTTTAAGAAAAATATACTTATGATTAAATATAAATTAATTACCTATTAATTAGAATGAATAGGCCGAATAATTGCATATATAGTTAATATATATTTTAAAGCTTTTTGTCTTTTGAAGAATTTTTGTATATCTTGTATCTTTTTATAGAAACATCTAAATAATGTTTGCTGCTATAATATAAAATTTCAATTATAAATTACATAGAATTTTTTTTTATTACAACTTCTTAATTAATTATGTCAGTCTATGGACCCGCACCACAAAGGGACCCGCACCACAAAGGGGCCCGCACCATACGTTTCAAATTTAAAGTAAATAAGTATTTTATTTAAATTTTCGTAAAACAGAATATTCGAATAACCCGACTTGCAACCAGTGACAATACACTTCACTAGTACATACAGCATCATTAGTACTAAGTGTAGGCGCAAACCAATTAGCCACTAAGATTATTTGATATTTTCATTTCTAAGTTTATTATTTATTTTTTTTAATACTCTATTTCAATTAAATAAATATAAGTAAAATTTACTTGTTTGTTACATTCCTTTTTATCTTACATTTTCCTAACATGTTTATTTAAAATTATAAAATCACAACCCCCTCCTAAAGGCCCGCACCACAGGTTCAGCCTAGGGCCTACAGATCCTAAATTCGGCCCTGGTAATTTTTGTATATTACATTAGGTTATTGTAAAGTCCAATAGTGCGTGTATTTCAACATATAATAAAAATTTATTGATTTATTTTAGAGTATCTATAGTAGAAAAAATTTAAAACTTGAAAAACCGAAATCACGGTTTTTGATTTTTAAAAACCGAGAACCGCGGTTTTCAAAAAATGCGGTTTTCCCGATACTCTACATAATATACGTATTTTATATAATATAAAAATTTTCTTTAAAATATCTCAATATTACATACATTTTGTAAAAATACTGACAAATCAGTTGCTCCAGGTTTTCATAAAAAAATACCGGATTTTTTTACAGTGTATATACAATGTAAAAAAAACCGGTAATTTTATATAAAAACATGGAGCAACTTATTTACACCAGTTTAATATGAAAATTTACTGAAGTCACAAGAAAATTTTTTCATTTTACAATTATAAAATACGTATTTTATGTACTTACTTTTTCGGTAAAAAAAAAACATATATAGCATGATAAATTCATTATTTTACTTAAAATTACAAAATTATATTATTTTTTACAGAAAATTTATCTAAATCATCGTTTTGCTGAAAAAAATATGTACTTCTTTCACTATGATATTAATGGAAAATGGCAACATTTTTTATACAATATAATATAATCCATTTTTGTTATGTAAAATGACTTATCAATTCATCGGAGCTTCACTATATTTAAAATTAAAAAACGCTTTAGAAATAAGTTTTCTATAATTTTAATTAAAATTCAATGTTTCGATATACTTCATGTACATTATTATCAGGAAAAAATATACAAATGACATAAATAATATTAAACGAACAAAACATAGAAACACGTTACCCGGAAACAAATGCAAATAATTTATTATATTGTAAAATTTCTGTAAATTATTAATTAGAGAAAAGCAAATTTTTTATTTAAAGTGCCGTCATTTTAATATAATAAGTTCTAAAATATTCTTTACTATGTTCACTAATATATATTAATTGAAATAATTTACCTTATACTTTAATAAGAGTTCCAATTAAATCCGATCAAAGAATTCGTACTAATATTGATTGAGATCTTCGTCGCCAAATTAATTCATTTTAAAATGTGATTTTCTCGTTTGATTTGGTAGCTGCATGTTCCGATTCTGAAAACACAAAATAGATTTATTTTAACTAACATCGTAAAATAAATTTAAATATCAATCAAATTTCTTATACAGTTGCTCGGCCTGATTCTCTAACAAAGCTGCTGAGTTTTAGCAACGTTGCTAACAACTCTAAGCAATAGAAACAAATATAACAGCTGTCATTTTTATTTTCTATTTAGTGTCAGCTAATATTATTGGCTAATGTTCTTAGCAACGTTGTTAAAACTTAGCAACTTTGTTAGAGAATTAGGGTGATTGTGTTATCAATTATTGTGTTATATGTGATTGCTAATAATACCTAAAATATTAACCAATCATTATTCAAAACCCATTACATCAAAAACAACATTATCATATCATGCTATCAACTTTAACCAGAAGTTGATATTCAATTGGATAACAATTATTTTAAAAATAGGTATCTACATTTTTGTAAAAAAAATGTGTGTGTAAAAAAAAATGTGTGTATTTATTAATGATAAATACTTTATTTTTACATATACAAATATTACGTACCAACTTAAGATTATAATAATATTTGTTAAAAAATAATATTTGTCTGCAATGTTTGTACCAACTTGCTTTTTCTAAATTATTTTTTGATAATAAAATAGCAAATATGAACAAATCTTTTCTTACTTCAAATACTATGGTTCCAATTAATTTTGTAGATGTCATCATATCTACAATAACAGATTTTTTTCTAGATACATATTACAACTTTCTGTGAAACACAATATTCTCCTCACAAACTTGAGAATTATCACAATTATTATCTAACAATGAAATTTAACTTAGAATAGCTAGCAACTTAAAAAATAAAAGTATACGAATTGGAAACAAAGAAAAATCATAGTGTGCTAATTATCATGTTAAATAAAATTAAAAACATGTGTGTGTAAAGTCACTTTAATGCAGTGTTGGACTGTTGGTGATTTAAAAGAATAAAACAAAAAATCAGATTTTTTTTTACGATTTTTGAAAATAAGAGTTTATTAATTATTTTTATGCACTTATAAATATAAATATAAGATATAATTTTATATGTGTAATATTTAACATGAACTTTCTGCTCTAGGTCCTACAACTCTATTTTTACCACGCTTATATTATCTCACTCTGTTGTCAGTTGTCACGGTCAAATCTTGTAACCAATTTTTAAACCACTTCCTATCATTTGATCTCACTGAAATTTTGCATGTTTTAACAAAAAAAAAAAAATTGGTGACATTTAAAACCGATTACAAGATATGACAAGACGACAAAACTAAAAAACAGAAAATAAAATATATAAAAAAAACTTTTTAAAAATCACGCTTATATTTAAATGCACTAAAAAGATGAAAATATTTTTTTTGCGAAATATATAGTTTCCTGGCGCTCCACGCTTTTAGTTCTTTCTAAAAATTTTGGATAACCAGAAAAAAATTTATTTTCCTCTTTTTAGTGCATTTAAATATAAGCGTGGTTTTTAAAGTTTTTTTTTATGTATTTTATTTAGATTTTAGTCACAATTTCTACGTAAATACATTTTACAGTTTATGTACCACCTAGTGCACAAATCTCTTTTAAGGTAATGTTTATCATATTCATAAAGATAGTGTACATGATATATAATTGGTGTCAACGGCTAGTAGTTAGATAAAATGTAAAACCAATTTACGTAGAAACTTTGACAAAAATCTAAAAAATATAGAATTTACAGGACCTGGAGTAGCAAGTTTGTATGACGACGACTTAATGGAAATGATAATATATTTTTTTTGTGTATAATTTACTAAGTATTAAAAATATTTTTTTTTTATTTGTAATACCTTTTGCATACCTATAATTATAGATTAGATTGCATTATTATTAAATATTGTTTAATATATTTTGAATATTAAAATTTTAATATTATTATATTACATGATTTTTTTATTTTAATATTTATTTTGTGCTAGATGTATCTAGATATTTTAATTAATCAATTGTTAAAATAGAATTTAGTAAAAGAACTAATTAATTAAAATTGATTTAAATCATTTATTAATATTAAAAAAATCTAATGATTAAAATTGTGATTTAAATCTTGATTTAAATCAAATGATTAAAATCAGGCCAACTCTGCTTTAATGTTAAACATTTATTTGTATTTGTATTAAATTAAATTAGTATAGTGTATCTATTTCATATAAACTCTTTGTATTGTATTATACTTATTTCAAGGGAATTTGTACCTGAAATATTGTGTAAACACATTACATTTAAAAACATTTTCGCATAACTTTAAGTTATAGTGAATGGGTTTAATGGGTTTACGTTCTGTGGATGCACTTTACTAGAAATGCCGCTAGCGATAAGTTGGTTTTTTCATTATTAAAACTTACATTATTTTAAAATGATATGTGTAGAAATGTTTTTGAATTACAATATATATATATATATATATATATATATATATATATATATATATATATATATATATGTATACTGCTTATGCGAATTATGTGAATGCGACAGATTGGGAGAGTATAACACAATGGTTGGAACTACAAGCTCAGTTTTAAAACAATGTAATTATCATATGGACAAGACAAAATAAATTAAAACACTGAAAAACCGAACCAGCCATTAGCTCGGTTTTTGGGATACGTTTTTACATCTTAGTTCATTTGATTAGTCCTGACTGGTCTTATGATAGTTGCATTGTCTTAAAATCAGTATCAGTTCAAAATCGAACTTGTAATACTAGTTAACAATGTGTTTAAATATGTAAACAATCTGTTTGCTGTTAGAATACAATAAATTAACCTAACTCGTTTAATTATGATTATTAAAAGTTACTTATATTATTAATTACAGTGTGATAATAAAATTATAATATCAATAATGCTTTATATCTCGTGACGCACATGTATAGACCTAATCAAAACCTTCAACTTACTTATTTTTATTTTGAATATTGGTAATTATTATCGTTTCTAGCAGATAAAATGTCCAAATTACCAAACTTTCTAAATGTCATTACTTTACGACAAAAGTAGAACATTTTAACATGACTAAGATTACAAAGTTGTATAATATTTTCTCTATAATTTAATATTAAACTTTCTGACTTTCTAATAAAAATACGAAATGTATTTAATTGTAAGAAGTACTTATATTAAGTACTTCTTACAAATAAATACATTTCGTATTTTTATGGTACATATATTAATAATATACCAAAAATATTACCAAAGATATCAACAACTACTGAATTAAACAAGTAATTGCATTAATTATTCGTAGAAAAATCCATTTTAAAATTGTAACACTTTTTATAATACTACTTTCTAAATAACTTCGTCTATTACATGCATTGTTTTATTAAAACAAGAATCTGATTAAACCAATTGAACAATATATCAAAGCTACACTATATTTAATTAAATAGAATAAATTACCTATCTATTTTGCTAGGAGTTCCACTTAAAGTTGATCACATAGTTTGCAATATTATTGAGTCCATAAGCATGTTTTACTCGTATCATTTTCTTTTCGTTTCAAATTTCATCTCTATCTTCTTCATCACTTGCATCATTTTGTGTTGCTAGGATAAACATCTTTCAATTTGATTCTTTCGATTGTTTTATTAACCACGTGTTCTGATTCTGAAAACACAATATAGACATCATTCATAACTGTTCAACATCCTAAAATAAATTTAAAATATGAATACATATATATATATATATATATATATATATATACATATATAAAAGCCCGATAAAAGCAAGATTAAAATTTCTTGTAAAGTAAAACCTACGCAAACTATTTTTAACTATTTTACTTCATTTGTTAAGATCTTGTCGCATGGCAGATATTATAATCAGTGATAATAAATTTTTGTTGAACTGTAATACCAAATAAATAGTTAAAAAAATGGAAAAAGTATATATCATTTTAGAAAGTAACTTTATGTCTGTTCTGAATTTATCAATTATTACAATTTTGTATGTAGTAAATAAATTTAACCAACAAATAACAGTCAACAACTTCAAAGATAAAAGTATATACATAAATTCGAAACGAAAAAATTAACATGTAGTTTATTAGTTATAATTAGAAAATAAATCTAATAAAATTAAAAGCATACACTTCAATGTTAAATACGTATTTGTTTTAAATTCATTTGCAGTATTGCAGTATCAATATTATCAATGCTAAGGAATTTTCTCATTTGAACAATAAATCAAAAATAATTATCAATTTATAAATGAAAAATATAAAAGGCAAAAAAAAATAAAAGAACATAATATTTTTGTACAAAACAGAATTACATAGCTAGAAATCTAATATTACAGAAACTACGTAATATTAAACAAACGTCCTTAAGTATATTGTTTTTATAACTATAGAGAAATATATTACAAAACAAAAGAATACTTACAGTTACAAATTGAAATTCACGAATAACAAACCAGTTTAATATATAAATATTCACCCCAAACTGCACAAAATTATACGAACAGGAACTTGAAAATAATTTCTCGATGCAGCATTCAACAGCGTGGCCATAGCGTGGCGACAATGGCCATAGAATAAGTAATATATATATACAGAAGAAGCGACAACGCTGTGTATTTGGCTGTTTAGGAAATTTCACAGAGCCATCTATAAACCCCTGATTAAATCATTTGTTTAGCGCGGCCCTTACGAATTATTCAGTTCAAACCTTTTTTGTATTAGAAATTTATTTCAAATTATTTTATGTATTTTGATACTATTTATATGTTCAATTAATTCATGTATTGAACATAAATGAACCAAACATATAAATACATCAAAATACATAAAATGAATTGAAATAAATGTTAAGTACATATTTAAAAGAAAATGGACACAAATGATAATAACAATTAATAATATATATTATAATTATATTTAAATATATATTTAAAACAAAAACAAAAAATTACAATTAATATACATATTTTTTAACCTAATTCTAAACTTAAATATTATGCATTTTTTTATTTTTCCTTTCCATAAAATGTTTTAATTTACTTTTTAATGGTGAATATGCCACAGTAAGATATTCGTCAATTATTTTCGGAACCGTTATCATTTCCAAATTAATTTTTTTGTTGACCAGTGATATGAACGCGTATAAAAGAATTTCTATTAAAATAAGTTTGATGTCCTTATTAAGATCTACGGAATGAGTGAAGCAAGGAATGGGGATAACAAATTGGATATTTTCAAGGACTGTTTTTGAAATATTAGGAGAATTAATATATTTTAGGAAAAGAGGAAATATTTTTAGGCGCATAATATGAATATGGGAAATAATAACTTCAGAAGGATATAAAAGGAGTTGCTTATGAATTCCGTAGTCTTTTAATTGAATAAGTGCATGCTTGTCCGTGCAATTTTTAGTTAATAAATATTCGACACAGACCGAACATTTACATTTTTTAAATATTTTATTTAAAATAACCCCAGATAAATAAGCGCTATTGTTTGTCTGTAGCAACTTTTTGACGTTATATTCTGATAAATTAAATGACGGCGAGCTGATGGATTCTGTAAAAGGAGAAGATACAGGGCAATCTGGAAGAGATACAGAGGAAGAATCTACAAGAGAAGAAGAAGTTCCAGAAGTAGAAGGTGCAGAAGTAGAAGGTACAGAAGTAGGAAGAGGTTGAAGGGAAGAAGGTATAGGTATTACAGAAGTAGACGTAGGAATTTCTAAAGGTAATGACAGGATGTATTTTAGGTTTAATAATAAATCTGCTCCATCTTGTTCACAATTTGAACCTTCAATATTTCGCACTGAATTGTTAACAATTGCAGTGGAATATGCAGAAACAAATTGTGAACAAGATGGATTAGGATTCAATCCTCCCAAACTACGTACAACACTAAAAAAGTTTTCCAAGGGATCTTGATTCAAACATCTTGTTGAAATATATTTGAAATCAAGATCTCTCAGACGACTCCATAGTCGTTGTACGTTGCGAATGGTTATTATAAAACCCAAAACACAGGGTGGTTGGGATACAGCTCGTCCGTCTTTAATAAATTTTAAATTACTTAATTTTATTTTTGCTTCAGCCCAAAAACTATGGTGTACGGAATTGTTGGATACGCGACTTGCTAAAAATTTTGAAGATTGATGTACCGAATTCAAGCTGTCAAAAAGATCATTCACAAAACGAACGAATTCAGCTGTACCCTCATACTGCTTTGATTTGCGATATAGTACAGCATGGTTATCAAGTAACGTCAATAATGAATAAACGGTTCTGCTAAAAATTTGGGCAGCTAATTTAACTTTCATTTTTTTCTTTCCTTCAGGATTGACATGATTTTTCGTAATCTTTCCAATTTTGCCTTCAGATTCAAAATCTGAAAGTTCACACAGTATTTTAATGTCCTGCCATTTCGCTACTTTACCATCAAATATAATATTTTTAGTGATAAAATTATTCCTCATACACTTTAATAAATGAGGAACGTCAAATAAGTGAATAATTTCAGTATCATTTACACTATAAATAAATTCTCCCGAGTGTTTACTGTCAGCGGATAAACTTTCAATGGCAGGACGATTGCTGGGTCCCATATCGCAAACCGAAGCCACAACTTTAAATTCGGTCATTTCGTGAATGGCCTTGATCACCTCAACGATGCATTGTTTTAAAGTATATGTTTTCGTGGCAGACTGTGCAAAATAAAAAGCAACTGGTTGCTTCCATCTTTTGCACAGGCCACGAATCAAAAATACCAAAACATGATCGGCAATCGTATACTTTTTTTCAGTGCCAAAATCTTCAAAACCTTCGACACAATCGCGATTTTTGTTCCAAGATAAACTTGGCCGTAACGACATTTCGTCCCACATTAAAACGCATAATTTATCTTTATTTTTCTTTTGTTTTGAAATATTATTTAAATATTGAAATAAATTTTTATTTATACCGGGAAGATACTTAATATTTCTTTGTGTCCGTTGCAACGTACGGGACGATGCCAAAAACGGAAATAAAGTTCGTAAATATTTGTAACATTTCGGGCTGTGTCGGTATATTGCCAAAAAAAGCGCTTTCTCTTCATCACTATATTCAGGAACTTTTTTTAATTTGTAGTTTCTTAACTGACAATTCAGAAATATTTTTAAAGCAGGCGGCAACTCACTGGCAAAATTTAACATTTTTTCTTTATCAGAAATATGCCTATTTCTGTGGCGAATCTTACAATTATATTTCGTCACCCGCAATAATTGTTCCGTTTTCTTATGAGATAAATAAATTCTTTTTTCCCGCAGAGTTAATTTACTTCTTCTGGAAACTCCTAATTTTTCTAGAGTTACAGTATCTATAAAAAATAAATATTAATTAGTTTCATAAAATATCAACATAGCTAAATGCATCAGTTAACTTTTTTTTTAAATATATAATTTTGAAAACTTAAATTACATAAGAAATGTTGAATTAATAATTCAATAATAAATTTAATATTATTAATTGATTTATATAAAATAAAAAATAGTATATTTTTTAACTGGCTCTATTTTCTATCGCGCCGACCTTAAAAGTACCGAAAAAAAATATATAAAAATATATATAAAAAATATACTATTTATTAATTTTATATAAATCAATTAATAATATTAAATTTATTATTGAATTATTAATTCAACATTCCTTATGTAATTTTCCGAAGAGTCAGTTACAATAAATAAGTTGTATTAAACAAATAAATTCAATATTAACTTCAACATGTTTTGTAAATACAGGTAGCTCAAATGAGCTACCTGTCTGAATATAGCAATTACAACCGTGTGAATTGACGTTAATAAAAATTATATTAATTAAAATTTAACAGAAATTAAAACCTAAAGCTTTTTTATTTTAAAATATTGAATTTAACAATACATCAAAAAATTAACTACTTAAATTTCAATTTTGTTTAGAATAATACTAATATTTAAAAAAAATTTGCATAACTTATACGAACCTAATTTTTTGGATTTTGTAATCTCCGAAATTGGAGTGACCCAATCTAAGGTTGTTGATTGTGACGGATCTGTAACATAAAATGAACATTAATTATCTATTAAACATTCATCAGTTGTTTTTTTTTAAATAGTTAATTACAGATATAATTCAAACAGTAATTCAAACAAATGAATTAAAACAGCCAAAAATAGTTTTAGTTCTGCACTTAAAAGTATATAAAAATAATTAATACCAATTTTACATGTTAAAAAAAAAGTCTTCAATTTGAACAGACATATAGATGAACAAGAAACTTATTTAAGTCTGGTTCTTTATAATATATTTTTCGCACGCTCGGCACAAGAAATGTCTAAGATTTGAACACGGGCTACATATTAAATATAATTTTTCTGATAAAAATTTACTGAATAAAAATTTGCTAACAAATTGTAATCGTAAAGAACAAAAGTTAAAAAATAATAATTGTAAAACAATATTAAAAAGTAAATGTACTCAAAATTTATATTTCACATAAATCAAATTTTACTTTCTTTATGAAAAGTTTAATTTTGATAACGAATTGCTTCACTAACCTGATTTAGAGGTTCCTGGCATATCTGATGTTGCAGATGATTGCGAAGCCGATTGCCCGTACGTTTTCATATTTTTCTTTAGCAAATGTGTGTCCTCACATTTTAGTGGTGAACAATCTACACAAGAAAATATAATTATTATACACATAGCATTCTAAAATACTATTAAAAAAGTATAATTAGTAAAATAATTTGAAATACACAATTTAAGAATAAAAATCTTACGTACCATCACAAGGTTGTGATAAATATGCAGTACATGGTGATGCTGTTGCTGCTGAAGACAATGGAGGAGAATCTGTAATGCAAAAATTAAAGTTATATTATTTACCAAATATTAAAAAACAATATATATATATATATATATATATATTTTATAACTAAAGCAACACTAACACTTTTTGGCATTTGGAACAGCATTTCTATTTAACAGTTTACTGGTAGCACTTTGATATTGCCATGTATCAAAATGAGCACTGCAAACGTGGCAATTTTTAAGTTCTGGATAGGTTTTATCCAGTAAATCGCACCTATTGATAGCACGAAGCCATTGTTCACGCATAATTTCACCCTGAGGTAATACATGAAAATGTACGCTCTCCGATCCATCACAGCCCGGATGAATACACGAAGGCTGAAACATTTAAAAACTATTTAATATTTTAAATCATATAAACATATATATTTAACTTACCATTTTTGCACGTGTTATGGCGCAGGAATGAAGGTAAAAAAATAAGTAAAAGGAATGAAAGGTAAAAAAAAATAAGTAAAAGAAAGGTAAGTCTTCAAAAAGACTGTTTGTGTACCAGAATACAATGAAACTGTACTAGGAAAGATATGGAAGAAAGTAAAAGGAAAAACAATGAAAAAGCAAAAAAATTGGAAAAGATGATGAATAATAACAATGAAAACACAAGCAGAAGAAACAACGTTTGAACTCAAAAGTAAAAACAAGAATGGCGTCATTCAAAGCGTCTGTCCGCTAGCACACGTGCTACGTCACGTGATTCTGCAATGTGGCGACATCTGCTGCATAAAAAAATAAATATTGCCAAAAAACTTATCTTAGGAGTTTATAGATAGCACCACTAAAGCTCAATATTCAAATTGGAATACCTATTGTCACCCCCCTGACAATGGCGACCATATGGCGACAACCAACTACATTCCCCTGACCCCTGCAAACTCTATGGCCTCGATGAACTCTACCATCAAAATGGCTGAACCTCAAGCAGTGGCGGGTTGATATTTACTTCTGTGTGCAATAAAATAAAATTTTATTTATGAGCATTATATCGACTATATTATTTTTTAAAAACAAAAGTGACTAAAATAATTTAAAAAAACATGCTGCTGAAAAAAATGTATATTTTATTTTCGAAATATAGTTGATAAATTCACTAAAATGTTTTTAGTTCGTACGCCAATGATTAAATGCAAGACTTACTTGTGAAATCAGTAACAAGAGTAGTTACCGCTTATATTTAAATTACAAATATATTTAAAATATAAATTATTTGATTTATTTTGATTAATATAATATAACGTATCATTATATTTTTTATTTTAAATTATTACACAACATATTTATTTGCCATTACTATAAGGTTAAAAATGAATACAATTTTACAGTTACTTTCAAAACTATTTGGATAAACCACAATATAACATTTTAGTAACGCTAAGCAATATATTATATTCGAAAAATTCATATAAATAGTGCAACATTTTTCTGTTTAAACTACACACTTACAAAATCAGAACAAAGTTGGATCTTTAATTATTTAGCTCCTTTTGTATTATTTATTAAAACTTTTAACAGTTAACTTTACGTGTTATATAATTTATTTAACTTATATGATGATAAATTCTAGCGATTCGTATATAATTATATTAGCTTCTGTTACTATATAAAAAGGAAGCAATTAATTGTATGAGAAAAAAACTGGATTAATTAAAAAAAGTTTGCTTTTTGTATAATAAATTAAGACTGCAAGATAAATGTGAATATAAAATTATATTAAAATAAATAAAGAATATTTCAATTTACATGAATTAAATATTTTAAAAAACTATTCGCAAATATTCTAGTTTTTCCTTTCCAATATCAAATATTACAATATATTTTATTAATATTTATAAAAATAAACTGTATTTTATAGCAAAATCAACGATTTCAATTTACACGGTATTGTGCGGAACCTATCATGCCTGGCTCACTCCACGTATTTTTAGCGAACAAAGCCGATTATAACCGACCCATAACAGACCCAATCGCTCTTGGCGCTAAACTAAACTGTGCAAGCGCAAAAATTTGTGCGCCAAATAAAATTCAATTACAGGTTGTTTAACTGTCAGTATATATCATAGAATAAGTAATATATATATATATAGGTATATATATAGGTATATATCAGTATATGTTTAGTTATTGTATGAATCAGTATAAATTATTACATTGTGCTCAAAAGTTGATTTAATTATAACGTAGTTTTACTGAGTTTTTTTACATTCACTGTATTTTATCATCAATATTCTTCGTTATATCTACTTTTATTTTTTGTTTTATTGCTATTATTTTTCGCTATATAGTTGTATCTGACATTATTTTCATTATGGTGGTGTGTTGTGTACCTATTTGTAAAAACACTAACAAAGAACAAAAAATGCATATAATTTTCTGCAAATAAATTTCATAATATAATAATAATTTTATTACGCTATCAAATATAATGTCAATTACGATTTAAGAAGTATAAAGTAAAAAGTAAAGCAAAAGTAAAAATAAGAGGTAGAAATAAAAATTTATTTTAAAGCAAAAAATAAAAGCACTTTTACATACACAAAACAGATCATAAAATAAAATTACGTTACAGTAATTTTTTCAATCTCACAATAAACTACCCAAACACACAAATTCATCTACCTGCTCTAAGCGTGCACCATCAACAGATACATTAATTACATTTATTTGAATTCATTTAAGTGACGTAACTCGTTTATGTTTATAGTGTCGACCGGCTATAGTCACAAAATTAAAATTGATTTCTGAGTTTTGCAAAAATTTAAGAATTAATTATTCTAAAACTATCAATTTGTGAAAAAAGTCATTTATTAAATCGTCTTTTAACTTAGATTTAAATAAAAAATTTAATTTAATTTTATATGCGTAATTTTTACAATTTATCTTTATTTTTCTGAAATGTCATTTCCATCTAAATTAGAATAAAAAAATATGAAAATATAACTTAGTTGAACATTTTTGGTATGTAAGGTGGGTCTATTTTGCAACTTTTCCAGGCTTAATTTTTTATCCAGTCCAACCCTGCGTACCTCTTTGTATACGATGGTTTTCCTGTATATATACTTTCATCTGTAAACAACTCAGCCAATTCAACGTTAAGTATAGTGTATGCAAAAAAAAAACTTAAGTATTTTCGGTGGTCTGCGAAATTCCCAGTAAATAAATACCAGTTTCTGATTATAATCACGTAGAACAAGATCAGCGGAGTTATACATAAACAAAACACGTCTTAGGTAGTCTATGTTTTAAGTGTTAAAAAAAAAAACGTTATTTATATTTATTTATATTTGTTGTCATGTTTCGTGATCAAGGATTTATTACAATAATTATTATTTTAACCGCGACACTCACATGTAAGTAATAATTTATTTTTTTCAATAATATACGCATTATGGCTTTTTGTTAAAAATATGATATAAATATTACAGTTGTTCGTGCTACTTAAAATCTAAACAATATATTAAAAAATTAAAACGGCTCTAGGATTTAGTTATATTAATTTTCTGATGATGACACGTCTGATGATGACTGAAAAGTCGAAACATATGTAACAATTAAATAAATAAAGTGGAAAATCAAGTATAGTGAAAATTTTTTTATTATTATTATATTAATTTTAATTAAAAATTCGATTTTTTGTAAGTGTTAAATTGCTGTCGCCTCTTAAGGAGGTATTGCTGTTTACAGCATCGATTTTTTAGGTGTTTTTCAACATTTTTTTGGAAACTTTTACAACAAATACAGTGAACAACAATTATGTCGTTGGAAAATGTATTTATTGTAGTTTTCAGCGGTATTTTTTATTTTTTAAAAAAAACCAAATTTTCAGTTAAAAAGTGATCAGGTCAAAATTTAGATTTGCCAATGGCGGCAGATAAAATTCGCGTTCTACATATCTGAAACAAAAACAAATTAGATGCTAGTAACTTTCGTTGGAATTTACAAAATGTATAATTTTTACATTTATTTTCAATAGAACGGCCTTCTTAAAAAAGTGTCTAAAATTGATCCTTTTTTTTTGGTTTAGAAATAAAAATGATACATTTTGTAGTTTCCAACAAGAATTACATGTGTTACATGTACTAACATCTAATTTGTTTTTGTTTCAGAAATATAGATAGAACGCGAGTTTTATCTGCCACCATTTGGCAAATCTAAATTTTGACCTGGCCATTTTTTTAAGTGAAAATTAGATTTTTTGAAAGAGAAAAAATCCTGCTCAAAACTTCAATAAATACACTTTCCAACAGTATAATTGTTGTTTACTGTATTTGCTGTAGAAGTTTCCAAAAAAATATATTTCGAGAAACACCTAAAAAATCGATGCCACAAACGGGAATACTCCCTTAAGTGAAACATCTTGTAAAAGATACGTATTTTATGACACTTGCGCAATAAAAGAAAACAAAAATAAATTCATAATAAAATTAATATGCTTTTTTAATTTATTATATGGTTGTTAATTGCATTTTTTTAACTAAAATTATTACATAATATCAGGAAAACCGCAAACTTAGCTAGGTTGACTAATTGTTATCAAATTTCTTTATTTTAATTAATCATCTTATATTATTCTATTAGCCAAAATTATATTAATATATTGCAAGTATAATGTTCTAAAATTATATATTAATACACACATACACAATTACGTCTTCTACCCAAAAGGATGTGGTACAAACTCTTTCTACGATTCCGAAATTAGTTTTCTGCAAACATTTCTCTATCCATACAAACAACTCTAGCTTCATCCACATTTATCTAACCTATATCCCATTCATGCTCTTCTATTCCTACTACTTGAAAACATTCGCTCACGCAAGCCACTCTCTCTCTCAATCATACCACTTCAACTACTCATCGGACATCCACGTGCAAACTTATACCTTTAATATTACTCAGATATTTATTTTTTTAACCATACGTTCATTAGCCGTATTCGCTCAAGATAACCGAACCATCTTAACTAACTAACATCAACTTTTGCAACATTATTTTTTTTAAACAGTGCATGTAACCAATACAAATATTGATTAACAGTTAACCGGTATTGAGAAACTATATTATCATATCGGTTTTCGTTCTTTAACCTGGTTTTTTTTTATATTCTAAACCGGTTTCAACCGATTAATTTTTTAGTTTTTTTTTTTTTTAATAAAATATTTTATAAAATTATAAATAGAAAACATTTGAAAAAAAAATCTGCTGTGGCTACCACAGAACAGACCGTCATCGTATTAAATAAATTTATGCAATATATAAATTTGTATAATTACTGTAGTCATGGTAACTAATAACAAAACTGTCTTGACATAAATATACCACCTATTTACAAAATATCAGAAAAATATTTAGCCGCATCGAAAAATGTTCCAAATAAAAGTTGTTAGTTATAGCTTGTTTTTGTTAAATAAATGACGAAATACGCATCGGCTGTTGCAAAGTATTCGTAAAAGTGACATTAGTAAATTACCACTTCCGGTTGACAGATTTTTATCAAAAATTGATCAAATTAAGATATTCAGCACCTTTGAAATCTATTCAGCCGATATACCTGTGTTCACTGACCGACAGACGGACATCATTCTAGAAATAGTTGATTCGTATTTACTTTACGCATAATTCGTGCTTATCTGTTAATAAAATATATAACATATATAAGCGTGGTAAAATTGCGATATATTAATTTTGGTATGATTACAATACCTTCCTCATCATATGCGATATGACGAACGGTAAAAATATACAGAGTATGAAATTAACATATCTTGTATAAAACTTAGTAAACTACATATTTTTATAAATATCTGGTGTTAGTAACTCATACATTATTATGGAAACATATAAATATATCATTAAAATAATTTATGTTAATGACGTTAATTAATTTGCATAATATATGCAAATATATGATTATATATAATTACAGTTTACAAATACAGTTATACTTATATATATATATATATATATATATATATATATATATATATATATATATAATAGAAAAAAAAAACAAGGAAATAAAATGTTTTACTTCAAGCGTATCAAAATATATTCATATTAAATGATTATATATATATATATATATATATATATATATATATATATATATATATATGTATACAGGGTGATTTATAACGAGTGTACTCAGTGTTTATTTTAGAGGAGGTGTCCAGGAGGGCGATAGTACACCTCAAAAGGAATAAATAACTGGCATATTTATGTCAAGACAGTGAGACTAGAGTAGTTGTTGTTACACAAATATTTCTATTCCACAAATTTATTTAATACGATGACGGTTGGTTCTGTGGTGACAACAGTAGATTTTTCCTAATATTTGTTTTTCTCTGTGAACATTCTAATATCCTTTACATATTTTTTTCCAGATAATTCAGCAGATTATTTTGCAAATAATACATTAAGAAGATTTCTCAGACAATCCCCAAATGGGTAATTACAATATACATTTAATTTTATATATAGTCCGATTAGTGTAAGTTCCGTTGTACTGTTTTTGGATGATGTACAACTTGTACATCATCAAAAAAAAGTAACTAAATCTGTAACATCATCACTGATTATGTTTCTATGAGCTCATAATAAATATCTTTTTCAAATGTTATACAAATTGCATAACATAATGTACTTAAGTATTGTTTATTCTTTATAGTTTTAAAATGTAGTTAAATAAAAATGAAAATTAAATTATTAAATAATTATGTACCCAAATCAGTCTTCTTTTTAATTTTCCCAAAAAAAAACGAGACAAAATTTTTTTTGTAGTATTCAAAATATTTTATATTTTTTTTTTCTTTAATATAGATTATTAGAAGATGGCTGTATATTACCAAAAGAATTTCTTAACGGACGATACATTCTTACGGGCAATTATATTCCTGACAAAAAAATTAGCGATGGCACTTTCGTGACAATTGAATGTAACTCAAGTTACGTATTTTATCCAGACAAATTTAGCGCGTGTTCAGACAATAATTGGACACCAAAATTCCCAAGATGTGTTCGTAAGTATACACAGTAAATTTTTTAGATATTGTTGCATTGTTTAGTTTCGCTTGAATTTTAATTTAATTATTGAAGAAGTGCAAGAAATGCTATGTGCACTATCTGGGGTGGTCAGAAATTGCATATTCGACAAAAGAAACACGGTCAAGTGTATTAAATTTGACATCTCCGACGGCTATATTAAAAATATTAAGTCAAGTTCAGTTACCATTAATTGTCAATTGCATTGCTTATTTTCGCTTGAAGTTTAATTTAATATTAAAAGTTGTATGAGGAAGTGCAAGAAATGTAACATCCAGGGTGATCAGAAACTGCATATTCGACCAAAGAAACACGGTCAAGTGTATTTAATTTGACATCTCCGACGGCTATATTAAAAATTATTAAATCAAGTTAAGTTAATTGACAATTGCATTGTTTATTTTTGCTTGAATTTGAACTTAATAATTGAAAATGTGTGAACAAATGCAAGAAATGCAATGTATACTCGTGAGAAATGAGTACCATTCTGTGCTCGTTGTACAATATATTATAATTAAAAAAAAACTAATTTTTTAATAGGAAGCTGTCCAGCAATAAGCTCTACCAGTGTCGAAATAACATGCGAAATAGATGATAAAAAAATTCCGTGCAGTAAGCCAGTTCCCGAAGGAGGAATTGCTCGTATGAAATGTAAACTATTTTATCAACATCTACACAGTGTTAATCCTGTTATCCGATGCAGGGAAGGATCTTGGGATAACCCGGTAATTAAATGTGCTCCAGGTTAGTATTGTGAATTTAACTATTATAAGGCCCCCAGTTTCATAAAATGTGTTTCGTATATGTGTGTGTGTGTGTGCGTATATAATTACATATTTTAATTTATTAGCATAAGTCAGTATTATGTCTGTAATAAACATTATAGAATGCGGTCAAGAAATACCATCTGGACAGCCATTGATAATAAATGGCATCAGTGCTACCAAAGGCAAATTTCCATGGCATGTCGGGATTTATCGAAAGAAAAGTGCAAAAGATAATTTCGAGAACATATGTGGCGGTTCACTTATCAGCGAGAAAGTTGTTCTCACAGGTAATTACTTGAACGAGGTGGAACCCAAAAGACTAAACTGGGTACTCATATTTTGTATATTAAATTATTAGACACATTGTATATATTTCTGAATACTCTGCTTTCTGAGACGCATATTCATAATATAAAATACGCAATCTAATATTCGTCACTTTCTACCCTACGAAATGCCTAATTCTAATTTAAATACTTATTCTTCATGATGCAGACTTTTTGGCAGATACTCTATTTACAAACATTATATCAATAACAAACATCAGAAATAAAACTACTGTAGGTTCTAGTTCTGTAAAATAAAATAATTTCCCTTAAATCACAAAATTTTATTAACTTATCGCCACAGTAAGATCGTATTTTTATTTTTATTTATTATCATTATAATTTCCCGGTCAATCGATTTTAATAGATATCATAAGTTAGTTTGTAAGATTAAATTCATTACTGCTGACCTTATCTTTCTTAAAAAATGTAAAGAACATAACGTTATTCCAAATTTTATGTAAGTCAAAGTTAGTTCAAACTGTAAAATTTCAATATTTGCTAAACAAATGATGTTAAAATCAGAAATAAATTTTTTACCTTCAAAAAGAAGTAACTTAGAAATCGAATTGTAACAACTTTATTTAAAATTAACACTTAATTTAACTAACATATTTTGTGGTTTAAGGGAAATTATATTATTTTATTAATTTTTCGCAACAGTAAGATCATATTTTTATTTTTATTTAGTATTGTTCTGTATTAATATTTATTTATAATCGACGTTTCGATGAACTCAACGTCCGTCTTTATAATTTTTCCTGATTAAGACGGACGTTGAGTTCGTCGAAACGTCGATTATAAATAAATATATAAATAAATATTAATGTTCAATACGTACATAGAGAAAATTTTTTCAAATACGTGTTAAATTTTCATATGGTTAAAATTTTAGAGTTAATTTTAACTCGAAAATAGTGTAAAACGCACACGATTTTTTACACGAATGCCAGTCTTTTCAAGAGTTAAATTTTAGTGTTAAATTTACTCTATGGAAAGTATAAATTAACTCTATATTATTTAACTCTATATTTGATTTCATCGTGTAACCTCAACACTAAACTCAACTCGAACTGGTCTTGTCTTTTAACACTACTTCTTTTAGAGTGTAAAATGCGTTGATTATAAATAAATATTAATAGAGAACTATAACCTAAAGCAGTTTTATTTTAATATAAATGAGTTCTGAAAGATTTTTTCGCTATGTTTAGCGGCACATTGTTTTATCGACGAGAGATTCGACGCTTTTATAAATGTCAGTTATTCTGTTGGCGCTGGCAAATATTATAGTGCCTATATGTCATCGCTGGATCCTTATGCACAATATATCGCCGTAAAAGATGTTAAACTTCGACCGGAATATCGCGGGATAGAGACAAATTATCAGGATGATATTGCAATCGTTATAACTGAGAAACCATTTCGAATAACACAATTTGTTATGCCGGTTTGTATCGATTGGCTGAATGAGTTTGAAAGTTTTCAATTAGAAGAAGATAAAATTGGAATTGTAAGTATAAAGTACCAGGGGCGGACAGTGAATTTGTGGGGCCCTGGGTTAACACTACTTGGGGGCCTACCTAGTTAATCTAACTAATTGCCATTTTGTCAAAAAACTGTTTTCGATAATAATGTATACGGTATAGGAAAAAAATTAGGACAATGAAATATTTTATTTATTTAATATGACTTAGATACACAAACAGCATCTGTAAGACCTCTGGGCTGCAGCCCACAAAGCCCATATATAGATCCGCCGATGAAAACACAATTAAAATAAAACTGTTTTAGGTTTAAGTTCTGTATCAAAATTTATTGATAATCAACGTTTCGACGAAACTCAACGCTCGTCTTCATAAAAAAAACTGATACAAATGACATTACATTTACTGTAATGTCATTTGTATCAGTTTTTGTTACCTAGTAACTTGTTTCTATGTTCTGTTTATTTACTGTATATGTCATTTGTACACTGAAATATAGTAATAACTGGAATGTGCACTGCCTATGTGTTCTAGTAGCGGCAATGCGAGCCGAGAGAGATAGGAGATACGCGGATCTCTATCACTATCTTACACTTTTGCGCATTTGAAATTCAAATGCGATTTCTTGCGGTAAAAATGCGACAATCTTATGTTGTTGCATATTAAATTGTAGCTAAATGCATCGGCTAAACGATACGTAATGAGATTTTATTGGGGAATTCCTCTATAAAAAGTATTTTTATCATTTTTGATATATTAATTTGACATTTTTTCAATATAGCAGTGAGATTCTTTTTTTTTTCATAGCTATCTAAGTTATCATGTAGTAGCAATGCTACGCCAATAGAAACTCTTTGAACGGACTATACGACAAAGACGCAAATCCCCGTATATCGCTATCTCTCTCGGCTCGCATTTGAGCGGCCAGTGCGCGTTCCAGTTATTACTATATTTCACTGCATTTGTTTTCCTGATGAAGACGTAGGTTGAGTCGATTGTAAATAAATTTTAATACTGAACTTTATTTTAAAGCAGTTTTATTTTATCTTACTAATTATTGACTTCATATATAAAAACATTGAACAAAAATTGTTCATAAGCGTATATCTGTGAAATATACTAATATAAACTAAAGTTGAGATTTTTCTCAAAATTTCACAAGTTACTCAGTCGTTGAATCAGTCATTGAATTGAATGGTTACTTAGTCACCGTACTGACGAGATCCTAAAGATCAAAACACGTGTCTATGATTAACTGGCTTTTCATTGATTCAATGACGAATTTTGAAGAAAATTTACATTTAAAAATACCAATTTTTATTTTTACTACCATTACATGGAACTAATTATTAATTTACGAAATACCTTTAGGTACTAGGCTGGGGCTTTACAGAAGAAACGGGAAAGTCTGCACATGAATTGAAACAATTGTACGTGCCGTACAAAAGTCGAATTTCATGTCTTCAAAGCGTTCCACATGAATTTACACGCTTCATAACCGCAGACAAATTCTGCGGTGGATACACAAATGGTTCGTATACATTTTATTAGACCACCCACATAAAAATACAATAAGTATTTAAATAAAATTTATTTATAATAAAAATAATATTAATATTTATTAATACCAGAAGTACAACCTAAAGCCGTATTATTTTAATACAAGTTCTGAAAGATTTTTGATTATGTTAAACAATATAAATATTTCTAGGATCCGCTGTTTGCAATGGTGACAGTGGCGGAGGTTTATTTTATCACTGGCCAAAAGATAATAAATATTATATTCGAGGCATAGTTAGTATAAGTCCATTGCGTGAGTCAGCCTGTGACTCACAACACTATGCTGCCTATACTAGAATGACAACAGACATATTACGATGGCTAAGCGATACAGAATCAGCGAATCGAATTCATTATAACATTAAAATCGTAACTCGAATACAGGAACCATCTGAACTTAGTGGTTGTGAACTACCCGACGAAATTCCAAATGGTAGTTATGGAATTGAAAAATATGTCCCCAGCGTGGTATCTATTGGTCAGGGGACTCTAATTAAAATTCAGTGTAATGAAAATTATACTGCTTATCCGAAAGTGCAAATTTCCACGTGCTTGAACAGTTATTGGGAACCGGAAATACCAAGATGTGTCCGTAAGTAATAGAGATGTTCTTATTTTGGCAAAGTTCAAAATTTCTTACGCGCTCCCTTGGAATCAATAGACATTCTGAAAAAAATAAGTTAGCTTTTTGTTTAAATGGCGTTTAACATAGGTTTTCCACATGTTTTAGTAAATGTGAAATAATTGATATTCGAGAGCAATTTTTTTGCGAAAAAAGGTGTTCCCTATGGTTCCAGAAGTTGCTGAAAACGATCCCGTAGTCGAAAATTATATTGAATAGACGCGCTAGCAGTAAAATACTTTCAAAAAATGGTCACGTGCTGAAAATGCTCGTTTTTGGGAATTGCATATCAATATCAAGTATATAACTGCTGAAACTGCAGTAACTAATTTTAAATAAATATTATGATATAGAAATAAAATAAAAAACTTTTTTAACTTTGAAAGATTTTACTTTAATACACAAATATTGTGACTGCAGTTTCGACAAATATTGTTATTATCAAACTGTTTGTCACAACGTTTGTCGAAACTGCAGTCACAATATTTGTGTATTAAAGTGAAATTTTTCAAAGTTAAAAAAGTTTTTTATTATGTGAATATGAAGTTTCACAAAGTAACGGCCAAAAGTTTTAAATTTTTATTGTGATATAGTTTACAAAGTAATTGTGTTTTCATTATTTTTTCCTATTACTCAATATATATCACGAAGTAAAAACTAATCAAATTAAATTTATATATTTGAAAAATATTGCAAAAAAATCACTAATTCTAACTTATTGCAGGAAATTGTCCAGCAATAATTGCGGAGAATGCAGATTTATATTGCGATTTAAATGGCATTAAACAAAACTGCAGTAAACCAATGGTTGATGGAACAACTGTCTATATGACGTGTAAAATGTATTTCCAAGCAATGAACAATCAGAAATTTGCTCGAATTAAATGCAACGCAGGATATTGGAACCTACCCATTCTTAAATGTGTGCCAGGTTAAAGTTATTTGACATAATATGTTGTGCATAATGTGATTTATAACTAAAGTTTATACCAAACTTAAACAGTTTGTTAGGAAGGTCTTTTCGAGTATGAAATATCATGTGAACAAGGATCCTTAGATCAGCTTAAATCACTGATTAGGACTTTAGCTTTATCTTTTGCTACTGATGATTAAAGCTTAGGTTTAGAAATACGTATATAGCCCTTTTTTTAAATATTATTATTTGTGGTTTACGAGAAATTATTTTATTTTATTTTATTTTATTTATCATGTAGTATATGCTTCACGTAACAGATTATAAATTATTTTCTTAACATCATTTGTATAAACTTAATCACACTGTTAGCTTACAAATATTTAACAATACATTAGCAATCAAATAAAATAATTGAATATTTTAGAATGCGGAGTTACATATTATTTGGGTCCAGTTCCATGGCATGTGGCAATTTTTCAACAAGAAACAAGAGAAACTGATTTCAAATACATATGTGGAGGTTCAGTTATTACGCAAAAAATTGTTCTCACAGGTAATTAATTATTTGTATATTTTCTGCTTTCTTTGTGTGCAAAGTATTAGTTTTTGAAAAAGATAACTTGACGACTGATTATACTCTATCTTTGATGATGCACGTTTAGAGTAGGTAAATGAGTAGATATGTATTTGGGTAGTTTATTATCTAAGAATGGTAGCTTTGATCGGTGAGATTAAAAGGAGAGTTAATGATGGTTTTAAGGTTCTGGGGTGCTTTGAGTACTTTTGCTAGAAACAGAAATATTCCCAAAGAAGCCCGCTTGAGTATATAGAATGCTCTTTTTGTGCTTACGTTGATGTATAGTAGTGCATATTAGATTTCAAGGTTTTGAACCGGAACTGAAAACAAAAAAAAAACCGTTATTTTTACTGGAACGAATACCGGATATGAACCGAAAAAATATCGGTTTATTTCGGTTCGATACATGTTGAAACATGCGCGTTAAAACAAAATTTTAATAATTAAAAAAATTTTAATTTTTTCTAATCATAAATAAATAAAAATCCAGTATACAAGAATTTGTTACGTTAACATATGTTATTATTATTATATAATTAAAACATACATATAAATTATAAAAGTTTCCAATAATAAATTATATTATCTATCATATATTATTCACTTCTAATTGTTATACCTTTAATTAATTAATGATTATTATTTATATTATATTATTATTGTATCAATTTACATAGTATGCTTATATTATAAAAGTAGCAATAGAATGTTCTAAATTATGATAGAAAATAAGTTTTTAATACAAATAAAAACATTGAAAAAATTTAAAAATTAATCACTCTGAACTAAACCGAAAGAAAAAAGTTATTTTTACCGAAACTAAAACCGGAACCGAACCGATATATATATATATATATATATATATATATATATATATATATATATATTATTAAACCGGAACGAAAAATATAACGGTTTGAAGCCCTGTTGGATTTGATTGTAAAAGCAGAAAAGCAAAATGTCTTCTGTGGAAATGAGATTTTTACGTGGCGTATGTGGTGTTAATTAGAAGGAATTGGATACGCAATTTTGGTCATCTAAAGCGAATGTGTAATGAATGTATGGTTAAAAGAATATATGTGAGTGATTTTGAAGGTATACGTTTACACGTGGACGTCCGTTGAGTAGATTCCAAGTTGTAAGAATAGAAGAGCATATATATTTCTAGATATTATGAATGTGGATAAAGCTAGAATTGCTTATCTGGATAGAGGAATGTTTGGAGGAAAGTAATTTCGGAATAGTGAAAACAGTTTTTGCTACATCCTTTTGGGTATATGGCGTAATTGTGTATGTACGATATGTACAATAAACAATCTATTAATTTCAGCGGCTTCATGTTTTACTCGAGATGAAGATGGTGTTTATGTGAAGGCTAACTATCGTATTGGTGCCGGCAAACCGATTCAGTCTTATACCGATGATGAAATTGTAGAATTTAAACAATTTCGAGATGTGAAACAAATCCTAATACAACCGGATTATCGAGGACGAAATAATACTTATCAAAATGATATTGCAATAGCTGTTGTTCGGGAACCGTTTGAAATCATTACAATTATAAAGCCAGTCTGTGTTGATTTGTATAATGAACTAGGAAACGAACAAAAAATCACTTCAATGGGAATTGTAATTATATAGTCCGATTATCGTAAGTTTTATTGTACGTTATTATATTTGTGACAAATCTAATAACGCAAAAGTATCGGTATATAATATATATTGTAATTAAATGTATATATAAGATACTATTTAAATTGTTTAAAATTTAAATTTACTGTAGGCATTTTATTTATCAATGATATTTTATTATATTTACAAACAAATAAGTACTAATTATATTATATACAGTAATATTTTAATATTTGTATTTATTTCTACTATACTTGGGCAAGAAGGATTATTTTTGATAAATTGTACGTTTATATTAAAAACAAAAAACAATGGCCCGTATTCTCACCTCACTTTTTCGTGAAAAAGTGCTTTTATCATTAATTTCAAAATAACTTTTTGCTTCTATTTTTCATCAAATGTATTTAGTTTTTTATTTTTATTATATTTGGTATTATAAAATTAAGATAAACTATTTTAAAGTGCCTAATAAATAATTTTAAATAAACGTCAAAAGTACTTTTGGCAAAAATCACTTTTATAAATGAGGGCCATAGATTTTTTCGTTTTCTTTCAAAATATTTAAAAAAGAATGAGCCTTTGTCAAAACTGATTTAGTAATTAATTAATTATTCAATTTTTATTATATTTAACATTCATTATAAAATTTAAAAATTATAAAGAATAAACATTACATTATTTTATGCAACTTGCACAATATTTGTAAAAGATATTTATAATTACGTTGAGCCCAGATACTTGCGGCCGAGGCAGAGCCAAAAGTAAGCAATCTGGACGAAACATAAAAAAGCATTCTGCTCCGAGTGTTCCAAACAAAACTAAATTAAAAATACATATCAAGTTAATGTAATATTTCATAATTAAATAATAATTACTAAATTGATCTTTAATTGTTTTGAAAGAAAAATTTATTGATTTGCAAACGTCAAGCAAAAACACAACAACCAACGATTATTTTTTGTTTTTTTAAATGTAAACGTACAACTTAGAAAAATAATCATTGCTGCCAAGTATAACAGAAATAAATACAAATATCAAAATATTCTATATAATTAGTACTTATTTGTTTGTAAATATAACAAAATATCATTGACAAATAAATTGACTACAGTAAATTTTGATTTTAAACAATTTAAATACTATCTTATATAACATTAAATGCAATTTGAATTACAAAATATATTAAGTACAAATACGTTTGCTTTATTAGGTTTGTCAATAACATAATAACGTACAACGATACTTACGATAATCTAGACTATATTAATAATTTTTAAAACATTTCAGGTGGTAAATTTTGGGGTAAAAGAAAACTATCCAGATACATTAATCAGATGGAATCTATTACCGAAAGATAGAGATACTTGCATATCAGATTTTCCAGCGCAATTTAAACAATTTGTTACACCAGATAAATTCTGTACTAAAATCGAAAAAGGTTTGACTCTTTTCATAATAACCTCAGTGGAACAGTGACAAATACGCATCTTAATGATGTCGTTTAAAGATTGGTAAATATTTTAAAATGGGACTAACTATAGTAACAGTGACAACATCGATAAGATTAGATAATATACTTCAAATTATACTAAAACATAAATAAAATTAATTTTTTCAATACATACATACATACACACACAATTACGTCATTATACCCAAAAGAGTGTGACACAAATTCTTTCCCTAGAGTTGCTTGTTTGGATATAGGAATATTTGCCGGAAACTGATTTCGTAATAGTGAAAAAAGTTTGTGCCACACAAAATGACGTACTTGTCACTAGTCCACTGAGCCACTAATGTAGTTAAATGAATAGTAAAATATATTGAAAATATTTTTCAGATACTAATATTTGTAGTGAAATCGCTGGAGGAAGTTTTTCCCTATTCTCGCCAAAAGAAAGGAAATATTATATTCGAGGAATAATTAATATTGGTCCATTGAATAAAGGAGAATGCAACTTACAAGAATATATTATTTATACAAGACTTACTAATCCAATATTAAACTGGATTCGTGATGTTGAATCTAAAAATAGAATTTACTAATTATTTATAATTTTTATTATATTGTGTTATATAAAAAATAAATATATTATAAATATAAAAAAAGCTTTATGATTACCTAAGTTTATAATTATATCAGTAGGTATTTGATTATTTCCATAGGTCGATAAATATTTCTATATATCAATAATTAATTCTATAGGTAAAAAATTAAAACCATAGATTAGTTATTTAATACATAGATAAACTATTATTTTCATAGATACTATTCGGTAGATCATATGTTTTTTTCATAGGTCAAATATTTTTATCCATTAAAAACATTAAATTAAATTAAACATTCATACAAAGCGTTTTTGGACTTTTTCTATTAGTTCACAGTAAAATATGCGTTATAAAGTAAAGATAAAGTTTTGATATTATTAAATTTTTTACAGTTTCTTAACAAAAAGCCTAAATTTTTATATGCTTTTACTACTAATTGATTAAAAATGGTAATTAAACGTATAGTTTAGAGATGTAAAGTACACTCCTAAGTCCTATAATTAAAAAATTAGTACTAAAAAAAATCACTGTATAATTTACTTAGGTAACAAGACAACCAACGGATATTGTAGTAAAAGTACCTCAGCCACAACCACAACACCAAAATGTAGAATCACAGCAAACGGTTCAGCGACAACCACATTATGAACAACGACAACCACAATATGAGCGACAACCACAATATGAACGACAACCACAATATGTTGAGGTAAGTATTTGCAATACATTAACGTAATGCTGGTTGCATCTTATCAATAATAAATTAGATAAAAGGTTTTTAATAATACTCATTTCACTACAAATTGTAGTGAAATTTTACGAAAATGAGTATTATTAAAAACCTTTTATCTATCAAAGAGTTTCACAAAGTTAAACTGTCGACCATTAATTATATTAATAATAAATTATTTCAGGTGCCTGCATCGCAAGCCCAACAACAAGCAGCGTATGACAAACAACCAAGAATTGTTTATCAGTATCAATAAAATTAGTGAAAAAGTAATACCTGTTTGTTATAATTATGTTTTAAGTTATTTTTTATAAAATATTTCTTATTTAATTTTTAAATAAATTGTTTTTTTAGTGTAAGACTACCAAATTATTGTATATTGAATACGAAAAATAAAACATTACTTTTACACATCGTCCATTTTATTTGTATTTACAGTAATCTAAACTAAAATTTGTAGCCACCCTTAATGTGAATTATATTTAAATTGAAAACTAGATTTGCGTAGTAAAAAAATAAATATGTACGGTAAACAAGATAAATACTTATTTTGTCATTATTACTATAAAACTATTTTCAATTTTATTATTTCGCGATATTTCGTTTAGTATTATAATCTAATATTAATAGAATATATTTTATTGATAAATATAATACTATGGAATAGAAACAACCATTTCAAAATAAGACTATATTTATTAGAATTTCAAAATTTAACAAAACATTTTATCCTTCTCTATCAATAATAATTTATATATAATAAACTTATACTATCATTTAGAAAATTAACAATAACATTTAGTTGTTTCGTAACCAACAATAACTATTTACTTAACAAAGTAACGATAAATAAAGTTTATTTTCTATTAACAAATATAATATTTCAATAGTAATAATATCTTATCTTATCTTATCTTATCTTATCTTATCTTATCTTTAATTTTGTTTAGTTAATAATGAGGATAATGAATGTGTTTCTAAAGAAAGCTTTTTTATTTTTTTTATGGCAGAAGAGCATTGATATTTCATGTATAAAAGTTCTTCAATTATTACTTTAGAAGTAGTTTCGCAGTAATGTGCTTCTTGCAGAAATTCACATTCTGTTGCAGATAATTCGTTACAGATTTTATTTATATCGGAATTTTCCTTATTCTCGTTCTTTTCGTTATGATTCGCCGCCATATTTCTACTGTTGTTGATAATGTTTGATATTCTTATTGCTCTGGAATAAAGTAAAATATTTTAATCATGCAACATAGAGTTTAAAATAATTATGATAAATAATCATTAATAATACCTAAAATATAATAAAATTATACCACTTTCAGATTTAGAATGTAAATATTTATATTATTTAGACTGACTAACATAGAAAATTAATTAAATTTGAACAACAGTAACTTCTTTTGTTTTTTTTTCTCATAAATTATATATTGACCAATTTCACTTTAGAAAAAATTTATATTACATATATATATATATATATATATATATATATTTATTTATTACTTAAATATTAAATAATAATAATAAATTAATAGCCTTTTTTTTAATTGTATTTGTTGTTTCAATGTAAAATTTTCATCTGTACTAAACGCCAATAGCTCCGCCTAGCGCCTACTCAATGAAACAGAATGCGTGCCAAAAGTTTAGATTCGATAAAAAATAACATTTTTTTAACTACACGTAAAGATAAACAAGGTACAGAATTTTCAGAACTCATAATAATGAAATAAAAAAAAAACATTTTCATTACTCTTAGAATTAAGTAATAAAAGAGTTATAAACGGCTACTTTTACTTCCTTATGATGGAGAGTATACGTATGAAAAATAGATGTTTGTGATGATAAAGTGACGTTGGTTAATTTCAGTGAAATATTGAATGACAAGTGAAGATTGTACGGAGATGAAACTTCGGAGACTTCTGATAATGAAAAACAAAATGAAAATATATCTAAAGAAAATCGGATGAAAGATGCAATTACAAATGTAAGTGTTTCTAACCTAACTTTATGCGTTCTCACTAATCACGTAACACACATATAAATAATATATACTTATATATACTTATACTAAATATACTTGATATGTATTTTTGGTTTAGTTTCCGACCAGATTGCTTGGCCTCGGCCACAAATATCTGATGGGCTCAACACAATAATCATCGTTTTCTACTCCACGTAAAACCATACGGATAAAATTGGGAAATATTGTTATTTGTACTCGTTTAAAAAAAATTAATTTTTGTGTTTAGTTTGCTAGATATATATATATATATATATATATATATATATATATATATATATATATATATATATATATAATTTATCTCTTTTCAGGATTGAAATCCAAGCAATCCGAATTTGTGTGGGACCCGAATTGAATTATATATCCCCCTCCGGAAAGGGGGAGGAGGGGAGGGCCCCCGTTTGGAATCGAGGTGATTGTTGATTGCGCTGGCTTGGACTGGTTCTCGATTTGGAAGGATAATTCTTCGGAAACGCGCACTTGTAAATCTACCGGAATGTAAGTCGCAATTTATATTTATTTATCTACTCAACCGGTAAATAATATTCCGAAAATATACAAATATAAGTTAAGGGCATTTCAAGGCAAACAAAAGGCTATATTCAGACAGGTGTTGGGAATACAAAAATGAATAATTTTACATTCGATTTATTCGTTTAATACTACATATTTATGGTAACTAATTATTAGAAAAATTAGCTAATTTATGTACAATTAATAATTTAATAATAATTTTTATATTCAGACAGAATTAGCATATAAAAAAAATTAATCAAATATTTAATTGTCAATATTTTCTTTTTATTTTGATTTCCAAAAAATATATATGTTGTTAATTGTTATTATAGTACTTATGTATTAATTTCAGAATTTATTTATGTGCAGTTTATTTGTAAAAAAAATAATTTTCATCATTTTCCTTGTAAAATGCGATTTTCTCTTATCTCACACATGTTTTTTATTTGAAAAAAAATTATGATTAATCTTAATAATAATAACAACACATATATTTTTTGGAAATCAAAATAATAATAAACAATGAAAAATTGACAATTAAATATTTGATTAATTTTTTATATGCAAATTCTGTCTGAATATAAAAATTGCTATTAAATTATTAATTGTACATAAATTAGCTAATTTTTCTAATAATTAGTTAACATAAATATGTAGTATTAAACGAATAAATCGAATGTAAAATTATACTTTTTTGTATTCCCACCACCTGTCTGAATATAGCCTTTTATTTGCCTTGAAATGGCCTTAAGTCTCCTAGTAACTATGTTTCTATGTTGTGTTTATTTACGACGTAGGTTGTTGGAGCATACGTCGATTATTAATACAGAACTATACGAACCTAAAGTAGTTTTATTTTAATATATAATTGACTTCTGAAAGATTTTTTACTATATTAATTATTATTAAAGGGTAAAGTTCGATAAAAATTAAAAAACAAAAAAAATATTTCACTATTTTAAGATTAGAGATTCTGTTTAATTATTTATATCTAAAACAGACGTTTCGACGAATCTAAACGCTCGTATCTTTATTAAATCAAAATTTATCAATGGACATTAAAATAAATAAACAACAAGTTTCGTTGAAACGTCGTAAAATTCATAAATTTAGTCGATCATTTTTAGATCGAGAATTTTTTTTTTCCGGTAAATTTGCGAAATAATTTATTAAAATTATAACCAAAAAAACATAGTTAAATTACTACGACTATCAATGGTTTCTTCACTCCATTATCGTACTCATTATTCCGCATTTTTCCATATCATGCTTATTTTCCTACACCTCATAGTTTTTGAGAAAAAAAAAATAAAAATCAAAAAATCAAAAAAAAAAAATTCTAGCGCCCAAACGGCACATGCTAGCAAATTAAAACTAAAATTAAATTATAGAACTTTTTATGCCCTATCGAAATGTACTCTAAGTATTTTTTCGAATTTTACTCGAGAATGAAGTATATCAATCATACCACTTCAACTACTCATCGGACGTCCACGCAAACGTATACCATTTTTCCTATAAGGCGACAACTTTCTTTTAAAATCAATATTTTAAAAATCGAGCTACGTGTTTCTTACCGAAATTTCATCACTAATCCAGGATGATGACTTGGGAAAGCAGGATTTTCCACGCCGATTTGGGTTTTTGCCGCTATGCTTCCTAACGAAAATATTTTTCCAGAGCAACAAGAATTTCCACTGCGAAACTACCTGTAAAATAATAATTGAACTTTTATTTTGTTTTTAATAGTTATTGTTAATTTACTAAAAACAATAATAATTTCAAATAAAGAGTTCTATTTTGAAATTGTCGTTCATTTTTATTAAAAAAAAAACTTGCAAGAAATCAATACAATCTATATTTTAGTAAAACTCTCTGTAGATTCTTACAGAAGCTTAACTTCCGCAAAATATCAGTGTGTGTGTGTGTGTGTGTGTGTGTGTGGTTTTTGGAATCTTATTTTTTATTTCACCCTTTTGCCCCCAATATTAGATCATTTTTTTTTCTAATCTTATATATTTATATAATCTATATTTTTATCTCTTACCATCATCAGCACACTTGTAAATCCTGTCTCGACCATATCTGCACCGTCACCAACTCCCACCTCCAGGTGCCCAGGCACCGAGACATATCGGGAAATCCTCCTCCAACAGACTTCGAGAAAGAGACAGACTTATCTCCAGTATTTATTAGGAATACTTATTGTTGTACTTTTCTTTCCCGTTTCAGACGGAATGGCGGGCGATTCTCAATTATTTTCTTGGCCTGTGTTAGTTAGTTGGTTTGCCAGTTATGGGTGACGAAACCATCCAACTTTGGTCGTACAAAGCCAACTCCACACCTCCAGGTGAAGACCAAAACGGCTTTAAATTCTAGTTTTTAGCTTTGTAAGCCGATTCAATGACTGAGTAACTTGTGAAATTTTTAGAAAATTATATGACAGAAACTTATGATAAAATATTTTAAAATAGTAATGTTATAAAACTTATTTTTAACTAGGTACCTATTATAATCTTCTAATATTAGTGAAATATAATACTATAAGATAAAAACAACAATTTCAAAATAAAATACAATATATTTATTATAGGTATATATAAAATTAAAACAATGATAATGAACAAATTTAAAAAATATAAAAAAAAAATTAAAAAGGAAGAAATAAGATAAAATTTATTTTAATTTAATTGAAAAAAATACATTAATACAATTAATTTAATAAAAGTTAAAATAAAAATAAAAGTTAATAATTAAAATTACAAAAAATTAAAATTACTAAAATTACAATACAATTATTATTATTATTACAATTTTCGTTTTTTCTATTGCCCTGAAAAAATATTTGTATTAGGTGATGAATAATTTATTTAATTAATTAATATTTGTTTTTAATATTTAAAAAATCACTGTTTTATTTGTGAATCGTCCGCTGGTGACGGTTGCGGGTCCTTGACTGGGTAAATGACTTCCCGCACGTTTCGCACAGGAATTTTTTTTCATTTTTTGGAGCGGTGGCGGCGGCCTGGTTAAGATAAAATATAAAATGTAAATTTACACGATTAAGATTTGAAACAATATCAAAAAAAAAACAAATTCAATATTACCCTTGTGCAGCATCCTCCTCCAGATTCCTACACTGCCGGGTGACTACGTCAGCTCATGGACATAGACGCAGGTCATCTTCGGTAACATGGCCCCGGCAGTGTGGGCATTCTTTTTTCGACTACAGATATGCTATAAAGCAGTTTCTGCAGCCGATTATAATGCAAGAATTGCATACAGTGGCCTGTTGAGGCCACTCTTTGCAAAAAATGCATCTTATGGCTTGTTTCATAGTCTAGAGAAAAAAGAATCAATTATTTATTGTAAACTTTAAGGGCCTGCACTTTCAATCATTTAGTTTCTGAGGGGTAAGTATATATACGTGTGGTGGCGAGTAGTAATGTAATTAGATTGTTAAAAAGGCACTGTAATAATTTAAATTTAATGAAATTGAATGAATGAATTTATTTTTAATGAACTAATTAAATCACTAGTTAATTTTATTAAATGAAGATTAAATTAACTAATAGCTTAATTAGTTCTTCCGAAATAAATTAATGGGCAAAAATACTATTTAAAAATATGTTTTTTAAGTAAAATCAAAAATTGAATTATTAAATAATTCCAAAATTAATCTAAAAAATATATATTTTAAATAAAAATTACTTTTGCAAACGACAAACAAAATTTAACAACAAAAAATATTCATTCACATAATAAAATATTTTTCAGAACTCATTGTATTGAATATAAAATTAATTATTTATACATGAAAACGAGACGTTTCGACTAAAATCAACCGTTCGTGTCTTCAGCAGATCGAAAATTTCTCAAATGACATTAAAATATATTTTGTTTTTTTATGCTTAAATCGCCATTAATTCATTTCCGATCAACGAATTAAGGTCATTAGTTAATTTTCCCTTCATTTTAAAAATCTAACTAAATAAATTAATGTCGATTTAAGCACAAAAAAAATTTGTTTTTATTATAACTTAAAAAAAATATATGTGAACTTACATGTTTTAATAGACTAGCTTCTTTAATCAAATTCATTAATTTGATCAATCAGTCTCTGACTTTTGAAATTCGATGTCTTAAGCCCCGAGCGCGCGAGCCAAATTTCTTCTTGTAAATCACAGAACTATTGCATGCAATGGCGTTTACAAAGCCCCAAAGATTTCTTCAAATTATCGATTGATTTTCCTGTATCGAATAATGATTGGCATTTAGTTTGCGCGATAACTGACTTTCCGATAATTACACTGTAAAAACAAAATAGCGAAATTACAAGAAAAATAATAATAATATTTTACCATAAATATTCTGTATTTCTATTTCAAAATTCTCGGTAATTTTTAACATAATAATCACATAAAATGACCTAAAAATTAATTTAATTTCTGCAAAATTGCATCTACGTACTTAATTGTACTTCTTAAACGCGTCTATATATAAATTTCAACTCGAATTAAATTTAATTCTAATGTTAGATAACTATCGAATTAACTAATATTTATAAATTCTTCAAAACTACATTTTCTAGTTGTAAAATTGCATTTTGCGTAATCAAAAAATAAAATAAAAATAAATCAGTTATTTAAATTATTTAATTAATTAATATTTGTTTTTAGTATATATTTAAAAAAAATAATTAATATTTTACAAAATTGTTTTTTTTTAACATTTTCGTACTTTCAATTCTGTTCATTTAAAAACTTTAAAATGAAATAAAAATATAACAAGATAATAAAATTTTGTATATTAATATTTAAAAAAAAAATACTAAAAATTAAACAGATATTTAATATACAAGCTGTAATTTTACATAATTTAAAAAGTTATACCAATAATATGTAATTCTAGATTAAATATTACAGAAAGTAAGCAATTTTACATAATTATCAGATCATTTTTTCACCTTGATTATTATGAATTATGTAGAAAATTTACTGAATTTTGAAGTAGAAATATCGAATATTTATTAAGTACAATTTTACTATTTTTCTATAATTTCGCTATATTATTCTACAGTGTAGTTTATAAATAGTTAATTTATTGTTATTTGAAATATCTAACTTCTAACATATTTAAAAATAAACAAAAAAAAAAACGTTTTACAATATAACGCTATAGATATTTTAACAAACTCACCAATGCTTTCAAGACACATCAGTCCAAAGATTTCTCTGTTGTTATTTCAAATTTTATCAACTGCAGCAGCTCAAATTATTAATCCGATCCAGTTTACTATATTAGTCCAGATTCCGAGTTTTTTGATATCAACCACAAATTAACCACATTTCTTTATCCGAAATCTTGAGATGTTGCGTTTCGGAATCATCTTGGCTTCGTCTGGTTCCATGCTTGGAGCTGGGGCACAAGTTTTCCTTCTCCAAAAGAGAATTGCCTCCAAGTGATAGAGGATTCGCCTCGGATTCTTCAGACTGGAAAAATTTAAGTTATCAATATCTGACAAAACTGAGCTTCTCGTTCGATTTAAGACAAAAATAAATCCATTAAATAATTAAAAATAAACTAATTTTGTAATAAACTAGTAAATAATTACTTAACACTTGTTTAAAACATACAAAACTATTATCTAATTATTCGGATATCGAGATAATATTGAATCGTCATTAATTTCAACAATTTCTACTCCAAAACTGATAGTTTGAAAGCAAACTATGTTTATTAATATTGAATCCGAATCTAAAATTATCCAGATTCGGAGTAAATTTTTCATTAATTTTAACAACTTCTACTCCAAAACGAATAGTTTGAAACAAATTATGTTAAAATTGAACTCTAAACTTAATTTATTAAATATATATATATATATATATATATATATATATATATATATATATATATATATATATGTGTATATTAAACTTTAAATCAGACTAATTTAACTATATTACTTACGAATTTCTAAACTTTCAATTCATTCCGATCGTAATATCTAATTAGAACATGAAATATTTAATAATAATTCAGCTTACATTTTATTTCTGTAAGTTTTTTCGTTAAAATATAGCAACTGATACTAATTAAATAACACAAGGTCTTCGCAACAAGTAACTACAAAAATCTGGATACCAAATAGAAATTATAACGACCCGAAAAATTGGCTGGGTCAATCATCAATTACCATGCGAGACAAGTAAAATGATTTTCCAGAATGATTTCAATATTATCCTTGTTATAATGTCATATATTATATAAAAAGAATAAATTTAAGTCAAATAATTTTTTGTAGCGTGTAACATTGACTTGCCATGAATTTCATAATATTTCGAAGATTTGTTGTCAGTGTCGCTAGCAACTGGAGATATAAAAAAAATATAAAAATTGAAAATATAAAAAATCTTAAATAAGCATTATTAATTAACAAAAAAAATAGTATAATATCATTTCATAATTATAAACTTTATATAAAAATTTCAGATTTTTTTAATGTGTAATTTGGACAAGAGAAAGTAATATATGCCATTTGCTTGATAAATCTCAGGTTTCTCTTGATAAAAGTCAATCGTTCTCTATTTGCCATCATTCGTAAAAATTCAAAAAAATTTATGTTGTTCTGTATAACATTTCACATGTCATATATCTTTTCGAAACAATAATAATGCTTATTGAATCGTCCTCTGCAATTTAGTGGACACGCCCATATCGAGTGTGACTATTGACCTTAAAAGTTTTAATAAATAATATAAAATGAGCTAAATAATTAAAGATCCAACTTTGTTCTGATTTTGTAAGTGTGTAGTTTAAACAGAAAAATGTTGCACTATTTATATGAATTTTTTGAATATAATATATTGCTTAGCGTTACTAAAATGTTATATTGTGGTTTATCCAAATACTTTTGAAAGTAAAGCCCGTATGACACGATCACTTTTTCTGTACATTTTTCCCATCATTATTTTATGGTTAAAAATATTGATCGTGTACGACAAGAATTTTCGTGAATTTTAATGTAGATTTTAATGTAGTTGAAAAATATAGAACATGTTCTATTTTCATCTCCCTAAAATGTGCAGAAATGTTGCGCAGTAGCCTATAGATATCATATGTTTGGACGCCATGTTTTATTTCATATGTACCAAATTGACATTGCGTTTTTCGTAACGGTAACATAACCTGCAGTGAATATTATATGTGTTTATTTATTATATGTATTTATATTCAAAGTGTTTGTCTCATTAAAATGTCTTGGTCACATGAACAAGTAAAAACATTAATCGAACTATATAAAACTAATCCGTGCTTGTATCATGTAAAATCAATTTTCTATAAAAACAAGCATGCAAGACAGGCAGCTTGGAATAATATATATTTAAAAATGCAAGAAGTTCGGCAAAATACAACAGTATTAGAACTGAAAAACAAAATAAATAGCCTGAGATCAAATTTTATGACCGAATATCATAAATGCAAAAAATCGCAGACAAGTGGTGCAGGGCAAGACGATGTAAGTAAACAAAGATTCTAATATAAAGAATAAATTACTAATGTTTTAAATATTACTTTATAGATATATAAACCAACATTATGGTATTACCAAGACTTATTTTTTGTACTTGATCACACCGTATCACGTGAAGCAGTTGACAGTATCGAAATAAATTCTGATGACAATATTCCAATTATTACGGAATATAATATAGTATCTTCGGGTTCGACGGAAAGCGACACACAGCTATTGTTTGTAAGCATTGTACAAAAATGTGTACTTATTGTAGTAATTACATGAAAGCACTGTTTATTATTATAGGAATCTGTCGATGAACAATATTTAATAAATGAAGAAACATCAGGAATCGAAGTGCAATCGGTAGATGATGCCCGATTAAGTGAACCACGATCCCCAGTAGAAAATACAAGAAGAAACAAAAAAATAAAAACAGATAATGAAATAGAAATTCTTCACTCTGCTTCTTCAGCAATGAACAAAATAGTTGAGGCTGTTAAGAGAAGGAGCGAGGAAAAAAGGGACAATATAAAAATATTTACAGAATTCATCGAAACTAGATTGAGAATGAACCACAGCTGAATGAAGCTATGGAAAAAATTACAATCACTATATTCGATTGTTATAAAAAAACAAATTTGTAAAATATTTAATTTAATTATAGGCCGAGGCTAGTCGGGCCCACACGGGCCACGGGTCCACTAACGTAACCTAACATAAACCTAACCCGTGAACCTGTGTAGGTGCTGGTTTATGGGTTAGGTTTAGGTTTATGTTAGGTTACGTTAGTGGACCCGTGGCCCCGTGTGGGTCCGTCTAGCCTCGGCCTTAATTATATAGTTTATTATTATAGTTTGATAATTATTTTTTTTTTTTAATATTTTAAAAAACAGTTGATAAATATTATCATGTGAAAATAAACATAAAAATTGAATGAACATATTATACTCTTGTTAAAATAAAATATCGTAAATAATTATATATTTAAAATAGCACTAAGCAGAACATTCTAAATAAGTGAAATATTAGCTGTGTTTTTTTTTACATTCCACTCAGATCAGTAAATCTTGTAAATGAGCTGAGCTGAGTTTTGCTAAGTGGGATAAATAAAACAGTTTATTTGAAAGTGACATTTAAAATCTAAGTTCCAGATATGATATAATTTGAATTGCGCATGTGCGCTCACTTGAATCTCAGCTAAGCATTAGCTAAATAATTAAATATCAAACTCAGTATCGGTAAGGGGGGAAGCAATTCATTCACTTCGAAATTAGTTACGAGACAATAAATATAACAGCTTTTATTTCAAGTTTACTGATATTTGCTGATCTGAGCTGAGTTTTTCGGTAAAAAAAAATGCCTTTAACTAAAAGGGACATTATTTTCCTAAATTCATTAAAAATATATTTAAAAAGAGATGCAGTGTTAAATTATTGTCAAATATCTTTTATATACCTAATTGTTTTATAAGTAAATATAAGAAAATAAAAAAATCATTGTTTATCGTATAACTAAAATAAAATGTTTAATATTGAATATATTTTTATCATCCACATGATGTAATACTGACATATTGTTTTGATGACGTAAATTAAATTTCGTAATTATTATTTTTCAAACAATTGGATTTCTTAATATAATAGTCAGCTGTAGTACCAAATACATTATTTTATTTTATTAGATAACATGCAATAATAACAATATATATTTAAGGTATATGTATCAATATATATTTTATACAATGTACGTTTTTTTAATTACATATTAAATTTTTGAATTGCATGTTCTTGCCAAGACACAGCACCATTACTGCAAAAATACTCCTTATACTTCCTTATTAAATAACTCTTATATTTTTAAAATCAAATGTCAAATTTCAATTCTACCAAACAGACGGCTTATAAATAACCAAGTAGGTACCAACTTTAACTTGAAAATATAACTAAAAATGGATGATTTAATGTACTAAACTCTTAACACCGTGTCATACAGAATTTAAGCATTTCATTTTTTTCATGTAGATTAAAAGATGTACCTATATATGTACATTGAATATGTACAGAAAAAGTAATCGTGTCATACGGGCTTAACTGTAAAATTGTATTCATTTTTAACCTTATAGTAATAGCAAATAAATATGTCGTGTAATAATTTAAAATAAAAAATATAATGATACGTTATATTATATTAATCAAAATAAATCAAATAATTTATATTTTAAATATATTTGTAATTTAAATATAAGCGGTAACTACTCTTGTTACTGATTTCACAAGTAAGTCTTGCATTTAATCATTGGCGTACGAACTAAAAACATTTTAGTGAATTTATCAACTATATTTCGAAAATAAAATATACATTTTTTTCAGCAGCATGTTTTTTTAAATTATTTTAGTCACTTTTGTTTTTAAAAAATAATATAGTCGATATAATGCTCATAAATAAAATTTTATTTTATTGCACACAGTAAATATCAACCCGCCACTGCTTGAGGTTCAGCCATTTTGATGGTAGAGTTCAGTGAGAACCGTAGAGTTTGCAGGGGTCAGGGGAATGTAGTTGGTTGTCGCCACGCTATGGCCACGCTGTTGAATGCTGCATGGAGAAATTATTTTCAAGTTCCTGTTCGTATAATTTTGTGCAGTTTGCGGTGAATATTTATATATTAAACTGGTTTGTTACTCGTGAATTTCAATTTGTAACTGTAAGTATTCTTTTGTTTTGTAATATATTTTTCTATAGTTATAAAAACAATATACTTAAGGACGTTTGTTTAATATTACGTAGTTTCTGTAATATTAGATTTCTAGCTATGTAATTCTGTTTTGTACAAAAATATTATGTTCTGATTAATAACTGATTAATTTCGCAAGGATATAAAGTACGTTTACTACACGGGTGGGGGAGGGGGTATTTTGCTTGCTTCATATATGTTGATACTTTCATTTGTTTAACAATATTGTGTTTAAGAGCCCTGGTTTATTCAGTTGTTTTTCTCATTTATTCTTCGGCAACAGGTCTCTGCGCAGGTTTTACTTTATAAGAAATTTTAATCTTGCTTTTATCGGGCTATTATATATGTATATATATTCATATTTTAAATTTGTTTTCGGATGTTGTACAGTTATGAATGATGTCTATATTGTGTTTTCAGAATCAGAACACGGGGTTAATAAAACAATCGAAAGAATCAAATTGATGAAGAAGATAGAGATGAAATTTGAATCGAAAAGAAAATGATACGAGTAAAACATGCTTACGGACTCAATAATATTGCAAACTATGTGATCAACTTTAAATGGAACTCCTAGTAAAGTAGATAGGTAATTTATTCTATTTAATTAAATATAGTGTAGCTTTGATATATTGTTCAATTGGTTTAATCAGATTCTTGTTTTAATAAAACAATGGATGTAATAGACGAAGTTACTTAGAAAGTAGTATTATAAAATGTGTTACAATTTTTAAAATGGAATTTTTTACGAATAATCAATGCAATTACTTGTTTAATTCAGTAGTTGTTGATATCTTAAAAAAATTATTTTTGGTATATTATTAATATATGTAAGAAGTACTTAATTTAAGTACTTCTTACAATTAAATACATTTCGTATTTTTATTAGAAAGTCAGAAAGTTTAACATTAAATTATAGAGAAATACAGTTTTATTTTTAAATTTATGCTTAAAGAAAATATACAACTTTGTAATCTTAGTCATGTTAAAATGTTCTACTTTTGTCGTAAAGTAATGACATTTAGAAAGCTTGGCAATTTGGACATTTTATTTGCTAGAAACGATAATAATTACCAATATTCAAAATAAAAATAAGTAAGTTGAAGGTTTTGATTAGGTCCAGACATGTGCGTCACGAAATATAAAGCATTACTGATATAATTTTATTATCACACTGTAATTAATAATATAAGTAACTTTTAATAATCATAATTAAACGAGTTAGGTTAATTTATTGTATTCTAACAGCAAACAGATTGTTTACATATTTAAACACATTGTTAACTAGTATTACAAGTTCGATTTTGAACTGATACTGATTTTAAGACAATGCAACTATTATAAGACCAGCCAGGACTAATCAAATGAACTAAAATGTAAAAATGTATCCCAAAAACCGAGCTAATGGCTGGTTCGGTTTTTCAGTGTTTTAATTTATTTTGTCCTGTCCATATGATAATTACATTGTTTTAAAACTGAGCTTGTAGTTCCAACCATTGTGTTATACTCTCCCAATCTGTCGCATTCACATAATCCGCATAACCAGGATACATATATATTGTAATTCAAAAACGTTTCTACACATATCATTTTAAAGTAATGTAAGTTTTAATAATGAAAAAACCAACTTATCTCTAGCGGCATTCATAGTAAAGTGCATCCACAGAACGTAAACGCATTAAACCCATTCACTATAACTTAAAGTTATGCGAAAATGTTTTTAAATGTAATGTGTTTACACAATATTTCAGGTACAAATTCCCTTGAAATAAGTATAATACAATACAAAGAGTTTATATGAAATAGATACACTATACTAATTTAATTTAATACAAATACAAATAAATGTTTAACATTAAAGCAGGGTTGGCCTGATTTTAATCATTTGATTTAAATCATGATTTAAATCACAATTTTAATCATTTGATTTTTTTAATATTAATCAATGATTTATATCAATTTTAATTAATTAGTTTTGTTACTAAATTTTATTTTAACAATTGATTAATTAAAATATCTAGATATATCTAGCACAAAATAAATATTAAAATAAAAAAATCATGTAATATAATAATATTAAAATTATAATATTCAAAATATATTAAACAATATTTAATAATAATGCAATCTAATCTATAATTATAGGTATGCAAAAGGTATTACAAATAAAAAAAAATTATTTTTAATACTTAGTAAATTATACGCAAAAAAAATATATTATCATTTCACATTAAGTCGTCGTCATACAAACTTGCTACTCCAGGTCCTGTAAATTCTATATTTTTTAGATTTTTGTCAAAGTTTCTACGTAAATTGGTTTTACATTTTATCTAACTACTAGCCGTTGACACCAATTTTATATCATAATACACTATTTTTATGAATATGATAAACATTACCTTAAAAGAGATTTGTGCACTAGGTGGTACATAAACTGTAAAATGTATTTACGTAGAAATTGTGACTAAAATCTAAATAAAATACATAAAAAAAAAATTTAAAAAACTACGCTTATATTTAAATGCACTAAAAAGAGGAAAATAATTTTTTTTCTGGTTATCCAAATTTTTTAGAAAGAACTAAAAGCGTGGAGCGCCAGGAAACTATATATTTCGCAAAAAAAAAATATATTCCTCTTTTAGTGCATTTAAATATAAGCGTGATTTTTAAAAAGTTTTTTTTATATATTTTATTTTCTGTTTTTTAGTCTTGTCGTCTTGTCATATCTTGTAATCGGTTTTAAATGTCACAATTTTTTATTTTTTTTGTTAAAACATGCAAAATTTCAGTGAGATCAAATGATAGGAAGTGGTTTAAAAATTGGTTACAAGATTTGACCGTGACAACTGACAACAGAGTGAGATAATATAAGCGTGGTAAAAATAGAGTTGTAGGACCTAGAGGAGAAAGTTAAATATTACACATATAAAATTATATCTTATATTTATAAGTGCATAAAAATAATTAATAAACTCTTATTTTCAAAAATCGTAAAAAAAAATCTGATTTTTTGTTTTATTCTTTTAAATCACCAACAGTCCAACACTGCATTAAAGTGACTTTACACACACATGTTTTTAATTTTATTTAACATGATAATTAGCACACTATGATTTTTCTTTGTTTCCAATTCGTATACTTTTATTTTTTAAGTTGCTAGCTATTCTAAGTTAAATTTCATTGTTAGATAATAATTGTGATAATTCTCAAGTTTGTGAGGAGAATATTGTGTTTCACAGAAAGTTGTAATATGTATCTAGAAAAAAAAAAATTGTTATTGTAGATATGATGACATCTACAAAATTAATTGGAACCATAGTATTTGAAGTAAGAAAAGATTTGTTCATATTTGCTATTTTATTATTAAAAAATAATTTAGAAAAAGCACGTTGGTACAAACATTGCAGACAAATATTATTTTTTAACAAATATTATTATAATCTTAAGTTGGTACGTAATATTTGTATATGTAAAAATAAAGTATCTATCATTAACAAATACACACATTTTTTTTTACACACACATTTTTTTTTACAAAAATGTAGATACCTATTTTTAAAATAATTGTTATCCAATTGAATATCAACTTCTGGTTAAAGTTGATAGCATGATATGATAATGTTGTTTTTGATGTAATGGGTTTTGAATAATGATTGGTTAATATTTTAGGTATTATTAGCAATCACATATAACACAATAATTGATAACACAATCACCCTAATTCTCTAACAAAGTTGCTAAGTTTTAACAACGTTGCTAAGAACATTAGCCAATAATATTAGCTGACACTAAATAGAAAATAAAAATGACAGCTGTTATATTTGTTTCTATTGCTTAGAGTTGTTAGCAACGTTGCTAAAACTCAGCAGCTTTGTTAGAGAATCAGACCGAGCAACTGTATAAGAAATTTGATTGATATTTAAATTTATTTTACGATGTTAGTTAAAATAAATCTATTTTGTGTTTTCAGAATCGGAACATGCAGCTACCAAATCAAACGAGAAAATCACATTTTAAAATAAATTAATTTGGCGACGAAGATCTGAATCAATATTAGTACGAATTCTTTGATCGGATTTAATTGGAACTCTTATTAAAGTATAAGGTAAATTATTTCAATTAATATATATTAGTGAACATAGTAAAGAATCTTTTAGAACTCATTATATTAAAATGACGGCACTTTAAACAAAAAATTTGCCTTCCTTTAATTAATAATTTACAGCAATTTTACAGTATAATTATTTGCATTTGTTTCCGGGTAACGTGTTTCTATGTTTTGTTCGTTTAATATTATTTATGTTATTTGTATATTTTTTCCTGATAATAATGTACATGAAGTATATCGAAACATTGAATTTTAATTAAAATTATAGAAAACTTATTTCTAACGCGTTTTTAAATTTTAAATATAGTGAAGCTCCGATGAATTGATAAGTCATTTTACATAACAAAAATGGATTATATTATATTGTATAAAAAATTTAGCCATTTTACATTAATATCATAGTGAAAGAAATACATATTTCTTTCAGAAAACGATGATTTAGATAAATTTTTTGTGAAAAATTATATAATTTTGTAATTTTAAGTAAGATAATTAATTTACCATGCTATATGTATATGATTTTTTACCGAAAAAGTAAGTACATAAAATACGTATTTTTTAATTGCAAAATGAAAAAAATTTCCTGTGACTTCAGTAAATTTACATATTAAACTGATGTAAATTAGTTGCTCCATGTTTTTATGTAAAATTACCGGTTTTTTACATTGTAAGTCCACTGTAAAAAAATCCGGTATTTTCTTTATGAAAACCTGGAGCAACTGATTTACACCAGTTTAACATGTAATTTTCAGATGTCAGTATTTTTACAAAATGTATGTAATATTATTAAGATATTTTAAAGAAAATTTTTATATTATATAAAATACGTATATTATGTAGAGTATCGGGAAAACCGCATTTTTTGAAAACCGCGGTTTTCGGTTTTTAAAAATCAAAAACCGTGGTTTTGGTTTTTCAAGTTTTAAATTTTTTCTACTATAGATACTCTAAAATAAATCAATAAATTTTTATTATGTGTTGAAATACACGCACTATTGGACTTTACAATAACCTAATGTAATATACAAAAATTACCAGGGCCGAATTTAGGATCTGTAGGCCCTAGGCTGAACCTGTGGTGCGGGCCTTTAGGAGGGGGTTGTGATTTTATAATTTTAAATAAACATGTTAGGAAAATGTAAGATAAAAAGGAATGTAACAAACAAGTAAATTTTACTTATATTTATTTAATTGAAATAGAGTATTTAAAAAAATAAATAATAAACTTAGAAATGAAAATATCAAATAATCTTAGTGGCTAATTGATTTGCGCCTACACTTAGTACTAATGATGCTGTATGTACTAGTGAAGTGTATTGTCACTGGTTGCAAGTCGGGTTATTCGAATATTCTGTTTTACGAAAATTTAAATAAAATACTTATTTACTTTAAATTTGAAACGTGTGGTGCGGGCCCCTTTGTGGTGCGGGTCCATAGGCTGACATAATTAATTAAGAAGTTGTAATAAAAAAAAATTTCTATGTAATTTATAATTGAAATTTTATTTTATGACAGCAAACATTATTTAGATGTTTCTATAAAAAGATACAAGATATACAAAAATTCTTCAAAAGACAAAAAACTTTAAAATGTATATTTACTATATATGCAATTATTCGGCCTATTCATTCAAATTAATAGGTATTTAATTTATATTTAATTATAAGTATATTTTTCTTAAAGAAAATCAATAATTGATACTTAATACGAGTATAATAAAACTGAAAGCACTGACAACTTCTGTATAAATACATTACTTTCGCTACAAGAGCAGTACAAATAACACTAAGTTTGCATCAAACAAAATGTTTCTTTGATGACAAAGATATAAATAGAATTTCATATCTAGGGTGGTGTCTAGAAATTAGTAAATTCTACGAAAAATTATTTGCAAGTGGATCGGTAGTTTCCAAACATTAAAAACGAAATTTGTGAAAATAATTTTAAAAAATTGTCAGATTATTTATTGAAAAATATTATTCTAAGAAAAATTAGTGAACATAAATTTGAGTTATTCCTGTATAATATGTTTAATTATTTTATTTGGAGAATACTTAAAAACTATTAATAGTTACTGTGTTTAATTACTGTTTTATGAATATGTACATTATTATGGTTTTACCAAATAATCCAAAATAATGACCCGTCACGTGAATCTAAGAATTACATCAAGTGATTTGTGATTTTATTGTATATATTTGCTAGACTCAACTATTTAAAAACAAAGTAAAAAAGAGTTTATAGATTTTTAGCGAAATAATTTATCTAAATCTAAATCTAACCTAAAAATTTATGTAAGTTACAAAATTTTAAAATTTATATTTCAAGCTGTCTAAGCTTATAAATATTCTTGTCAATTACTATCTTCTTTAACAAATGTTTGGGGTTTTTCCTTTGGCTTCAACATTGAATCTGAATTTCTTACACAAAAATTATTTTTTTCTTGTGGTTTTTACAGTAAAAACCGAAAACCTTGGTTATTTTGCGGTTTCGGTTTTTGTACTGAAAACCGCGGTTTTGCAGTTCGGTTATAACCGTTTCATAAACACTAATATTATGTAAGTAATTACTTACTTTTTCGATAAAAAAAATGTATATAATATGGTAAATTAATTATTTTATTTAAAATTACAAAATTGTATTATTTTTACAGAAAATTGATGTAATCATCGTTTTTCTGAAATAATATGTAATTTTTTTGCTACGGTTTTTATGTAAAATAGAACTAGAACATGGTATTTTAGAAAGTGTTAGTTTTTTTTTTGCAAATTTTATCACTAATTATTTTTTTAATTATTTGTTGATATCTTTTTTTTTTGTAAATTAAGTACTTTTTGCAATTATATGCAATTCGTAATTTGATTATAAATTCAGAAAATTTCTTATTAAATTATAAAGAAATAAATTTTATTTTAAAAATTATAGTGTAATTTTGAAATCTTAGACATGTCAATGTAAATTTAAAATGCTTAATTTGAATCATCTTATGAATTAAATATATTGATGTGTACGTATTTATTAAATGTTGTTGCAAAAGTTGGTGTTAGTCAGTTTGACGGTTCGGACATGTTGAGCGAATGTCTAATGAACGTTTTGTTAAAAAGATTTATTTGAATGATTTTGACGTTTGTGTGGACGTCGGATGAGTAGTTGGAGTGGTCTGATTGAGAGTGTTTTGCGAGAGCGAAAGTTTCCAAGTAGTAGGAATAAAAGAGCATGTATGAGAGGAATTATGAATGTGGATGAAGCGAAAGTTGCTTGTTTGGATAGGAATGTTTGGAGGCGACTGATTTCGGGATGTTGAAAAGAGTTTGTGCCACACCCTTTTGGGTACATGGCGTGATTGTGTATGTATGTATGTATGTATGTTACATAAATTAAAAAGATAGTTTTGAATAGGAATAATAATAATATTAATAATAATAATAATACAAAATGAGTAATATATAATTGTACGATAAAATTGATATTTTAAACAAGTATAGCACCATAAAACTAGTATTTCAAAAGAAAAAATGGTAAATTTTACCACGAAATTAGTATATTGAACCAGAAATATAGTATATTAAAAGAGAAATTAATAAACTACTATTTTTAAATTAACTAGATAAATGTCGAAAATACGACGAACTGAAATTAATTATTTGATTTTCTTTGATATTTTTCAGACATTTTGATATAAAATATGAAATACTTTTCATTCATATTTTCAGGACATTAAATGTTATGCATATATGTAATCATATAACCTCAACAAAGTTTATAAGCTTTAAACTGAAATATGTAAACACTGAAATTTCGTATATTTTATAACTTTTATCTTATCATATATTATATCATTTTCTATATTCATAAGACATCACAATATGTTGCTAAAAATGAACAACTATGAAATTTAGTTACACTAAATTAAATGAAAAATATAAAAAATAATCTTTTATGTTTAACTTTATTTCAACATATAAACAAATACTAAAACGACCTTATTTATTTACCGTTAATTAAATCGTAGTGAATTTTCCTGGGATGATTGTTATAATTTTTATTTTAATTATAATCGATAATAATCTGATAATTAACGTTTATTTCTTTCATTTACTTAGTTTATGAATATTAATTATATAGGAATAGGTATTATTTTTTACAGTAAATATATGTTTATAAATAAACTTTATTTGTTTACTTTCGCTTATATAAATTTTTAGATAAAAAATAATAATTTAAAATTATTAAAAGTTTCAAATTATTATATTTGAAACAATTTTACAATAAATTTAAGAGAATTTCCTTACATATTATTCAATATTATTATTCCATATTCCATTATTCCATATTATTATTCCATACATATTATTTATAATGGGAAATATATAATGGCACGATAAAATTAGTATATCGAGCGACAAGTATGGTACGTCACGAATAAGAAAGTTCACGACAAAATTAGGTAATTGAACGAAAAATATAGCATGACAAAAATGGATTTTTTTTTGTATGACTCATATCAACATAGGTCGTGTAAAAATGTTAATTTTGGATTTGTTTAGAGACAGTTAGTTTACTTGACGATTTTAGTGTGACTTATTCCAGTTTCATTTTTTATTGCTTTGAGTTTGAGCTTATTTTTGAAAGTCTGTACGTACGACTAGTCTATTTGTTGATTGATTAATTTTTCTTCACAATATTTCTTGAGTTTTGTGATGAATCGTTCCATTATCGCTTACGATTGTCTTTGAGAATCTATGGCATGTGAAAATATCGCTTGCGGGAAGAATGGATCGGACGTATATGACTACACAAAAAAAAGCATTTTTTGTACTATAGTAATCATAATTTTTCTTTATGTTGTCAATTTTTCTTAGGATTGTTTTCGTCTACTAACAATAATTTAGTTTGCCTATATTTTTTTTGATTGTATTTAATGTCAATTTTTAAAATTTAGTTTTTGAGTTGAATATTTATGAATGAAATCTATTTTCAGAATTGGAACATGAGTTTAACAAATCAATCGGAGGAGTCAAATTGAACTGGCGACACCAGATGCAAGCGATGTTGAAGATAGAAATAGGAAATTTGAATTGAAAAGAATATGACACGAGCATAGAGAACTGAGAGCTTAATATCGTGATCAGCTTTATTAATAGAAAGGTAAATTATTTCAATACATAAATATAGTGAAACCTCGATTTATTGACCATTTGTTGAATCACGTTTTTGTTTTAATGAAATAAAAATCTGAAATATTTGGAAAAATATCGAATGGAATGAATTATATAAAATTGTTTATACCGACCTAATATTAAAGAAATTATTGCAAAAATATATACTTAATTATCAAAAGTATAATTTATTATGATAAGGAATTGCCATCAAAATACATCTATTTTTAAAAAGTAATAATTTTTTAAAATATATCTATCAAATCAAGTTGAAAGTACTAAGTTATAGAAAAATATAAAATTATAAAGATTATGTGAATTAAATTATGCAACACAAAATGATAGTTAATATTTTTAATGTACATGTTTTTTTTTTTTATATACATAATTAACAATAATATAATAAAGTTATGACAAAGAATTGCTATCAAAATACATCTACTTTTAAAAATAGAACTAATTGTTAAAAATATATGTAGCAATTCAAGTTAAAAAATATTAATGTTAACCGATTTGGCTCAAATCCGACATACTGCCATGTTTTTATTGTAACATATACTAAAAGTTATAGAAAATATAAAATTATAAAGATTATGTAACATTATAGATGATGATTAATATTTTTTTTTAACTATAATGTGATAAATAAGTGTATAATACATTTTTATACGATTTTGAAGGTGTTTTGATTGAAATTTTGTTGGCATTAGTATATTTTTGTATATTTTTTGCAATAACTTTATCACTCTATATAATAAAGTCACCAAATTGTATATTTTTGAAAAGCCTATAAATTTTTCTTTATATTAAAATGAAACAGCTTTAACTTATACTTCTGATTAATATTTAGGTACCGTATTTGCCCGAATATAACGCGACCTCGAATTTAACGCGACACCAAAATTTTTCATAAAGATATTTAGAAAAAAATAATCTGAATTTAACGCGATCCATTCATTTTTCATAAACGAATTCAAAGAAAATAAAATTCAAGAATTTTTACATTTCATTACCTAGACCTCGTATTTAACGTGAGTTAATTCTTTAGCAGGAAATAATTAGTCAAAAAATATCACTTATATTCGGTTATATTCGGTCAAATACGGTATTTATATTCGATGTTTCGACGAATTCATCGTACGTCTTCATCTGGAATAAATAATACAAATGACATTTACAGTAAATATTATTTGTGTTATTTGTATTGTTGAGTTCGTCAAAACGTTCATTATTAATAAATATTAATACAGAACTATAACCAAAAGCTGTTTCATTTTAATATAATGAGTTCTGAAAGATTTTTTTTCTTTATATTTTCAATTTCATATATTGTATTGTATTTATTTAAAAAGTGTCACCTTAAATGTTTGGAAAGCAAATGGAATGATTAAAAATCGCTGAAACACGTCAAGTTTTATTTTTTATTAATGTATACATCTCTTATGCCTCCGCAGCTACCAATTTTAAAAACCTAAATGGCACTATCCCCTTTGTGATACATCATTTAAAATATAATTTTATTCCAATTTCAGTACCGTTTGAAATTTTAAAGTTGCTGAGGATTTACGGTAGTTATAAAGAAATTAATTTTAAGGTATAGTAATAACCGGCTTGAAAACGGCAACACCGAAATAGCCATTTCTGTTAAAATAGTAAAATTGCAATAACTTCTACAAATTTACTCGTAGGGTCCCAATTTTTTGTACACACAGAGACAAATATATTATAAACAATGTGCGACAATATGCCATAAACATATAAATACTTATAATGGGCTGATTGATTTACTAAAATATGTTTAAACAATAGTAAACTAAGTTATCGGTTCCTGAATTTTGGTATACACACATAAATAAATATATTATAAACAATTTGTTATAACCAAAAAAATGGCAAAATAGAATAAGCCGTAAATTTATAAATTCTTGGAACAATTCGCTGATTGATTTACTAAAATATGTTTAAACAATAGTAAATCAATTTGTCGGATCCTGAATTTTGGTACACACATAACCAAATATATTATAAACAAATTTTAACAACTAAATGGTTACAAACTTCATGCGGGTGGTAATACGCTATAAATTTACATAGACTTGTAAAATTCGTTGACTAGTTCAGATATATTATGCATGGTAACAAAAATAAGTCAGAACCCATATTAAAATAAAACTACTTTGGATTATAGTTCTGTATTAATATTTATTAATAATCGACGTTTCGACGAACATAATGTTCATCAATTCTTCTGATGAAGACATACTTCGAGTTCGTGGAAACGGCGTTTATTAATAAATATTAATATTGAACTATAACCTAAAGCCATTTTATGTAATTTCATAACCTATTTAATTTTATTAAAATGTAACGTTTTGCTAAAACCGATTTAAATAGATTTTTGACATCGGAATTAAATTTTAACATTTATTTATGAAAGCAAGCATTAGATATTTATATAGCTGGTATGTATTTCAGGATTGCGCACGTTTTCAAAATGTATAATAACGTAGAGGACTACCTTTAAGACATTCAATTATTTGAATATTGTTTAACATTTGCTTTAACACATTCAATACAGTATATTAAAAATTTCATACAAACGCGTAATTTTTTCTTATAAAATTATATTGAGTTGTACGACATATTGAAATAGATCATTTGAGGAGCAGACTTTCAAAATGCATTTTGTCCAGAATGTAAAATTTTTAGTTAGTGATGGTATTACGTTCTATGCGCAAACACGCATCTTTTAAGACAAATTCGACATTTAAAACGCATATTGTCCCGTCTGAAATAAATATTGAAAGATACTTGGACATTCAAAACGCGTTTTGTCCAATGGGCACGTAATGTACTTCAGATTTAGTCAAAAACGTTTTGCCTCTTTCTGAAAATTATGGAATTTGGACAAAACGCATTTTGAAAGTCTGCTCCTCATTTGCACGACGAGTGAGAAACATAATAATATTGTAGTATTCGGGCCGCTTTATCGGAACATGTTTAATAGAATTATTCTGTATAATTTCTGATATTTAAATAAAAATTTCATAGTGCATAATGTTAGTATATTACTATAGAGTTTTCAATAAAACTGTTTAGAATGACGATGACTTGATATAATAGTTATATCGATATAGCTTATTTTAAATATCTAGTGACGATTATGTGGCATGTTCAGAACTAGTAAACAAGTCACTTTTTTTTCAATTTAAGATTTAATTGCTGTGTTATAGGTAATTATTGGTATATATACATTGAAAATCAAATGGTGTATTCTGAAATTGAACCAAATGAACGAACCGTTTGGCTTTTTTCAGCAAAACCAGTTGCATTTCAGTACACGGTTGCTGACAGTTTGGTTTATTATTGTAACCGTGTATCTGGTTTTCAACTTGCAAATTTAAATTTGACACTTGAACATATAATTTTTTTGAGATTATATCTAGTAATATATCTTAAGATTTTCATTTTTTTAACAAACTCATATATTATTAATAAATAAATATATAATCTTATTAAATTCTATAAAAAAAATTATATTTCTAGTAAAAATGTAATAGAAAGTTAAGCATTCGGTTAGATAGTTTTGTATGTTACTATATAAATTATAGATTTATAAATAAATAAATTTATCCTTATCAAGGTCAACGTATTTCAAAAACAAACCATGCTTCAGTTTTACCTAGCAAAAATCAGAGCTATCAAATCGGTTCATTTGGTTTCATTTCGGAATGAATACATTACAACTGTAAAGTGAAACTTTTGCATCATTTTTATTTAAATTTTCATTATAGTAATTTATTACCGTATTATTTATATTTATACTATGCGCAAATGTGTCTGTAAAAACGTAAAACAAATACTTATATTTTCAACATTACCACGCAAAATTCTCATAAAATGCTAGTATAGAGATTAATTGTTTCATGTTGTGTTTAGGTCGGCCTCAAACTGGTTCTAGCAGCATTCAACAATCTCGTCTATGCAGTCGGCGAATGTGACAGCTGGAACTGTTTGAATTCTACATTCTAAGATAAATTCTATACTGAAGTTTACGATCCAGAGATTCTATCATGAGTGGGTGGTCGGTTCCAGTGTGACCTTACCAAGAGCTAATGTTTGTGTAGCTGTTATCGGTGATCAACTCTAATGCTGTTCAGGTAAATTACACAAAATTTCTGTTTATTTAAGAATATTGACATGCTGCAATTTCTGATTTATTTGTATGATTCTATATCAATGTGGCTGTCCACTCTAATCGAATATCCTTATTTTAATCGTTTTACAATATACTTTAGTCTAAAATAGTAATATATTCTAAATATTGTGTTCTAAAATTGTATATTTGTTGATATAGATCAGTTTATAAAAAGTATAAAGAATACGAAATACGCCGAATCTTTGCCGCCAAATTAGCAATTTTTTATAATTTATTTTTGGGCTTATGGAGGATAAATTTGAAAACTATATACATTAAATGCACATTTTAGAGTAGATTATAAATTGGTAAAAGTAAATTAGTGGACAGGACTGTTATTAAACATCTATTCATTATTTATTTATAATTTACAATTCACAGTGAAATAAAGTGTAGTTTTTTTAACACTTGTGGAAAAATATGTGTTTACCGCCTTTTAGAAATAATTATGATTTTATTGTTAACGATTATTGAGGACGCTTACAAAAATTGTTTTGGTTATATTTACCCTTCAAAGATATTTTAAACAATATTTAAAAAAAAAGTGTGCGATAGGTACATGATTTTTTTTTAATCAAAAAAGATCAAATAAGCAATGTGAAAAAAGTTTGTTAATTTTAGTTTTTTTTTTAATCATTACAGCACAAATTAGGCTTACAGTAGTAACATATGAATCAGCTATTTTTTTCATATTTTTGTGATGTTTTTTCTAAGTATCTATATTGGCATTTGTGCAGATACGTATAATTTCTCTGTTAGAAAGCATTTCGTTTAAATACTTAGGTGTGACGGTTGGTTCTGTGATGGCCATAACGAATTTAAAAAAAATGAACAGTATTAAAAAAAAGAATTTATAAGAAAGTTAACAATTTTAATTTATATACATATGGCAAACATTCTACAATAGAAACCTAAAATTCAGAAATAAAATTAAAAATTTAATCTAACCTAATTTAACGAAAATAGTAACACAAATGCTTTTTAAATATAGATCTGTACTAATAATATATGAATATTATAAAAATCATTATATTTATATTTTAATAAAGTAATCGGACCATATTTACATTATTATAAAAATAACGTTTATGTAACTTGAAAACAAATTGGTATATAAAATAATATTAATGATCATTTTCTTAAACAATGACATTAATTTATTTAAATTTCATCATTGCTGATAATTTTTTAAAATGCATTTTTTGCCACAGAAAAATGACTTGCATTCTCACCTCAATTTACAAGTGATTTACCTCAAAAACAAGGTTGCACATCGCTAAAAAAATGTAATCGGTTTGGTTTGCGGTTTTCAAAATTTTGTTGGTTTGGTTTTTGTTTTGGTTTAACATAAAATGAAATTCGAACAGTTTTTGAATTGGTTCACGTATCCGGTTCGGTTCATGTGGTTTATATAAAATCTAAAATTGCTTACCATAAAATAATCAAAGTATTTTAAAAATCTTATTAATTTAAATAGAAAAATTGCATATTAGAAAAAATTATTTCTAAATAGGATACTAACGCAATACAAAACGCAATAAATTAACTGTTAAAACTCTCGTACTAATATTATTTTATTATAAAAAATGTTTTATTTATTTCACTCTGTTTATTTTAATTTAAAAGTTTTAATGTAAATGTTGTATCTATATACTTGTGATTTTTATGGTTAAAATTAAATACATGCTGCTACTACCCATAATATTTACTTAGATTTTTTTGTTTACAAATATAATTCTATTTTTTTAATAATTTAATACAGGGCTATTCAAAATGAAAGAACAGATTTCAAACATTTAATTCTTCCAAACTACAAAAGATAGAAACATGATTCCTACGTTCATTGAAAGAGAAAAGTTTACATTTTAAATAGAAGGGGGGTAGAAGTTTGAATCACACAAGATAAATCATTTTGTGTGCTGCAATTAGCAAAACTAGAGTCCATTGTTGAATTTCAACTTGCATTTCGCCGTCAATTTAATAAAAACCGACGCGTCATAAGAAAATGTACGAGTGGCATCGAAAATTCGTAGAAGATGGTTGCATCTGCAAAAGGAAAAGCATGGGACGTCCACGCACATCGAACGAAAATGTAGAGCGTATTCGTACACTTTACGAAAGGAGCCCAAAGAAATCCACATCACGAGCAAGCATGAAACTTAACATTCCTCAACCAACGGTATGGCGAATTCTCAAACGTTGTCTGCACATGAAGCCATAACATAAAATTGTAAACTTTTCTCTCCATGAACGTTGGAATCTTGTTTCTATCTTTTGTAGTTTGGAAGAATTAAATGTTTGAAATCTGTTCTTTCTTTTTGAATAGCCCTGTATATTACTCCGAATCAAAAGGTACTAAGCAAAATTAACTTGACTGTATTTAAAACGCAAACGCATTGCAGATATAAACCAACATGCAAACCGAATTTAAACGGTTTCAGAAATTTTATACGGTCTGTTTTGGTATAAAAATCAGTTCCAGATTGGTAAAACGGAAAAAGTGCCGGTTCGGTTTGCAAACTTGCTCAAAAGTACTTTTGACATTTAGTATAAATGACTTGTTAATTACTTTAAAATTGTGTTTTTAAATTTTAAATTAGTTATAATAGAATATATCAAATACGGAAAAACTGTTTATATTTAATAAAAGATAGAAGCAAAAAGGTTTTTTGAAATAAAAGATAAAAGCACTTTTTCTTTACAAAAATATGAGGAGTATTTTTTACATCTATTTATTATCATTGTAAAATATTTAATTGTTTTTAAAGTGTATTATTTTCTAATTAATATAATAATCAGAATAATTTTGATATTTTATCTGTGTTTTTTCATATAGAAAATCTATAAAAATTAAAAAATAATAAATATCTTTTATTGCAAAAAAAAAAAACTGAACTGGAAACAAAAACAGAACCACTTTGTCACTGAAATTTTTTAACGTAGATTATTGTTCATTATTTTTACGATACAAATTCGTAATTTTAATGATGCAACTGCAACTAATGATTAAGTATTGGTTTTTTTTCTGATTTCAGCAATATGCATATATTTTGTTATTTTCAAAATTAATAACTTTATAAAATAAATTGGCCGAGTGTCATTCTGTAAAATTCAAATAAGAATTTTGACAATAAATAAAGAAAGTTTATGATTATATTGTCAAGAAATATAATGTTATTTTTAAGATTATTTTTATATAAAATAATTATACAACATTGAAAAAAAAAGTCTTACACATGATAATAATTTCTATTTCGCTGTTAGGCAGTGAGGTCATAAAAGTAGCGTATTTTATATATTTCATCCACTAAATATGCTAATAGTTTCAAGCACTCACACATTTGTAAGTAAACTGTAAGATTAAAAATAATATTGAATTTTATTGTAACTATAAATACTTGTACAATAATTAAAAATAAAAATAATTAAATAATAAAAAAAATATTTAAATTTTAATATTTTATTTTGGCTATGCTATTATCGGATTTTAATAAAATTTTCTAGATAGATTTATAGATATATCTTCAACTCACTATTACTAGAGTCTTATTAAAAGGAAGCTAAGTTTTGACGGTTTCCCTTACATTTTTTCGGAAAGTCGACAGGTAGTGTTTAGATCTTTATAGCCGATTCAATGATCAAGTAACTTGTAAAATTTTTGATGAAAAAAATTCCAACATTAGAATATTATTTTATATTAATTTCACTATAAGCTTATGAATTTTTGTTCAGTGTTATTATTATAAATGCTTAGTGCAATATTGCGTGTATGACGTTGGTGGTATTTATTACTTCTCAGCTACATCTTTTTAATTTACTTGACATAAAAGCCAGCCACTTGCATCCGTGGTTTCGAACATTGATCAAATTATCATACTGATGAGCTCATAAAGATCGAAACACGTGTCTGTGCTTAAGGGGGATTGCGCTCTGGACGACCTTTATTTTGGATTTTGTTTTACGGAACTGGTGAGAGTTAGAGATCTGATTTTTTTTGTCAAAATGTTTATTAACTCTTCATCTATAAATACAATTTTTGTCAAAAATATAAAATCAAAATGGTGGCCAATATAGCCGTTTTTCGGGGACGCCTCTACAAAACTGCGTAAATTCCACAGGTCGCAATAAGTCACCTGGAAACATAATAAATACATCTAAATGAAGCTTTTAGTCTAAAGAATGGAACTGACCAACATAATCGAAAAAACTCAAAAAAATGACAAAATGGCGGATGTTTGAAAAAAAGGTGTTTTTTTCGGACGATTTTTTTGATTTTGGCACGCTGTAAAAAATCTTTAAAATTGAAAATTTTACCAGGTCATAGGTCAATTCCATGAAGAAATTAATTTCCTTTTTGGCAAACAAAAAACGAAGTCAATTGGTCGAGCGGTTCAAACGCTAGAGTTTTCGCAGTTTTGAAAAATGTGTTTTCGAGAAAAATGCGTTTGAAGTTTGCGCAATGGCTTTTCCTGTATAATTTGAATCATTCGGCCAAAATTGCTCAACCAGTAGTACATATCTAGGTTTTTGGGGTCGCTGAATATGAATCTAGTAATTGATAAATTTAGTAGTTTTTCCGATTTTAGCAGTTTTTTTTAAAGAATGTTATTATGAAAATGCTAACTTACATTCAATCAGCGCTCGGGGCACCGGTCCATTCAAAACACTGTAGCGACGTCAATATTTTCCGGATAGAAATATCCCTTCACCCAAACATTCTAGACGCATAGCTTTCATTTTATGTAAAAAAAATAATAATCGATTTTTTAACTGGCCAGTCATTGATCCATAGCTTAATAGCCGATTCAATGATTGAGTAACTTGCGAAATTTTTGGGGAAAAAATCCCCAACATTATAATATAATTATATTCTGTATAGTATTGCCAATTTTTGGAGTAAAAAATTATTTAAAATTTTAATATTTCATTTTCGATTTATTATTTTTTAGTACCAATAATAATTTTATTTTTGCACAGTGTTGTCAACTGTTTGAGAGAAATGATATTTTATTTTAGCTACAGTTTATCCAATTTTAATCAGATTTTTAAACTGATTGCCTAAAAAATTAAGTATTAAAGCTGAATTACATTATACTTTTTTGGTCTAGATTCATACTAGGTTTCTAGTTCAAGTTTCGTTCAAGGACATGTAGTCAGTTCTAGTATAATGTAAATCAGATATTTGCATCCAAGTTTCTTTCAAGTTTCCTAGTATAGAAATATACAACATGCTCTATTTTCCTATTCAAGTTTCATACTAGATACATTATACGCATGCGCACGCAATTGTACCAACCTTATATGTAGCGAAGTTATATAGGTTATATATTATACTCTGTGTATGTAGCTGTCATAGACAGCTGTACTTTATATTTTTGAGTTGGCGTACTTGCAATACATCGGAAAAAAATCGAAGAAACTCGACAATACACGAGCGATTGTGAAAAAAGTATGAAAATTGAACAAAACTTGAACGAAAATTGAACTAGAAACCTAGTATGAATCTAGACGAAAAAAGTATAATGTAATTCAACTTTTATGCAATGTTGCCAATTTTTTGGAAAAGTTACTCAAAATTTTGAAGAAATAATATAAAATTCATTTCTGTTTTTTAGTATTTCTATTTTCTAATATTGGTTAATAACATTTTTTGATATGCTAACAAATAAAGATAAAATTGCAATAAAATAAAATATTGAGTGTTTCATATACCGGAAGTACTGTCATTTGTTTTCTTTATATCGAAATAAACCTTTAAATAAGCACCAACAAATATCCTAGAAAGATGTTTTTTTTATAAATTAATAAAAAACTTATCCATATGTAACCAACTTTTTGTGACACGCTGTATGTTGATGAATGTGTTACGAATATTACATACATTTAGTGCTGTTTGAATAAAACATTGTGTATCGTTTTGTAAATAAATTCTGTCGCTAACTTTCCAACTGACCTGTAAATGAGTCCCTTTAAAGACAGTTGACAATCTAATTGCTTAGTTAAACTTATTGGTTAAGTTAAGATAATTATTTGTTGGGTGACTAATGCTTTAAATACGATTGTCAACTGTTTCTAAAACATCTGATTGTATAGTCAGTTCGTTTATTTATTTTTGTTAACTATTTAACTAAAAATAATTTAAAATTCTCTAATGGGGGAAGTCTAGTTTTCGATATTTTGCACAAAATATAAATGTCAAAGAAATTTAGTTTTTAAAAATTATTATTTTGTTTCAGAACAACAGATTTACAATTATCTGATTTATTTATTAAGAGTTATTATTTCGAATTTTATTTATTAGATAAATATTAGATAAGATAAGTAAAAGATAATTTGTGATTGTAAATCTATTGTTTTGAAACAAATTAATAATAAAAGAATTTTTTAATGGAATAAACCGGCTTTAGGTTCTAGTTCTGTAATAATTATTAATAAATCAACGTTTCGTCGAAACGTTGGCAGAATTAGAACTTAAAGCAGGTTTATTCTAATATAATGAGTTCTAAAAGATTTTTTACTTCTTTAATTGAAATTTATATTTTTTGCGAATAAATTAACTTTTATTAACATAATGAAAATCTTTCAAAACTCATTATATTAGAATAAAACGTTTTTAGTTTCTAGTTCTGTTTTAATATACATTAATAAATCGATATTTCTACGAACTCAACGTGCGTCTTTATCAGGAAAAAAGATAGAAATGACATTTGTAGTAGATCTTAAAAGTAAATGATAAAGTGATAAGAAATATTTTACACTTGCTAGCACATTTTCCATTTATTTTATTTAACATTTCGTAGTTTATGCAACATTTCCTTACACAAATTTTAAAATATTTTTTGCAAAAAACTTACGAAGTTTTTTTTTTTTTTAGAAATACAAATATATCAATATGAAGAAAATCAGATATACTGGTTTAACGAGGATTCTGGAAGCCATGAGTAATTTGTGTACACAAATGCAAGAAAGTTTTACAAACTTGTAAACGGAGTTAGTTTCTCGAAAATACAACAAAATTAGAAGAGAAATTTACAGACAATTCGATAAAATCAAAAGACGAATTAATAGAAGTTTCTAGAAGAGTCGATGAAAGTTCTGAGAAATTAGAAGAAAAATTAACGGGAAGTACTAAAAATTTAGAAGAAAAAGCAGCCCAATAATTATTAGAAAAGCGAAGAATCTTTCAGAAGAAACACTACAAATATTAAAAAATATATTGTAGCAATTGCGTTTATTTTTATTTTATCATTTTTACCTTGTCCTCGCGAAATTGAATATTTTTATTTTGCAATCATTCGGTAATTTGGTCTTGCTTTTAAACTTTGATTGACAGTTTTTTTAGTTTTTAGAACGGTACGGTATATTGTCTTTTACAATTGGAAACCTTTTTATAGCTGCAGTAATAAATTTTCGGCTGGGGGAATTTTTCATTCAATTTGGTCTACAAAACTTTGCCCGATGACGTAAAACAAAATTCCAAATGTGATTTGTGTGAGAATATTTCTGTCGTGTTTAAAAATGGTTTAAATGGTATTTTTTCGGTTATTGGTTTAGATGGATTCAGTTGTTTGGTTCGGTCGTCTAGCGTTTGATGCTAGTGTGATTATTCTTATTGGTTAGGGTAACTGTGATTGCTTCTCGAGCAACTTGAGGGAGATTGGGTTTTAATCCCAGTGGAACTCAAGTCGGGTATTATGGCAATACAGTTTTAGTTTTAGTAGACTTTTGTTCTGCTTTATTTGGTCGTTCGTGTATTTATTATTGTTGGTGCAGGTTTCGAGTTGCATATTTGTGGATTGCGTGGGGAAATTGTTTAGAAATCAGCAGTTGATTGATATTTGATTTGAGAAAACCATTTTTCGATTTTTGATATTCGTTATTCTAGCACAGAATGATTAACCTGTGGTGTACTAGTGATGGAAGAATAATACAAGAAATTTTATTCATTTATTTAACAATATAGTATAAAAAGTAGTAATCTTAAATCTACGAAGGATAGCGGCTCGGTTAAAGTTAAAAAATAAAAAAAATATATATTTTATATATATATAATACATTAATCTGGTTAGTTGATAGATATATCATTTAAATACAGTTAATACTCAAATATAATCATAAAGGAATAATCTGAAAATGAAAAATTCATATCACCTCGACCTGGGATCGAACCAGGGTCCTTCCGCTTGCCGGGCGAATGCTCTACCACTGAGCTATCGAGGACATTACAGATCAAAAGTTTATTTCAGTCGAAGCTTAAGCCTAAACTTTAGCTTAAATGGGACATTTCTATGAAAACCGTTTTTGCTCAAACTAAATGAAAAATTACGGATTACAATAAAATATGTCAAATTTTACATAAAACTTTCTGTAATAATAAACAAAAATTTGTTCACTATGTTTTTAAATAATCTTTGTATAATAATATAAAGACCATTTAATGTAACAGTTAGTAGTGACATTACACTCAAATTATTACATGTTTAGTTAAAATGTGCTTATTAGGTTTTTCATAAGATCTATAACAATTTTTTATCTTTGCAAGCTAACATTTTTGTTGAAAACCTTTCTAATTCTTAATGTGTTACAAAAAGTTTAACAGCATGAAATTTCATGATATAAGATTACCTCTTTGACTCTACTATGTTTAGCATATTTAGAAATAAATGTTACTGTGGTATGGTCGTTGCCAAGAAGTTAGATGAAGTATACAAAAGGTGCATTATGCCGGATTCATGCAGACCAATTTCGACTTCAACTTCAGTCTAAACTTCCATTTCATTCTCATTTACAACTCTCGATAAAACATAGCATTCATGCAACATAAATAATTATAGTTGACGCATGCGCATGATACGCTCACCTATTCTTTTTTTTGTGAATGACAACTGTCAAACCTTTTAAGGTTACGTCGTCACACTATTATAAATTGACTTGAAAATGGATTCGTTTATTATTTCTGATAATGATGAATATGAAATTATTAATATTTTAATATTTTCGTTGGTATCGTATTATTATTTAAAAAGAAAAAATCGTCGGCGCTATGCTGTTCGACCAATAAATAGAGTTCGCAAAGAAAAAGGGTTTTTCGATAATCTTTTAAAATCTATGATTCTACATGATCATGAAAGTTTTTTTATCTATACGAGAATGACACCAAAACTATTTGAAAATTTATTGAAACTTGTTGGACCAAAATTACAAAAAGATGAAACAAAAAAGCCCATATTACCTGCACATCGTCTATTAATTACTTTACAGTATGTATTTTTACTTAATATAATTATATTGTTATAATTTCAATTCTTCGTATTATATTTATATATTTTTATTTACATTTTCTAGTTATCTAGCAGAAGGTTGTTCCATGCGTGAGCTTGCATGGGGACATTATATTGGTCATAGCACTGTTTGAACCATTATTCATGATACATTAACAGCACTGTGGGAGATATTGCAACCAATATTTTTAAAGTCACCTACACGGGAAGATTTTGTTCAAATAGAAAACAGTTTTTTTAAAAGGTGGAATATGCCGAACTGTTTAGGCGCGGTTGACGGAAAACACATAACCATACAAGCACCAAAACATTCCGGATCTTTGTATTTTAATTACAAAAATCGTCACAGTATCGTATTAATGGCTGCATGTGACGCTTACTATAGGTTCACGATGGTTGATATTGGAGCTGCAGGAAGTAATCATGACGCAACAGTTTTCAAAAATTCAGGATTCGGCCATAATTTATTACATGGCCAACTTGATATACCTCAACCAAAACTATTACCTAATTCAACAACAATATTACCACATTTTTTAGTTGCGGATGCAGCTTTTCCACTTAGTCAGAATATAATGAGACCTTATCCTGGAGAAAATTTATCTATCAATAAAAGAATATTTAATTATAGATTGTCTAGGGCAATAAAATTTAAATTATATTTAAAAAAAAAGATGGTTATTCATTGTCTGAATCAATATTAATAAATAAATTTAAAATTTTCGATTTTATTTCTAGTTTTTTTTTTTTGTCTTTTATATCTTGTAAATAATAATAAATTTGATTGGCGAAACACCAATCCGGATTTTGTGGTGTTGTATCAGTTTTTTTAGTATTGAAATAATTTTGCACGGATGCCATAGCGGCATTAAAATTATCGTCTACTGTCTTTTTTTTCTTTTTCGGATTCTCGCCACGTAACTGTGACATAGAACCGAATGATGATGGGGTTTGTGATGTACATGGTATCGGATTTTGTTGTGGTGGTGGTGTAGTTTGTTGTGGTGGTAATGTTAAATTTTGTGGTAGAAGAGGTGTAGGAGTTTGTTGTGGTGGTGGTGTAGGAGTTTGTTGTGGTGGTGGTGTCGGAGTTTGTGATGTAAATTGTGTCGGAGTTTGTGATGTAAATTGTGTCGGAGTTTGTGATGTAAATTGTGTCGGAGTTTGTGATGTAAATTGTGTCGGAGTTTCTGATGTAAATTGTGTCGGAGTTTGTGATGTTGATGGTAGTTCTTGTGTGCGAATAAAAACATCACTAAATGTCAATTCTGGATCGGAAATGTTCTCTACTGCGATTTCTTTTTCTATGTAATCCGTATTTCCTTTAGTTCTGAAAATATTATGCGTAAATATAATGAACATATAAAAGTAATAATAGTAAATAAATACTTTTTTTTTATTATATGACTATCTAAGAAAGTCATCATTTGGAATAAGGGCCATTGTTTTTTATAACCGCCTTTGGAACCAGACGGTTTTTGCATGTCCCTCAGTTCGGTATTATATCGTGCCCTCAGAACTGTCCATCTTTGTTCGCATTCTTCGCCTGTATTTAAAAATTATATGACAATAAACTTATATTCACTAAATTTAAAATATTTTATACCTAACCTTTTTGTGACAGTTGTTTTCCAATTGCATCCCATGCGTTTTGCTTGGCTAATTTGTTTTTGTACAATTTTTCTTTTTTATCATATAAAAAATTGTACGATTGAACTAATTCAATTAATTTACCGTCATTAAATATATTCATTATATATAATTTTTGTGTGTACACGATATCTTCAACATAAAATTTTAGTCGCCAGTAACAGAAAATTTCAAGTTATTGCGCATGCGTCAACTTCGCTTAAACTATAAAGATAAAAGTTGGTTATCTTTCAAGTTAGGCGAAGTTCAAGTTGAAATCGAAGTTGAATGCATGCATAGGTACATATGATAACGCATATTTATCTGTTTAAGCGAAATTGAGATTGTAGTGTAGAGCGAAGTTGAAGTCGAAATTGGTCTGCATGAATCCGGCATAAGAACAGTAAAACTGTGTAGTTCACTTTTTTTTATAAATGAAATGAAGTAATTTTTTATTAAACATATTTTGTATGTTTTTTTTTGTTTGCGGTTTAGCCTGCGGTTCGGCTAGTTCCCTTATGCGCTCGCTGTTAAGCTTGCGGTTACGCCTGCGGTTTCGCTAATTCCGTTACAGCTCTACCTTACTCATGTTTGTTTATCTTTATTTTATAAAGAAATTAACCCTTTTACCTACAACTACACACAATGAATGTCTTTTTATATTTGTGTTTGAATTTTAACTGTTGGCCATCTAGTGGCGAGATGGAGTGGTAGTTGGTAAGGTAGAGTTCATAGTGGCGCCATCTATGTTGACTTGGGTCAGGTTAGGCAAGGTCATGCTGGGTGGGGTTAGGGGAGCTTTTTACCTCTTATCTATGACGGCACTTCCGGCGCAGAACTCTTTTAATTCTTTCTACTCCGCATTTTTTTTAACTCGGTCTATAAAATTTCACCAACATTAACCCGTAACCACTGTGACCCTATTTTAGTTACATAGTTACTGTTAGTGGGTCAATTTGACCATATCTAAATATCTTTGTTTAATAACCATTGTTGTTGGTATAATGAAACAAAATAACGCATATTACAAGAACATAAGTTTATTTAATGAACAATTACAATTTTTTGTCGGTATAATAAAACAAAACAACGCATATAACAAAAATTACTCTAATTAGCACAATTTTTGCAAATTAATTGCGAGCATTGTGAACACACAGGATTTTTGCAACTCACGCAAGCATGAGATGCTTTTCTACTCTTTTTATATGGGCAAATATAACAATTTTTTCGCTTTTCAAGTTTCAATGTAGGATTAACTTCAACTTCTACTTGAATTTTTAGAATCCTTCTAATCATAATTTTTATTTCTTGCTTCGTGTGGGTATTATTCAATCGACGTTTCATCTCAGGCGTTACAAGTTCTTTAGCAAGAGACTTTAAAAAATTACTTCTTTCCATTTTTGGATTGTCCTTACATTCATTATGAAGTACATACGCATTTACTCCACTTATATCTAAAATTCTATAAAATATTGCCAAAGGCCATCTCCTGGTTCTACGCCCTGTACAAAAAGTGGTACATTTCTCATCGAGAGCATCAACACCGCCCTTTGTTGAGTTATAATAAATAATAACTTCGGGTTTTTTTGTCTGAGGATCAGTACATTTGGTGTGATGCATAGAACTTACTAGCATTACTGCTTTATTTTTTTTTGGAACGTAAGAACGTAAGAACGTAAGAACTAATTTCGTCAGTAAAACCATATAATGTAGATTGAACAGCCCGATTCTTATTGGGTTGAAATTCTTTAGGAATATCTTTTTTGTTTTTTCTTATAGTACCAACATATGTGAGCCCATTGGCTTTCAATTCGCGAACAAGTTCTAATGACGTAAACCAATTATCCGCAGTTATGTTGCGATTAGTTTTGTAAATTGGCTTAGAGAGTCGTATAACAGACTGAGTTGGTTTAGAAAAGTTTTGTTCCCCCATGGAAAGAGTTTGCCCATCAGAATCTTTTCCAACATAGATATATCCATTTAGGAAATAATGCGTTTTAGCGTCTGTTATTGCCATGATTTTTATACCATATTTACAAGGCTTGTTAGGCATATATACACGAAACTTACATCTGCCACGAAAGCTCACCAGCATTTCATCGATAGTTGCACAAGATCCTAAACTGTATAATTGTTGGCAATTTTTTACAAAAGTGTCAAAAATCAAAGAAATTGGCGCTGCCTGATCTATTTTTTTTCGTTCAATTCTTGTTTCAGGATCGTCAAATCTGAGAACTCTTAGAAGGAAAGCAAATCTTTTCTTGGGCATAACAGCCCTAAAAATATCTCTGCCACTACCGTCAGTTGCAAATATCAAATTGATGTCTTCATGATTTGATTTGAACACTGCGGTATAAAAAAGAATCCCTATAAATGCATTTAATTCTATTATATCTAGAGTTTTCAATTCAGGCCGATTTTGATTTTTATATTTTGTTTTTTCTTTGTCAATTCGAAAATTTGTCCAGCGTAATATCTGGGATAATATATTGTTGTCAATAAGTAGCTGCCACAACTCTTCTGGACTAGCTTTTGAAAGACGTGCAGGTCCTCGTAAACCCGGACGCTCTTGAATAATATTATGTTGCCTTGTTTTTGATCTAGATTTTGGTTCTGCTGACCAAGCAAAGTTATTCTTTCCATGAAAAGTTGCATTGTAATTATCTGCGTTTTCACTTAGCTCATCCTCTAAATTTGCTATGTCTGATTCACCACCTTCTTCAAGAGAATTTGAATCGTGATCGCTATCTATATCTTCAAAATTTTCAAATTCGTTGTCACTTTCTTCATAATCTTCCGCCTCGTTGTACCATTTTAGCATAGTAGCCTCAAAGTTGTCATCGGAATATTTGACCGTTTTCGAACAGCTAGGACGGCTTTCCATTTTTATATCTTCTAAAATTTCATATTTATATAATAACATTCTAAAAATTCCAATAACGTACTTACTGTATATGGGTCAAATTGACCAGAAAAAGATTAATATGTTTATAAATTTGTCAAACTGACAGCTGCACTCCAGCTGCTTTTACACTCGACTTACCTATAAGTACTTGACACACTACTGAACGAAGCCCGCGCTGATTCAACAGATACGCGGGTAATTCAAATATTAATAATGTGTATGGTCAAATTGACCCATCAACAGTGGTTACGGGTTAACTCCTATTTTCTCCATTAATGAGCGCAGAAATGCCGGAAAATGCTGTTTTTCAAGAACATTTGATCTACTCCCTATTTGAGTTTCTTTGTTACGCGATAATATTTCTCTCCACGCCCTTTTTATTGGCGCGAATAATGCAACATCCAGCGGTTGCGTTACATGCGTACTATTGGGTGGCAAGCAAACGAAATGAATGTCATTTACTAGACACAAATAAAAGACTTAAATTTATATGTGAAGATAAGTTGTCTCTTAATACTACCTTTTTTCCTGGGATATTTTTAAGTTTTGGCATCAAATGTGTTATAAATCAGTTTGGAAATATATGAGACTCAAGCCATCCAGACGCAGTGTTTGCATAGCGTGTATCTGGCGGACCATCTTCGGTCCAAGTGTTCCATAAATGCTTGGATTTATACACGACGTAAGGTGGCAACAACTCACCAGCTGAACTTTCAGCAAAACATTATAGAAATGCTGCTTTTTGAAGAATTGCATATCCGTTTTGAATTTTTAACGCCACGCTTGCTTAAAAATTTTTTTTATCTGGGGTCATCAGTGAAATTAGTCTCATCAAAATTGAAAATAGCGTGTGGTTGTACATCGGTTAATGTTTGCTTTAAATTTTCAATGTATTCCTTCATCTGGTTTTCATTCAGTGCTGCTCTGCTTGTTTTTATATTAGATGCCATTCTTGCTGTGAGGTCGTTCTGACGACTTAAGAATGCTTTTACCCAATCTTTACCCGGGAAATTATCTCGAAAGCGAGCTATATTTCTTCCCTGGCGATTTAAGTGATTCTTTATTATTTGTCGTAATTCTATTTCAGTAACCGGAAAACCAAAATCACTAAGCCTGTGAATACAAGATACAAAACGTCTCGTTTCTTTATATGAAAACACAGACGGGTATCCCGGTTTCTTCATATGCACTCGTTTCAATTTATGGAAAATAGTTTGTTGCGGTATTTTGTATGTTTCAGCAGCGAGTCTTGTACTCATGCCGGCTCTTACCGCATTTAAGCAACATTCTAAATCTTCCAATGTATAATCGGTATATTTTCACGATCCTAGTTGCCTTTTATAGCACCGTGGCATTTTCTAAAAACCAAACATACATAATTTGGTAGACCTATTTTGTACGACATTCGGAAAAAAATGGAGGTACTTTGCACCAAGTAACTGGCGCAAAGTATCCCCAATTTCACACTTGCATACAAATTATCTTTTTCTGGAATTTGTTATTATAATTGGTTTATTTCAACGTGAATATGAATAAATAAGTAATAGTGAATTCCATTAAGCGTATACTTACCAATATATAATTACCCTTATTTTTGGTCGATATATTGGAGTAGTATGCTGACTTGGATATGGTTGTTGATTTTACAACAATTAAGGTATATCCTGCCCATAGTATTTAGTTTTTAATAAACTTTTTATATTATATTGTCGGTAAAATATAACAAAATTATTACAAAATATTTCCAGAAGTCCTTGACACGTTCCTTTCTTCAAACAATAATATACCTAATGACATATCGGAAAAAACAGATTTCATAGGTTGAGTTTGATGTGCACATTTAAATTCAATAGGGATCGTGCATGAAACATAGAGGCAGCACTGCTGCCGAAGTTCGCGCTCTCTGGTAAGAAATTCTTGCATTAATTGGCCAAAATTTGTAAATATGTAAAGTTTATAAGAAATGGAAAAAATAATTAAATATGGCTTTCGGCCAGTAATAAATAATCGTATACAAGGCAAGCAACTTATCATTTCACTAATGAAAAAATGAAACATATTTCAAAAGTGATATAACTTTTACAAGACAATTTATTTTCCTTTTCTCTCAAAAATAAAAAAAAAATTTTATTATTAATAAAATAGAAAAAAATGTAAATCATCAATTGAAGGGCTTGGTGCAAAAACCAGGTATGTGCAAAATCATAGTTTCGAGATAAATAAAAAAAACTGTTTAAAAAATTTGTAACTTAATTTCTTCTGCTTTTAATTATTTAAGGTTATTAAGGGATATATAAATATTAATTTAATACATTAAAATAATATTTAAATACTTGGATAGATATACTAGAGTTAATTAAAAATTGCACATAGCCGATTATTGCTACCAACATCACGTCTCACGTTCGTGAATATCAGAGTAATACAACTTTTATACGAAATATAAAGAACATTTATTTATTATATTGAATATTATACAATTAATATTATATAAAATATACTATTCTAATAAAAAAATGAAACACAATATTACTCAGAATCATCAAAATCATAGTTTTTTGGCATTTCACTACTACGGATTAAATTTTCATAAAAATTAATGTAAAGAGGTGGCACATATTTTTTTGCCAGTTTCATCAAATCATCATATTTAGGAGCTTTAACAGGCAGGGGTTTTGTGTAAGCTCTTGGAGCATTCAAGTCAATAACAGTTCCGGGTGATTTAAATAATATAAAATGACTCATCGCAGAATCGTCGGTGCAATGATGTTCGGATACTTGAACTTCCCTTTTGTGTAGATCATTGCCATATTGAAAGATTTTGTATTTTGATATGACAAATTGCTTCTTATTCACAGTTGCGTTCTTTTTAAAATAAGGAGTTAAATACGATTTGAAATCCCGAACGATATCCTGAGATACTCGCTCCACCTTAAATCTACGGGCACAATTTTCCACAAAATTATACCACTCTTCCGGTACGTAAAGTGTTTCTTTTTTCCGTTTTTTTTTTTTCAATGACACCAAAGTCTCTGTCACATGGCAGGAAGCTGTGCCCACGTTCAGGAAGATGATGAATAACTTTATTTAAACGACCAGATTTTACCATCGTCAACTGATACTGCACCATTAGAGTATTTTTATTTTGTCCGGGGCAGTTATCCGTAAACAAATATAAAGTTTTTACATCATTATGTAAATTGTTTTCAATAAAATGGTGTAGGAAAGAAACAGTTTCATTAGACCCTTTTTTGACAGTGGTTTCATCGTACATGTACATTACTGACTCACCATTTTTACAAGAATGAAAGCATTGATTGTAGACCCATAGCTGTCTTGAATAAAAAATTTCTCCAACAGTTAAAACAGGCACAAGAAAATTTTGTTGGTAATCAATACATAACACATCAACAGAACTATCTTCTTGACATAGTTCCGTTTTATGTTTTAAGTCGTCGTAAAATGATTGGGCTTTGCGTAAGTGAATATTTTTTTGAATATCAAGAGATTTCTTTTCTTCATCAGATGTCGCAATTTCTAAATTTAATTTTAATGTGTCGCATGTAACGCAAGTATCGGAACGTGTTTGCCCAAACGATAAATTAAAATTATGCACAAAATATCTATAGTAGTAGTCGTATGTTACTTTAGGAGAAGCTTTTTTGTTTGTTTTTAGTAATTCGTGAATTTCTGGCTCATATTTTTCCAAGTACATTTTATGCATGGTTTTCACGTTTAAATCAGCTGGTAAATACTTCTTACTCGTTTCTTTTCGTGAGTAATGACTTTCACGTACCGGAAAACTCTTAATATGTTCATCTATATTTCCCATTATATCATTACTCAGTTTATTTGGACGATTGGAATGTTTGCCTCGACCATCGCTTGTTGGTGTTATTCTATTGTCACTGCACTTTTGTGCAATAATCTGTACCCTAGATTTATCGATGGCATGCAGATTACAGAACGCTGTTCGACAAACATTATTAATTTTTGTACCTAATTTTATCTTGTATGAATAATGAATTTTCTTTTTAAATTCGATTTCACTACTAGTACTGCGCCTTCTTCTTTTAATGGCCCCACCTTCAATGCAGGCACCCAGGTATGCGTCTTGTATTTCCTTAAATTTCATTTCGTAAAAGTCCGAAAATATTTTGTCTCGTTCCATTTCCGTAAATAGATCAAAACACTTTGCTTTGCACGTGCAGGGTGGGCCTATTTTTCTATTTTCTTTAAGCTTTCCACTTGAAGTGACGTACGCCTTTCCTGAGTTTCTTGCTCTTTTCTTCACATTTCTTTTCCACTGTTCAGGATTCCTAATTTTCTTCTTACCTATTAATATAATCAAGATTAATAAATTTATTGAACTACTTCTGTATGTACAAGCATAACACTAAATACCTGTTTTCTTCTCATCGCATTCAGATACATTTTCATTGACTTGTAACTGATTGGTGTCATTCTTATTCTGATCATGTAAAATTTTCTCCAGTTTATTACTGTGCTCTTCTACAGTAAAGTCTGGATCATTGTCACTATCCTCTTCTGTATAAAATATTCCTTCTTCATTTTCAGATTCACTCATTTTGTATAGATCAAATTTGCATTATTAAACAACAGATTACAACGTATTTAATAAAACTTTTTAGGTTATGTCGTCTGTCAGTTGACACGTTGATAGTTCGTCAAGAAATTGGAGGCAAAAACCGGTCACGTGCATTCACATAGCTGGTTCTTGCTGCCACCACAAACGATATAAATTAAAGTACTGTTGATCGTTGGCGGCAAGAATGAGCCACCTGCATCACATGGACGGTTAATGCAGCAAAATATTTTTCATCGACCTAATATCTCCAACACTATACAACATACATGAACGATTCTTGCACCAAACGATGCAGCATTTTTTTTACATAAAACTTAATAAAAAACAGAAAATCGAAAAAATGTAACATACCTTGTTTTTGCACCAAGCCCTTCAATTGCTAATTTGTTTCGTATTCTTACGTGTTACATATACTTGCTCCGATCAAATAACGTTTTTGCAGTTTATAAACAAATTATAACACATATTTTTAATTTAACATATGAAATAAACATTATTATTTATTATAGAAATTTTCACAGAACTACTAACATTTATATGTTGAACAAAATTATTATAGAAAAACACATATTCTTGTTAAATAATAAGTAATACGTAGAAACATTTGTAATAAAAATTTATACACATATAAATTGCAGCTGAACTGTTATAATTATAAAATTACTTTTTATTATTCTGGACGTTTTTCTTCAAAAATGGCATAGAAGCTTCCCAAATTTTATCCCCAGTTTCTTTTACTGATATATTGACCTGTACTGCAGCCGTACTTATACCATCACGATAATCCAAATTTACAAAAAAAATATGTAGAATTATCAGACGTATTATCTGGTACATTCTCAGTTTGACAAGTTATACTTCGATAGACTAACTGAGAAACCTTCAAATTATTCATGTCACGATGAGAGTGTTCTTGAACTGTTATCATTTCTCCAGTGTCTTGCTCCATTATAATCTCACTTGTATTATTATTGGTATGATTATAGTTTTTAATAAAATTATTATTGCTGGCACTGTTGTTATTATCAGTCACTATTAACTCCTTTTTGTTAATAGTTTTCCGTGATTGACGCACTTGTGACCGTTCGAATCGTCGTAAGCATTGAATCGATCTTTTATTATTAAATTTTTCAGAAAATATAGAAGGAATATAAGACGGATGTAAGGGGTGCTCTGATTTTTCGTTATTTACAAAATGAGCACTACAAATTCTCGTATTCTTCGTTGGTACCCAGTCTTTTGGATTTTTACTGAAATTAACAAAAAAAAAATAAGGTTATGTTTACATCAGCAGATAAATATCATTATTTTAATCATTATAATAATCTGACAAGTTTTACATACTTAATTCTTAACAATAATACTGAAATAATACTTACACATAATTTTTTACTGCATTTATCCACTTTATACGTTTATCATTTTTCCATGGGGCACCACACGTACTCAAAGGAAAACAATAAAATTTCACTGGCAAATTAAATTTACGTTTCCGACGCGACATATTTGTACATCCTTTAATGCAACAAGATCTTACTGATAAAGACATTACTGAAAATTGTTAAATTTATTTAAATAAAAACAAATAAACATTAAATTATATATTACAGTGTTATAATTCTGGCCGTAAAATGCACATTTTTGTCACCAGTTGGCGTCATAGTCATCACGCACGATCCCTATAACAGCTTTATAGTTTACACTGCTTGAATAAGGACATATTCCGTTTCCGTGTTGAAAAACAAGTTTATTATTCTGTATTTGCATCCTTTAATTTTCCATTTCTACTACTACTACTGCTAGAACAACAACAACAAGAAACACAAATTTTATATAATATAACTAACTATACATATTTAAATATTTATAATTTAATACAAACTTATTCCTTATTCAAGTCTAACAACTTTTAATTTAGTATACAATTCTTTAATACAAAGTGAACAATCTGTCAAACCATCTCTAATAAATATATCAAAATTAGTTTCATTTAAATCTAAATCATAGTTATTAACATTTGTTGAATATACCCTATTCGGATCTAGTTTTGATCTGTCGTCATGGTTATCAAAGTTTGCCATATATTGCACATCAAGATCAGAATTTATAATGGCATTATAACATCCACAGCATACTCTTTTTACAGTAGTAAAACTGTGCTTGCCATTTCGCGGTACACTCATTGAATAATAGTTCATTGATATAAGATATCTAATCTCAGTTTTTACCGACATATCCATATCCGTATCACTTACTTCTTGCTGCTGTTGCTGCTGTTGTTGCTGTTGCTGTTTAAACCACATTCACCGTTTTCCCAACCAATCCGTAGGAAACAAAAAACAAGTCGTCTTTTTCAGCCAATCTATTCATAGAAATTAGAGCAGCATCATTTATGAAGTCGTTAAATCTAGTTGTAAGGAATGTGTTGAATTCCATAAATTTGATTAAAATTTTTGGACCATGTTTCGTGCTTCTTTTGTGAACAGATCTTATTTGGTATACTTCACCGTATGGCAACGTTGTTAAATTCTTTAATGGACGAGCCTCTGCATTGGTATTAATCTTTTAATTTAGTATACAATTCTTTAGTACAAAGTGAACAATCTGTCAAACCATCTCTAATAAATATATCAAAATTAGTTTCATTTAAATCTAAATCATAGTTATTAACATTTGTTGAATATACCCTATTTGGATCTAGTTTTGATCTGTCGTCATGGTTATCAAAGTTTGCCATATATTGCACATCAAGATCAGAATTTATAATGGCATTATAACATCCACAGCATACTCTTTTTACAGTAGTAAAACTGTGTTTGCCATTTCGCGGTACACTCATTGAATAATAGTTCATTGATATAAGATATCTAATCTCAGTTTTTACCGACATATCCATATCCGTATCACTTACTTCTTGCTGCTGTTGCTGCTGTTGTTGCTGTTGCTGTTTAAACCACATTCACCGTTTTCCCAACCAATCCGTAGGAAACAAAAAACAAGTCGTCTTTTTCAGCCAATCTATTCATAGAAATTAGAGCAGCATCATTTATGAAGTCGTTAAATCTAGTTGTAAGGAATGTGTTGAATTCCATAAATTTGATTAAAATTTTTGGACCATGTTTCGTGCTTCTTTTGTGAACAGATCTTATTTGGTATACTTCACCGTATGGCAACGTTGTTAAATTCTTTAATGGACGAGCCTCTGCATTGGTATTAATCTTTTAATTTAGTATACAATTCTTTAGTACAAAGTGAACAATCTGTCAAACCATCTCTAATAAATATATCAAAATTAGTTTCATTTAAATCTAAATCATAGTTATTAACATTTGTTGAATATACCCTATTTGGATCTAGTTTTGATCTGTCGTCATGGTTATCAAAGTTTGCCATATATTGCACATCAAGATCAGAATTTATAATGGCATTATAACATCCACAGCATACTCTTTTTACAGTAGTAAAACTGTGCTTGCCATTTCGCGGTACACTCATTGAATAATAGTTCATTGATATAAGATATCTAATCTCAGTTTTTACCGACATATCCATATCCGTATCACTTACTTCTTGCTGCTGTTGCTGCTGTTGTTGCTGTTGCTGTTTAAACCACATTCACCGTTTTCCCAACCAATCCGTAGGAAACAAAAAACAAGTCGTCTTTTTCAGCCAATCTATTCATAGAAATTAGAGCAGCATCATCTATGAAGTCGTTAAATCTAGTTGTAAGGAATGTGTTGAATTCCATAAATTCGATTAAAATTTTTGGACCATGTTTCGTGCTTTTTTTGTGAACAGATCTTATTTGGTATACTTCACCGTATGGTAACGTTGTTAAATTCTTTAATGGACGAGCCCCTGCATTGGTATTAATCTTTTAATTTAGTATACAATTCTTTAGTACAAAGTGAACAATCTGTCAAACCATCTCTAATAAATATATCAAAATTAGTTTCATTTAAATCTAAATCATAGTTATTAACATTTGTTGAATATACCCTATTCGGATCTAGTTTTGATCTGTCGTCATGGTTATCAAAGTTTGCCATATATTGCCCATCAAGAACAGAATTTATAATGGCATTATAACATCCACAGCATACTCTTTTTGAAATATCACGTGATGTACAAAAGATTCTCCAGGAGGAGAGAGAGAAACAACAATTTTGTTCTCTGTAAGAAGAAAAAATACAAACAAGTTTTTTAATATATTCACAGAGCGTACAGATACCAATCTCTGTGTCTGTGCAAATGTTTTTTCTTTAGTAATAAATTATAAAATATTTAAATTATGTATCCTTAAACTCTGTGCAGGAGTTCTTTGAATTTACACATTATAAAAACGATCAATCAGTCTTGTTGAATTTTAATTAAAAAATCAATCGCTTAGCAAGAGCTGCAGGTGTATGACGGATGTTGTCTAGACAAAATCAGTAACCTTGGAGCAGAAATTAATGTGAATACCTGTGTGTGTGTGTGTTAGTGTGTATATTTTAACTAACTGCATTGTAATATTGAAATATAATTCTTTTTACATATTATACTGACGTAGAAGTTTGCTTATTTTCTTTTTTTCAAATTAAGTTATATGGCACGTGAGTTTGTTTAATTCTAGAAATTACATTATATATATTTTAAAAATAATTTCAACAAAGTTTGTATTTAATTTTAAATTTTGTTATTCGCTTAAAATAATTTCAGGTACACGTACACGTGAGTCCTATTTAGGTAAGATTAGGATTGTAGAATGGTTATTGGTTGGCATTAATTTTAAACAACAATATTATTTCAAAACATATTTATTTTGTGTTTTTCGAAAAGTTACATTAAAAACACAAACACATTTATTTTTGAAATGTTACAACAAACATAAACATATTTATTTTTAAAATGTTTGAAATTTTTTTATTTTAAACTTAATCTATTTCTTAATTCTAAAAACATTTTATTTTTGTGATAAATTTTATCAGTTTTTAAACAGTATTTAGTTATATGAGTTTTTTCATGTATTTTTTCATTACAATTTTGACAATTAATCTGCATAAACTCTTCACTTTTAACTAAATGAATTGTAATCAAATCATTTAGAGGTGCATGACCAAAACCACATTTTAAACATAAAATTAAATTATTTTTTTTTTACAATAAGGACGTAATCTGATACAATACAAAGCCTGCTTTTTTACAAAATAATTATAATAGATGTAGCATTTTTCTACATTTCTTGAAAATATCCATGACGTTTGCCGTTGAAGTTTTTGTTGTAGTTTTTTCTCTACAATGATTTGACTTATATTAACTTTCCATTTTATGATGCATTTCAATTTTCTCTCCTTTGAATTTTCATACAGCTTCAGCAAGGACTGGTTCCAAATTTTGTTGATATCGAAATCTTCTACTTCCCTATGGTAATACGTCATTTTTTTTTTCTGCTCCTACCGATGTATAAACTATACTAATTTAAATGTAACATACACATGCAAATAATTTCTTGTGCTTTTTTAAAATTCTAATGATCTACAAAGAACTATTTCTTTTGGATTCGCATCCGCAAACTCTAGTTCCGGTACTTTAACCATTCTCTTCATATATTTTTGTAAACGTGTATATTTATGTGGACCACCAAATTTAAAACATTTTAAGCGACGCAAATGTGCTGAATTATTATAATAAACTGTGATATTATTAACATTATAATTATCATCATCATTAGGTGTAATACCAAATTTACATATTTTGAAATTAAATCCTGATAAAATATCTAACGAGTTAATTTTGTTTGTAATAATAAATTTAAATATGTTTGATGAGACAACCTCACTATCATCATTCAATAAGTAAATTGTTTGAGAAAAGGTTTTAGAAATAATATTATATATTTAGGATATGCTTCAGATATGCACCTGGACCTGGATTGTTCATTTCAAATTGTTCATTACAAGAGAAATTTTTTGGTAATTTTTTTATAAAATTTTGAATAATATCCACAATTTGGTTACATTCTTTTTCGTCCGGAAGATTTATAAAAAAATCAATGCCACCGTATTCTGTAGTGTTTTCACATAACCATGTTACATATCCGCCGGCAACACATGCATTAATATTCTGAGACTTTAATTTGTATAAAACATCTATAGCTAATTTAAACACAAGAAACTCATTTGCATTTATTTTACTTTCAAATTCAGAAGTTTTTATCGATCTAGATATGATAGTAGTACTCATGTTTGATTCTAGTAGTATCTAAATTAAACAAATAAATTTTTCAAATTACTTTATTATAAAAATATTTTTTAAGTTTGTACTTACCAAAAAACTGAACAAAATTGAAGTAGAAATAATAAGTTCTTGATACTGTGGAACTAAGAAACGATTGTTGTAATACATATGAAGAACACTGTAACGTTCTGTACAGAAAACGCCTGGTATATATAGTCGTTCTTGCATAGGAGTTATAATAAATCATATTACGTAAAAGTGTTAATACATATTCTCAAACACAGCATCGCAACATATGTGTATATAATCTAGATATCCTTGAACTCTGAAAGGTACAATGATCTGTTGTATCTTGGTGCGTTAATATACGAGAATTTTTTGTATTAAAATTATTAAACTATAAATCATCTTATCTCGACATCAAAATCAGTTTCGCTGTTGAATTTTAATTAGAAACCAATCGCTTAGCAAGAGCTGCGCGACGGATGTTGTCTAGACAAAGTCAGTAATTTTTGAGCAAAAGTTAATGTAGATACCTGGTATGTGTTGCGGGTTGCGGACAGGCTGCGCCTGAGCCAGAAGCCCCACAGCCTTACTATTAATAAATAATTTTTTATCATAAAATATTGTCTTTTGAAAAGTAAACTATCTTACTACGTCTAATTTTAATTTGCCTTAATTTTTAATTTGTAAACATTTACTAGCATTAATTTACTAATTTTAATTAGTTGAATAATCAATGCTAATACATTTCTTTGTATCGTCTATGTACAACATATTTTTATTTATAAATATATAATTTTTCATCATAAAATATTGTTCTTTTTAAAGGTTAAAAGTAATCTCTATCTTACTACTTTTGATTTTTTCTTAATTTAAAATTTGTAGATATTATCTAAAAATCAATTATTTTTTTTATTATTAGCTGAATAATCATTGTTCATATTTTTGTATCATTATGTACAACAGTTTTATTTATAAATAAATAATTTTTTGTCACAAATTATTTTATTTTTGTAAACATTAACCAGGGCCGTTTCTAGGTGTTTTTCCTTCCTAGGGGAGAATCACAAAATGTTCCCGTTCCTTTACTACCCTTACGCTCACCCCCTGTCTTCCAGACTAGAAGAATTAATGCATTTAATAATAATCATCTTTGTTCTAATTTGCTCAATTTTTGCGCTGTTTGATTTAAAAAGGGGAGTATTTATTAATTCCGCTATATTTCTTATAGTAATAGTTTTTCCTGGGTTGTTAACCATCCAGTCATTGTAGCTTACAGCACATTTTGCCTTAAATGGAGCATACACGCCTACATCTAAGGGCTGCAGCTTATGTGTTGTGTGCGGAGGAAAAGATAGCAGTACAATTCCATTGTCCCTGCAGAAATTAATACATGCTACTGATACGTGTGATTCATGATTGTCAACTAGTAACAATATTTTGTTTCTTTTATTACAGTTCGCAAACTGTGTCAAATGTTTAAGCACTTCTAATAGCAGGTCAGTCGTCATCCAGCCCGATTTGTTTCCCAGTACTAAACTCCCAGGTGGAGCGCCACAGAGATATTGTTCTGGGTTACGAATTCTAGGATATACTAAAACAGGAGGGTTGCTGTTGTAATTAAACCAACAAACGTCTTAAGTTCCCCTCTTTCCGCAGATGATACTAAGCTGATTTGTTCTTTTCTTGTTGGTGCAACTATTTTCACGGGTTTCATTACCGTTGTTACGCCAGTTTCGTCAATATTAACGATTCTGTTAGGAGTAAAATTGTTGCTTTCTAACACCACTCTATAATTGTCAAAAAATTGTTGAACACGAAATCTGGACAAACTAGTGCTCTCTGGTTTGCGTAAATTTAATGATGAATGTCTTTTCAAAAAACCTCTAAGCCAGTCAATAGCAGCTATTTTATTTTCTATCCAGTTTGGGGGTATTTTAGTGTTAACTAGATTGCTTGCATATTCATATGCAAGCAGCCTTATTTGTCTATAACTTAGCCCATAATTAATATCTGATGAACGTTTAATCTATGAGACCAGCTGTTCTTCTTCGTAATTTGCAAATACTTGCGACACAGTATACTTGCTAGAGTACGTATCCTCTTCACTTTCATGACTAGAATCATCTCCTTTGTTTAAAAATTCTTCTTTTGTTATTTTTGATAGAATATTTTTTATCCTGACTTGCAGGGTTGACCTATTTATCCCATAATGTGCTGCAGCATTCCTAACAGATCTCTCGTTCTTAAAAACATTTCTTATAGCAAGCCGAGTATTATTCTCATCAAAATTTGCGCGGTTACTTTTATTTTTGTAAACACGAACCATCCTGAAAAGATAAAAAAATTGTATTCATAGTACTCAAGTTTATTTTATGGGGCAGATTTATCCATGGCTAATTCTGCCCAACATTGCTGGGCTAAATTTGCCCCATCGCACAATTTTTTTTTAATGTTATATTAGTGACACTTGTGACATTAAAGGTTAGTTTATGAATATAACTACATAAAACTGAAAGTACTGTTACGTGTTTAAGTTCGCACTAGGTGAAATTGGTTAAAAATAAATACAAACATTTAAATTAACTAAAACTAAAAATATATTTAAATATACGTAAAAATTTTAATGCACGGTGATAACGACACTTGTAGCTTGCGAATTTTACAAAATTAATTATCAAAAATATAAATAGTAATTTCTCATCGTGGACCTAATAAAATTATCTATAATTTCGTTAGGTCTCTGATCTTTATTATTTATTTTTAAGTTAACTCTTTTTGTAAAATGGCTTACCATTACTAAGCACAACAGTATGTTGCTGCATAGAAACGCCATGTTCTGTACAGAAATGGGAAGGGATTTGATAATGGCATTGTTTCAAACGAGAAAAAAATTTGTGAGATCGATAAGGAGTGCTATTTGTTTGAATAATATCACTTTTGTTTTCATTTATAGCTTTTACAAAATTTTCAGAAGGATATGTAAGACGCACGTTGTCATCATATTCCTTAACCCTTAAGTAGTCGCGCCAATGTTTGTAACATAACTTTGCGCGTGGAGCACTTTGTGCTCCCTTTTTAAAAGTATGTGTAACTTTAAATCTTATCAAAATAATAGAAGGAAAGGTTGAATTTTCCTCCCGGAAATAAACGTAATTACATTGTAATTAATTAAAAAATATATTTATTGACATAAAAGCATAAAAAGTATAAAAAACAAAAATAAAATTTTCTATTTCAGGTTTAGCTTTAAGATAAACATAAATTTAAGAATTTAGATACAATTTTTATTCTAATGAAATTAAAATTTGTATGAGTAAAAAAAAATGTTCCGTTAGAAAATAAAAATCTAAATACTTTCATCAGATTGTTGCTGTTCTGTTGAACATGTAGTGCAAACGTGTGTCGTTTGGACATGTGCCTTACAAGAATGCGCATTACATTTTGAACAAATAATTGTAGAATTATTACGTTTTGCTTTTGGGCACAAAACACACCTTGCACGGATTTTGATTGGCGGCTCCATATCAATATCTTCGTCAGTGTTTGCATATTTAGATAATATTGTTTTTACTTGTAGCGGAAGTGTAATTATTTTAGCTCTTTCTGTGAGGTGAGGGGCCATGAGACTTACAGCCAAATTCTTTATAAATTTTTTTCTACCCTTTGGCGATTCCCAATTGTTGGCATTGTATAAAAATAGTGCGTTAATTCCAGCAATATTCAGAAGTGCAAAAAAAATTGCCAATGGCCATCTTCTAGTTCTACGGCATACTGAATACGAATTGCACATTTGGTCTACCGTATCTATTCCTCTCTTGGTCGAATTGTAAAACATGACTATGTCCGGTTTTTTAGTAGTTTTATCTATAGCGGAATCATCATGCATCGTTGACAGCAAAATGACTGCTTTATTTTTTTGGGAACGTATGAGACCATGCTGATATTTTTTTGAAATCCAAATAACGAGCTTTTGATTTGTCTGTACTTATTAAGTAAAAACTCAGTAGGTATTTCACGCTTATTCTTTTTTAGGGTTCCTACTAATGTGATTTTGTCTTTCAAAAGTGATTCAGCAAGTGGGATACTCGTATACCAATTATCACATGTTAAGTTTCGGTTTGACCCCTTTATCGGCTCAATCAGTCTATGTTCAATATCCATTGCGGAATTTGGTTCATTGTATGGTCCCTCTGGCTGCTTTCCACAATACACTCCCAAATTGCTTGTAAAATACGTTCTTGAGTCACACATTGCAAATATTTTAATCCCGTATTTTGCCGGCTTGTTGGGCAAGTATTGTATAAAACTACATCGTCCTCTATAAGCTTCCAATTTTTCATCGATTGTGACAAATTCTCCAACAGAATATGACTTTTTACAATTATTCACAAAAGAGTCAAGTGTTGAGCGTATTGCTGCTAATTTGTCAACTGCATTGCGTGCTGTTCTGGTTTGCTTATCATCAAACCTGATACATGCCAATAGAAAGAGGAATCTCTGGTAGCTCATGCAACCTCGGAAAATTTCTATGCCAGTACCATCATCGGTCCAAAGTTCTAGGAAATTTGTATGACTTGTTTTTTTCATACCCGCAAGATAAAGCAAACCCAGAAACGCAAGCATTTCGTTTCTTGTAGTCGTTTTGGCATCTCTTTCCCTGGCGTAGTTGTGATTTGCCTTCTTTTTTTTAATATATATATATATTAGTGTATAAAATTATATCATCGATCATTTCTATATCTACCAATTTGTGAAACGCTGTAATTTCATCGGGTGTATTTCTAGCAGCAGCTTTCGCTCCAGGAAAAATTTTGACTAAATTATGCGCTCTACTTTTACTGAATTCGCTAGCAAATGGTGTTTTTTTCCATTTTGTTTCCTTGTCTCTGGCCGTAAAATAGATCGATGAGTTACCAGCTTCTACTTCGTCAGAGCTTGAATCTTCTTCATCAGGGTCACTTTCTACTTGCTCGGAATTGGTGACGTGGTTGCTTTGAAATATAAGTTCTTCCTCAGAAGATTCGGAGAAATACTGAAGCATGGCAACTTCTTTTTCAGCCTCATCTTCAACATCGTCTATCTCTAAATACATAGCAAGCTCTTCATCCGTCAATTTTTTTGGGTTTTTTACAAATCTAAAATTAATTTTTGCGTTATTATATATAAGTGGGCGCGCCGTAGCACTCTGTGCACCGCTAGAGCAGCCTGCAGCAAACACGTCTATAGCTTTCAAATCACTGGCATAAACTAAAAACAACTGCTGCTGAAGTTAACTGACATTATCATTAGAGGATACTAAGAGGCGCGGCAAAATCAAAATAATAGAAAAAAAATTATATCATATTTTTTGCAAACGGAGCACTCAGTGCCCCCTCGCTACTAGTTAAGGGTTAAGAACAATTATTTCGTGAATGCCAATAAATGTATCAGTTAAAAGAAACTGAATACATGAATGACATTGACGATGTAAAAGCTTTTTCAGTAAATATCCAGCAATATACGACCCAACCAAATTATTTATACGTTTCGCAATATTTACAGATATTGTGAAAATTGACGGAGCAGGAACATTAAGACTTGTTGGACAAGTGGCAGTAGATGGAATATTAGGAACGGGTAACACTGTTGATGGAGGTGAAACTTCAGATTGAATTTATTCTAAAAGAATGTCATATGCCAAAAGGTATTTTTCACCATCATCTTCACAATTTGTACAGCTACTACTTTTAACCGTATTATTTAGAATACAGGTTTTAAATGCAGCTGCAAATTGTAAAGATGTAGTCGGGTATAAATATATATAAACTAAATTCTAGATAATAAAATGCAGGCGTTATATAATATCAGTCTGAAACAACAGGCATTTTTATTTCTAAGAACAAAAAATCTAATAAAATATCCAAAATAATATTTTCAAAAAAGTTTGCAGTTATGTAACTAAATAAATTTAATTATAAAAATAATTTACATCAATCATACTTGAAATTGAAATTTAAAAATTGAAATTTTAATTTTTTTTTTTTTGTATCGGAAATTGATTTAATAGCATTTGTTCTTTCTATCTGTAATGTTGAATTTTGTTCAAGCTGTTTCAATAACGCCTCGCCAAGTATATTTATATTGCGAGGTTTTCTATTTTTTGTTTTAATTTTCCGTAAATCTTTTTAACTGACGTACCTTGTACGGTGGCATCAGGGTCGGAAACTACATCATCGCTCACAACAATTACCTGTGCATTATACAGGGTGTAACAGAATAACTATTCCTAATTTTAACTGGAGTATCCTGGGCTCAGAATATGATGATTTAATGCAAATCACTGAGATAAAATGTGGCTCCTTACTGAGCTACAGGGTGTTTTATATAAAAATTTAAAAACGATTTTTGCCCAGTACTTTAAAACTATTTGACGTATCCTTATCATACTTGGCAGGAAATGTAGGTACCGTACACCATACTAAATTATGTTAAATAAAAGTTTCTGGCTACTGCCAGTGGCGTACAACAGGGGCAAGTAAGAGGTTGATCCTTCCTAAATTCTACGCCACTGGCGGAATTGTCATTTTAGCACAATTTTTCGATTCTCCAATACTTGTTGTGTAAAAAACATACTCTTCCTTTGTAACGATAAAGTCACTGTTTTTCGAGATATTTAAAGTTAAACATAAGCTGCACCCTTGGGATTTTTTCAAAATTTCCTCAAAAAAATTTGAAAAAATTTATTAAAATAGAGAAAAAAATTAGCTACATAATAACTAAGTAACTTTTTTCTCTAACTCATTCTGATTTGGCTGTAAATATTATTGAAAATAAAAAAAATAAAATGAAAAAATATTAATTTTTAATAATTTTTACAGCCAAATTAGAATGAGTTAGAGAAAAAAGTTACTTAATTATTATGTAGCTAATTTTTTTCTCTATTTCAATAAATTTTTTCAAATTTTTTTGAGCAAATTTTGAAAAAATCCCAAGGGTGCAGCTTATGTTTAACTTTAAATATCTCGAAAAACAGTAACTTTATCGTTACAAAGGAAGAGTATGTTTTTTACACAGAAAGTATTGGAGAATCGAAAAATTGTGCTAAAATGACAATTCCGCCAGTGGCGTAGAATTTAGGAAGGATCAACCTCTCACTTGCCCCTGTTGTACGCCACTGGCAGTAGCCAGAAACTTTTATTTAACATAATTTAGTATGGTGTACGGTACCTACATTTCCTGCCAAGTATGATAAGGATACGTCAAATAGTTTTAAAGTACTGGGCAAAAATCGTTTTTAAATTTTTATATAAAACACCCTGTAGCTCAGTAAGGAGCCACATTTTATTTCAGTGATTTGCATTAAATCTTCATATTCTGAGCCCAGGATACTCCAGTTAAAATTAGGAATAGTTATTCTGTTACACCCTGTATACATTATTTTGTAACACGTCTTTTTCTGCACTAACACTTTCTTCTACAACGTCACATTCGACTGTACCCGACCCGGAAACTATTCCTATCTCAGGAATATTTTTTGAGCCGGTTACAGCGGTTGCGCCCCGTGCAGCAATCGCCCGTCCTTCTAGTGGTGTCAATGTTAGCGTTGTCATGGATCCACCACCAGTTTGATATTTGGAAGATCTAATCTTCCTGTATTTATGTCGTGTCTGATCCTTCCAGCTTGTAAATGTCTACAAAATATACAAGAAAAATATATTAACAAAATTATATATATCACAAATTTTTTGTAGAATATTATTGCTATATTTAAAAGATATTATATATATATATATATATATATATATATATATATATATATATATATATATATATATATAGATTTGATTTCTCATAATTTTCAAACAAACCTAAAAACTTTTGAAATTAGTTAGACAAAAAAAATTGTTTATTTTTATAGCTATAATATTTAAATACTGATAAAACATTAATTTTGTAATCAATAAAAATGTTGTCCCTACAGTCTTATTTGTACTTTTATAATTTACTAGAACAAACCTTTTTCCATGTGGATACTTCCAACTGTGGCCCACTATCCATAGCATTTAATTTTTGTGCTAAATTATTTCATTTACATTCAATGTAATCTTTGGGTATATTTGGAGTTATATTACCCGTTTTAAAATGCTAGGAATTTTTTTGTTGTGCGTGAATTTTTAAAAAATTTGTAATATTTAAGGATTTAGAACGAAGGAATCTATTGATGGAATATTTTCATTCAATTTTAGAAGAAATAAAGAAAAAGAAGATGGAATTATAATTTGATGATTGCGATAGTTCATGTTCCATGCTGTAATTGTGATAAATAAATATAATATATGCAATAAATATCTTCGATTTAACTCTTCTTTAACTCCCTTTATCGTTAAACTTGTATATTTACATACGGGAATTTTTGTAAATATACGGGAAAAAAGAGGCAATTATACCCGAAATTTATTTCAACTTTCTGTTAGATAAAGTTCATATTGTTTATATGAAGTATTTTTACTACGTTTCTTTTTAAAACTGAAATAAATAAATAAATGTACACGTCTATACATAACAATATTTACATGAACTGAATATAACATACATCATAAATTTATAGAACTAATTGTAATTATAATAATAACAATATTTTTATTTATCTTAAAGAGTTTGGATCCATCATTTCATTTGACACGTTTGATGTTTTGATAGTTTTCTACTTAAAGATAATATACTGCGCATGTGCACAGCATTGCCAACTTAGGAATAAAATTCTTTAAATTGCTAAGCTTAAAGATGCATGTTCAGAATTGCTTTATTTAAATTTCTTTAAGTCGTTAAGTTAAAGTTTGCTTTAAGCTAAAGGTCTTTAAATTTAAATGTGATGACCAGAATAGCGGCAGTAATCTTCAATTGTAATGTAATGTCTTATGCACTTTATTTTTATGTAGTTTTTAATTAACTTTTCATATACCATGTGGTTTATTTGGAAATGAAAATTAATTAAGCGCTGATATTGTTTAATGATAGGTTGTAAGTCATAGTAATGTACGAGCGTGTGTTTTATCCTTTGTAGTTTTGTTAGTACTAAATTTAACGTCAGTAGTTCAGGGTTAGTAATTAGTAATGTGCTTTATCTCTGTCCCGAGGGTGGACTAGAGGTAGAAGGACCTCTTATATTGGAAAGGTGGATCTTTTTCGGCAGTGTTACTATGACGGGATTCAAAGGTAGCTGTTTGCAAATTTTTGTTTATATTTTTTTTAATTTTTGGTGTTATATTTACTTTTTGTCTTACTTTGTTTTTGTCTGTTTTTTTTTTACAAATACTCTTTGTGGAATTTCTGGAAGATTTTTTTCTTGCAGTTTTTCGTTTACCTTTTGAAATAAAAGTTTTATTTTATTTTTGTGAGTTTCAACACAATTGTTAATTAATTGTTTTTCTATTTCTATACTGAAGAGTGATTTTGTATCTAAGTGGACCGGAAATAACCTAGAATGGTTTTAGTTTTGTTGTTATATGAATGGTATTGTTATAAGCTATTATGGCGTAATTTACTTTGTTTTCAGTATTTGCATAGTGAAAATATGTCAAGATACACAATAATTAGTTTAATTACATTGCAAAATGATATCATTTTAATTTAGTTTTAATCTAGATTAACATTTCTTGTAGTGGCTTTATACAATAAACATGTTTTGGTTGTTAAACAATTTAGATGCGCTATGACATTTCTTACAATGTGACCAGATGGTAATGTGTCTCAGAAAGTCATTGGACTATTTGGCAACGCTGATAACGTAATTCATTGCAGTTGCTCAACTTGTCGCTAGGAGCAGTAGCGAACGTATGACTTTTTTCAATGAAAACAGATAATAAGAATCTTCTTTGCCATTTACGTTGCCATTTTTGTTAAGATTATATCGTGGGCATACAAGCAAACAGCATTAAGTCGATAAACACTGTTTTGAGTAATTCACATTTTTAGGTTTTAATACTGTGTAAAATATATTCATAAAATTCTTTCTTGTAGAATTTTAATGTAATTTCATACTTTAATACTATAATACCAATGCCTTAAATATACTGCTTACACCACGGTACAAGACATAATAGGTAACCTAACTCGTCGTCAGAATGTGTCCTCTAAAATGGTTATAGTTCACAGTAACGCCGCTAGGAGCGGTTGCATCAGGAAGTCCTATTTTAAAACAGAGTTTAATGGATATAGATACAAAATTTGCAAATTTTAACAAAACCATCCATAAATTACATTTGACAATATATCGTCTACGTTCAGGCAAAACTCATTAACTCCAAAAGTACTGTTTTGAGATAAATGGAAATTAAGATTTGGAGGTCGGCATTGGTGCCTTTGAATATCATTTTCTTTCGCATTTCAAAGATTCGTTATCATATTTTTATACTAAAAGAAAGTTTAAATTTTATATTTTAATTGAAATATGTTAAGTCATATTTAAATTTTGTTTGATATAATAAAAAATTACACTAAAGTGTGTAGATGGAGTTAGTGAGTTTTGCTTGCTCATTCTAATTTATTGTTATTGTAGTAGAAAATTATTGCAACTCTTGCATTACATAATTCTTATCTTTATTACCTATATTTTCTTATTTTAATATTTTAGAAAATTATTCTAAGTAATAATGTTTTATATAGAAAAAATTGGAATGAAAAAATAATGCATGCAACATTAAAAAATGTTTAGCAATAAATTAAGAGGAAATTAATAAAAGAACGAACTGAAAAATAAAATCGAATTTATTAGTTTTTCATTAATTTTTTTACTATCATTTTACATTAACAAATAAACTAATCAGGATCAATACTCAATAAAATGTAAATAACTGTTAAATAATAACTAAGAAGATCAATAACGCTAAATAATTGTTTAGTCTTCACAATCTGAATCACTGTCCATGCTCGGTTCTGGGTTCTGATTCGTTACTTTCTTTGAAAATGGTAATGAACGGTACCACGGATGAAATTCAGTTGGTATAACACCAGAACTACAGAGCTTATTCAGGTCATTATATTTTTCTTGAGAAATTGGTAATAAATTTGAATAAATTTTTTTTAGTTCTGGTAGAACTGTACTTCGATGTCCACCACGACCAAAGATACTGATTTTGGAATATGCTCCAGAAAACTCATATCTGAAGAAGACAAATTCAGGATTTACCTTCTCAAACCTAAAGCATTTAATCTTCAGCCAATTTACTACATTTCCCTCTGTGTCCTTCTTTTTATTTTTTAAAACACTTTTTGCCAAAGATGAAAGGTCATTAAAATCATTGTACTGAAGGGTGTGAACAACGTAAGGAGGAGCATTCTTTCGATTCCTCTTTGATCGAGCAGCGCGGAAAATGTTTATCCAGTCATGCATGGTATAAACAGCCACATGTTTCTTTGCTGACTCTATGGCACTATGCATACTGTCACATTGCATCATGGAATGCCCCGACTCTAAAAATTTTTGCTCAATGACATCTATATTACTTGTTTGCACAGTATGCAGAAGAACAGCAACCACATTCTGGTTCCGGTTCTGTCCTCCACATGTGTCACTAAATAGAGAGACTTCTTTTACTGTGGCAGGTAACCCTTTAAGGAATTTTTGAAGGCAGGTACCAACTTCAACGCTTCCACGTTTTCCATTTATCTCATTCCACACAAAGCATTGGGCATTGTTAGGCGGAGCACTTTCGTAAATAGTTAAATTAAAGCAACTTAATTTTCGGCTGTAATACATGGGAGATGCTTCAGTGGACGGTACCTGCAGCACACTCTGCATATCAAAGGTTACAGACACAAAAGTTGGATCCTTTGATGCTTTTTCTTTGTCATTTTCTTTTGCGAGATTAGCCTCCTTCTCCCTTTCCCTGTGGTCTAAATACTCTTGTTCTATGGATATCTTTGATTCTGCATTAGCTAATTTATATTTTGTGCATAAAGCACACTGATCCTTTCTTGGTTTAAAAAACGCGTAGTTATAATTATTGCAGAAAATTCGCTTATAAGTTGTAATGCTTGTAGGTTTACTATTCCTTTCTTCACATTGCTCCTTATATAACGCAAACATTTTTATAATCGACAGTTTACTGTCGAGATATTTTCTAGAAGTTCTGTTCCTACAATAATGTGATTCGGTTAACGGAAAGCTTTCAATGTGAGTTTTAATTCTTCCTACTTCCTCGTTAGATAGTTTGTTTGCCGGAATGTGTTTTCCTCTTTTGTCTTCATCTAAAAACATTGTTGCGCAACTAAAATCGTTTTTAAATGCAGAGTTAACTGGACCATTACTTATTGAGATAGTATTTAAAAAAAATTTCTGACACACTCTAGTTTCAACACTATTTTTAAAAAAGAAATATTGCTTAGAATCTTTCCTCTGTTTTCTAATTCCTAGTGTTGATCGACGGCGTTCAGGTTCAACGCATTTTACATGTTTTAAAATAAAGTCTTTCTTCCTTGTGTATAGTTCAAGGGACCAATATTTTGAGCAAAAATCCTTCCTTTCTTCTTCACTAAACTTTTGAGTGCACTTATACCTACACTTCATGTCGCACGGTTGCTTTGGTAGCCTTGCAGAAAAATTCTTCCCCTTTACGATATATGCCTGGCCAGTATTTCTTTGTTTTTTTTGTACCGAACGAGACCAAGTTGTTGGATCAGCTTTAGACCATCTCTTTCGCTTTTTTCCTGTTCCTGAAACAATATGTTGTTAAAACTGCAGTAAAATAATTGTAACTTCAAGATGTTAAGGATAGACTCCCAAATATATAGTTTCATATAGCTATATTCAAATATCATGTCAAAAAACAGAAATTATAATCACCTAAACCTCCATCAGCTGTAGGGCTTTCCTCTGGAATAGTTTCCTGCACTACATTACTTTCTGTTTCGCATAAGCGTGACATGTGTTCAATATTATTATCATGTAATGAATCTGTATCTTCTTCATTATTTAATAGTGTCCAATCTGGGTCAGTAATACCTCTATTACAAGGCTCCTGTGAAACAAATAACATACTTTGAATTTATTTTGTTAGATATTATATTGGTCCACTCTGCACTACTAATTTAATATGTCACGTATCACATTCCATAAAATTTAAATAATGAATGCACATTTGCAAACTGATTTACAAAAAGATGTATGTAATAATGTGAACTTTTTATCTAAGTATGATACTTACATTCGATGATGTAGACAAATTATTAAACTCTCCATTCTGATTATTTAAATGTTCCGATGTATCATCAGTTTCTTTAAATAGCACAGCATTATTTTGTATAGTGGTTTCGATTAAAATGTCTTCTTGTACAGCGACACATTGTGTTCCAATAACAATAAATTCTTTAAATTCAATACAATTATCAGTATTGTTTAAACTATTCAATTTTTCATGACCAGCTATAGGAATGCTAAACTCAGTAGAAGAGTTAGTCTAAAATAAAAACAAAAATAATTAATTCCTATAATAAGGTGCCTAACTATTAACTAATTAATAATTAACCTACTCACCGTGATCTGATTAACAACAATTTCGTCAGTTAAATGAGCGAAAACAGGTTTTTCAGTAATTGAGGTTAAATCACTACTTTTTTGTTTACACTTTGCTAAATGCATTAAAAGTTTGTTTCTATCTGTAAACATTATTCCACACACGTTACAGATCATATTTCTTGAAAGTTTTTAGAAATACTGCACATATAAATCCCACAGAAAACTATAAATTCAATAAAAACGAGGAGTTTATACACGTTACCGCGAGAAGAACCAGGCAAAACTAACTAAGTGCACCTATGTAGTTTTGCCTGACCATCATTTTTGTTCTGCTATAGAGCGTTAATAACTAAGTGCACTTGATGATATTTGCCTGTATATAAAAGTACTCATACGGATTTAGTGAGGAATACATATTCCATTGTAAGAAAATATAAAGTCAGTTTTGGAGTTAGTGAGTTTTGCCTGATTATAGAGCATGACGAGCTGAATCCAGTGATGTATATAACTCCAAAAGTACAATTTTGGAGTTAATGAGTTTTGCCTGAACGTAGACGATATGTAAGACGTACATAATTTATTTTAAATTAATAATATATTAAGACATTGGTTAGGTATTTAGCTAATTGCATTATACCGGGTGTATACTTGGTTTATGCAATATAGGAAAAACAATGTTATTTTTTTAACATCGTAATTCCTGCCTCCCCGTTAGTTTTAGAGAAAAATTATAAGAGACAAAAATTATTTAGAATTAAAAACTACATTATTACGTCTCAGTAATTAATTATAATTAAATAAATATTATCAGTTTTCAGCAATATCAGACAGTCATGGACAAAACGCGAATGTATTTTGTTCACAAATGTCAGTGTATTGTCATTTAAATGCAAAAAAATATAGTAAAGAAATAATTTGATATTTATTAGAAAAAACTAAATTATTTTATTTACAACAAATGTTCGAATAAATCGCCATTAACTGCTAAACAATAACCTAATCTATTATAAAATTCTCGCCGCACATTACTTAATTGTCTTGTTATTTTCTCGCATTCTTTTCGTATTGCATTGCAAAAATTATTAAATATTTTTATTTCAAGATAATAGGAAGGAATTTTAACAAGATTTATACGCCTTAAAATATTATATATTTGTAAATTGAAATACATTAAATTACATTTACATTAAATTACATATAAATTACATTTATACAATTTACAATTATGATTTTTGCAACCGCGACAATTTTCGCTTTTGTGCTGTTGCCGATACTAATTGTAAATGTTCTTGTTGCACGTAATGGTTCATTCTTCTTAAAATATAATAATGTATAATATAACAAATTATATCTACTTTATGAATATTGCAAGGAAATGAGAAGTTATAATGTTTTATAACGTAATCTATACTTTCTTCGTAGACATTTGGTTTAGAAGCATGTTCAGCAAAAAATTTTGAAAGATTTCAAATTTGTTAATGCTGCTGCGGGATGAGAACATACTGGTTCTCCAGTGGATAAAGCACTTCTGCAAATTGGACAAGTTATTGTCTTTAACAATTTTTTTGCAAACAAAACCTGTTAAATAATAAATAACACAATCTACAGATTTTGGGTCTGAATCGCTTATGCAATCTTCATCGTCCCATGAGTCGGTATGAATTAATCCATTTAGTTTGCTTCTTAAATTTTCCAAATGGATTTGTTGATACGATCCTGAAGCCTTACTGAAGATGTTTCTAAACTCATTAAACTTTAAAGTATTAAGGTTTTCAGGAGTACAATTTCCATATGTAGGAGGTTTTATCAACTTATAAATGGATAACATTCGGTAAAGTTGAAGAAACGTACATAAAGTTGGGTGATCATTTTGATATCCAGCTTGCCGAATCATACCAAAGTAGCACTATCAAACTATTCGGGAAAATTAATATTTGTAGATGTATTTTTTTAAAAAGTTATTAAAAAATAACTTTTCACATATTAATATTCCACATGTTGACAATGTGAATTTGGTTTTGCAAAATTACAATTTATATATACATATAATATACTTACTTCTAACTTATCTTGATTCATTTTGCCCGTTAGGACATAAGAAAATCCACAGTTTTCAATTAAATATTTTGTCAAATCTAATATTGAGTGCATTGTTACTCGTAATCCTTCCGCAGTATTGGTAGTCAAAAAATACTTCTTTTCAATATTGTTACTATTACATTTAAGGACTTTTCTCTCCCATTCATCAATCCATTGAATATTTGATGTAATAATCTTTAAAATTTAATTACATTATAACAGTGAACTGAATTTATCAATTAGATTACCAGATAAAATAAAAATATAATATTATAACCTACATCTAAATCTGAGCTGTGAAGTTTTATTCCACGATCAGGTGTTTTTCTATTCATTGCGTCAAATAAATCGTTCATTCTTTTGGTAAATTTTATAGTATCATCAGCGTCTTGAAGACCAGAAATTCCTTCTTGTTTGTAAAATTTAAGACCATCGCATACTGAATTACTGAAAATCTGAAATTATAATACAAATAGATTTTAATTAAAATTAATTAAAATATATTTTTCTTACTTGCGTAGCTAATTTTACACGCATTTTTAGAAGATTTGATGGTTCAATGTGAGATTTCGAAAGTTTTGGACAAACTCGTGAATTTCCTGGCAACTTACAGTCCTCTTCAAATAATATTTCATAATGACTCCATTTCACTAACTCTTTTTGATTAATCTGTGAGGGTGTTTGCAATCAAGGTATTTTATTTTTAAGGGGTGATACTACAGGTCAAAACAAGGCGATTAACGCCAAAACACCTTAGTAAAAGTTTTCTAATAAACGAGATATTCATTTTTTTTAAGTAAAATGGTAGCATATGGTATAATTTTTATTATCCAGCTCACAAAAAAATTATTCTTCATAATAGTTTTGGATTTGCTTGAAACGAATAAAAATGTAAAAATATTCCAGGTTTTAAATACAGGGTGACTCGGATTTGCTGATTTGTGTTTCAACTTTTAGGTAAAATACCCTTATTTAAAAAATTTGAATAATTTTATTTGAATATTATGTTTAGAATTACAATTTAAGTTTACATACAAAAATTTGTGCCGATCGTCGATTGTTAAAACACCTTAGCAAAAGTTTTCAAATAAACGAGATATTAGATACTTTATTTAAATATTTTTATTAATGACACAAATCAAGATAAGTATTTTATTTTTAATGGGTGATAGCACTATGACACCAGTTGCTCGAAATTATCACCCTGCTGTTGTATGCAAAGTCTTGCGCGGCGTACCCATGAATTCGCATACGCAGCGAGACCCATGCCTTGTTGCCGAATTTCCGCCGCTGCTACTTCTACCCGATTACGGAGATCATCGAGATCCATAATTTCGGTGGTGTATACCATGGTTTTCATAAGTCCCCACAAATAAAAATCCAACGGGGTCAAATCCGGCGACCGGGGAGGCCAAGGGATATGACTGCCCCGACCAATCCACTTATTTTCAAACACATCGTTTAAGTGTTGCCGAACGATATGGCTAAAATGCGCCGGTGCACCGTCATGAAGGAACCACATTTGCTGACGAACATTTAAGGGAACTTCTTCTAAAAGTTCCGGCAAATTATTTTGCAAAAAATATAAATAATTATTTGCATCTAATCGATCTGGCAACACAAAGGGACCAATCAACTGTGAGTTTACCAATCCGGCCCATACGTTCACAGAAAATCTGTGCTGAAAATTGTGACGATGAACAACATGCGGATTTTCGAAACTCCAAAAGTGTGTATTGTGGCAGTTGTTCATACCGTTGCGCGTAAATGTAGCTTCGTCAGTAGCCAGTACAATCGATGAAAAATTAAGTATTTCATCATGTTTGCGCAAAAACCATCTACAGAACTCTACGCGTTGCGGATGATCTCGAGGTTGTAACGCTTGTACTCGTTGCACATGAAAAGGATGCAGTTGATGCTCGCGTAATGTTCGCCATACAATTTGATTTGACAAACCAACTTGCCGAGCAATTTGCCGTGTACTGGTTGAAGGGTTTTCGTCAACGAGGTTCAAAATTTGTTCCTCGGCGTCTACAATTCGTCGGTGACGACCTGCTCCTCCAGCACGCTGTTGATGGCCTCGCAGATTACCAGTATCTCTAGCACGTATTATTAATCTAGAGAATTGCTGAGCTATAGGATGTCGCCTATTTGGAAATCGCTCAGCGTATAGACGACTTGCAGCAGCCGAATTTTGATGCGCTTCTCCATAAATTAGCATCATATCAACCAATTCAACATTAGAATAGTCCATCGTTCAATTTTTTCACAAGAATTAGTAACCAACCAGCAATAGATAATGCACAGTTAAACAATAATGAAATATGTTTGACAGATAAACAATAAGAACAAATGAAAGTTTTCGCCCCCTCAATCATAAATTCAAATAAAGTAATATCTCGTTCATTAGACAACTTTTACTAGGGTGTTTTAACAATCGACAATCGGCACAAATTTTTGTATGTAAGCTTTACAACTTTTACTTTTGTATGTAAGCTTAAATTGTAATTTTAAACATAATATAATCCTATTAATCAAATAAGGGTATTTTACCTAAAAGTTGAAACACAAATCAGCAAATCCGAGTCACCCTGTATTTAAAACCTGGAATATTTTTACATTTTTATTCGTTTCAAGCAAATCCAAAACTATTATGAAGAATAATTTTTTTTGTGAGCTGGATAATAAAAATTATACCATATGCTACCATTTTACTTAAAAAAAAATGAATATCTCGTTTATTAGAAAACTTTTACTAAGGTGTTTTGGCGTTAATCACCTTGTTTTGACCTGTAGTATCACCCCTTAAAAATAAAATACCTTGATTGCAAACACCCTGTATATGTTAGCATTAAGTATTATGATATTTATATAAATATATAAATAAATAACTAACTTTCAATATTTTGCTATTATACAATCGATTTCTAACACATTTAAATAGATGCGGAGTATCCGATAAAACATACATAAAACGAGAAGCATCAAAAGGATGTACAAATTTATTTCGAACTTCTCCTAGTTTTCCACTGATTCCAAAATAAGTCCACATCTTTCTATTAGTGCTTGCACCGTCGCATATGATTCCATCAACGAATGCACCAGCAGATTCGAGTTTTTCAATTACTTTTATTAATAATTTTGATAACTGCAGACCGCTGGTTGCTCCCTTAGCAGCATATACTGCAACTGGTTGTGCATAATCATCTGCAAGCGCAGAAAACATAAATACCAGTCCATGATCTGCTAGGTTTTCAGCGTGGTTTTCAGTATTTCTGGCTATTATTTCTTCTTCGCTGAAATCGGACACACGATCTATTTTCATTGTTTTTACATTTACTTCCCGACTAACACGTACCGACATTTCGTCAAAAAGTAAAATTCCGTGACGTTGCAATGCAGTTTTCTCTTGAAGTTTAATTTTAAATGCTTTAAAAAAATTTTCATCTAAACCACATTTTATATCAACTCTCCTTAAATAACTACGTACAGTTTGAGGACATGGAAGAGGCAAAATTCCTTGATTTCGAATAAATTTGTAAGTAGCGGGACTTTTAATATTCATTAAAAGACATGTAAGCAACCAGTCTCCTGTATAACGTCTACCTTGTTTGGAAATACAAGAACCAATTTGAATACATTCCATTATTACCGTACGTTGAGCTTCCGGTATATTTAATTGTTTGACTTTGGCAGCAATACAAGTGTTCATTTCAATATCATACTTATTTTTAAGATCATCAAGTTTTTCAGTTAATTTCTTTAATCTATTTTTCGCACGTATTCTTTGTTTACTTGATTTGTTTTGGAGTAATTTATATTTATTTCTCAGTTTTAACCGAATTGTTTTGCTCTTTAATTGTCTGTCAAAATAACTTGATATTTTACTGCATGAGTCACATGTATTATTTTTATGGGATATTAAAGTACAGTGCTTATGTCGCCAGCGATCTGTAACATTGTCAATCTGTGCAATAGAAGTAAAATTAGTTCCAATTTTAGATGCAGGATATACAGCAACTGTAGGCCCTCCGCAGCAAATTATTAAATTTGAAAAATCTTTCATAATTTCCTGCAAATTACTAATGGAATTCGGTTTTTTGTTTTTCCATTTCCATGTATCACACGTGTATAGAATGTTTCTTATAAAAAATTGAATATTCAAATCCTCAGAAATTAAAATCACTTTTTCAAGTCTGGGTACGATTGTTGGTGATGTTGATGTCGATGATAATTGAATATTTGCCAATAATATAAACCGAAAATTCCTTTCTGTTTCAATTTTATGAAAGCCCCAACTTAACTCCGAAGAAATAAGTTGTTGCGGTGCTTTCCAAAGATTCTTAAATATATTTTCTTCGTTATATTCACAATTTTGTAAATGATCTGAAATAATTTAAATTACTTTAATTTGATTCAAAATTTTACAAAATAGTAATTAATTTTTTTATATTACTATTCTAAACTACATAAATTATTTTATATATATATATATATATATATATATATATATATATATAACACAAATAATGACCTGTTTGTAAAATATCGTTACTTTGCGCATATTCATCTTCAACGATTTTCCTAACTTTGACAGGAGTTGTTACATTTCTTTCGGTTGGCAATTTTCGTTTTTGCACAGTTTTTGAAAGATATGAAGGACAGTTTGGAAAATTAGTCGGAATTGCTCCTTTCTTCAACCGTGGCATTTGATAAGGAACCTGTATTTAAAAACGTATTTATTAATTGTTTTAATCAGCTACTCTGCGTATATTGCGGCGTATCTTTTGTATATCAACATGTAAATGAAGTTCCAATTAATTAAATAATTTAATTTAAAATAATTTAATAATTTACCTTTGTAAGTCCATCTGCAGAAATCCATTCCCTAATGATATTTTTTTGTGAAAAGTGCCTTTCACAAACACGATCTTTTGAAGTGAATTTACGGTCACTTCTAGGGATTGATTTGTTCCAAACATCAATCATATTATCTGGAGCTTTAAAAATAATATATTTTTCTTTGCAGCTGGCATAACCAGACTTGCAATTGGGTACAAAACACTTTTTTGGCATTTTGATAAAATTATATCTACCTGTCAACCTCACTATAACATTTACTAGACAGAAACTGCACTGACAACACGCAACAACACGCACTGGCCTTCCAACTCCGCCATCTTAAATATCTCCCCTCGCCTCACAGCTCCACATGCTCGACACGTTTAGAGGACACATTTTTGCCTGACTGGCAATCAGAGTTGTAGGGGCCTGGCTTACACATACGAATATTTAAAATATTACTTTAATATTAGTGGTGTAACTTAGTGCGTTCTGCTTGACTAAACCTTGTGCTTAAGTACCTATAAATGAGTTAGTTGTAACATGTTTTATTGTTAAGTTATGTTTACAGAAATAGAAAGTTAAATTAACATTATTTTCATTTTTAAATTTGGATGGAATTGTATAACAAACTAGTATTCTTCTTCTAATTCTCAGTCGGAATCGTTTATGTCAGGTTCTGGTAACAAGTCCGGAACATTACCCGCACATGGTAGACTTAGAAACTATTGATGAAACACTTGAGTTATTACGTTGTCTTGGCACATGGTTATAAGATTATCCTTTTTTAATTTGCTAATTTTTAAGGGTTTCGAATACACTTGTGGAATTGCTTCTGTATTCAACAATGGCTCGGTCGAAGTACAATTTTTGATACCTGTGTTTTTTTTACCGATATTAATTTTAGAATAGTCACTACTGTAGTCATATCTGTATTGAATTATATTTGGCTTTGTTTTTTTGTACTTGAAACATTTTACTTTATGCCACTTCACTTTTTGTCATGTTTTATCAATATATTCGTTTTTAATCAATTTGCTAGAGGGCGCTTTTGAATCCAAAAATTCGTCAAACTTAAGCTCTCTTGCTTCGTACGGTGGTTTGTTCCTGCCTTTATTGGGTCGAGCAAGGTAAAATATATTTAACCAGTCATTATCGCAAAAAACATATAAAAACTTCTGCTTTTCTATGGCACTATGCATGGAATCGAAACCCATAAATGAATGACCGCTTTTCAAAAATTTTTGTTCAATAACTTCAAGGTGAGTATTCTGAACTAAAAAAGGAAAAATTCTGATACGTGCAAATTTAGATTCTGACCGCTGCAAGTGTCCGAAAATAGTAAAATTTTCTTTATCTCATGTGGTAATATTTTAATGTATTTTATCTAGCATGTCCCAATCTCCAAACTTCCTTTTTTGCTGTTAACTTCTGTCCAACAAAAACAAAGAGCTCGGTTTGGTGATGTTTCTTCATGAACGGTCAAATTGTACATACACAATTTACGCACGTACGGGTCTATTCTGTAAAAGTTAACACCACTGTTAATATCAAGGTCGCAGTTAAAATTTTAACGAACGCTTAAAATTTTGAATTTGTATTCTGTAACGTAAAAACGTTAATTTTTACGTTAAAATTGAACGTTAAAACGCTAATTTTTAACATCAACAGGAGACCTAGTGTTAAAAATTAGCGTATATGTTAAAATGTGAAAAATGGCTGACATTATGTTCATTATTTTGTTAAATGAAGTTGAAAGAATGAATCGGAGATATGTATACTATATATATATATATATATATATATATATATATATATGTATACTATATATATATATATATATATATATATACTATACCGGGTGTCTACTTTTTTTTTGTTACATAGGGAATAAAATGCTAAAATTTTCATTTGGTGATAAATTTTCCCCTAATTATTATAGAACAAAAGTACAAATACAAAAGTTGTTTAGAATTCAAAAATGCATCAAATGATGCCAAATTTATCAATATAGGATGTTCTGATCAAGAATTAGAAGCAAATTAAAATTTCCATTTTTGCGCTCTTTACATCAAAGTGCCACGGAAATTAAACAAATAATTTCATTTCTTCTGGAGTTTGAGTTTGACAGATCGTATTTATTTTATTGTTACGTTCTGTATTATTATTATTATTATTATTATTATTATTGAAAATAATGAATAAACTTAATGTAAATGAAAAGCTATTAAGTATAAAAAGTATTAAGTATTTATTATTTATTACAATGAAAGGGTATTTTACTCGGCTGTACACTACGTACTAGCTGTGGTTTTAAATTGTGAATGTCTCCATTATAATTTTAAGTAATTGTTTAATTTATTTATTAACTTCAAGTTATAAAAACAATACATTTGAATTAGATGACTGGCATTATGCCTAATATATTTATTATAATAATTTAAACTTATCCCTGAGGATGCTGTAAGTTGTGCAGTGAAACGTCGGATAAGAGTTTAATAAATAGTAAATAGCTGAACTCCGTAAAACTTTCTTTATTTATTACAATATTCAATATACCTATAAAACAGAAAAATTCATGAATACAAGATATAGGAGAACAAAAACGAAACTAACAATTTAAATTAAATGTTCAAATAAATCGCCATTAACTGCCAAACAATAACCTAATCTGTTATAAAATTCGTGACGTACAGAGCTTAATTGTGTTTGTGTTATATTATTGCACTCTTCAACAATGGCATTTTTCAAATCAACAAGATTTTTGATATGTCGTTTATAAATTTTCTCCTTCAAATATGGCCATAAAAAGAAATCGCACGGTGCTAAATCGGGCGATCTAGCTGGCCAATTAATTGGACCACCTCTACCAATCCATGAATTTGGAAAACATTGATCCAAATATAATTTAATGTTGCAGCTGTAATGTGCCGGACATCCGTCTTGTTGATACCAGACAACATTATCTTGAGTTGCACACTCTTCTAACTGCGGACCAATATGATTTTGCAACATATCCAAATATTTTTCGTTGTTTAAATTATTTTCAATAAAAAATGGCCCAATTATACACCTGCCAAAAATTCCAGCCCATACATTAACTTTTTCTGGATATTGGGTACGTGTTGCTACCATTAAATGAGGATTTGTTTGGCTCCATATTCTAAAGTTTTGTGTATTAGGTTCGCCGTGTAAAGTAAACGTAGACTCGTCAGTAAAACAAATAGATTTCAAGAAGTTTCTGTCTAAATTGGATTTTTCCATAATAATGTTACTAAATTCGCTTCTAGCCATTTTATCCGCTTCAAATATCTCTTGGTGCGTGGAATATTTATAAGAATGATATTTTTCATTTTTTAGTACCTTATGTATTGTTGAAGGATGCAAATTTAATTTAGCACCAAGTTGACGCACACTAACATTTGGGTTTTCCGTTACACACAAAAGTATATTCAATGTATTTTCTTTAATTGCATTTTGATTTAAATTCTCCTCCTGATCTTCTGCGTTGATTTTTCTACAATTTTTACAACGTTTTAACACACTTCCAGTTTCTTCGAATTGTTTAATTATCCTACGAATAGTCATAGCGGAAGGTATGGGACGGTTTTCAAAGAAAGCGCTGAATAAATCTCTTACTCGTCGTATCGAATTTCCAGTAAAATACCATTTTACGCACTGAACTTTTTCATTTACCTTAAGTTTATTCATTATTTTCAATAATAATGATAATAATACAGAACGTAACAATAAAATAAATACGATCTGTCAAACTCAAACTCCAGAAGAAATGAAATTATTTGTTTAATTTCCATGGCACTTTGATGTAAAGAGCGCAAAAATGGAAATTTTAATTTGCTTCTAATTCTTGATCGGAACATCCTATATTGATAAATTTGGCATCATTTGATGCATTTTTGAATTCTAAACAACTTTTGTATTTGTACTTTTGTTCTATAATAATTAGGGGAAAATTTATCACCAAATGAAAATTTTAGCATTGTATTCCCTATGTAACAAAAAAAAAGTAGACACCCGGTATATATATATATATATATATATATATATATATATGTATACTATATATATATATATATATATATATATATATATATATATATATATATACAAGTATATAGTGCATATTAATATTAATTAAAATATTTACACGTTTATTTAAAATTTAAAATTCAGACGTTTGTTAAGAAATTTACGTGATTCCAGTGATCCATTTTCGCTAAATGATGGAGAATTTATTAAAAATTGCAGACTATCAAAATATTGTGTATTGATGTTATATGAAGAACTTATTCCACATTTACAAAATAATAAAACTACAGGCATACCACCAAATAATGCCATCCAAAATCTACAATTACAAGCTCCTCGTAAAAAATATTAATTAACAAAATATTCTTTCACTTGTTTATACCGCTATTTTTCAGTTCCTAATAATCAAGACAGACAATGGTACATGCGTTGATTGAGAGTCAGAAATAATCTAATAGAATCAATAAATTAAATTTTTATTATTAATAACAAATAAAAAAATAAACATTTTCGTAAAGTAAAAAAAAATATATATATTCGACGTACAAAACAGTAAATTTAAAATTATTTAGTAAGTGCAATTTTTTCAATAGCGTTTGCCAATAATACGATTGAATCACTTAAATTATTTATGGAAGATGATAATTGTAATAATATTTCCGATTGAATTTTTATTATTGTATTCAAATTATCATTTGTATTTATTTTGACTGGTTTTTTTTCTTTTTACTTGCATTTTTGCTTGCATTCTGAAATTAATAATAAAGTTAGAAAAGAATTAAATTATTATAACTCATAAAAATAATACCTTTTCTTCCAAATGTATTTCCAATTCTGCATTATTTTCGTTTGGAGTGATAAATTCTAATTCTATCTCTAGATTCTCAGTATTAGTATCAGCAACAACCTTGTATTGAAAATAATGTTGATAATATTTTTGGTTATGTATAATATTTTATTAATATTGTGATATTTTACCTCTTCTATACCTAATTCTGGTATGGATTCAACGCCATCAATTATAATTGGTGTCATTATATTTAAAAGTTTTTCTTCTATTTCACTTAAATTTTTTATTGTAGACGGCCCACCTCCTGTTGCATGTTGTTCTCTTATTTCGCGTGAGTGTTTTTTTGTGTTTGTTTTTAATTCGTTGAATGCCTAATAAAATATAGAAATTAATAATAAATAAATACTTTTATATAAGGAAAAATACCTTTTTCCAATCTTTGGATTTTTTTTGTGGTCCGTGACCACAGGTATTTAACAGTAATGTTAGTTCTTCCCATTTTTTATTAACACTTTTTGTAGCGTTTTTATTTGATTTTGTGCCCTCTAATATAATTCTATTTTCATCAATATAATTGATCATTATGTCAATTTGTGTTTTGGTGATCCTGGGGCCTCTTGATTTTTTAATTTCTGTAATAATTTTTAAACGTATTTATAGTTCACTTATATAAACTATATCAAAATTCAATTTCAATTTTCACTACCAACAGTGATAATAAAACGATAATTTTATAGTATCTGAGTTTATAAAAAAAATATAAATACAAATATGTATTTGTATATTAATTTAAATTCACATTTTTATAAATGAAACGATTATTTCGAAAATGCCACAACTCCAGAAAAGTAAATTTTACAGAACAAAAAAACATCTCCAGAATAGTGGCTTTATTAATGTAAACAAAGAACAATACCTGCTTAGATTATAATAACAAATTGTGGAAATGAAGCGTTTTTACATGTAACAAAGCAGAAACAAGACGTGATCTTTTTGAAATAACCGATTCAAATATAATTGCAAATCTAATTATGGTATAAAATTATAAATAATATAACTTACTAGTTTCTTCCATTTTTACTATTTTTGTTTTTTTCCTTTAACTTTACAAAAATTGAAAAATAACTATGTACATATAAAGCTCTAACCTATAAATTTACGCGCTAATACAGCTGTCAGTTTACTAATGAATCAAGTTTCGACATGCGCATTTACTGTTTTAGACTCCAATGATAACTAACTTCGCGCGGTAGATTAACGTACACGTTAAAATTATAGTTTTTAACGTTTCAGTTAAAAAACATTTTACAGAATATGAATATGTTAACCCATACGTTAAAATTTAAGTTTTAACGTGTGATTTTAACGTGTTTGTTTTTAACGTTCGTTTTACAGAATAGACCTGGTAGTAGGTTAATGAAACCTCTGAAAAAGGTATTTGTAAAACACTTTGGAGGTCGAAAAAGACGGTCATAAAAGAGTTATCTGATTTGGCTCGGTCTTTATCAGCTGGTTTTGCTTTCTGTTATCTTTTTAAATGAGCGTTGTGGTATTTTTCTAAAGCTACATTTAAATCAGAAGTAGCTTGTAGGTAAGTGGTACAAGTCAGGCACTGAACTTTTTTAGTGTAAAAAAAAAACTATAAATTATATTCCTTACCAAAAATTTTACTATAGGTAATTTGACTTACTACCTCAGTATCTCCTCGTTCTTCACATTTCTCCTTATAAAGGCTGTACATTTTTGAAATTGTTAAGTTGCTGTCTAAGTATTTTCTAGTAGTAGATTTTCTTTTATAATGGCTTTCCATGCACGGAAAACTCTCTATGTTTTCCTTTACTTTTGCTAAAACGTAATGCTTTGTTTTATTGGCGGAAGGTTTTTTTACCCTCTATTATCAATTTTAGAAACGTGGCCTATTTCATCTTTTTCTCTAAATGCAGTTAAAACTACACGTTTATAAATACACAAGGTTTTTAAGAAAAATTGTTTACATACTTGAAACTGGACATTATTTGAAGTGAAAGAATAACGTTCAGCATTTTGCCTCTTTAAAGCATTTTCTTTCCGAGGTCTTTTAGGGTGGGTACACACTATGCGAACGCAAACGAACGCATGTGGCCGAATGGATTCGGCCGAATCTGTGCGGCGTCCGTTAAAAATTTGCTTGTTGTCCACATTATAATGAACGAATGCATTCGTCGCCTTTCTTTCATGTTCGCGGGTTTATGCGGTAGACTAGATATAATTGATTGATATAAAGTTTTATTTACTAATATTATTATATCTAAATTTATATCTTTTACTTTTCAAAAAAAATTGACAAATATTTTTATACCTACTATAAAAATGGCGTCAGAAGATGATTTGATCATTGCTAGTACTTCGTACATTATAATTAGTGAGGCAAGTAATAAAATACGAAGGCGCAGGAGATCACAACGGCGGTGGTGGATGACTTCTTTGTTCAAAAACAGAAATCAGTATAGAGGAACAGACTTGATAGACGATCTTACAGCTGAAATCGGATATGGTCTTTTTGAAAATTTCTGTAGAATGAAATCGACCGACTTTGAAACGTTATTGCAGCAGATTGGTCCGAAGATTTCCAAACAAGATACATCATTCAGGGAAGCAATACCGGCAACAGAAAGATTAATGGTGACCCTACGATACCTGGCTATAGGAGACTCATACACAAGTTTAATGTATACATTCAAAATTTCAAAACAGCTTATCTCGAGGATAATACTTGAAGTATGTTTTGCAATTATTGAATGCCTTAACGAATATGTAAAGGCAAGTAAAAAATATAAATTATAATTATTCAGTTAAGTAATTTATTAAACAAAATAACAAAAAAGGTACTTTGAAAATAATAAACATATTTTACTGATTGTTTGTATAATTATTTATAAAACTGATAAGCGTTTGTTTGGGTTCAGAAGAATAATTGTCTCCTGATTGACTCAATGTATGGGAGGGAGATGTAGTTGATGTGAAATGATCATTTTCTTGGGAAGATGGTTGCAATTCGAATAATGTAGGTGGTGTTGGTGCATTTGATGAATAGTTGTCAGAGGCTCTTGACAATGAGTGTTGGTCGTGCATGATTGATGAGTGATCTGTTAGAGTAGGTGAGAATGATTGGGCCGCAACTGGTTCATATTTACGCATATCAGCGTTGAATAAAATATTTCCAATAAGGTGTTCAACTACACTTTGTGTGTAGGCACTGTATTTTCTATGCTTTGATGCCACATAGAACAAAAAATCATGCTACCGTCTCTGAGATTACGATTAGCAACAGTGTTCTTGAGTATTTGGTAAGCTTCTTCTGATTTAGTGTCTGGAATGTGTGCAGGCACTCTTTTGCTGCTCTGTGCGATTGGAGAATTGGACGAATGATGAACTAGCTTTCTTTTAGGTGTTGGGACTTCTCTAACTGTGGATGCTGATTGCTGTGTACTACTGAGTTGTGATTCATTGAATTCTTGATCAACGTCTGTGATATCATTGCTTGTAATACTTTCATCACCTTCAGCCTGAAATAAAAATATTTATTAGTTATACATAGTAGAATCATAATCAAATTTTTTCCTATTCGTACTACTTTATAACTTAGAATTTTATTTTTTATTTGCAGATGCCTACTTCTGAAAGTGAGTGGCGGAAAGTTGCTGACGTCTATGAAAATAAATGCAATTTTATACATTGTCTTGGGGCAATTGACGGCCGACACTGCGTACTGCAGGCACCAGTACAAAGTGGAAGTGACTATTTTAATTATCAAAGCGATTTTAGTATTGTTTTATTAGGGATTGCAGACGCAGATTACTGCTTTTGTTTGCCGATGTCGGCTGCCAAGGCCGAATTTCAGATGGTGGTGTGATCAAAAACACTACATTTTATAAAAAAAATGCAAAACAATCAACTAAATTTGCCTTGTGAAGAGGGTCTTGGTAATAGGGACATGAAAGTTCCCTTTGTATTTGTTGGTGATGATGCTTTTGCTCTTGAATATAATTTAATGAAGGCGTATCCCGCAGAACGAAAAAAGGGATCCAAAAAACGAATTTTTAATTATAGATTTTGCCGTGCCCGACACATCATTGAAAATGTTTTCGGTATTATGTCTGCCGTTTTCAGAGTTTTAACAACCGGTCAAAATGACCGGTTGCATCAGTTCATCACCACTTTTTGTTCATAATTACAAAAAATATTGTTTTTAGAATACTATGTATTTTTCTAAATTTATGAAATCTTTAATTTTACAAAATGTTAGATTCGTGCGATTTCATTTTACAGAGATAAATATGTGGTATACCTAAATATACCAACCGGTCATTCTGACCGTCATATAAAAACATTACCAGAGTTTAGGATTGCTTGTGCAAATGCAAAAAAATTAAAACACGCGTTAGTCTGTCAACATTGTAGCATACACAAAACATATTTTTTACTCTAAATACCCACGAATAAAAAGATTCTGTGCTTTGTTCATGGTTCACATTTCTGCGGCTAAGTAGTTTCATTTTCTTGTTGGTGCTTCTGGTGCGAGGTGAAATAAATATAAAAGGTGAACAATATTTTGGCAAATATTTTACCATTGTTGCTAATATTGTAAGTAAGTTGTGAACAAATTTTTTTATCATATACATAATATTCCATATATTTATTTCAGTAACTACACATGCAACTACACATCAAACCGGTCATTTTGACCGGTTGGTAGAAATAGGTATAGAACAAATCCTGGTAGTTCTAGTGTTAAGGAAATTGATGTTGTTATCACCAGAAAGGGCTACAAATGTGGTTTTAACATGTGTATATTTGCATAATTTTTTGAGAAAAAGTAAACTTTCTAAAAATATTTACACTCCTCATGATACATTCGATGATGATAAGGAAGGGGAAGTAATTTCTGGAACTTGGCGACGTGAAAACAAAAATAACAATTCACAGTCTTTTCGTCCAATACCCAGGATCGGACGAAAATGTGCTTCCAGTTGTGAAGCAATAAGAAATGAATTTGCCGAATATTTTATGGGGGAAGGTAATGTAAGTTGGCAAAATACATATACATAAAATTTAATTGTAACAAACATTTCAGATATATCATTTTATATTGTCATTATAATACTTTTACTGAAAAAATGAATAAAAATAAACGTTTGGCTCAGTATTTTTTGTTTCTCTTGGTTCTCTTTATCCAACAAAAATAGCATGCTTTTAAACGCAAACCATGTCGATTTAAATATAACATCAGCTCCAGAGCCTGTTTTAGTTGAATTTTCCTGTTTCTGACGTTCACGTCTGAACGATCCCAATAGTGATTCCATTTTCTTTTTCACCTCTTTCAAGTCACATTTCGTACATCACAAATTTCATCCCAGGCATCATTTTTCTTTATTTTATTTTTATAATCATTATGGACCGGATTCCATAAACACTCGTATTGTCTATATAAATCTATTAATTTTAAAGAATTGGAATTACACCACTCCATATTGCTTACTAAACAACTACTTGACTACTAAACAACGAAAGCGTTCTACTTGACGTACACACTATAACCAAGCCGAACGCGTGCGGTTCGCACATTTCTTTGATGTACCGCCTCCCGAGCGAATCCGAGCGAAAGCAAACGAATGCGTTTGGAAGCGTTTGTGCGCCTTCGTTTTGACGTACACACTAAAGGTACATTTACAATCAATTTGGAGCTTGCTTAATTTTGACTTGAAGTGGAAATTGTGCTAGGTGTAAATTTGTGTCATTTACAACCACTTCAACTATAAAGTGAAAATACGATACTGACATTTACATTGCACAAAAAGACCTATTGTGTCAATAAGGTCTGTCTAAAATTTAAAAATCACATATACAAAATCTGCGTATTTTTATTGTATTACGTATGATAACAAATAATAATTTGTTAAATATAAAAAATTAATATAATAAAACTATATTTTTAGTGATAAGCATGGATGAAGATATAATTACTTCTTTGGGAGCATTGGCTTGTGTTATAGCAATTCATGAAATACAAACACGCAAAAATAAAAGAAAAATAAGGCGATTTTGGGTAAATCCAATATATCGTGCTCGATATGGACAAGGCGATTACAATAATCTATTGCAAGAAATTCGTCTATTTGATCCAAATAAGTTTTTTAATTATACAAGAATGTCGATAACTTCATTTGATTTACTGCTTTCACTAGTAGGACCAGTAATTAAAAAGTGTTCGCATTGTGAGTCTATTCCAGAAGGAAGTAGATTAGCTCTAACATTACGATATTTAGCTACTGGTGATTCGTATCCCAGTTTAGGTTATGCATTTAGAATTGCTCCATCTGCAGTTTGCGTTATTATTAGAGAGACTTGTGAAGCGCTGAGGCGTGTTCTTCAGCCTCTATATTTAACAAAAAATGATAAGAATAAATGGAAAGGTATTGCAGAAGATTTTTACAAAAATTGGAACTTTCCCAATTGTCTTGGGGCTATAGACGGAAAACATGTAGTAATTCAATATCCAGCTAATTCTGGTTCTAAATATTATAATTATAAAAAATCATTTAGTATTGTTTTATTAGCAACTTGTGATGCTAATTATTTTTTTACATTTGTTGGTATCGGAGCATTTGGATCACAGAGCGATGGTGGAATTTTAAATGAATCTAAATTCGGAAAAATGTTATTGGAAAATGAATTTGATCTCCCGGAAGATTGTGCGTTTCCAAGAGCAAATACACCAATGCCACATTTTTTTGTTGTTGATGAAGCATTTCCTCTTCGTACTAATATGATGAGACCATACAGCAGAAGAAATGAAAGAATGCCAGCAGATGAAGTTATATTTAACTATCGACTATCAAGAGCTCGGCGAACAATTGAAAATAGTTTCGGAATATTAGCAGCACGTTTTAGAATTTACCATCGTACAATTAACGCAAAACCAGAGACAGTGTGCTTTATAATAAAAGCATCTGTATGTTTACATAATTTTATAAAAAGCCAGAACAATCAACAATATTGTGGTCGTAATTTTGTTGACCAAGATATTAATGGCATTATAATACCAGGAGAATGGCGAAATTCGATATCTCATAATAATGCAATACAACCAACAAATTCTGTAAGAAGATTTGGAGCTAGAAATGCCAACGCAATGGCAACCAATGTAAGAAATTACATTAAAGATTATGTGAATAATGTAGCAAATGATTTGACACCATGGCAAATAAATATAGTAAATTAATGAAGCACATAGCAATTTTTTAAAGAAAAATAAAATATATTTCACAATATAAATATGCATTTTTTATTTATTTAATATAATATAATATCACGATACAAAACAATATTTAGTTAAATGACAAGAAATGTAAAATTACATATCATTTAGCTTTGTATTGCAAAAATATAGAACATTCAGTCGAGAAGTAAATAATATATATATATATATATATATATATATATATATATATATATATATATATATAGAATACTACATAACAAAATATAAGTAATTCACAGGTATAAAAATATATAACATGCAGTCTTTAATTTAAAAAATTTAAATCTAAATAATTATTAAAATATATGTATTGCATAGTATAACATTATACATAAATAAAAATATATAACATTCTGTCTTGATTAAAAAAAAATAATAAAAATATATAGTAAAGAAAAATTAATAATAACCAAATAAAAATATATAATATTCTGTCTTGAATAAAAAAAATATAATAAAAATCTATATAGTAAAGAAAAATTAATAATAACCAAATAAAAATATATAACATTCTGCCTTGAATAAAAAAAAAAGTAATAAAAATCGATATAGTAAAGAAAAATTAATAATAACCAAAGAAAACTCATCAAAATTAAAATTATTTACAATCATCTCTAATTTTTTTCTTCAATTTGATTAAATTTTCAGAAATTTCATCAATAAATATATTTGCCTCTGCTTCTGGTAGTTCATTTAGTTCAGTTACTAAATAATTACAAAAAGTTTGAAATTTAGATTGTTTTTCTTTATTTGCCACCTTATCCATTGTGTTACCAATTTGTTGTAGTATTGAAGACATGCTTGTGCCCTCTTTATTTATACTATTTCTTTTTTTTCTTGGTTTATTTATATTTTCTTTTCGTTATACTCGGTGTTTCGATAATAGAATTCGTATCTATATTTTCAATTTCAGTATCTTCCAGTGATACCGTATCAATATTACTATCTTCAGCTATATCTTCTGTGTCTTGTTCCATGTTACGACAATGATAGTTAGTAGAAGTTCTGGAGAAAACAACAATAACTTATTAACACCTTAATAGAATTAATTAATCCAAAGCACTTACAAATTTGGTTTTGTTGTCTCATTCAGGAAATGAAAATATTTAAACAAATTCCACTCTGGACGACAACTCGATTTTGAACCACTTCTGCATTGTAGTTGCTGTATTTTTTTTTTCTCTATAATATTTTTCTCTTATGGCCGTTTGCACAGGTACAACTTTAATCTGTTTCTTAAGTAACTACTAGTTAATGATAACTACAGGTTATTAATACTATATGTTGCACAGATCAAATTTATGCTGCAGTTAACTAATATACAAGTTAACGAGAATGCTTAGGGATATTTGGTGACATTTGTTACTAACTATGTTCATAGTTTTTAATTCACGTGTTTGACAATTTTGACAGAGGTTTGATTCGTAAATAATACAGTAAGTATATCTATTAATTTTTCGTAAATTATCGGAAATTATACATTTATTGTTAAATAATATTATAATTTGAATGTAGCGATTATTTATTTCTTATATACAAATCAATTAAACACTTTAATATTAGATAAGTATTTATATTTTACTAAGAAAATATTATTTCATATTCTAGATGTCCGAAAAACGTATACGAAACCCAAATTATACACCAGAAGAAAAAATTACTCTCCTAAACATTGTTGAAAAATATAAGAATATTATTCTAGATAAAAAATCTAATCAAACATCGTGGAAAGAGAAAGAAAGTACATGGGATAGAGTTGCAACAGATTTTAATTCAATATTGCCGGCAGGTAAATTATATTTATATTAATTTTAATGTCACATAGAATTTGTATTCAAATAAAAAATTAATTATTGACCAGTATTTAACGATGTACTGAAATTTATATTTATTTTAGGTATACATCGGTCAGCACTACAGTTAAAAAGTTATTTTCAAAATTTAAAGAAAATAACACGAAAAGATGCAGCAAATGAAAGATTGTCTATTTCTAAAACAGGATCTGGTGATCCAGATATTAAAATAACTGATCCAACATTTGATATGACATTGGCACTTCTAAATAAGAAAACAGTCTATGGATTGGAAAATAAATTTGATTCTGATACTAATATATTTGTTTTTGAAGAAGAAAATCCTGTTGAAGAAGAATATTTGGAATTAAATGTAGAAAATTTAGAAGAAAATGAAGAAGATGTTTCAATACAGGATGGTGACAAGGAAAACAATCATTTCTTATTCAATGAACCATCTACTTCATCTCAACCTAACTGGTCAAAATGTAAACCTAGTTTACTTAAAAGTAGAAAAAATAAGCGTCTTGCACCAAAAACAACGTCAAGAAGAACACCTACATTTACCGAACAAAAGTCTAATTTAGCGGATCAATACGCTGTATTAGCCGAAGAAAAAATACGGTATTATAAAATGATGAATGAAGAATTACGGCAAAAACAAAAATGGAATCTTGAGTTTCATGAAAACAAAATGAAACAAGATAACGAAGAACATGAACTAAAGAAAAAAATTTTGTTATTAGATATACAATTAAAAGAAAAACAGCTGAATATTCTGGAATATAGAAATCGAAATTTTATGCCTGAAAATATTTATTAAAGTTAATTCAATTTGTTTCGAATTTCGATACCACAAGAGATTTATTATAATCTGTGATTTTTTTGATAATAAACGTTTATTAAATTCCTTCAAACTAGTTACTACTACTAAATTTTTGAAGGGATTTAAAATTTTGTATCCGAATTTATTTTTTAAGTACCAATATGTGATTTATTTTTAGTTTGTATATAACCAATGCTTATGTTACGAATTACCTTTTTCTAGTTTTTATATAATCAATGTTTTTGTTACGAATTACTTTTTATATATATATATATATATATATATATATATATATATATACATATATATACAGGGTGTTCGTTCGCTTGGTTGATATAGGGCAATAACATGGGATTTCGATAATATGCAGAATACTACTTTCTGAAGTAAAATTCGGAGAAATACTTAGAATACTTTTCGATAGGGTATAAAAAGTTCTATAATTTGGTTTAAGTTTGAATTTGCTAGCATGTGCCGTTTGGGCGCTAGAATATTTTTTTAAATGTTTTTGAGAATTTTCAAAAATTTTTCCTGCTAAATCAGTATGAATTAGAGAAAAAAGTTACTTAGCTATTATGTAGCTAATTTTTTCTCTATTTTACTGAGTTTTTTCAGATATTTTTTGAACAAGTTTTGAAAAAAGTTATATTTTAAAAAAATTTGAAATATAACTTTTTTCAAAATTTGCTCAAAAAAATCTGAAAAAATTCAGTAAAATAGAAAAAAAAATTAGCTACATAATATCTAAGTAACTTTTTTCTCTAATTCATACTGATTTAGCAGGAAAATTTTTTGAAAATTCTCAAATACATTTAAAAAAATATTCTAGCGCCCAAACGGCACATGCTAGCAAATTCAAACTTAAACCAAATTATAGAACTTTTTATACCCTATCGAAAAGTATTCTAAGTATTTCTCCGAATTTTACTTCAGAAAGTAGTATTCAGCATATTATCGAAATCCCATGTTATTGCCTTATATCAACCAAGCGAACGAACATCATAACATACTTCAAACATAACAAGGAATCAAATATGCTTTCAATTAAAGTTTGTAAAAATGAAGTGTATTCTGTTTTATTTATATGTTATACATTTATTTATTGAGTAATAAATTTCAATTAATGCGACCAAAATAGTGATTGATTATGTTGCGCCTAGCTTCAAATCCAATTCCTCGATTTATTCGTGGACCAGGTAGATCAGGAATTTGGCCTTGTTCTATCAACATTTGTAAAATATGTTCATTATCTTCATTTGGTGGTTGAATTTCCTGGTTTTTCCTAGCAAGATTATGAAGTACAGCTGTTGCGACTATCACCGTTAATACTGTTTCTAGTTTTAAACGACATCCATATGCCAATATGGGGAATCTTCTTTTCCAAATTCCTATCACATTTTCCACTCTTGCACGTGTTCTTATGAAGGATTCATTATATAATCGTTCAGCATCTGTCACTGGATTTAATAGTGGTGTAAACAAATAATTTCTTACATTGTAACCGCTGTGACCTACAAACACAAATTCGTAAATTTTCGAGACGATTCAAAAGTATGTGTAATTTTTTATTATATATGATATATTTTTGTTAGGATTCCAAAATGTTGTTATTTTTTAAAGAAATTACTTTATTAATCACGGTATGTAAGCATTAAATTAAAAATATCTTACCTAGCAGTAAAGAGTTCGGATACATATTTCTTTCAAAATTTCGTCTTATTAAAAAATTATTAAATATTGTCGAGTCGTGCGTCGACCCCGGCCAACGAGCTACTATATTTGTAATTTCATAATTTGCATTGCAAATAATTTGTACATTAATTGAAAAATAAGATTTTCTGTTACGAAAAATTTCTGCGTCTTCTCCTCCCGGTGATTGAATTTTAATATGAGTTCCATCTAAAACACACAGAATCTTAATAAAAAAATTATTAATTTTAATAATTTTTTAATTTTTACCAACTACACCTATTACTCTCGGGAAGGAAGCGATATCATAGAAACTATTTTGCGTCTGTATAATTTCGTTTTGTGTTGATGGGAATTTAATATATTGTGGCGCTAATCTGGCAATAGCTTCTGCAACTCTACGAACAATTCTTGATACAGTTGACACATGAACTCCTCCAAAGTCTGCTGAACTAAGTAAGTGGCCTCCAGTTGCAAAAGTACGTAGACAGATCAACAACTGATTAATCGGAGATACACAATTATTTCTAAAATAAATATCATATAGGTAAGCTACCTATATTAATATGTACATTTGATTTTTAAACTTACATGTCATATGGAAATTCTATTTGATACTCAATTTCAGGTAAAAACTGAAGAATAGTTTCTTTACTTAAGCGAAATCTTTTAAAAAATTCCGAATTATCCAAGTCATACAATGGATTAGTTCTAACATAATTTTTGTTTGGTACACCAAAAATTATATCAATTTCCATCATTTCATCATTGTCATCGTCGTCATCAAATGGATTGAAATTCATTATTAAACGCAATAATTTATTATATGCTTTCTTTATTATTAACTTACAAATTGAAAAACAAAAAAGAATATTTTATTTCTCGACAAAATCATATAAAAAAATAAAAAGTTTTTTGGTTAACTTTAAGTTACTGAGCTAAACCACAGAATGAGTAGCAGTTAAATTTGACTTTCAGTTTGACAGTTTAACTATTAGTTAGTAATCGATGCAACATCTAAAATGACTAACCAGTACATAACTTATAGTTAAGCAAAAAATTCCATCTGTGCAAACGGCCATTAGAGATTTATATTTTGCTTTTACCTCTGATACTGGAAAATATAAATAAAATAAATCAATATACATTAATCTATATAATAAACAAAATCTTATCTGTTAAATCTAACATTTTTGCTATATCTAACCAAGCATTTTCTTTCTTTAATAATGATTTATAATTAACACTTTCTTTATCATATAATACTGGGTATTGCGATACAAAATTCAGTAATCTTTCTTCCATTGTATATGATTATGGCACTTTTGTTGTTTTGTTTATATAAAATATTATACGTATCGGTATCAACTTTATGAACTGTCAAAATTTAAATGAAAAGATTGAAATGACAACAGCGACAGCGCCTCTATTGGGAAAAATCGGATGACCGCAATGCGCATGCGAATTCACTTCAGACGTGAAGTGTAACTTTGGCTCTTGCAAGCTTTGCAATTTGGAGTTAAAGTGCGCTGGATAGAAATTTTCGTTGTGAATGGTTACAGTGCGATACCTCTGCCTAGCTTAAAATTTAAAGCCAGCACGAAATTGTGCTGGGTCTAAAGTTGATTGTAAATGTACCTTAAGCGAACGTATGCGTTCGCTCGCGTGCGGTCGCATGCGTTCGCCTAGTGTGTACGTACCCTTAGATGTAGGCAAAGAGCTTGCAACGTTATACAAAATAAAATCTTTTTTTCGTTTATGCGATGTCAACTTCCAGTATTTTGGCATATTGCTTTTCGCTCATCTTCATTAAACTTGCTTGTGCAATTAAATTTACACTTTGAGCAAACTATCAGTTTTGGAGCTTTCGCAGCTTGCTGATTACATTTGTGATTACAATAAGGAAGGCCATCGTTCTTGAAGGGGGTATTACCGTTTAGAGAGCTAGTTTTATACAGTTTTTTAAGATTTTTTTTGGGTACTTTAAACAATGGTTATAACTTCTACGTTGTTTGCAAATGATTTATTGAACACTCAACTTCAAAAAATAAGAATATTCAGGAACGGCTGGTCTGAAACGCAAAATTGAATAAGATTATTAATAACCATAAAATTGTCTGCGGTTTGAACCAGTCCGGTTGAAAAATCTCGAAAAATAACAAAATGGCGGTCGTGCGAAAAATGTGGTCGATTTTTACCATTTTTTTTTCTGCCGTCTGCACGCTCAAAAAGATCTTAAATATCAATATTTTCAAGTGATAGTGGTTCAAACCCCAACCAGAACATAGAAGAATTGAATTCTATTTAGTTTAAGTCGGTAAGTTGAATAGTTTCGGGGAACGTTATCGGACAGATAAAAAAAGTGGTTTTTAAAGTTTCTAAATGTGTTTTAGTACATTTTAAGGGTTCTTATCGCTAGTCAGCTATGTCACAGCCATACACCAAACAATTCTCTTCCTCGTAGTATGCATTTTGTTGAGCCTCGTCAAATTTGGATTGCCGTAAAGCTTCTTGAGCCGCTGGAGTCAGGCGCTTCTTAGATACGACTTTGTTTGCAAGCAAATACGAATCCCTAGGGACGACATTTTTGCAAGGATCTTTGTGTAACCCTCATTAAAAATGCAGCCGGCCAATTCAGTCGCAATTTCCACCGTTGCAGCACCACAGTTCAAATGTTTCGGAGTTAGTTTCCAGACACAAGCGTTTAAACTTTCGTTTGAGTTTTGTGTGTTTTCATCCAAACATCTTGTCAAGAAGTTGTCGTCAGAAAGCGATTCATATATGGGTCTAATCGCCTTTTTAAATTGTTGGTAAGCTTGCCTGATCCTTTTCCACTAATGCCTTTATTCGTTTTTTTGTGCTACTCCAAGTCTCGTGCCCACTCATATCATCATCCACCATTTCATATTGGATATTATGCGATGATATCAGACTCGGTTCTGCTTCTATTTCGTCATCCACCATTTCATGTTTGATATTATGCGATGATATCGGACTAGGTTCTGCTTTTATTTCATCATCCACCATTTCATATTTGATATTATGCGATGATATCGGACTCGGTTCTGCTTTTATTTCATCATCAACCAATTCATATTTGATATTATGCGATGATATCAGACTCGGTTCTGCTTCTATTTCATCATCCACCATTTCATATTTGATATTATGCGATGATATGAGACTCGGTTCTGCTTCTATTTCATCATCCACCGCGTTTTTTACGCGCTACAAAATCTCCACAACGCTTATGACGTCAAACTTTTTCAGATTAGACAAGGACAATCTATTGTCAGATATCTATATTTATCTCTATCTATCGCTCACATGTCACCGTAATGTTTTGTTTATATTTTGACATAATTTTGAAGTTACAATTCATATTATGGTTGGTAAATATTGTTTTTTGCTATCTTGCAATAATAATTCATATGTAACCCCAAATAAAATATTTATTGCGGTATCAACGAATGTTGAAAGACGAAAAATATGGTTTGATACAGTATATCAAGAACGTATTAATCCAGTTCCATCCACTTTTATACATTTTTGTGAAGATCATTTTGATGTAAGTAAATTACTAATGAAATAATTTCATTAATATTTTAACACTTCTAGTTAGAAAATGATGCAGAAAATTGGATAAAATATAAAACAATCGGACAGAAATTGTATGTTACTGAATCAAGTTTTGGAAATACACCTAAGCAATCAACTAGTGAAGATAGTCCTAATCTTGCAAGTGTACCTGAAACTCATTTAGATCAACAACAAATATTCGATGTTACTGAAAATACATTACAAATTTCTTCAATACGCATGACATCAAATGCTTGTCAAACCAATCTTCACAAAATTACAAAAACCAGAGCAGTAAATGTACTTCTTCAACATCAGAATCCAGTGTTCAAACAAATCTTTGTCAGGGTACATTATTTTTGCGCACAGTAAAATGTTCTCCTGTCATTCTCCATCATCTTCTACAGCGTCCAGTGACGATATTACTCCAAAATATTCGATATCAACATCTAGATCAACTGCCGAAGCAGAAGTAACAAATACAACTGAAAAAAACATAATTTTAGATTTAACCATAGAAAATATTAAAAACAATTGTAGATTTTATTTAGGTATACCAGAAAGTGAATATTTTGTAATATATTTTCTGTGCAAAGAGACTAAACTGTCACAAAGAAATATTGATTTGTTTAAAAAAAAATTAGATTGAATGACCCGTATATTCGTTTAGGTATTGATTTCGGATTAGATAAATCAAATGTTAGCAGAACATTTACTAATTCAATACCACAAATTGCGTCTGTATTGCAGGGATTTATACATTGGCCTGAAGAATATATAATAAAATTAAATTTACCCACCCAATTTATCTCGAGATATAAAAATGTACAGTCGATAATAGATTGTTTAGAAATTCAAATTGAACAACCTACAAATGCAACTTATCAAGCTCAAACTTGGAGTAATTACAAAAAGTGCAATACAATAAAATATTTAATTTCGTCAACGCCTTTTGGACTAGTAAATTTTATATCCGTGGGGTATGGTGGTAGAGCCTCGGATAAGCAGATTGTGGAACAAAATGAATATATTAATACGCTGCTTGATAAGACAAGAGACAAAATGACAAGAGCAGATGTCCTACAAAGTAAAAGAATAGCAGCATTACGAATACACATTGAAAGAGTAATCCGTAGACTACGTTGAATTCGATATGTTAGCTCCGCACGCTTGTATACATTCCAGTTTAATACCATTACTTGATTACATTATTATAATTGTGTGTGGCATAATTAATGTACAAGGTCCATTAATAAAATGTTAAAAAATTGATTTATATTAATTAAAATTTATTAAAATTAAAATTAAAAATTAAATTATTAAAATAAAAATTGTAATTTATATTTATATAAATTATATTAATTTAATTGATTTAAATACACAAAATATATTACAAATATTTCACTAATAGTTTATTTACATTTATACTAAATAAAATAATTTAATGTGATATTTTTTTACAAAATATTAAAAAACAAAATTATATATATAAATTATTCGTTTATTAATTTTAGATATATTGTTGATTTCCAGAATTTTACAGCTTATGCCATAATTTCTTTACATGCTTTTTCATCCAACTCCAGCTTAATAATTTCAACTTTCTTGTCCTTTTCAAAACCGGGAGATGCAACACAAAATAAACCATATTTTTTATTGGACAATAACATTTGTAGTTGCAGTTGAGCCCATGGTTTACTGCAAACTTTTCCATTTTGAATATAATTTTCATAGGACTTTTCTGAAGTAGGACATTTCATTTCAATACAATATTGATCAGTTATTCCATCTGGCGATGCTCCAAATATCGGATATAAAGATGAGATTATTATTCCGGTTTTTTGAATTTTTATTTTCATTATTTTTTCTACTTTATTTAAAACGAAGTTTTCAAATTTTTGTCCTTTTAATGTGGGTTCGGTTTGAGGAAATTTATACGCTCCCAATAACGTTTCTACCAAACTTCCGTCTACAGCTGTAATTCTGGCAAATCGGATATCATACCATTTTTGCGTTTTGTTCTAAGACACTGTTAGATGTTCAATTTTTTTACATTGATCATCTTTAATGTTTTTTTGACAAAATAATATGAAATTTTCCGTTTCCATTCTTTGCGCCGCCTTGGGATTTTGCTTTACTCCAACAATCCCGAGCGTAGTGGCCATGTTTGCCACAATTAAAACAGCAATCTTTTCGCTGTTCTTTAACCTTAAATGCCTTTGCATTTTCAACATTGTCACTTTTATCGTATTTCCTTTCGAATCTCAACAGGGTATCTCTCATAACTTCATACGACATGTCAGGATTTGATGAAATTGCAGTTGCCACCTCACTGTATTTATTTGACAACCCTTCTGTAATGTAGCTAACCAATTCACCTTCATCGATATTTGTACCTAATTCTGCGATTTCGGTTGCAAAGGATTGCGCTCTAGTCAGATATTCATCAATACTTTCTTTTTCTTGTTTTTCAATTCGGGCTAACTTTATCTTTAACTCTATCTTTCTTTGTCGCTCGGCTCCCTCATGCCGACGTTTCAACAGTCCCCACAACTCTTTTGCTTTTGTGATTCCGTGACAAGTTATCGCTTGCTCTGCTGACAAAGTTAAAATAATCATGGCACATACCTCGTCATTTTTCTTGGACCAATCATTCCAGCTTGCGATCGATTGCGCGTTACCTTCAACTTGCACGGGCTCGTTTCCAACAATGATATCTTCATACAAATGCTTCGCTTTTATCAATGCGGTCGCATGCTCCACAAAGCATAGTTGTTGTTGGTTAAATGCTCTATTCTTGAAGTCGCGAGGGATGCCGCCTCAGCCATGATTTACTTTTTCGTCTTAACCTCACTTGGTGAACCTCGTGGCGTGTTGATTTCAGTTCGTCCGATCTAACTACGCTCTGCCTCCAGTTGATGGAGGGATATTGGTACACGCCACAAAAATAACGACACACTTTTATTTAAACCTTCGAAAGCAAAATATATTGTAAAAATAATAGAAAAATATAATGCGTTGATACACGTTCATTTGACAAGAAAGACCACCACAGTCGGACTGGGCCGCTGCCAACTTCAAACCCGTTGTCCACCAAAATTCCCCATTTGATTAAATTATGAATAAATAAAAAATTGTTTGACAGGCAATTCCATCAGCAGCAACAAAATTTGTTCCATTGTCTGAAACTATTTTTACCGGTTTGCCTCGTCTTGCGATAAAACGTTTCAAAGCCGAAATGAATGCATCTCTAGTTAAATCTGTGACAAGCTTAATGTGAATAGCTTTCACGGCAAAGCAAATAAAAATACATATATAACCTTTCGTAGTTTTACAGCCGCGACCTTTTCGGTCTTTAATTAATATAGGTCCAGCGTAGTCTACGCCCGTTACATAAAATGGATAACTCTGTTCCAGCCTTTCCTTTGGTAAATTACCCATTAATGGCTTTAGAACATTAGGTTTAAATCTATAACACGTGACACAATTATGAACAGTTTTCCTAGCTAAAGTTCGTCCACCCAGCGGCCAATAATTTCCACAAATAGTAGCTAGCAATAATTGCGGACCAGCGTTTAATAACTTACGATGTTCGCTTTCAAATAATAGCTTTGTAATGTGACCTTTACTATCTGAAATTGCGGGGTGTTTTTTCTCATAAGTAAATGCTGAATAATTTAAATGACCGCCTACACATAATACTCCGAATTCATCAATAAACGGATTTAGTTTGCATAATTTGCTTTTGTTGTTTAAAGTTTTGTGTTTTTTCAAAAGACTAATGTCGCTAGCAAAAAATTCCCGTTGAGACATAACTATTAGTTTTAATTTTGCGTCGTTTAATTCCTGCACTGAAATTGCATTGGTACGTTTACTTAATCTATTTTGACAATAGAGAGTTATCACAAACACAATAATTGATAATAAATTTGGTTGTTGTCTGATCCAATTTAAAACGATTGAGGAATCTAACCATAAAACTATACTGCCAACGTTTAATTGTATTTATTCAAGAATTTTCTTTAATAATCTGGATAATATTAAAGCACCGCATAATTCTAATTTTGGAATTGTTACTGTTTTAAGTGCCGCGACTTTTGTTTTTCGCACAGTAAGTGCGTTTCCGTGTGATTAGAATCGTTTGTGGAACTTAAATAAATGCATGCATCATATGCGTAAATAGACGCATCGCAAAACCCGTGTATTTCAATGTTCTTAACTTCGTTTATAATTACGCGACGTTGAATGCGTAAATTATTTAAATTTGATATTTCATTAGAAAATCTTTCCCATTCATTTTGTATAGGATTAGGTACAGTGTCGTTCTATTCTAATTTTTCAAGCCACAATTTTTGCAACAATATTTTTACAATTGTAATACACGGACTTATTAAACCAAGAGGTTCAAAGATTTGTGCTATAACTGACAGTATTGAAGGTTTTGTTACCGGGTTTTTAATATTTAACTTCGAAACGTTATATTTTAATTCATTATTGGTGTCCATATAATGCCTAATGTTTTTGCGTTTTCATTACTGGACAAATTTACAAACATGTTATGTGTCACTTCGTGTTTCAATGCCTTTAGAATCTAAGAATTATTTGAATAAAACTTTCGTAAATTAAATCCTGCGCCTTTTAAGATACTTATTATAGAATTACACAATAATTTCCCTGTTTGTATGTCATTAAATCCCGTTAACATATCGTCTACTTAAAAATCATTTTTGATTATTCGTGCAACCTCGGAGTTTATTGATTCGTTCTCGTATGCTAATTGCATCAAACTTCGAATCGCTAAAAACGGAGCTGAATTGGTGCCGTATGTCACCGTATTTAAAGTATAGGTACGTAATGGATCTGAAGGATCATTGCGCCAAATAATTGTTTGAAGAGACCGTTTGTCTTCTTTAATTAAGATTTGGCGATACATCTGTTCTATGTCTCCCGTGACGACGATTAAATGTTTTCGGAAACGAATTAATATTGAGAATAAATCGCTTTGTAACGTAGCTTCTGTTAATTGTAAATTATTTAATGAATATCCCGTTGACGTTGGAGCGGACGCGTCGAAAACCACACGAAGTTTGGTTGTAATACTATTATGTCTCAATACCCCATGTAAGCGCGTCGTTTCTTTCTCAATGCTTCCTCAGACATTGTCTCTGAAAATATATTTATTTCACAAGTATTTTGTTTTTTACTTTGAAACGAATTACAGTGATCGATAACAGCACTATAACTATAAAACAATTATTGAGTCAAACTTTTACTTTTACAGGATACGGAACAGAATATGGAAAACTCATTCTTAGTGTCTTGTTTAACCTTATCTGTAGCACCTTCTATGTACTTTTGCTGCAAGAACCGCAGCAGAATTTTGCTTCACTCGCTGTCGACGATGAGCTTGTTTCGCGTTGGTTCACTACAACCTATTCGCATTTTTCTTTCTTCTATTGTATTCTAGTTGCAAGAATCGGTGCTGAATTTTCTTTCACTCGCTGTCGACGATGAGCTTATTCGCGTTGATTCATTACACTTTTCTTTGTCTGTTGATAAAACTTCTTGGCCACGTGAATCTATCCGGCGCTTGTAGAGACCATGTAATAGCAACTGGACATGAAGAATGGACTGTATTTTAAAATGTTTTTATTCCTTTCACTAATTACAAGTTTCCTTGTAACTACTTATTTAATTTTAATATCAAAATAATGTTTATGCGTTGTCTGCCATTGCAGCACACATTGCAATAGTCAGAATAACGTTTTCACTCTACGGAGTTCAACATGTTCGTGATGAGAATGCGCGCTCACATTCTTGCATTTTACACATTTAGTTTGACTTATCACCCACTGATGGCGTTGACTTCTCGACCGGAACATTTATAATTTAGAATAACATTTTTTTAAAAAAATTGCTATTTTGTAATATCATTTACTTTTATTTGCTGTTTGAAAGAAATATATGCTGGAATTAGATATTTAGGTATTCAGAGCAGAATAATACTTTATGTTTATAAGATTTTTTTTGTTATTCTTAGGGATATGGGTTTTTATTTCTACTAAATAAAGCACAAGACAAATATATTGTAGAGATATTTTATTAATATATATATATATATATATATATATATATATATATATATATATATATATATATATATATATATATAAGTATAGTAGTTTACACTTTAACAGCTATATGAAGACTGAGTATACATAACATTATAAAAGTTTTCGTCTTATCAATAAGTTTATATTAGAGCAGGTGACAAATAGTAATTGTTTTATATTAGAGCAGGTGACAAATAGTAATTGTTACATTATGGGGTGTTTATGTTATATGGTGTTTGGGTTATCGGTTTCTTTTATATTTGGTTTTGTAAACATACATTTTACTAGATTAGAATATAAATGATAACTTAACAGTTATAATAAATTTATAAGTGTAATGTAAATGTTTTTCTTATTAGCGAATTTTAGAGTGATCATTTTGAACGAAGACTAATTTTTTGCCAAGATTTGTTTTCCAAGATATGCTGATTTTTTTATTCCTTTTTCTTTGGTGGTTTCGTTTTTGAATGTGACTTGTAAAATACTTATTTACTATAGATTTTTGCTCAGATGTCCACGGGACTAATTTCCGTTTTTGTTCAGTACGCTTTCCACTTTCCTTAGAAATCGAACAATCAATACTGTCAGTAGAAGGATGTGTATTCTGTATGGTTTTTTTTCCAAAACCAGGTATTTCTGCGTTATTAGGTATTGTTCCAGTTTGGTGATCGAGACCGAAGGACGATGTAAAAAGATAAATTTGTACTGAGCCAATCTTCATAATATTTAAAAAAGGTATCTAGTTTCTTCGAAACCGACTGCCACTTTGATTGCATTTTGAAATAAACTTAAGAAAGCCTTTTTTAATATCTGAAGTGGCTTCAATACTGTATTTGTGCAAAATCGATAAACTTGCCTCTACAATTTTCAGCGACATTAACAGGCTCTAGTTCCACAAGCTCCTGTTTCTTCAGAAACTGTTTGATGTCGATCGGTAGTCTCGGAATGGACGATCTCACAGCCAACTGTGGCTTCATCAGACTTAATGCTAGGTTTTTGATGAACGCTATACATCGAGTACTTTCCGCTTTCACCTAGAAGTATAAAACTTATGCGTTTATTCCGGCAATGTTTAGGAATACGAAAAACAGCGCCAGTGGCTATCTTTTTGTAATCCTTGACACAGAGTACAAAGCGCACATTTTATCTACGGTATCCACAGCACTTTCCAACGCATTTTAATCGATTATGATAACTGGCACGTACGAATCAAAAGTCGTGTATTTTTGAAAACCGAAATGTGAGTTTCCAAATTCTTTCGCTTTACTTGGCAAAAACTCTGGAAGTATTTTGCGTACGGTCCGTCCGCCTGCTGTCCACAGTAAACTTAGAAAGTGCCAGTATAAAAGTGTACGACTCAGAACAAGCAAAAATTTTCAAACCATACTTGGCAGGTTTGCTGGGAATATATTGAATGAAGCTGCAACGACCGCGAAAGGAATGGAACATTTCGTCAATTGTCATGGCTTCGCTCATGGTGTAACTTTTTTTGCAATTTTCTAAGAACGGATCCAAGACTGGGCGAAACGCTGCGAGTTTATCAGTTTTTCGTCGAAGTTCTCGCGTGTCAGAATCATTTAATCGCAGATGTCGCAGCAAAAAATTAAATCTCTTGTAGCTCATAACAGATTTAAGTAAAATAATTCCTGTACCATCTGAATTCCCTAACTCTGACACGTTCGCGTGATTACCGTGGTGAGTTCCAACCAGGTATAAAATACCAAATAGACCGAGAATTTCAGTTTCCAAAGTTTCCCAGCAGTCTCCGTCTCTTCTGTAGTTTTAGCCTAGTCGCAGCCGCGCTATTCGCAAATTCGTACATCGCACGATATCCGCGATCATATTATGGTCGATTATTTTGAAGAACGCGCTGCTCTCATCTGTTATGTTGTTTGATGACCGTGTGGGACCCGGTTGAATATGTACGATGTTTCTCTGCTTCGTCTTTGTCTTGCATGTATATGGCGTTTTCTTCCATTTGTACGAATCATCAACCGCATCAAACTGGGATACACTTTTCGTTTTACCTTTATGTGTCCTATTCACACTTTTCGGGTTTTTGGGCTCCTTTTCCGATGAAAAAATTTTCTTGGCGAAGGCTGTCCGTTGGAGGCTCTTCCGAACAATCATCAGCTTCTTGTTTAAACTCGCTTAAAAAATTATCATCTTTTCAATATCTTCCACCTCGTCATTTGAGTCATCTTCATCGTCAAAGCAGTTATCCGATTCAGGTTCAGGGTCTTCCAGCAGCTTTTGGATAGCATATGAAATAAATATGCATGCCAAACATACATAACTGCAGTGTTTCTTTCTAAGTCGTGTATTCGTGGAACAAAAATTTTAGTCAAGACCAACAATCTTTTTAAAGAACAATGTAACTTACCTAGACAATACGTCCATAACTGACGCTTGTAATAGGCCATTTCCGTCGAAAGCACGGGTGTGGGCAATAAATCAAGTGCAATAGTGGCCGTTTCATTTTCTCGTACCATTGCTTCTTCTCCATCGTTTTTCATGTCTTGTTGCCAGTTCTGCCTTGCGTAAGTGCAGCTTTTTTTGTATTTCTAGGGCTTCCTTTCCTTCACCCTCAGTTACTTTCAGCTTATTATTAAATTCATCACATCTTCGGAGGTATCAGTGATTGGAGCATGGAAATGAAGGTTAAACTGAGTGTTAAAATATTTTTGAACACATAGCTACTGACAGGGGACTCTGACTATGTTTATATAGATTGTACATTACTACGATATTCAAATCGGAGGCCAAATATTTTCTTTCTCCACTTTTCTTCCTAGTATAATGAGATTTGTAAACAGGAAACCTCTCTATAAATTCTTGAATTTCTCTGACCTTTGAATCGGGAGTTTTATTATCTGCAGTATGTTTTCCCCTTTTATCCTTTGATGGAATATCTTCAGGTTTGCTTTTTAAAACCCTTGTCATTCTGCCGTCAAAAATTTGTAGCGTTGTTTGAAAAAGTCTTTGCAAACTTTTAAATCTGACCCATTCTCATTAGGCAAGTAGTACATTCTAGTAAATTGACGCCGCCTATCCTCATTGTCTGTGTAAACTCTATTTTTTTTAATAACCTTAATTTGTCCAAAAATGTAGGCTGATTGTAAATCGAAATTGGCTAAATTATAAAACTTTTCATAAATTGCCTTGCACTGATCAGCACTTTTAAAAATCTTTTCGGGAACAAGATTACCTCGTACATTGGTACGAGTATAAGCGAATCCTGAGGCCTTGTTGATCTTTCGTTGATTGCAAGCCTAATTCGCTTTTTTTTAAATTCTTTTTCTACTTGTTTGCGGCCTTTCATCCACTTACACTTCTGCCTTATCTTCTTGGTCTTATTCAGATTTATTAGATTCTGATGGTTGATACTCAGAATCATCATCTGTCTCGAAAGGGTCCGGAATATCTGGAATAAATACGCACTGTCAACTTTCTATCTCCAAAATGATGTAAAAATACCATTTTAGTGGCGATTTTTTTGTCAGACCCCGTATAATAGAAGCACAAATCCCTCTTGCTGCAATTTTCAGTAAGATTAACGCACAGTACACACAGTAATTTTTAATAGATACGACATAATTCTCTGATCGGCTAAATTAATGTTATAACCTAATCTTAACTAAAAAAGTTGTAAATATTTATTACTTGAGTATACCTTTAGCTTCTGTAGGATCCATCTGAACGAAAAGTATTGCTTTGGAACACTAATGTGCCACTTGAAATCAAAATGAATAAGAGACGACTTTAACCCCGTTCAAAACAACAACACGAATTGATAATTTAATAGTGTCCTAACTCACTTTAGGCCAGTATAGCATTCAATGAAAGGTGCAAAATCACGATGCTAGAACAGTACATGTAGCTCCATCTATGAAACCACTGAGAAATTTAGTTTAGGCCAGTGTTCTATTAAAAATATAAACTGTTATGTTATCCTCTGATAAGGTTCTAATAATACACGATATAATAATTTATACCTATTTAATAATATTTATTTGTGTAACTTAAAAGTGTATTCTGTCAAAAATATTTCTTACAATATTGTTACAGTATATGTTATTCGCGTTGCTGCCAATGTTAGGTTGTTTAACTTCCCCAGCTGGTGCCAACCTTACATCTTTCCTTTTTTGAGCGCTAATTTACAAATTTAGTATTTTGGGCTTGATTATTTTTCTTCCATATTTTGATGTTTTTTTTTGCAGTGTCTTTTTGCCTGCTTTGTGGGATTTCCTGATCTATTTGTGGCAATGGTTCAGGTATTTGCGACTCAATTAGCTGTTTCGCTTCTTCAACTGGTTGTGACTCTTTGGACTGTCGTTTTTCTTCATTTCTGGCTCTTTCTTCAGTTTATTATTATTATTATGTTCCATGAACCATGAATTTCTTCTATATTGTTTTCCGTTGTTGACTTATATTATACAGGGTCCGCCATCTAAAGTTTTTTTTTTCAACTAGTGCTTATTTTGTGAATGGTAACACTTAGCTCATGTCTGATTTGACAGATAATTAGTTTTATCCTTCCGCTGAACGAATATGGTTGTGTATACGCTTGAACAACGCTGGGAAATATTGCGACATTACTTTGAAAATCATGGTAATGTTGCAGAATGTGTGCGAAAATTGCGTACGGATTTTGGAAGAAGAGAAGCACCGTCAGCTCCGTATGTTCGTTATCTTGTGAAAAAAGTGAAAGAAACTGGCATCCTCATCGATAAACCAAAGCGTGAAAAGCCAAAAACAGTGCTTACACCCGAGAATATTGATGCTGTGGCAGAAAGTGTGCATGATGCGCCATCAACATCAATTCACCGTCGTTCTCAACAATTGAACATTTCGGAGACATCATTGAGACGAATTTTGCATAAAGACCTTGGTATGACGCCATACAAAGTCCAATTGGTTCAGGAATTGAAGCCAACTGACCATCCAATGCGTTTTCGCTTCGCTGAGTGGGCCTGCGATCGACTTACAGAAGATGCCGATTTTGCCAAAAAAATCATCTTTTCGGATGAAGCTCATTTTGATCTTGGCGGGTATGTAAACAAGCAAAATTGTCGCATTTGGGGCACAGAAAACCCGCACGCATACATTGAAAAGCCGGTACACCCAAAACGAGTCACTGTTTGGTGCGGATTTTGGTCCAGAGGCATAATTGGGCCATTTTTCTTCGAAAATGAGCAAGGAGTGGCCGTTACAGTCAATGGCGATCGTTATCGGGCCATGTTGAACGAATTTTTGTTCACAAAAATTGAAGAGGAGGATATTGGCAACATTTGGTTTCAACAGGACGGCGCTACGTGCCACACAGCCGAAGCTACACTCAATGTTTTGCGCCCTGTTTTTGAAGATCGCATTATCAGCCGCAGAGCTGATGTCGTTTGGCCACCTCGGAGCTGCGATTTGACACCGTTAGACTATTATTTGTGGGGTGCCTTCAAAGATAAGTGTTACGCCGACAAGCCAGAGACAATTGACGCTTTAAAGGACAATATTCGTGAAGCCATTGGTGAAATACAGCTGCACATAATCGATAATGTGCTTAAAAATTGGACCGATCGTGTAGGCTACTGCATGGCCAGCCGAGGCAGCCATTTGAATGAAATTATTTTCCATTATTAACCGGAAGGATTGTACTTTCAAATAAAAAAAGAAATCTGAGAAAATATTCAGTAGTTTTTTTTTATAGTATTTTCAAAAAAAAAAAAAGTTATTTGGCGGACCCTTTATATGATCTCGGTTCATCGGTTTGTTTTATTACTGCTCCTGGTAGCCATTCTTTGTTTTCATTTTTATAGAGTATTTTTTCCATTGCTGTAAATTCTCGCTCTCGTTTTTTGTTTGAGTCTGCATAGTGTTTTTGTTTCTTTTTATATTGTTCTAGTTTTTCTGTTACGTTTCTTACTATTTCTGGTTGTAACAGTTTATTGTCTGTTGGCAGTATAGTTTTCGTCCGACGGCTCATTAGGCGTTGTGCTGGTGATTTTAGTGAACCTCTTGGTGTATTTCGATGGTGTAGCAATGCTAGGTATATGTCGGATTTTTCTTCGGCAAATTTTTTTTTAGGTTTTTAGCTTCTTGAACGTATCGTTCAGCTAATCCGTTTGAACGTGGGAATTCAGGACTTGAAAGCCTATGTTTGAATTTCCAATATTCTTTGAATATTTTGAATTCCTCGCTCACGTATTGTCTGCCGTTTTCTGTGAGGAGAATATTGGGTATGCCGTGTTCTGCAAACCAAGGTTTAGGACTTTTGATTGTTTCTGAACTGGTGATGTTTTTAATTGCTGAAAATCAAAATATCCAGAATAACTATCAGTTATTGTTAAATAGTGTTGTCCATTTAATTGGAATAAGTCCGATGCTACTACTGACCAGGGTCGAATGGGAGCTTGTTGTTGTTGTATCGGTTCCATGGGTTATTTCAATCTTTATTTTATTTATAAAAACGTATCACACTTCGTGTGATACTTTTATACAATACTTTTCTATAATATATTCACACTGAAAATATTTCGGTAGTTTAAATGACACTATATCTGTGGTTCTGAATGAAAAGTGGAATATCAAAATTTAATTTAAATTTAATAACATAAAAACTGTACTATCTGTTATATATTTTGTACTACCTGCATAAATCTTAATCAGCTAACTGTTATTTTTGCGTAAAACATAGTTCAATATTCATTTGAAATACATATAATTGTCAAAATGGAATATTTACTGGTAAATTGTTTTGTAGCTTAATTTTACTTTTGAAATAATTAATAACAGATATTTTGAAAAATAAAAAAGTTTACTTTGAAATTTTTAAAAACAAATATCCCGAAATCAGTAAAGATACTTAACTGAGTTTTCTTCAAAACCGCAGATATACTGGAATTGTTTATAAAATAAAACCTTTTCTCTAAATGCTGTATTGTCGACCATGGATGTTAACACAACTTGCGCAATACTGTCATAAGCGCACGTATTAGTTAATAATAATAATAATAATAATAATAATAATAATAATCTTTATTTCTGTTGATCCTTGTAATAGGACATAGAAACAGTCAAACATATGCAATGTAAATACATAAAAGTGAGAAATACAGAATATATAATAAATGATAAATTTATATTATAATTTACAATTCAAAAATTCATTAACAGAATAAAAACAATGTGATATCAACAAGTTATGTAATTGAATTTTATAAGACTTTAAATCACTATTTTTAATATTGTCAGGAAGTTTATTATATAATGAAATCCCGGCAAAATTCGGATTTTTTGTTGTTAATTTTCTGTTAATTTTGGGAATTATAAGACTATCTTTATTTCTAGTGTTATAACAATGTATATCTTCATGTGTATCGAATAAATTTATATTATTTTTAATATATATTAAAAGGTAATATACATATAAACAGGGTATAGGCAAAATATTGTAGAATTTATAATAATTTCTACAAGAATTATATGGTTTAATATTAGCTAATATTCTAATTATTCTTTTTTGAATTAGAAAAACTCTATGTGCAGTGGTAGAACTACCCCAAAAGATAATTCCGTAAGTTGCAGTTGACTGGAAATTAGCAAAGTAATAACTTTTTAAAACTGAAATGTCAACTATATTTTTTAATCTACTAAATGCAAAACAAATACTAGTTAATTTTTTACAAATGTGATCCACATGCTGATCCCATTGTAGTTGACAATCTATAATTAATCCAAGGTAATTTACCTCTGCACTTAAAGGTACAGATTTATTTTTCATTTTTACTAAAATTGACGATTCATATTGTTTACTCGAAGTGGTAAACGATATTGCTCGAGTTTTAGCATGGTTACATGATAAATTATTTGTATTGAACCAATCAATTATAGTTGAGAGATAGTAGTTAGATTGATTGGTAACATCTAACGCATTATTGTTTGATATTGCTATTGCAGTATCATCTGCATAAACACAAGTTATTTTGTTTGAATCTTCGCTAGTTGGTATATCATTCATATAGATTATAAATAATAAGGGTCCTAATATGGAACCCTGAGGTACTCCTTGTTTCATATGTAGTGAAGATGATTGTAATTTCTCAATTTCTACAACTTGTTGTCTGTTTGTTAAATATGAGGACATCCAATTTAAGGCCTGTCCTCTAACACCGTATTTTTCTAATTTCAGTAATAATAAATTATGATCAACACGGTCAAATGCTTTGCTTAAATCCAAAAATATTCCTATTACTTTATTATTATTATCTAAGTTGTTGTAAATGAAATTTACAAAATTATTTATGGCATCTATTGTAGATTTTCCTTTTTTAAAACCAAATTGGTACTGATACAATAAATTATTTTTATTGAAAAAATTAATTAACCTCTTTGCCATCAGTTTTTCGAATACCTTAGATATATTTGAAAGCAAAGCAATTGGCCGGTAATTGTCAATCAAGGTGGGATCGCCTTTTTTATAAATAGGGATAATTTTTGCTATTTTAAAGAAGTCGGGAAAGATTCCTAGCGCAAACGATTCGTTAATTAAATACGTTAGATGTTTACTAATCGAGTAAATAGCAATTTTTAAAATTTTAAAGCTAATATCGTCAGTACCACATGAGTTTGTGTTTTTCATTCCAAGAATTGTTTCTATCACCTCAGATTCGGTAACAGGTTCTAAAAAAATACTATTACTTATCTGGCTTGGTAACTTGTATTCAATGTTTTTAATAATATTATTACTAGCAATATTTGTATAGTAATTATTGAAACAATTTGCAACAGATACTGGATCTTTTATTTTAGAATTATTATGAAATAATTCAATTTTTTTGTTTTCATTACTTTTTGTTGAAACATTATTATTTATTATATTCCACATTACTTTTGTTTTATTGGAAGATTTATTGATTTTATCGCAATTATATGTTTTTTTTGCAAGTTTTAAAACTTTTTTATATATTTTTTTATATTTATTGTAATATATGCGCAATTCATTATTGTCTGTATATTTAATTAATTTATTAAGAAATTTCAGTTTATTAGCTGAAGTTCGAATACCAGATGTAACCCATGATTTTTCACTGTGACAGTTATTAGCTTTAAATTTTTTTACAGGTATAGCTATATTTAAATTATACACGATAATTTCAGTAAATATTTTGCATTTGACGTTAAAGTCGACAGAATTATACAGTTCAGACCAATCCGTAGTTGTCATTAAATATTTGAAATAACGTAAATTTGCTTCACTGTAAGATCGGCCAACTTTAACGTTTGCACACGTTTCATTTTTGTAACAAAATACATCAATTACTTGACCAGCATGATCCGATAGAGCAAAGTCAATGACATTTGATTTATAAATATTTGGTTTTAAATTTGTGCAAATATTGTCAATACAAGTAGCAGATGTTTTTGTTACTCTTGTTGGTTTGTTTATAGTATAATGTAAGCCGTATGAATTTAATACGTCTGTAATATCTATACGGTTTTTTGTATTACAAAGAAAATCAATGTTAAAATCACCACACAAAATAATGTTAGGGTTTTTTACCTTTTTCTGTATAGTTGTTAAGACAATATCTAGACTATTAATAAATGAACTAATATCACTGCCAGGTCGCCGATAACAAGCCAGAAGAAATATATTTGCCGAAGGTAGATTGCCCGAAACTTCAACTTTTACCGCACATATCTCACACACACTTTCAACTGATAGGCTATTTATAAATTCACAGTTATGGATTTTTATGTTGGATTTACTTAAAATAATGACACCACCGCCGGTTTTATTTTTCCTCGTAAATACGCTGCGCATTATAAAGTTTTTGATTTTGAAGTGTTGTAATTCAGCTTCAGTTAGCCAGTGCTCTGATAAACATACGATATCAAAGATTTCTTCGCTGAGATGTAGCTCTAATTCTTCAATTTTATTTCTTTCATATTTTGGTGAAAGATTCGTAATTTTTGCTGTAGGATATTAGGGGTACAATTTTCGTTTTGCTGACACTTACGAATTTGAGTTATTTCTGGCTCGTTGCTTAAAAATATAGCGACGTACAATGATTCCCGATGGCAAAAAATCTGAATTTTCAAGCTGCGTTTTGTGAATGAATTCCACACCGATTTTAAAGCATGAATTTTCACTTTTTACTTTTAGAAATCAATTTTTCACAAAGTATTTTATTAATATTTATTTTGTTTTTTATGTAATTACTCTCAGTAGTATTGGGCTTGATTTTACCTAAGAAGAACCAAGCTTTTTTTGCGATTCCTTGTAGATCAACGCACGACATATTTGATCCTACTATATCTTTTGGAAATTTTTGGTTTGGCTTTTTTTTCTTCACAATAGTTGACCATTCTTCTTTGTTATGAATTGCATTATCAACATTATCGACAATGTTAATTTTATTATTTGTTACAGGTACTGGTAATGACATCTTTTGTAGATTTTCAGAAATGTTATTGTTGCTTTTGGTTTTATTAATATTGGTATTGGCCACCTGTTTGATTTGGTTTGTCTCCGTGATGTTGCTGGATGTAGGTTTAGACTTGATGTAAGTCAGTTGTATGTCATTGCCAAGGTTATTACTGAGGTCATTTGGAAGCATTTTTTATTATTACTTTTAACAATACCACTTAAAGATTGAGAACGAGTTTTTGAAAAATGTTTATCTTGAGTTTTATGAGAAAAAGATTCTGTTTGTGTACTCATCTCCGTACAGTTAATATTACTTTTGGTAGAGTTATCAGACAGTACTTTTAGGTGACTTAAATCATTTACCTCTTTTGAAAGTTGCTCTATTTTCAACATCATTTCGTCAAACTTCTTCAACATTTTGTAGAAAACTGGAGCTATAACCTTATAGTTTGAATAGTCCGTGAATGTAGCACTCAAGGAACCGTTTTTATCACATAAGACACACTCACAATTATTACAAATATATTTGATGTTTTTGGAGTATATAGTATATACTTTGTTGTACTTGTCGTTGAGTATCTTCGTGCTTCGTTCCAATAATTTCCGTCTTTTGTGAAACACTTTCCCATTCCCGTAAAGTATAGTTATCTAGTTTTGATGAAATAAAATGTATGATAATTGTGCCCCAATGTTCTACAGGATCGTTTAATGGTTTTAATGCGCTTAAACGTTTTTGCATCGTATCTACCAGTTGACGTAGTTCAGTAGATGATTCTCTTATCATGCTTTTTAAATTAAATAACTCATTAACATGTTTTTTGATTATCAAGTTTTTATTTTCATATCTGTCAATTAGTGCTTACCAAGCGACGAGATAATTAACTGAAAAAAGTTCTAAAGATTGTATAACGTTGCTTGCTTCGCCCGTAAGTGCCGCTTTTAGATAATGAAATTTCTGTATATTGTTTAATGAATTATTGTTATGAATTACTGAAGTATACGTATCGAAAAACGTTAACCAAGTATCGTAATTTTTTATGTTTGTTACATGAAATGAAATCGAAATTAACATATTTATTAATTGAATTTCTAATATTTTCTAAAATTTTAAATTTTTGAGAATTTTTACGAAATGATTCAACCGTAATTATTTTCATTTCTATAAATGCACGAACGATACTGTAGTTTGGGTACATTAACCTAGTAATATCGCCGTATTCTCTAGCAATAATTAAATTATGGTTAATTGTTTTTCTTGCTGATAAGAGATTACTGTTGCACTCTTTGCACTTACAAAAGCATTTTTTCAACGTTTTTAATATGAAACCGGTGCAATAGTTTGATTTTAGTAAACTTGCATCTTCTTCATTGCAATTTGGTTTATGAACTTCTTCATAATTATTTTCTACTACTTGTTCATCATATGTCACATTTATCAAATCATGTAGCCTTGTTAATGATCCTTCACTAACGTCTTCTTCACAATTATACCCGATGGAATGATTCGCCCTATAATTATTAATTACAAATGTTTTAAAACTATTTTTAAATGACCTGCAACATGGATTACTATTGGTCACACCATGGCTTCGAATCATTCCCAAAAAAATTTCTAAACAATCTTGATTAAAATTTCTCATACATATAAAAGAAACATTATTATCAAATAAAGTTTTACATATATCTTGCATTCACTTTATCGTAATTATTAAATTTTTAATTGAAGGAATTTTCTTTTATCCATCTTGTCGATAAATAAACATACTATTTAACACAGGCAATGATTTGTCCCACATTTTAAAATGTTCTGATGTTTCAGTAACAGCAGCACTTACTGGTTTGCCCGCCACCCCATTCTTTGAATAGCTGTTCAGCGAATCAAACAAATTGTCCAAAACTAATAAAATTTTTGACGTTTCTTTTGCAATCTCTGGTATATCTGTAACAAAGAAAAATAAATAAGTCAATATGTAGATGTATACACACGCGCTCACACACAGAAGCACACACACACATATATAAATAAATATAAGGTATCAATATTAAACCAAAATATTAACTACTTAGATATCGACCATATGATTTTTATAATTAATAATTACCTTTTTTTTTCAGCTAAAAAATATTGCTGAACCAAGACGTTGACTGAACACTTGCGTGCAATAGCGCACTTTTATTTTGTCACGAGTGTTGTCCGAATAAATATGTTTCTCCGTTAATTTCTGACACAATCTCAAGTTTTCAAACTCTCTTACTTTATCAAATTCATAAAGCGTCTTTATGTGGTGCCAGTCTCCAGTTAAATTTTCATCGTTAATCTAGCATGTAATTTTTTAATAAATGCGGTACATCGAACAGTGGCACTATTTCTCGTTTGCAGACAGTAAAGAACCGCCCGCGCATTTTTTTATTTTGCTTAATATATTTTTTTTGTGTTGTTTATAAGCATGTTTAACGCAGCCGCATTTGTTGTGCATTGATCGCAAATAGTACAAAGTACTTCTAATCCACATTGTAATAATTTTCTTATAACTTGCTGAATCAGGATTTTTAAAATAGTTGTGTTTGTAACACCTTCACAAAAAGTAAATGCTACTGGTTGTTTCCACTGCTTCACGATTCCTCTTACCATGAAAACCATAGCAAAATTTAAAAAGATATTATAAATAAAATATACCTTCAGTAGACCTAGAAGTCTGTCTTGGCGTATTATTGATACCTGAAGATCCTTGAATTACTGACTCTGTAAACGAACAAAATTATAAAAATTATGCTTAGTACATAGATTAGTAGGTATCAAATCCGATTAAATGTTAAAAGTAATATGTACAAATGTATATATTTTAAACGATTTAATTTCAATATATCATAATTTTTTTATGTTTTTCGATTTAGAATTTAAATCGCTTGATTTACATTCCGTTAATTTTAATTTTAGAACGTATTTATTTTAAATGATTTAAAAAAAATAAAATATTAATAAATAAAAATTAAATAAACATACCAGATAAATGCAATGTTGGAATTGCATTATGATGCAGTCGAGGATTACCCGGGCTTTTGTAGCAATCTTCAAAATGAACAGAACAAACACGTTTGTTGTAAATTTTGAGAGAATCTTCCAAGCACAAAGAAACCATCCCCAAATTGAGCAGCCAATTGGTGAAACGAGCCATATTCTTTTCCGGATTCGGAAATCGATGGTTATGTACACCTATGTAAAATTAATTCATTAAAAACTGTTTTTCTAAATTACTTTCATTTGTAAGAATACAACTTTCTTTTTAATATTTTCAATATCATGTGATAAATTATAATAATTTAGGTTAATTGAGTGGTGATCACGTGGTGATATAATTTTAAAATTTAATACAATACAATGTGAGTGTTTAACTACCAACAACATTTACAAAATAATGTGAGACAAATCTCTATAATATCAAACAGTTATTTAAGTTTCAAAAATAATAAAAGAATTTACGTTTTCAATTATAAAAAAAAATATAGTCAGTGGCGTAGGCGCTCGCGCTCTACCAGTGGCGGCGCACGTAAACGTAATTATATTAATTCACGTACGACTGTCACTAAATCCCGTACACGTAGTCCTACCAATTCGAGTCAGTTGACGGAACTGGCATTAATTGTCGGTAATCTGGCTAAAACAGTCGAACGACAGGTAGAGAGTTCTGCAAAGAAATTACCTTCTAGTTCTGGGCATAATTTTAGAGGTGATATTGTACCACCCTTTAAACCAGACGACCCGATCAATATATATATATATATATATATATATATATATATATATATATATATATATAGTACAAAAATTTTTTTAACGGGATACGGTATTTGGGTTGAAAAAATTTATAAAAATGCAAGCATTTACAATTCTATCAATTTATTGTACATTCCAATATTTCGCCAGCAATTTGTGGCTTCTTCAGGGAGACACTAAAAATAGAATAGTGTAAGCACAACCACCTATGTTTCGCTTACAAACATCGAACCAGTGTCTAAAAAAATTATAACAACATTAAAAGAAGATGACAGCATAAGATTTGTAACAAAAAGCGGAAAAATGATACGGGACTTACACACTAGAGTGAAAGAAAAAACCTCAAAACTGGCCACGAAAAACACAATTTACGCTATCAAATGTTCTTGCAATAAATATTACATCGGAACGTCACTACAAAATCTAAAAAACAGAATAACACAACATAAGAGTGACCAAACAAAAACTAATAAGATGTGTGCATTGGCAATACACCTACGTAGTACTGCACATAAAGCCGATTATGACAATCCGTATATATTGGATGTGGAAAATAATTATTTCAAAAGACTTTGGTTAGAATCATATCATATAACAAAAAATAAAGAATGTGTAATCAATAACAAATCTGATATTAGAAATTCAATCGCTAGTTATGCCAACATAATGAAAATGGATAAAACATCAATACAAAATATGTCTTCTTCTTCTTAGGTTGTTTTGTTTTAAATAATTGCGCTACCTTCAAATTCTGTGTCTCAGGTCAATGAACTAATAACTTGCCGATCGGAAAAAATTCAAAAATAGACTTGCGCTCTCGCATTAATTTAAATTTTTTTTAATTACAGTACCGAACATTGAGTTTTTGTGTTTGTAAAATCTAGGCTTTATTCAAAACAAATTTTAACTTAGCTTTAGACATAGTATTATTTTTTATTATTAGACTGTATTTTATTATTTATTTATTTAACAATTTTATTTTATTTATTTATTTATTTTTTTAACTACTGACTTTTACAACAATATATTTTAATAACTGTATTATTTAATTGATGATTTATAAGTTTTGTGATTAAATGTGTACATTTTACGTTGGACGATGAAAATATGGAATATTAATCAACTCTAAACATTCAAATATTATACAAAAGCATTTATAGTGTTCTGATCATACATGTAAGATTTCTCACCTATATTTCACATTATATTATTTCTTGTTTTATACATAATTGTAAAATTGTAAAATTATAAAATTATTTTTAGTGTCTCCCTGAAGAAGACACAAATTGCTGGCGAAATATTGGAATGTACAATAAATTGATAGAATTGTAAATGCTTGCATTTTTATAAATTTTTTCAACCCAAATACCGTATCCCGTTAAAAAAATTTTTGTACTATATATATAATTAATACAGAACTCTATATTCAATTGTTCAAGTAGAAAAAAAGGACAAAAAATTACTGACAATGTTTTCACTCAGATAAAATCAAATACATTTTGATTGTTTTTTTTTCATCATAGTGAAATTTTTTTGTCAGTCGGAGTCAAAGAAGATTTACGAGACTTTGAAGTTATTTCGGGAATTTTTACTTTTGTTGAAATCGTCCCGAGTTCTAACCCTTTCTTCAAAGCTCCGGAAACAAAAATCAAAAGACACTCTTGAAGTATGATATATTATCTCTGGTTTTTGGCCCATTTTGTCTCGAATGAATTTTGGTGGAAAAAAGAGTGGGGGTCTCTATAGCGCGTCAGGGGATGGCTGTAGATAATTGAATTTAAACTTGTGTTTTAATATAACAGTATAAAATACGTAAATGATGAATCTGGAGCATCCTCTCCAAAAAGGTCCCGCTTAAGTTGTAAACGTCGCATGCGCGTTAAGAATAATATTGCAATTGAACCGGATTCTGGTTTAGAAGATGTAAAAATAAAAATAAATATTATAAGCTTCAGACTCTCTGTGTTTGCTATCATTGCAACAAAGGAAGAAGTCTGAGTTTGTAACAGACTATGCAAAAAACAATCGATCAAACTGCAGACGATGCAAGAAGAATATCATCAAAGCATCACTCAGATTAGCAATTATGTTACACAAGTAATATGGCATTCGTTTAAACAGTTATTGAATTTATTTGTAGTGATTATGGAGTTACCATTTGTAACAGAGTATGCCAAAATCAGTCGATCAAACTGTAGACGATGCAAGAAGAATATCATCAAAGCATCACACAGATTAGCAATTATGTTACAAATGATATGGCATTCGTTTAAACAGTTATTGAATTTATTTGTAGTGATTATGGAGTTACCATTTGTAACAGAGTATGCCAAAACCAATAGATCAAACTGCAGACGATGCAAGAAGAATATCATCAAAGCATCACTCAGATTAGCAATTATGTTACAAGTGATATGGCATTCGTTTAAACAGTTATTGAATTTATTTGTAGTGATTATGGAGTTCCCATTTGTAACAGAGTATGCAAAAACCAGTCGATCAAACTGTAGACGATGCAAGAAGAATATCATCAAAGCATCACTCAGATTAGCAATTATGTTACAAGTGATATGGCATTCGTTTAAACAGTTATTGAATTTATTTGTAGTGATTATGGAGTTACCATTTGTAACAGAGTATGCCAAAACCAGTCGATCAAACTGTAGACGATGCAAGAAGAATATCATCAAAGCATCACTCAGATTAGCAATTATGTCACAAGTGATATGGCATTCGTTTAAACAGTTATTGAATTTATTTGTAGTGATTATGGAGTTACCATTTGTAACAGAGTATGCAAAAACCAGTCGATCAAACTGTAAACGATGCAAGAAGAATATCATCAAAGCATCACTCAGATTAGCAATTATGTTACAAGTGATATGGCATTCGTTTAAACAGTTATTGAATTTATTTGTAGTGATTATAGAGTTACCATTTGTAACAGAGTATGCCAAAACCAGTCGATCAAACTGTATACGATGCAAGAAGAATATCATCAAAGCATCACTCAGATTAGCAATTATGTTACAAGTGATATGGTATTCGTTTAAACAGTTATTGAATTTATTTGTAGTGATAATGGAGTTACCATTTGTAACAGAGTATGCAAAAACCAGGATCAAACTGTAGACGATGCAAGAAGAATATCATCAAAGCATCACTCAGATTAGCAATTATGTTACAAATGATATGGCATTCGTTTAAACAGTTATTAAATTTATTTGTAGTGATTATGGAGTTACCATTTGTAACAGAGTATGCCAAAACCAATAGATCAAACTGCAGACGATGCAAGAAGAATATCATCAAAGCATCACTCAGATTAGCAATTATGTTACAAGTGATATGGCATTCGTTTAAACAGTTATTGAATTTATTTGTAGTGATTATGGAGTTACCATTTGTAACAGAGTATGCCAAAACCAGTCGATCAAACTGTAGACGATGCAAGAAGAATATAATCAAAGCATCACTCAGATTAGCAATTATGTTACAAGTGATATGGCATTCGTTTAAACAGTTATTGAATTTATTTGTAGTGATTATGGAGTTACCATTTGTAACAGAGTATGCCAAAACCAGTCGATCAAACTGTAGACGATGCAAGAAGAATATCATCAAAGCATCACTCAGATTAGCAATTATGTTACAAGTGATATGGTATTCGTTTAAACAGTTATTGAATTTATTTGTAGTGATAATGGAGTTACCATTTGTAACAGAGTATGCAAAAACCAGGATCAAACTGTAGACGATGCAAGAAGAATATCATCAAAACATCACTCAGATTAGCAATTATGTTACAAGTTATATGGCATTCGTTTAAACAGTTATTGAATTTATTTGTAGTAATTATGGAGTTACAATTTGTAACAGAGTATGCAAAAACCAGTCGATCAAACTGTAGACGATGCAAGAAGAATATCATCAAAGCATCACTCAGATTGGCAATTATGTTACAAGTAATAAATACAATAATGCAATCGCCGACACATTTGCACGCACATTTGCCCGCGCATTGTGTAACAGTCATGGATATTTGATATTTAAGAATTTAGGAAGTTAGTACGTTGACATATCCATGACTGTCGAGTTTATCGAACTTTGTCATGTTGTCAGCATTTTTAGTCGTCGTTCAAAGTTCGATTGCATTCGATTTTTGTTTAAGCTGCATTTTTATGAATCCACTTTAGTCGAAAATTAAATGAGTTTAATTTAGTTACGGATAGATATTCAATGGAAGCACATTAAACAATTGAGTGTAAGCTACAGATACCGTCCATATATTGTCATAATTTTTAGTTATTTTGTAAAATCAGTTGTTAATTAATTTTATTTATTATTTAATAAAATTATCTTTTAAGTTGTTCTCTCGTTAATTTTTATTAAAAACTTCAAGAAATCAACCACGTATGTGCAATCTATATTTCCGCTCGGCTGGCCGAAATCGTATTAGTAAAACATATAGGTTGTTACATTGGCGCAGCCGAAGGATCGTGACATGGGGATAGTTGTACTATCAGTCACAACAAACCACGATTTGGTTGTTTTTTTGAAGTTTAGTTAAAATCGCGCTAGTGTGTAAAAATGTTGAACGGAGATTATATGACAATACGTACCACGTATAACCAATCGCTATTGAAAAATATCATCTGATTCCGTCAGCGCTGTACGAAGAGGAAGCCCAGCACGTGAAATCATCCACATGGCTATCTAAATATGGTGGTCGTAGTATACCGAATCTAGCCGCAGTTTATTATGAGAGTAATCAGCACGATGGCGACGATAAAGCAAAAAGTTGCACGTACGATATTGTCGGCCAGGCTGGATGTCAGGTAGCTGTTGCTGAAGAAGATCGTATTCTTGCTTTAGCTCGGCACGAAAACGACAGTAACGAGGTTAGCCACGCAGATGATGACGTCTGTGTTACAATTTGTCCTAGTGCGGAGGTTGAAGATAAAAAGATCCGTCATAAAATTGCGATTTTTACGAATCCTGATACTAAAAACACGCGGATTCAAAAAGTAGAAAAAAGAGAAGACGTCCTGAAGAACGAATACCGATATTTGCGTACAAAGTGGGTACGCCGTCCTCATGTTCGTCAGCGAGAGAATTTTAAAAGATCTTCCAAATTAACGCTGATAACTTCCAAAACATCAAAGTGCAACGTCAGTTTTGTGTTTTAAGTGCGTTTTGTTTTACCGTTAGTGACAGTGAGAATTTGTGTTAGGTTAGTTATTTTTTTGTCAGAAAACATGTTAAAAATTTGAATTTTGATTTATTTTTATTTCTAAAGTAGTTTATAAATTTTGCAAACGTAAAATATTTATTTAGTGTATTATTAATTGTAATAATTTTGAGCTTCACTCTCCAGAACATTTTGTATTCGTAAATAATTAATGAGATTTAGAATTTTAGTAAGTTTCGTTTTTGTTACAATTTGTAAAAATATTATTAAATTAAGACAGTTTATTTTTGACCTACTTTTTATGTAATATAAACCGTGTAACATATTCATGTTACGATAATAAGTTATATATACAGAATGTTCTGCTGAGTTTGCAAAAATAGGACATTGGCATAGGTGTTAGAAATAACATGTTTCAATGTCAACGTATTTGATTACGACTAAATTAGATTCTTTTTGATTTGGCATTAATTAAATCTTAAAGAAAAATGCAGCTCGTAATTGTCGGGCCCGGAGATTTTTAAATGCAGATTAATTGAACTGATAGTTCTAATTAATCTGCATTTAAATTTTAAAGAGCTGCATGTAACAGTCATGGATATTTGATATTTAAGAATTTAGGAAGTTAGTTTGTTGACATATCCATGACTGTCGAGTTTATCGAACTTTGTCATGTTGTCAGCATTTTTAGTCGTCGTTCAAAGTTCGATTGCATTCGATTTTTGTTTAAGCTGCATTTTTATGAATCCACTTTAGTCGAAAATTAAATGAGTTTAATTTAATTACGGATAGATATCCAAGAGAAGAACATCAAATTATTTTAGTTACAAATACTGTCCATATATTGTTATAATTTTTAGTTATTTTGTAAAATCATTTGTTAATTAATTTTATTTATTATTTAATAAAATTATCTTTTAAGTTGTTCTCGTGTTCTTTTTATTAAAAACTTCAAGAAATCAACCACGTATGTGCAATCTATATTTCCGCTCGGCCTGACCGAAATCGTTTTAGTAAAACTTATAGGTTGTTACAATTGCTAGGCTATTATATGCTGGAGTTGCAGTCAGATATGGCTGCAGCCGCAAAGGCAGCAATGCCCACACTGCCGGGGAGGGAGTATTACAGCCCAACGAGCTTATAAAGTGAGGTTAGGTTAGGTTACCCGGCAGTTGGGTAATTTAGAGCGAATTACGAAAAGGTAATATTGAATTTGTTGGGCAGTTGGGTAATTTACAAGAAATTGCCCAAAGGTAATATTGAATTTGAAGAATCTGCAACACACCTACCCAACCCATATGGATCAAGAGTAGCACAAAAAAACATTGAACGTGTGGGCAGAATGGTGGGCTCAGGTACCCGTGGTGTCGCTACTCACCAAAGTAAGTACTATTTATGATAAGTACTTACTCCCATGCGGGGATTATTATTCATTATTACAGGTAAAAAAAAATCTTTCACAACTCATTATATTAAGATAAAACGATTTTAGGTTACGGTTCTGTACGAGGAGAAAACCACTTGCAAAATCTGATGTACAAATTTATTCAAATCCCTTAAAATCGTAGTAAAATCGGTAAAATCATGGTAAAATCCTTAAAAATCATTAACACTTCGTAAATATTTGGTGTAAGGTAAAACCGTCAAACATTGACACATCTTCAGTTATTAATTTTTTTAAATTTTATTAAGATTTATATTTTTTTTTTTCTTAGCAGAAAAATTAGCTTCATATATTAGTTTCTAAAATGTAAAGTAATTTATTGATTATCATAAACGGTATTGAAAATATTTAATATATATGTATATACCATAATTAGTCAATGTTACCCTACATGTGGGTAACATTGACATGCCTTGTTTTTTCTTGCTTTATGCATAGAAATGGCAATGTTACAATATAGGAATTTAATTTTGACATAGAACTTTCTTTTTATAATTTGACAATTTTAAATTTATTTAAAAAAATTGGTCAAAAGTGCATTTTTATGAAACCAATTATTTCCTTAGTGATAAATAATTATTCTATTCTTATTATAAGTAAATACTAGGTAGTAAATAAAGGAATAATAACATAAGAGTGAACTTTATTGTAATTTTAAGAAAATTTATAATATACATGCAATTAATTAACAATTAAAGAATTTTACTCCGCATCGAAAAAATTTGTTTGAAAAAAATACATGTCGCGACGAATTCGTGGTTGAGGCAGTACGCGTACTATATCTGTAGCAAAAACGTAATTTTTGTCGGTAATGTCCGGAAAAGTAAAATGACCTCCTCGCTTTCTTAAAAAAAAACGAATTGTGCATGAAATGGTACGCGAATTGCAGGTAAAAACCTCTTAGAATGGAAGTTTCAAACACAAATTGTCACCATATAAAAAACAACACGTCGGTATCCATTCGCCATAAGCCCTAAGCTTCGAGCAACGAGCGATGTATGGTGATATCATCTACAGTAGTCATATTCATTATTTTTAGAGCTAATCAACAGCGTTCTGTGACTCACTATGAAAATTTTAAAAGCCGTTTTCAAAGATGTGTCAATGTTACCCTACTGTCAATGTTAGCCTCCTTTACCTTATATTTACAAATATTTTTTCAAGAACAATTAAAACATATTAAATAATTTGTATACGAGATCTATAATTAATTAAAAATCTCGAGTAAAATTCCTGGAATCTTAAAAATTTCATATGAAATCAGTAAAATCAACCGAAAAATCTTAACAATCTTACTTGACATCCATAAAATCAACAGAAAAATCATGTAAAATCGCTTTATAATCGCGCTTAAAATCATGTAAAATCCTTACAATTTCACTTTAAAATCATGTAAAATCCTTAAAATTGCGCTTAAAATCATATAAAATCCTTACAATTTCTCATTAAAATCATGTAAATCGCGTTTAAAAATCTTGTAATATTTTTACAAATTTCACTTAAAATCATGTAAAATCCTTACACAATCTCGCTTAAAAATTATGCTAAAATCCTTACAATCTTACTTAAACTCGCGTTAAAATCCTAGGATCCGGTGTACAAAATTTAAAGGAGTGGTTTCCCAGAACCGAGGTTCTGAATTAAATCATCCAGGAAAAATGATACAAATGGCGCAAATATAAATTACGTAACACTTATATACCTACATAATATTTTATACAATTAACACTCTTATCTTTAATAATTTTATATAAAATTAGATGTTCCGTAACATTTTTTTATAAGTAATTAAATATTTTTCATAAAACTTACTTCATAAAATAGAATAACTAGTTTAAAATTTACAATTTATTATCGATAAATTCATCTACTGCGTAATTCCTCTATTTATATGCGTGAAGTTTTTTTTAATTTTGGTAAGTAACATGTTACCCAATATAATTATTTATTAACATAACTAATTAACTTATATATTTGATGTAGTAGTTTGGACCAAAGTTAAGAAAAAAATCAAACAGATTATAAATAAATAAAATTGGACATTTTGATTAATTTTGATTTTCAAAATGAACTCATCGAAAAAATCAGAATGGGGAATATTACAAATTAGATTGAAACGAAACTATATTCAACAGATTTTTTTTAAAGCAATGGCAAGATGATATGAACAATAAAACACCGGAGTCTGATGCTATGATCACGGTTGAAAATAATGTGGATCTGGAATGCTCGCCTAAAGGATTGATTTACATCAACGATAGCATAGCAAGCGACGGCGTCACAATCCCTGATGATCCGCTAAGAGGTTGTGAATGCGTCAGGTGCAATGGTAGTAGGAAGTGTTGTACTGGTGAATATAAATTTGCCTATCGTAAACCGGGTCGGATAAATATTACACAAGGCACGCCAATTTATGATTGTAATCGGCGTTGTAAGTGCAATCCGATAACATGTCCCAATCGTGTTGTCCAAAACGGGAGACGTGTGCCGTTGTGCATTTTTCGTACAGCAAACGGTCGTGGATGGGGTGTGCGTACCTCACGCAAGATTCAACCTGGTGAATTCATTTGCGAATTTGTCGGAGAAGTGATCACAGCTGAAGAAGCAGAAAGACGCATTGACGATAAAGCGGAAGCTCAAAACTATATGTTCAATCTTGATTATAACTCGTTTAATTGCCCGTATGTAATAGATGCATCCACCTACGGTAACGTTTCTAGATTTGTGAATCATTCGTGTGATCCGAATGCAGCTATATGGAATGTATTTATAAATTGTTTGGATCCTAATCTACCACAATTAGCTATTTTTGCTACGCGTGCGATTGAACCCGATGAGGAGATCACGATAGATTATGTTTCAAAACTTGATTCTGATGAAGAGAACGTTGATACGACAAATACGACAAATACATCAAATGCATCATCGCCTATTCCTCGACAGAAATGTTTCTGTGGTGCATCCACATGTCGACAATATCTTTTCTAATTTAATATGTATTTACTACTTTTATATCTTCTCCGTAAATTTGTTCTATAGAGTTATTGTAATTTAAATAATCTGTAACCTCTTTTCTTTTTCCTTTTTCTATTTTCTAAACCATCGTAATACTACTCCATCAATATTGTAACATTTCAATTTTTTGAGTAAAATCTCTATTTATAGTTTCGAAAGCCTGTCTAAAATCTAAAAAAAATATCAATAAAAATAAATTTTGATAATTTTTTGTTTTCCATTAGATTTAGTTTTTGTATGCATTTAAAACGGTAAGTAAATTAATTAAATTTGTTAAATAAAGATGGTTCCATTGTGAGGACCAAAATGTCTGTTTGATTTATTTACCTTGGTCCTGCACTGCTGCAGGAAAAAAAAAGGATCACACACATGTTTGTAATCTGCTTATAGGAACAATATTAACAAGAACATGTGAAGAAATAGCTGTACTTGATTGCAAAAAGGCAAATAACGTAGAATATTGTTATTGCAAATCCGAATTGTGCAATAAATGGCATCCAACAAAAATTGATGATGAAGACAACGAACCGGAAGGCAGTGGTCAAAAGATTCATACCGATGGATTGATTCCAATTTTAACAGACGTCACTAGACAACTGACACCAACTAGAACAACACCGATCCATGTAACCGAAGCCATCCCAGCCAATACCAGCACTAAGAACTCGCTAAACAGTTATTTGTTCATCATTTTTATATCAATTTTTTATTCGAGCGTTTTTCTGTTCCAACTTAACCAGCTGTAACTGTAGATGTGCACATATTATATGTACGTAAATCTACCTAAAGCAGCTGTATCGTAATTTAAAAATTTTACACGAAAATCCATAACTTATTTGTCGCATTTTGTGGACCTTTTTAATTCTAGTCTTTTACAAACAAACAAAATATATATATATATATATACCTATATATTTTTTTAAAGAATATATGCATTCGTCAATTGAAAATAAATCAAAATGAACAGAGTCGCTCAATTGTAATTTTTTAAATGTTTATTATTTTGTTTATTGAATAGATACGGGAAATATTTTCCTGATATTGGTGATTTCATTTTTCTTTTTACGATACAAAATCTTTCACATAGTTTCTTTAAATATTACTGTTTATATCAGCATTGGATTGGATTAAATAACTATTTACAATTTGAACTTTTCTCTATATTTTATCTATATTTAGAAAAATGCAGTCACCTATTCATGATTGAAATTACTTATTTATTGTTTTTTTTTTGTAGATTTTCACATTTATATGCGGCAAAACTAACGGACAATTAAATTTTAAAAATTCACCGAATGTGCATGGCCACCAACAACAAAAAAATCAGAAAAATTACCGATTTCAAAATCGATATATAACTCTCGGTCAATTTTGAATCGAATCAAATAAAAATTTTACCACGACAAAATTTCAAATCTCTTCTTTAAAATCATTGTTTTAACTTAAAAAATTATTGTCAACAAATACATATATATATATTATATTTGTTTTTTTTACAACTGAAAATAAATACAATCTGTTCAGTCGAATCTGTGCTCTAAACGTGTCCATAGACAGACAGACGAACCATCACGCTCTTAAAAACTAATTTATTCGTATTTTGCTATAAAGCTTAATTCGTGCTCTAATCTGTAAAAAATTCGATATGACAAATTATAATTAAAATAAAAACCGGCTTCATGGTTTAAGAAGTTTCTGTATCAATATTTATTATTTATTTATTTGATGCAAATGGGGGCTTTGATCAAATTATGAAGCCCGAAACGCACTAAAAAGCACTTTCACATATTTATTACTCACATAGAAATATAAATATTTTTATTTATATTTTTTACAAGTGAAATTATTTTCATCGACAAAATCAACTGATTTGTATCAGTTTTCTTTGTGTTAGATAATCATAACAAATAATAAAAATCTAATAATAATCGAATAATTAGTCAATAATAATATACACTGGTAAAATTTGTTTAAATTTATTCAAATACTTAAAAATAATTAGTATATATGTTATATAAACATTTTTTTTAAATTATTCTAATTTTTCGTTTTGCATAAAAATTTTAATTAAATTTCGAGATTTCCTGTATTAAAGATTCATTACTAGGTAATTTATTTAAATAATTAATCTATTATTTTAATTATTAATAAAGTAACCATTGGATTAAAATCTCTTTAAAATATATATATATATATATATATATATATATATATATATATATATATATATAAATTGCTAGACTAATTTATAAAGAAAAGAATAACATGAATCTATAACAAAAATCTATAATTCTTATGATCTGACGACGCACAATTCATACAGATAAACTAAGTTCAGATTCATCTAATCTAGAGCCCTATATGAAGAATTTTCACACAATTTCTTTTTTATTTTTTTGAAAATATTAGAGAGAGCGAGAGAGAGAGAGAGAGATTTTTCTTTTATTTATAATATAATATGTGCTATTAATTAATGAATGTTTTCTATGTTAAATTAATTAAATTTTTTCGAAATAAAATGGCTTCAAGTTTAATATTTATTGATTAATCGATGTTTCAACAAACTGAACTAGATCAATATTGTTACAAATAAAATTTTAGTAAAAAGAACTAATTAATTAGAAATCGCGATTTAAATGATTCGATTAATATTGACAAAAAAACAAATCAAAAATGATTAAAATGAAAAACCAGGCCGCAAACAGGCTAAATAACAAACAATAAAACATATGCCGCAACAAAATACGAATTTATATGACCTTGAAATTCCGTAAACAGTGCCGTACGTAAAATTTTTTCTTAAAACTTTTCTATCAATTACAAAGTTACATCCAATACATATACAATAATTTTACTAGCCGAAGGGAGAAGCTACTTGTAAAATCTAGTGTACAAATTTATTAAAAATCATAGTTAAAATTCGTAAAATTATTTAACAGTTCGTAAATATTTAGGTGTACATTTCCCGAGGGGGAAACCACTGATAAAACCTGGTGTACAAATTTATTAAAAATCTCTTAAAATCCTAGTAAAATTATAGTTAAAATCCGTAAAATCATTAACAGTTAAATATTTAGTGTATATTTACAAATATTTTTTGAAGAAGAATTAAAACACATTAAATAATTTGTATACGATCCTATAATTAATTAAAAATCTCGAGTAAAATTTCTGAAATCTGAAAAATTTCATATAAAATCAGTAAAATCAACCGAAAAAATCATGGTAAAATCTTTACAATCTTACTTAAAATCCATAAAATCAACACAAAAATCATGTAAAATCTTTACAATCGCTTTTAAAAATCATGTAATATTTTTTAAATTTCACTTTATCTTATTTAAAATTGGTAAAATCCTAGGATTATACAATCCGGTGTACAAAATTTAAAACACATTAAATAATTTGTATACGAGAGATCCTATAATTAATTAAAAAGTCAAGTAAAATTCGCTACAATCTTAAAAATATCGAAAATCTACGAGAAAAATCTTGGTAAAAATCTTTACAATCTTACTTAAAATCTATAAAATCAACGAAAAAAATCATTTAAATTACTTACAATCTCGCTTCAAAATCATGCTAAATCGGCCAATTTTGATTTGGGGCACTGGCTTATGATGATAGACACATTTTTTATGGCAGAATATGCGACGAAGTACAACTAAATTGAACGAATTCACAACACTAATCAATTTATACTAAATCTCCGGATTAAACACAACCTAAAAACTCGCGATAAACACTTCACAATACAATACACCACGTGGCTCTAACAAAATCGTCCCAAACGGCCGCGTAAAATACCGATCTGAGTCCATACAAAATTATTCACCAATTTCGAAAATAAACGCAATAATGCGAAAATGAATCACGCGTCTCCGCAAATTGTAAAAATTTCACAACATTTTTCATCAAATACTGAATAACTGCGTTTGTTTTCAACAAAGCGCGGACGAAAACTACCTTCTTTGTTACAATCAAACCGACAAAACTAAAAAAAAAAAACTTATTGCGATCAAAACTGCAGGTATAAAACGAAAAAAATAATTAAAAACTTCAAAAAATGCACAATATATAATATATAATATAATAGTAGTATATACTAATATAATATATAATATAAATATATTATTATAAATATGAAATATATAAAAATAGTTATGAAAAGTAACCTCGATTTACACAAAACCGTCTAAATTGAAATCTTGAATTAGGCTAAATAAAACACCGTGAAAAACGCGAAAACAAAATCCAGTCATCCAGTTATTTACGTTAAAACAAAACTAACTTAAAAATATACTTCCTTCATAAAATAATCAATATATGTAAAGATAATATACCTAAGTACATATTTAATTCATTTTACATTAGAAACAAAAAAAAAACCAAAAAAGATCCTTAAAAAGTTAATTACTGTCAATCTAATTATACTTGAGCTTTCTTAATACGAATAAACATTTTTACAAGTTTTTTTTTTTTTTGAAATTCGTTAAAATTTATAAACAAGTGTATTTTGAAATTCATAAAATTACCAAAATGGCAGTTGTTGTTTTTTCCCATATAAAAAAATCAACTTTGAAAGCACATAAAAAAAATAGATATCGAAAAATATTCTACTCTACATCCATCCTAGAGAATTCAATTCTCTTTATTTTAGAGAGAAAATCAAGTCAATCCGGACATGATTTCCAAATAAAAATAAAAAAACGTTTAAAGTTTGAGATACCCTATATCTGCCCTGCCCTGCCCTAAACACGACTTTGTAAAAATCGCTCTAACTCCGGCAACAAGTTCTAATTAATATATAATTAAGTAATTATTATATTAAGTAATAATATATAATAATTATATAATTAAGTTGGGGGACGAAAATTATTTTCGGTTAAATTTTCCTACACCAGATTTTTAACACGGATTTCTAAGATTGTAAAAGAATATAAAAAAGTGTAAATTGAATATATTGAATAAGAAAGAAAAAAGAAAAAAAACTTGTTCAAAAACTTACCGCAAAGAAGTGGATACTAAAACAGATACAAAATATTAATCCATCACACATGGTTTTTCCGATGAAGAAAATATCGCTATTAACATTAAATTATTAAGTCGATTTTTTAAATTCTACCCAGCATAATTATTCTATGTTCTGTTTTTTTTTTACTATAAATGCTAAAGACGTACGAAAATTATTAATAAATATTATTACAGAACTAGAAAGAGAATAACGTATGTAAATAATCTTGCGCGGCATATTATAGTTTTCGAGCGTATTATCTATCTTATTTACTTCAAACGCGTTCTCTGTCCGTGCACGACCAATGCTTACGTGTCAGCTCAAAATAACTAAGCAAGCTGTAACAGAAATAATTAATATTTCAGGTATTGATATCCAATCATAAAATCGAAGAAATCAAAATCCGAAATTGCTGGAATTCGCGGAATCACAAAAACATCGATGGCAAATCTCTGTGCAGACTGATTAAATTTTGCCCGAATCTGCATAAAATCACATTCATCGGCTGAAAAATACAGTTCAATCTATTTTGCAAATTATTGGAGTACACAGCAAATAAGATAATTATTGCCAGCAAAAGCAACTATAATAATAAATAAATCAAATTTTTAGTACAAAATCTGTAAAACAAATATTTGCTAATATTTTTAATAGAAAAATTTAAATTACTTGTCAACAAAAAATTACAATAAAATTTTTAATTTTTTATTCATACTGGCAAAACATGTAACTTTAAGTAAAGTGAAAAATAAACAGCTACTAAATTGAGAAAACATCTAGCAACTATCACACACATTACACATTTATAACTTAAACGCCAATGAGCGAGAACAATTAGCTACATTTATGGGGCACACAGAGGGTGTCCACAATTCCATATACAGATTACCTGAGGATATTTTTCAAACAACAAAAATATCGAAGTTATTGCTATTAATGGAGAAAGGTCAAGATTCCGAGCATAAAGGAAAATCTTTAGATGAAATAAATATAATTATGCAGGAAGAATTAACCGAAACTGAGTCTTCGGAAGACGAAATTATATCTAATGTAAATATTTTAGAAGAAAATATTCCAAATACTATTTCTACGCAAAGCACTACTACACAAACAGAAAATGAATTGCTAAATAAGAAAAAAGTAAAAAGGATCATATCACCGTGGACTACAGAAGAAAAAGAATTGACAAGACAATATTTGCTCCAACACATAATTGAAAAAAAAGCACCAAAAAAGCAAGAATGCTTAAACTTTCTTATTTCAAAATAAGAACTGGCTTAAAATAAAAGTTTATATACAAAATATTTATACGAACAAAACAAAATAATATTTATTGTGTGCAAAAAATGTTTTTGAAAGCTAAAATATTTTTTAAAATTTATTACATAAAAACAATTTTTTTTTCTCACTTACTTTTCGTATTATTCATATTTATATATTTCAAGTAACTAAATTTTACATTATTTTCTAATATAATAATATTAATGATCTTTATTTTTTATTAAATTTTTTGTAAAAATTGATGAAAATTAAATGATATAAAATATAAAACATTCTATTTTTATTAATTCCTTAAGATTATTCTTCAGGAAAAACATTAAATGAAGAGGTACCTACTTTAAATTTATTATAAAGTAAACTGGCTACAGCGCAGGATGTTTCAATGTTACTAACAGGGCCGTATTTAGGATCTGTAGACCCCTAGGCTGAACCTGCGGTGCGGGCCCTTAAGGGGGGGGGGGGGTTGCAATTTTATAATTTTAACCCTTCGTTAGTGTGGTGGGGTATGTCATACCCCAACACTATGATTTATAGCTGTAAAATAAAATTTTGACAATCTGGCGACATCTATCGCTCAGTAGCTTAAGATCATACATATCTTCATAGAATAGACTCACTGTCGGCTGTTTAGAAACTTTCAGTTCGAAGCAACGTCTCTGGAAAGTCTGTTGGGGTATCATATACCCCGGAACACTACTGGCGTAACTTTCTGTGTATATCATTTCTGAAGGTAAATTATAATGTTTTTATTGTTATTTTACAAGATGTAGTGATTATTTTGATGATTTATTTAGCAAAATGTCATACGAAGAAGACCAACAAAATCTTCAGAGGTTATGGGAAGAGTTTGGTGGAGTTTCTGAGGTGGAATCTTTTGTAGATAGTGAGTCCGAAGATGAAGATGGAACTGCAGGAGAAGAAGTTAGAGTTATAAGTGAAGAAACAGCACATACAAGCAAAGAAACAGAACACGGAGAAGAAATATCAGGAGATGAAGAAGAACCGGCAGAACAATCTGATGACGTGGAAAATGATGTAGATGCCAACAGTAACAGGTATCTTTTAGATAAGGATAAATCAAAATGGTCAAAGTTTCCGAACAATAGAAATGTAAGAACAAGATCTGATAATATAATAACCCATTTACCTGGTGTGAGAGGAATTGCACGACAAAAGAATACTGCGCTTGATTGTTGGTTACTATTTTTTACAGAAGATATGTTGGATGATATTGTTCGTTATACGAATATCAAATTAGCAACTAAAGTCCCAAGATATGATGTAAATCATCAGTACTTAGTTAAAGAGACAGACAAGAAAGAAATTAAGGCAGTTATTGGCTTACTTTATTTGACAGGGTTATATAAGGCAAACCGACAAAACACCTCCGATCTTTGGAATACCGATGGTAGTGGCATAGATTTGTTTCGTACAACAATGTCCCAACAAAGATACTATATTTTGTTGCATTCTTTACGATTTGACAATATAAACAATAGAGCGCAACGCAAAGAGATTGACAAGTTGGCTGCAATTAGGGGGATCTATGATTATTTTATTGATAACTGTAAGACACACTATACACCCAGTGAATACCTAACAATTGACGAGAAACTGGAGCCATTTAGAGGGCGGGTATCATTCCTTCAGTACATACCAAATAAACCTGCAAAATATGGTTTAAAAGTATTCGCTCTTGTCGACGCGAAAACATATTATTGTCTGAACATGGAAGTTTACGTCGGCACACAGCCAGACGGACCTTTCCGACAAAGTAACAATCTGCATGATATAGTTCAGCGTTTGATTGGACCAGTACCTGGAACAAAACGCAACATCACTTTCGACAATTGGTTTACGAGCTACCCTCTCATGATCAATCTACTCAAAACTCATCGGCTTACATCGGTTGGGACAGTCAGAAAGAATAAACGGCAAATTCCTTCACTTTTCCTAAACATACGAACCAGAGAACCTCGCAGTTCAATGTTTGCCTTCAAAGAAGATATTACGGCTGTGTCATACGTGCCAAGAAAGTCGAAAAATGTCATCCTTTTATCTACTCTACACCATGATGACACTATAGTTGAAAAATCTGGCGACAAAAAATTGCCTGAAATTATCGAGTTTTATAACTCCACGAAGGGTGGCGTTGATACTTTGGATGAATTATCTGCTAATTACAGTGTAGCAAGAAACAGCCGTCGCTGGTCTCTGACTTTGTTTTTCTCATTTTTGAATACCGCCGGAGTAAACGCTCAAGTTATATATAAAGCCAATACGCAAAATTTCAATTTGAAACGGCGTATGTTTTTGAAAGAACTTGGTCTACAGCTGATATCAGAATTTCGAGAGCAACGAAGACAGAATCCTAGCTTACGCCGAGAACTACGTGAGAGTCAATCGGCAGAACGTCATTCACCGGTATCTAAGCGACGGAAGACAAGCAGTAGGTGTTCTGTTTGTTCAAGAAACAAGGACAGAAAGACATTTTATGTCTGTATGAGATGTGATATTCCACTTTGCTTGGAACACGCATTTTTGGCTTGCGAACATTGTGCCAATTTTGAAGAACCGTAACTTTTGTATTTTTGATGATAATGTTTCAAATCTTTTTTTTTTTTGTATGTTGGACTTTTGTTTCAGAATCTGTAGTCATTTCCATATTGAGTTATGGATTTAAAAATATTTACTTCCAATAATGTTTGCCCATGTTTTTTTGGAAGCAGAATTAATGTGGTTTTGAGATAATATTTATATTTTTCAAATAAAATTTTTTAGAAAAAATTTATTATTTTTATTCGACGTACAAATAAACAGAGAGTCATGTTTTACCAATGAGACAACCAATAATGAAATTCTCTGCATCCTGGGTAAATTTTGTTTTGGGGTATGACATACCCCAGAACACTACTCGTGTAACTTTTTTCCGCCACACTAACGAAGGGTTAAATAAACATGGTAGGAAAATGCAAGATAAAAAGAAATGTAACAAACAAGTAAATTTTACTTACATATATTTAATTAAAATAAAGTATTTAAAAAAATAAATAATAATCTTAGAAATGAAAATATCAAATAATCTTAGTGGCTAATTGGTTTGCGCCTACACTTAGTACTAATGAAGCTGTCTGTGTGTACTAGCGAAGTGTATTGTCACTGGTTGCAAGTCGGGTTATTCGAATATTCTGTTTTATGAAAATTTAAGTAAAATACTTAAAAGATTATTGATTAAACAATTATTTACTTTAAATTTGAAACGTGTGGTGCGGGCCCCTTTGTGGTGCGGGCCCATAGGCTGCAGCCTATGTAGCCTATGCATAAATACGGCCCTGGTTACTAAAAAAAAAAATGGTAATATACAAGAGGAGTTGATAACAGTTCGTAAGTATACATAAAATATACTACCGGAATTTACAATGTACATTTCGTGTATGGATTTTGCAATGGTCCTGCTAAGAATAAAATGTGATTTTGTTAAAATCAACATTAACAACAATAACATCTAAATAAATGTATATCTTTCATAAATTTCTCTTAGGGCCGGTTGTTACACCTATCTGTTAAAATGTCAGATAACAATCTAGCAGATAATTTTATTTATAAGTTAAACTATAAGATAAAAGTAAATGCGTTGCTCTAATCATTTTTAACTGACAGATTCTTTATAAATGTGTTAAGTTGGTATTACGCGCATGCGCATTTTCATCAGTTGAATGACATTTCATCTATTTGAGGTTATATGAATTAGCTAGTAAGAAATGGCTAAAAAAATGCGAAAGGTCGGTGAATTTGTCGATAGTAGAAACATGTTCACTGATTGATTTGGTAATAAAATATCACAAAATGATAGAAAATAAAAAATCAGATGCAACTATATGGCGCGATAAAGAGAAAGTGTGGCAAAAATTGGCAGACAAATTTAATGCCATCGGAGTACACCTACGAAGTGTAAAAAATTTAAAATTAAAATACGAAACATTAAAAAAAAAACTTGGAAAAAAAGATTGCAAGTAATAAAAATGAGATATACAAAACTGGCGGTGGTTCTTGTCAAATACAACCATTAACAAACAATGAAGATAAATTAGTATCTATATTAACACATTGACGGACACTTGCGTCTATAGCCGTCAAAGCGAAGTTCAGTATGTGGTATGACGGCAATAGCCGTCCAAAACGAAACGGTCGTTTTTAGACATTGCGGCTATAGCAGTACAAATGTGCATTTACCGGCGTACAAGTAGGAGCCTAATGTCATATTTTGGAAAAAAAATTTTAGGTTGAATTTCGTTTTCCACCTGTAACACGACTTACAGCTTCAGTATGCACGTGGTTGTGAACAGAGTAGTGCGATCGTGTTTTCTCTTGAATTTATAGTTGTTATTGATATTGATACTCAACGCATCATCAATTCCACTTACAACACAAACTTTCAAAACTACCTTTATAATAATATGATGATATGATGATGAATGAACGAACGTCAATAAACTGACGTGCGTTTTGTTTTTCGTCTCTCAGATTATCCGCTTTTTTATTGGTTATTTTTGAATATTCTAGAAGGTATTTAGTGTCAAAAGTTGTACTAAGTTCTGTTTTTCAATATTGTGACCTCTTTCAATCCTCCCTTCATTGAGGTAAGCTACTTTTGAGCTATATTTCACCGTTTTTGGACTATTTTTTTATAATTACTAAACATATAAATATTTTTTCTTTGTGTAATTTTTTGTAGTAGTTTGTCTTCGAAACTAATTACAGTGAGTTACTTGGTACATACTTGTTTGCTATGAGTGACGCTGAATATTCTGATAATTGTGGAGTGCTTACTGGCTTCTGTAATTTTTGTTAAATTTTTGAATTTATTTTTTAAACGTTTATTTGTCATATCTACGTGTACACATTTGTTGCTTGTTTGTTTCATATTGTTAAGGTTGTTTATATATTTTCTAATCTATGTATATTTGTATTTAACCATGTCAGATTGTGCTAACTGTAGGTCAAGAAGACGTGATAATCTGATAGGTTGTGAAGGTTCCTGGGGTAAATATTTTCATAGCTCATGTGTTGATATTTCTGATGAACAATTTAAATTACTTGGTATATGTGGGAATTTATTTTTCTTATGCGATATTTGTAAAATTAATACCGTTATTATTGAGAAAAAGATTCTAACTGGTATCGAAGATTTAAACAAGAAAATGTCAAATCTTTCGCTTGATTATAATGAATCTCTAAATTCTATGTTTTCTTTAATTCAAAGTGAATTATACTCAAATATTGAGAAAATGTTATAAGTATTTAAGTCGGAGATTCTTAGTAATATTAACGTAAAAATTGATGCTGCTAAACTAGATGTTATTTCCAATAAGATTAATACGTCTACGAAACGTTGAACCTCCTGTCTTATTCAACCCGAAGACATTAAATCAAAATGCATCAACAACCAAGTCCGATGTATTAAAAGCGGTAGATCCAGTGTCTTCTGATATAAAATTTACCAATATCAAAAGCACAAGTAACGATGGTTTGGTAATTCGCTGTGCAAATCATAATGAGTCGGAAAAATTTAAACAGCTTGCGACTGACAAATTAAGCGACAAATATGAAATTCGCCAACTTTCTGCCTTAAATGCGAGACTAAGAGTTGTTGGTTTATCCAAGAAGCTGGATAAAGATGTTTTCGTTAATTATCTGAAAAGGCAAAACAGTAATATTTTCACTGAAGATAGTAAATGCGAGTGCGTAGATATAACACCTCTTCGTAGTAATTCGAAGATATTCCAAGCTCTTATTCAAGTTGATAATAAAACTTACCTTGATTTACTTGACTTGCGTGAAATTATTGTTTGCTATGATTATTGCTCTATTTATGATGCTGTTGAGGTTACGAGACGTTATAATTGCTGTGGTTTTCATCATTTTTCGAATAAATGCACCAAAAAATCACCTACTTGTCCAAAGTGTGCATGCGCTCATATTATTGAAGACTGCAAGTCAACCATCTATTCTTGTGTTCATTGCAGTAATCTTAAATCTGCTTCTAACATCGATATTAAAACTGATCATGCTGCATGGAGTTTCGACTGTCATGTTCATAAAGAAATTTTGGCTAAATTCAGATCGAGTATTTTTGCCAAGATGGCGTCAAAGTGCAAAACTTGTAATTGTGAAGTGGATAATAATAATGTGATTACATGTGCAATATGTAAAGCTATATATCACATAAATTGCACAGTTTTAACACCAACAGAAATAAAAATAATAAACAAAAATGTAAACATCATATGGATGTACAAGAAAGAAAATTGTGTTTTACTTACCGCAGCAAAAAAAGTGTACAATGAAGACAACAGTGTACAACTCAAAATTCAAGAGCTCGAGCAAACCATTAAAAAACTAGTGGAGGTTATAACACTACAAGATTTAGAAATCAAAGAAAATTGTGAATTAGTAACATCACTTCATAAGAAGATATCAATTACTGTAACAAAAACAGCTGATCACAGAACAAAAGAAATCGAGTCAAAAAACTTAGCTGAAACACAAACCAAACATACAGTTACCAACAAGAAAGAAATTCAACAAATTTCAAAAATTAACACTAGAAGTCGGTCGAAGTCTGAACACGATTCAGTGCCAAACTCAACAAATCAAGAACGAACAAAAACAAATACAAGTTACAGTAATGTAGTAAAAACTAACCAAACAGCTGATAACGTAAACAATGATGGCAATGACGGTTTCCAGCAGGTGCAGCGAAAGCGGAGCTATGCGCGCATACAATGAAAATACGATTTCGGGCGGTAAAAATGCGCCAACCTTAAGTTGTCGCATATTAAATTGTAGCTAAACTTACCGTCTGTACGCGATGAGATTCTATTGTGGAATTGTTGTAGATAAGGTATTTTTATCAATTTCGATATATTAATTTGACAATTTGACATATTTTTTCAATATAGCAGAGATATTCATTTTTTTCATAGCTATCTATGTTTATTCAACATACATATATTAAATTTTTGAATGCAATATTACACACACACACACACACACACACACACACACACACGATTTTTACGATTTTACATGATTTTTCTTTGATTTTAAGCGCGATTTTAATGATTTTATATGTTTTTACAACTACACCAGACGGAGCTATGCGCGCATACAATGAAAATACGATTTCGGGCGGTAAAAATGCGCCAACCTTACTATTTAGTGGGAAACTTCTGCTCACGCAAGCCACTCTTAATCATACCCTACTCCAACTACTCACTGTTGCCATGACAATATTTGTAAGATTTAAAACGGCTGCAACTCCTCTTAGACGGTTCAACCGATTTTAATGAAATTTTCAAGATAAATTTGTCTAGTGCCCAAAATGGTCATGTGGTTTTGGTTTTTTCTAGTAATGCCAACTTTTCGAGGAAAAAATTACTAAATTAAAATTACTAAATGTAACGAGGTCGTCCCTGAGTTAATCTATGGTTAATCTATGCAGCTGTCATTTGCAAATTGAATGCGGAGATATTTTTCGTGTATTTTATAGCATTTTATTACAAATTATGACAAGAAATATTTAATGAAATAACGAAAATATACATTTATCTACGTATTTTTATTGGTAAGTTTGCTAGAAATTGCTTTTAAGTTATATAATCGCGTTAAATAAAAGTGTGTTCTCATTCAAGTCACAATATAAACAATCAAATATATTCTGTGTTTTTATGTTTTATCGGTTTATATTCAGTTTTATTTGCATATTTATCAACTCCTAGTTTATAGTTTTTACCTATTCTATTACACAAATGAACGAAAAGACGCTATAAAGATAGATTTTAATATGTTATGTTAATATTTAATCATACATAAAGATTGGTGATAAGTTTTCGTTCAAAAGTGTTGATTTAAGAATTAAAAAAAAGACATATTTAAGTACAGAAATAAACAAATATACATGTGCTTAATACACGAATTGGTCATAAATTATTATAATTAACATACATCGCGTTAAAAAATGTCAAAGCAAATTAGGTTAGTTTCATATAATGAAGACTTGTACTTTTTTGTTAAAAGATAAATCTAATTTAACCAATGATGTTGGTAGAACAAATAATTCTAAGCGAAAAAATCGTGAAAAAATTATTGGAACATGCAATGCAACTTCAATCGAAACAGTGGAACGTAAAAGATGGTATTTTATTTCTAAATTCAAAAATTCAACAAGAGAAGATGAAATAACAGCTTACTTAAGTTCGATTGGAATTAAAAACAGCACTTTGTGAAAAACTAAATACAAAAGTAACTGAATATGCTTCATTCAAGCTTGGTGTGGAAGTTGAAGACGATTCCAAGGTACAAGAACCCAACACTTGACCTCGAAACGCGGTAGTTCGTAGTTTTGTTTTCCATCATACAACCGGAAATGTTAAAAACTCAAATTTTTACAAGAAGGACCAATCATCAGAAACCACGTAACTGGCCCCAATAAATCAAGTATTCATAATAATTCCTATCTGAAAGTTATAAACTTCAACACACAGTGTCTACGTAACAAATATTTAGAATTAGAACTTTTTCTTAACCAACACATTCCGGGCATTGTATGTATTACTGAACATTGGCTATGTAAGTCCGAAGTTAATATTTACAATTTAACAGATTATAATTTAGCTAGTTATTTTTGTAGAGCAGAAAAAAATGTGGTGGTACGGCTATATATGTACATAACAGTATACAATGTAAAACGGTTACCACAAATATTCCGGAAAATCTATTCGAATTTTGCTGCATTAGTTGCACAATTGATAATTTTAGTTTCATAATTGTCTGCATTTATAGGCCACCATCTAGTAACATTCTTGAATTTAATGATAATTTAATTTTACTTTTAGAAAATATTGATAGAAACAATTGTAAATTGATCATTTGTTGTGACTTTAACATGAATTCCATGCCAAAGTCTCCTACTTATGATACATTAAAAATATATTTTTATCATACGGACTACATCCATGTATCCAAGGATACTCCAGAATGTTTGGGTCTTGTAAAAGTCAAATTGACCACATTTTTACCAACTTACACAGTGAAACAATAACCGGTTCAACAATAAAAATGAGTATATCAGATCATTCTGCTCAGCTAGTAACATTGCCGGTTAAATACCAACGCCAATCTGCAGCTTTTAATTTTAAAAGAATTTTTAATGACACTAACAATAATTATTTTATCTACCTATTAAGTAGAGAAAATTGGTCGACGGTATTTGATGCAGGCAGTGTTAATGATAAATTCACAATTTTCCATGAAAATTTTATGTATGCTTTCAACACTGCATATCCAATTAAAAAAATTCAAAAATCAAATAAAACTGTTAACAATTGGATGTCACGCAATGTAAAAGTCGCTGCAGCAAACTTGCATGATCTGCACTTATTATGTCAACAAAGCAAAGACAAAAAATTGGAAGATCTATATAAGGAGGAAAAGAAAAAATTTCGTGTAACACTAAACATGCAATAGCAAAAATAAAGTAAAAACATCTTGGAGTATAATTAATAACGAAACAAATAACTGCAATAAATCAGAACAAAATGTCACACTACAAGATGAACAAGGCAATATAACTACCGACTATAATATTTTAGCAAATAGATTTAATAACTTTTTTGCAAATGTTTCTTCTCCTCCTAATAAATCTGTCCGACTTGAAGATAAAAATGAAAGTAGTATAATAATAAATAACAATATTTTTTTATTTCCAACTTATGCATCTGAAGTAACAAATGTAATTTTTCAAGTGTCATCTAAACATTCATCAGGTTTCGATGAGATTCCTTGTAATTTACTACGCGCAGCAGCTCCGTTTATTGCTGCTCCTCTAGCACATATAATCAATGAGTCATTTACAACGGGCATTTTTCCTGATTTATTAAAAATAGCAAAAGTTACACCTATATACGAGGGCCACTAGATAAATTTCCGCAAAAACATATATAACATAACAAATTATGAGGTATTTTAAGTTTATTGATTTTCAAAATATTTGCCTTTACATTGTATGCATTTATTCATTTTATTGAACCAGTCCTCAAATACCCGTGACCATTGTTTTGGAATCACCTCAGCGACCATGTTATTATATGCTTCAACAGCCTCATAGGAGAGTTAAACCGTTGCCCACGCAATTTATTCTTAATTGTGGGGAATAAATAGAAATCACACGGTTCCAAGTCGGGACTATAAGGTGGATGACTCAGTAGTTCCACATTTACAGAGGCCAAAAAACCATTGTTTGAGCATTGGTCTATCGTTGTTTAAAATTCAAATGCAATTTGATGCGGTAAAACGGCGCGAATCTGATGCTGTTGCATATCAAATTATAGCTAAAAGCACCGCCTAAACGATGCGCGATAAGATTTTATTGGGGAATTGCTCTAGAAAAGGTATTTTCATCATTTTTCATTGTTTGCACTGCGAGATCGAATAACTTTTGTTGGCTTTGCTTCATTTTGAAAGAGCCACTGCGCCGATTGTCGTTTCGTTTCCGGTTTATAACAATAAATTCATGTTTCGTCACCGGTAACGATGTCATACACATGTTTTGACTGACCACTTGCAAACCTTTTCAGCATTTTGTTGCACCAATTCACACGTGCTAATTTTTGAGCTTCATCCAAATTATGTGGCACCCAAAGCGTGCATAGCTTTCTGGCACCCAACTTTTGGTGAAGAATTGTTTTGATTGCAGTCCCCGAGATGCCTAAGGATGCCTCAATTTCAGCATAGGTGATTCGCCGGTCTTGCTCCACCAGGCGGCGTACAGCGTCAACGTTTTCGTCAGTAACCGCAGATTTTGGACGACCTTCACGGACTTCGTCATTAAGAAAATCTTGGCCACGGTGGAATTCCGCAAACCACTCGTAGACGGTGCGGTCTGATGGTGAATCATCCGCAAAATCATTGCGAAGTCGTTCGATGCACTGTTTTGGAGTGAGAGATAATTTAAAATCGTAAAAAATCATTGCGCGATAATCTCTTCGACTTAGTTCCATTTTTCATAAAACTCACAACAGTTAAAAGCTTATCAAAAACGAACCGTAAACAATTTTTTCAATCCTTGAACTTCAATTATCTATTGAAATGTTGGTGTTTCATGGCACTATTATAAAAAATTATAAAATCAATTTCTAAACCTACTTTGCGGAAATTTATCTAGTGACCCTCGTACAAAAAGGGATCTAAATTAAATATAAACAATTACAGGCCAATCTCATTGCTATCTGCATTGTGTAAAATTTTTGAAAAAATAATTTATACTAGATTAACATCTTATTTAAATATTAATAATATACTATCTGAAACTCAGTTTGGTTTTGTGCAGAACAAATCAACTGTAGATGCAATTTTCGCTGCAGTTTGTAAAATACTTAATAAATTAGATAAGCGATGCAAAGTTGTAGCTATTTATTTCGATTTAAGCAAAGTTTTTGACACGATCAGTCACAACATATTGCTAAATAAGTTACAAAACGTAGGTGTGCGTGGTGTCGCATTAAATTGGTTATAATCCTACCTATCAAATAGAAAACAATTTGTTGTTATAAATACCTACACCGGTAGTAGTAAAAGTCAAGTACATTCAGATTATGTAACTCTAACACAAGGAATTCCTCAAGGATCAATTTTAGGTCCTATATTATTTCTCATTTATGTAAATGATCTATGCAATCATTTAAGTACCTGCAATGCAGTTTATCAATTTGCTGACGATACAACATGTATTTTAAGCAATTTAACATATGATGAATTACAAAATCAAATTGTTCAAACCATAACCAATATGTCAGAATGGTGTTCCAACAATAAACTATCGCTAAACTTAAATAAAACTAATATAACATTTTTTACAACAAGAAACAATAATAATTTTCAGTGTCAATCAGTACAATTTGGAATTACATCAATTCCAGTTGTAAACAGTGTTAAATTTCTAGGAATATATATTGATATAAATTTAAGGTGGGAAAATCATGTAAGCAGTGTTTACGATAAATTATCATCGGCATTTTTCGCGATATACAAGTTACGAAACATCGTCAGTGAACATACTCTTAGGTCTTATTACTTTGCTTGTGTGTATAGTAGACTTAAATACGGTCTTATATTTTGGGGTAATCCCATAAATGTATATAAGTTGTTTGTTTTACAAAAAAGAATATTACGATGTATTGTAGGTGAACAGCCAAGATCACATTGTAGACCTATCTTTAAGAAATTAAAAATATTGACATTGCCAAGTATGTACCTTTACGAGCTTTGTATGTTTGTTAAAAAAAACAGTCATATTTTTAAATGCAACAAAGATATCTATTCAAATATGAATACACGGCATAACAAAAATCTAAATTTACCAAAACACAGACTGACATTGTTTGCAAAAGGTCCATATATTAATGCCATAAAAGCTTTTAATTCGCTTCCTCAAGCAATTAAAGATATAGATAACATAAAAATTTTCAAAAACTGTTTGCGAACACACTTTGTTCAAGAATGTTATTACGATATTGCAGAACACTACACGTAATATTGTATTAAGTATTATTATTATTATTACTATATATAAGTTTATATTTAGTATTTTATTGTAATTTAAATTCATTATTATACTGTACTTCATTATTCTATGTATATTTGTAACACTGTTTTTTCCCTTGTTGACTTTTTTCCATACCATATGTATCTGGTTCAAATAAAAATAAAAATATTATTATTATTTGACTTGAAGATAGCAATCACATTCAAACTTAGACTGCAAAGTTACAAATTCAAACACTTCAACATCTAATCATAATAATAAAATTCTGAATCTCAGATTTTATTACCAAAATGTCAGAGGCCTGGCAACAAAGACAGTAAATTTGTTTAACATGTCTTTGTGTTCTCCTCAATTTCAAATATACGCATTTACTGAAACTTGGTGTCATAATGGTATATTAAACTCTGAATTATTTGATTCTAATACATTCAATGTTTCTAGATGTGACAGAAATTTCGATCTCTGTAATGCCACTCGAGGGGGTGGTGTTCTTCTTGCATTGAGCAAACATATTCATGCAATTGAAGTCAATATTCGTGATGAATGCCGAGCTAAGGAAACATTGCATAATATTGATATAGTTTGTGTTTTATTAAATTCAAGCATTCTTGTATGTGTTATATATATATATATATATACCACCTGGTAATAATTCTTCCGTATATGATTCCTTATTTGATGCACTTATGTCTTGGAATATTACCAAAAAAATTTTTTATAATCCTTGGTGATTTTAATATACCTGAATATGTTAATTGTTTGAGTGATAATGAATCTAGTAATAAATATAATTCATTTATAAATTTTTGTAATTTCCTGGATTGCAAACAATATAACGAAATATTTAATAACAATAACAAAATTTTAGATTTTGTCTTAGCAAGTAATAAGAAACGAGGAGTTACTGAATTTTGATTGGTCTTTCTTATCACACCATGAAGATGTTGATGATGCTGTTGCTGCAATGTATCTAAATCTGTATAGTATACTTGATAAACATGTACCTCATAAACGGCAGTGTAAAAGAAATTATCCACCTTAGTTTGATAAGGAGTTAATTTCAAAAATTAAACTTAAATTTCATTATTGGCGCAATTATAAGAAATTTGGTACTAGGATTGACTATAATTGTTTCAGTGATTTAAGAACTGAAATTAAAAATAACATTCGTAGTGCTTACCTAAAATACTGTGACAAAATGCGAGAGTCAATTAAGGAAGATCCTAAACAATTTTGGAACTTTGTGAATGCAAAACAAAAAACATTATCTATTCCTGCTGTTTTAACACATGATGACGTGTTATTTGAGTCTCCTCAATCTATAGTGGATGGCTTCGCGGACTATTTTTCTTCATGTTTTAGTTCTGTTAATACTACATTTAATGATAGGTCGTCTTCTGATTGCACTAATTTGATTAACTCTTGCCTTCATATACGTGAATTGAATGAAAAAGAAATACTGTCAGCAATTGAAAAATTGAAACCTAAGGCTACTATGGGTCCAGATTTTATTCCAGCATTTCTAATTCAAGATTGTTCGCCCGTATTTGCACAAATTCTTCAAACGATTTTTAATTTAATATTACGTAAATCTCAATATCCAAAATTCTTGGAAATAATAGTTTTATGAATATTATTTCCTTCATATATAACAATAACATTTTCACTTACAATGGAAGTCACTTTCTACAAGTTTTCGGAGTAGGAATGGGTAACAAACTTTCTCCTATACTCAGCAGATTCGTTATGGATTACCTGTTAGAAAAATGCATAGAAAAATTACCATTCCAACTAGGATTTTTATATAAATATGTCGATGATCTGATACTCTCAATTCCAAATAATAAAACCGATGAGACGTTACAAATTTTTAATAGTTTTAACATACATTTGCAATTCACAATGGAATTAGAAACAGATAATGCTGTACCGTTTTTAGATACTAAAGTAATAAGAAACACTGACAACAAGATTATATTAGATTGGTATACAAAACCCTCATCGTCAGGCAGATACATTCACTTTCAATCTGATCAACCTTTAAAAATAAAGTTGAACACATGAATCGCAATGAAGAACAGGATAACGAAGATATGTCACCCTACGTTACTGTCAAAGAATTTAAAAAAATTACAAGACTTACTTATGTATTAATAACGGCTATCCTGCCAAACTAGCTAATAAACTAATCTTCCAATCTACAGATACTAGAAACCAGAACATGTCGTCTCAGAACCAAATCATTACAAATAAACAAGAAGAAAAAAGATATGTTAGTTTTTCTAAACATTACAAATCTGACACCGAAACTCATAAAAATATTCAAAAACACCGAATCCAACTTATGTTTTACTAAAAAAAGTTTTAAAAAGATTAACAAATTATTCTCAAGATTAAAAGACAAACCGGATAAGAAACAAATGATTAACACAATATACAAGTTAAACTGCAGCTGTGGAAAAAGTTATATCGGACAATCATCACAAAAACTTATTAACAGAATATATCAACATAGGAGTGACGAAACAAAAATTAATAAAACATGCGCCTTGGCTGTACATATACGTAAAACCAAACATATAGTTGTTATGACAATCCTGAAATTTTAGCAACAGAAAATAACTACTATAAAAGACTTTTTCTCGAAATGTGTTTTATCACCAATAATAGTACGCATACATTAAATGAAAAAACAGATACGAATAATTTAACCAATATTTATGCTTTTTTACTAAAGAATAATATTACAGTTTAAGTTTTGTATTACCGCGAATAATTAAAACGGAATTAATAAGGAAAAAACAATAAGAAGAACAATACAAATTACTTGTTTAAACAACTAACGTAGTATATTTTTATGTTTTTGATTTGCACAGTAACTTGTATGAAATAACCATGAAACAGAATTTTTTTTTTTTTTTTTGACAAGAACAAATTTAAAAAAGTTTTTATTTTATTTTTTAACTATTTATAATTTTATTAATTGACAATATTGATTTAATAATTTTGACATATCTGATATATCATGGTAAAAATATTTTTGTTTTTTCTATATTTTAAAGTTAAACTTAGTTTGAGAGCAACACATTTCATGAGAACAAATGACCTTGCTTTGTTATAAAAAGAATTACAAATTTATTTTAAACATGTAAGTTTACAATATTTCAACATATTTTTATATATTTAAGTTTTAAAAATTGTTAACAATATGTAATTCAACTGTAGTGCGACATCCTGAAGAAGAACCAAAAACCGGTTCGAAATATCGATGAAAAATTGAAGCAATAAAATAATATTAACAGATGTAAAAAAGGAATATGTGTATAAATTAATTTCCTTTCCTTAAATTGATGACTGCATACCTGACAAACAGATTAAATTAATTATATATATATACAATAAATAATAATATATATAATATACAATAAATAATAATATAAAATAAAATTTGAATGTTTTACTCAATATTTACAGAAAATGGCCAGTTGGGAAAAACAACAGGCTAGGCTGCTGAAGCTATTTGAGAAATCGAGTAGTGGGTCAAGCAACAGTGAATCTAAATCTGATGCTGACAGTGCTGAAACTAACAGTTCGGGTACTGAAGATAATGAATCAACTACAGATGAGGAATATGAAGAGCACCAGAAAAAACAGAAAATGATGAGACATGGCATACCTGCACAACACCTATAAGAAACTCTTCTTTTGATGCAGATGCCGCTGGGATTCTTTTGGATATAGACGAAAATGTTTCTCCAATTCAGGTTTTTGCAAAATATATGGGATGACCAAGTAATGGAAATGATTATAAAATCTACGAATGATTACGGCATAAAACTTTGCAATCAAACACGGCCACATACAAGGCGTAGTAGGAAGGCAAATTTCAAAAATACTGATACGATTGAAATGAGAAAGTTTTTAGGTTTGTGTTTGCTTCAGTCCCAGCTAAAATTCTCCAGCATTAGAAAACTCTTTTCCATTGATGCATTACATTACCTCCCAGCATTTCTTTCACAAATGTCTGGAAGGAGGTTTGAGCAAATATTGAGATGCTTTTGTGTAGAAGAAGAAAATTCAAACGGCCCTTTGAGGAAAATAAAAATATATCTTGATTTGCTCATAGAAAAGTTTGCGAATGCATATGCACCAAATGAAGCATTATCATTAGACTACTCTTTGTTATTATTTTGAGGAAGTTTTGAACATAGAAATATACAAAGGCCATGGAGAAAACGATGAAAACATGACAACTATAAACAGTTTTGTGATGCGATTGATGCAGTCATATTTAAACAAGGGCCACCATTTGTTCATGGATAACTATTACAACAGTCTACCATTATCTAACAAATTACTTAGCAAAAAGACACATGTGACAGGAACTCTTCGTGTAAATAGGCACAGTCTGCCGCAAGAAATAACACGTCGTAAGCTTAGAAGAGGAGAACATGTATGGCGACGCCAAAATCAGACATACGTGTCCAAATGGAACGATAAACGGGATGTGCTATGTCTAACAACAGCTTACTACTCAAGTATGATAAACACAGCTAACCGGCGACAACAGGAAAAGAGAAAATCAATTGAAATAGTGAATTATAATCGGAATATGTCAGGTGTTGACAGAGCAGATCAGATGATATCCTATTATTCCTGTCCACGAAAAACAATTAGATGGTATAAAAAGGTAATCTTTCATCTACTGGATGTAGCAGTGTGGAATTCTTACTACATCTTTAATGAAAAGACAGGTTTTCAAATAAAGTTTATAGAATACAGGGAAGCAATCATACGATCTCTAACTGGTATAGATTATAAACAGGATGGAAGGTCTTTGGTTCAATTTAAACGTGCACGAATCCAAACCAATAAAATCAACATCAATGGAACACAGCATTTTCCTGAGAAAGTTTCTCCTCCTGAAAATTATCAGCGAAAAACATATTTTCAGCGTTGTAAACAATGTTATAAACAGGGAATAAGAAGGGAAACATCATATTGCAGCAAGAATTGCATGTCAAAACCTGCACTGTGTCCTGCACCAAGCTTTGAAACATGGCATACCGAAAATAATGTGTAATAATTATAAAATTATAATAATTTTTTTTTGTCATTTATTTATTTTTGTTTGATTATGAACTAACATTTCGTGTAAAACTCCCAAAAATACTTTGTTGCACACAAAAAATTGCTTATTTGAGTCATTAAACCTGTCATTTACGTTTTTAAATTTTTGCTGTTATAGCCGCCATCGTCCCATTACTTAGTGTCTAGAGTCCGCTGGCGCAATGACGATTATAGCCGCAACCTAATTAAAGGTGCTGAATTAATCAAAATTAAGTTTATTTAAGCAGAAAGAGTAAAACTATACTTCTAATATTCTAAAAATTACAAAAACATATAGTGTTAATTTTCGAACATCACTTGTTCCGACTGTCCGTCAATGTGTTAAATTTTGTGGAAGGTTTACCATCACAATTTGATTCTGATAACCTATTGAGTAAGTAATAATAAATTAAAATATGTACACATCAGTATATTTATAACAAAAATTTAGTAACTCTAAATGAGGGATACACTGGCGAACTTGAACCTGGAGTTAGTGGCGAAATTGAATCTGAGGTACCTAGCTATTGGCAAAGTTGAATCTGACGTCAGTGGCGAAAATGAATCTGGGACTGTTATTAGAAATAAAGTTAAAGATGAGGTTGTAAACAAAACCATTATAATATGCTCTGAACAACCATTATGACATCCGGTTCCATTATAACATTAAACATCAGCCATGTTTCTTGTTAATTCTGGAGCAAATGTTATTGATTTAAAAAGACACGGAGGATGGAAATCTTCTAGTGTAGCAGAAGGTTATGTCGATGAATCAATTCAAAACAAAATTACTGTGGCAAAAAAAATCTAAGTAGCACTGTTACTACACAATTGGAAACAAATTTGACTTTTCCTATTATAGAATTCCCTACATTAATTGAAGCAAATTCCGAATTCGATGATCAAGGATGTAAAATCTACAAGCAGAACACAGTGGTGGCTACTGCTGAGTTAATCGACAACATGTACAAGTTGCAAACCAATAATTGCAATGAAACTGTAGCGCTAACTTCAAACTCCAAATCAAGTTGTAATTTATGGCATTGAAGGATGGGACATATAAATTTACAAAGTTTGAAGAAACTGAAAAATGGTTTAGCTGATGAAATTGATTTTGAAGAAGCCAGTGGTAATCCAACCTGCGTTGCATGTCTAAAAGGAAAACAAAACCGGAAACCTTTTAAACACAATGCCACAAGAGCAACACAAATCTTGGAGATGGTTCATACTGATCTTTGTGGGAAAATGGAAAATGATTCGTTAAACGGGGCCAGATATATGTTTACCTTGGTAGATAATTAAACGAGAAGAGTTTTCGTGTATTTTCTGAAGTTGAAAACAGAAGTAAAAGAAAAATTCGAAATATTCAAAGCGTTGGTAGAAAATCAAACCGGGAGAAAAATAAAGATTTTGCGTTCGGACAACGGAAAAGAATACTGCAATAATGAATTCGAGACGATGTTGAAAAAGAATGGGATCATACACCAAACGAAATGCCCGTATACTCCTCAACAAAACGGACTGGCGGAAAGGATGAATCGAACCTTGTGTGAACGTGCCAGATGTCTATGATTCCGGGTTGAAGAAAAGCTTTTGGGCCGAAGCAGTGATGACATCGGCATACTTGGTGAATAGATCACCATGTACAGGACTCGAAAATTTGAAGAAAACCCCCGAAGAACTATGGACTGGTAAGAGACCAGACTTAAGTTATATTAAAGTTTTTGGTTGCAGAGCAATGGTTCATATACCTGATAAAAAACGAAAAAAATGGGATGCGAAGTCGGAAGAGCTGATATTCGTAGGTTACAATAAAAGTATGAAAGGTTATCGGTTCATTCGACCAAGTACCAACAGGCTTGTCATAAGTCGAGACGTGACGTTTCTGGAAAATAATATGGTAAATCAAATAAACGAACCAAAAGCTCAATATAACACAGAAGTACTGTTCGAAGACGAGGATACAAATTCAGTGGGAGAAACTGACGATGAAACGATTTCAAACGAAGTCGGAGAGACATCTAAACTCGAAGATGAGACGGTTGATGATGAAGAAACAACCGAAGATGAGACGGTTGATGATGAAAAGGCAAACGAAGTATGAAGATCAACACGAACACGAAAAGCACCGAATATGGAAGACTACCATTTATATCTAATACAAACGAACAAAATAGATGATCCACTGACTGAAGAGGAAGCCCTGAATGGACCTGATCGTGAAAAATGGCGAAAAGCCATGAAAGAAGAGTACGATTCTTTAGTTGAAAATAATACATGGGAGTACACAAATTTACCGGCGAATAAAAAATCAATCAACAGCAAATGGGTATTTAAAACGAAACGAGATAAAAATGGAAAAGTTTTAAAATATAAGGCAAGATTGGTGGTAAAAGGTTGTGCGCAAAAAAAGGGTATAGATTACGAAGAAACTTTCTCGCCTGTGGTTTGTTATGGTTCAATAAGATATTTAATTGCAATGGCAGCAAAGTATAACCTAGAAATCGATCAGATGGATGCGGTGACAGCGTTTCTACAAGGTGACCACGAAGAGGAAGTATACATGCCACCACCGAAAGAATTCAACGTCGATAAGAAGGTATGCAAATTAAAAAAGGCAATCTACGGTTTGTAACAAGCCAGCAGACAATGGAACAAAAAGTTAAGTTTAGCATTAAAAGAAATTGGAATGAATCAATCGAAAACTGATCCGTGTATTTACTATTATGTTAAAAATAACAAAATGGTATTTGTCTGAGTGTATGTAGATGATTTATAGATTTTCTCAAACGATGACGAATACAAAAGAAAACATGACAGCAAATATTCTAACTAAAGCTTTATTCAAAATGAAACACAATGAATGCCGAGAAAAAATGGGATTGATGATTCTAAACGGTTCTAGCGAGGGTGTTGAAAAGGAAGAACACTGATAGAATCGCAAATATATAGTATCACACAGTTGGTATGATTGCTTTTGATTATGATTATCTTCTTGTTCTGTCAAAAATGTATCGAACACGTTTTTCATTATATATGTTATAAATAAATACGTTTATACTTTTATTTAATATAAACTATTGTGAATTAACTCTGTGTTTTACTGCTGACGCACCTAAAAACAACAATAGTGCTCTCAGATTCTAGGCAGCGGAATATCCCTCTACACACACCACTCGCTAGGAACGTCCACGGCTTGATTCGAGTCGGACGTCGGTCGCTCGAACTCGTTCGATTCTCGAACAATTGGGCGCGCGTTTCGAAACGCTGAAAAATATCGCAACAGCAAACTGAGTAGATGTGTATTATTGTTATATTAAAATAATGTTTACTCAGTAACATTATTTAATACAGAATTAATATTTAATTAATTAATACAACGCCATTAATTAATTAAATATTTACAAACAATATATTAATAAATAATTTATGCAACTTATTTTTCAATCGCACTAATACAAATAAATAATAAATATTCAATTGAATTAATTAAGCAACCCTTGCTTGTTGATTGAAATTGAATTTTCATACGGAAAAAAGCCTGAATCTTATGTTGTTATATATTAAATTGTAGCTAAATGCACCTTCTGAACGATGAATAATGAGATTTTAGTGCAGAATTGATGTACAAAATGTAATTTCATCATTTTTATAATCTCAATTTCATATATTCTTTTCACGAATTTCAATATTTCATATTTTCATAAATAATAAATATTCAGTTGAAAACAAAAAATTTTTCAGTATCATATTGTCGCAACTTAGACCATTTTTATACTGCGAGGCCTCTGAGATATTGTTGAAAAAAATTGCAGGCATTAAAGTAGATACTTCTGTTTAACGATAATTATTATGAAAAATGATAAAACTTGAAAACTTTATTATTTTAATTGGTCTTGCAAAGTATAATGAAATTAATAACTGTGGAACTTGTTTAAATGTCAAATCAAACCAATTTGAAAAAGTCCGCCAAATATTTAACGGTCATTCGAGAAGAAATCGCAATCATTTCATGTAAACAAACTAACGTGCATTTTTTGTCCGGTTGACAAATCGTTTCGGTGTTTCATCATTTAATATAGGTATGTTTCTGTAATTAACGTAAAACTGATTAACGATCATTATTGCAATTAATTAAAAGAGGAATTTATTGTTGTCGAGTACACTGTTAACCCTTCTTTGCATGATGATGGAAATTTCCATCATAATATTTAGTCAACAAAAAAAGGTACTCAAAACCCTTGTACTGTAAATTTGTTGTTGCTGGCAACTTTTTAAGCGACTATTGCGTACAAAAAATCGCAGTTGTCAAAAAATAGCAAACGTCACTGTCAATTACCAGGCCTACAACTTGTCATTCCGCTGTTTGTTGTGACTGGAAGAAATGAGCGAGATTTTAAATTGTTTTATGGAAATAAACGGAGATATAAAATACAATAAAAGTGAAAATGAGTGGAAAAAGGTTTGTTTTCATGTTTTTGTTATTTTATATACAATTTATATCAAAACACTGTGAATAAATTTCTCAAAACTATGTGATAGAAATTTACATCACTATGCAGTAACTTCACTTGTAATGTACTGTAAACATTTTTTTGTTAATGTTCATTTTATGTTGTTTTTTAGGTAAACTTGAATGATAGAGATATTGAAGATTATCTTAGTAAATTGCAAGACGGTTGGCTCTCAGAAGATGGCCTTGATGACCAAGATTCCGATGATGAAAACCGCGATGCTGATGAAGTTATAAGAGTGTTGCAGGAGGAGAACGATGATGATGATGATGTGGATGAAACTGCTGAAATTGATCCTCCTCTTGTAGAACCAGAAGATCAAGAACCCTCTCAGTCTTCTCACCCATCAATTTCATCCAATTTGCAGTCTTCATCCAGTTTTGCATTTGACAAAAGAAGCTTGATTTGGAAAAAAAGGAATCTGGTGTATGACACAGATAAAATTACTTTCTTGGGAAGTTCTACTGCTTCAGGTAGTCTATCACACCTAGAAACTCCATATCAATGTTTTAACCATTTTATCACTGAAGATTTTATCAAAACATTAGTAGAGGAGACAAATGTATATATAATACAGCGTAATCCCAGTTCATCTATAAAATTTACAGAACATGATTTGTATAAGTTCTTTGGTATATTATTATACATGTCAGTAATCAAATTTCCTAGCACAAGATCATACTGGTCGCCAAAGTTTGGATATGAGCCCATTTCTTCAACAATGCCACTGAACAAGTTTGAGAAAATAAAGTTATCATTACATTTTAATAACAATGATCTTCACAAACCTGTAGGTCATCCAGAACATGACAGGCTTTATAAAATCCGCCCTGTTATCAAGCATCTCAATGAGAGATTTGCCACAGTGCCAATGAATCAAAGACTTTCTGTGGATGAACAGATGTGTTCTACCAAAATAGGGCATTTTTTAAAACAGTATCTGCCTAAGAAACCCCATAAATGGGGCTTTAAATTATATGTTCTCTGTGATTTGATGGGATATGCCCACAAGTTTGAGGTATATTCTGGACAAGAGAATATAGAGAAACTCCCAGATGAACCAGATCTTGGTGCAACAGGAAATGTTGTAGTTCGTTTGCTTCGAGGCGTGCCAAGAAAGCAAAACCACATCATATACTTTGATAATTTTTATACTTCTTTGCCATTGGTAGTTTTTTTTAGCTAAATCAGGAATTCACACAGTGGGAACTGTGCAACAAAACAGGATACCAAATAATAAACTTCCAGAGAAGAAAAATTTCATGAAAAAATCTGTGCCCAGAGGTAGTTTTGAGGAAAGAGTGTCTGTGTATGATGGTATAGATTTGAGTTGTGTGGCTTGGAAAGATAATTAGATTGTAACCCTGTTATCTTCTTATTCTGGAGCATTGCCTGTAACTAAAGTCAATAGATTTGACAGGATAACAAATGCAAAAATTGATATTACTTGCCCGTTTATTGTCCAAGAGTACAATAAACATATGGGAGGAGTAGATCTCATGGATAGCTTTTTGGGCAGAAATCATATAAAAATGAGGTCTAAAAAGTGGTATTTGCGTATTTTTTTTCATTTATTTGATCTAGCTGTTATAAACTCTTGGATTGTTTATAAAAAAAATGCTCAAGAAAGAGGTGAACCTAAAAAGAGTCTGCTTACAATGGGCCAATTCAGAAATGAATTGGCCTTTGTGCTATGCAACAGAGGAACCACCAGAGAAGCTAAAAGAGGGCGTCCTAGTACCAGTGTACTAGAAGAAGAATTAGAATCAAAAAAAAGAAAAGGTTCTCCAGCTCCACCACCTCCAAAAGACATAAGAACAGATGGTGCTGAACATTGGCCAAAAGTAGGTGGGTCACTCCGGTGCAAATTTCCCAAATGTAAAGGCTATTCCACAATTTCATGTAATAAATGTGGCGTTAATTTGTGCTTAAATAAAAATAATAATTGTTTTTTAAATTATCATACAGAATAAAGAAGATTTAGTAAAAAATATTTTTTTATTTATTTATTACTGAGCTAAATATGTGACAATGCATGATGATGTAAATTTCCATCATATTGTTTTTTACATAATACATATTTTTATTTACACCAAGATTTTTTTTTAAAAAAAAGAAAAAATCATGCAAAGAAGGGTTAAATGTAAATAGTGTTATATTCACTAACATTTGAGAGAGTCGAACACAACATATGTAGACTGGTCGAATGAAATTAATACTGATTTTAATTCCATCATTAATTCTAACAACTTCAAATAGTTTTTTGTCATGAAGTGAAATCTGAAATATATAAAAAATGTATTTAATTTTAGGGTTACGTTTAATAACAGTGTCTCTACATATTGCATTACAAGTGGATTTCGTTAAATAACTGAACACACATATCAATATTTCATTCTTGGCGAAACATTATTGCAAATGAGGACCTTAATGTGTTTTTAATTTCAGAAATGTCATCCTTCATAGAAATGAAACATGTCCAATTTACAGACATTTTCAGAACTTTTCATTTCTGCACGGAATTTAATTTCAGAATTTATGAAAAAAACATTACAGGTCCTTATTAACAAACATACGTCGCCCAATGATAAACTATTAATGTGTGTCAATTTATTTTCCGAAATCAGTTTGCAATGCATACGTTGCGTTGGGCTTCTCTTGGCTAATTTTTTGGGCAAATGTAATAAAATACCGAGGGAAAAACCACTACCTTAAAGGAGGATTGTACAATTCTTGGATTTTACCGATGTTAAGTAAGATTATAAGGATTTTACATGATTTAAGTGAGATTGTAAGGATTTTACATGATTTTAAGTAAGATTGTAAGGATCTTACATGATTTTAAGTGAGATTGTGAGGATATTACATGATTTTAAGTGAGATTGTAAGGATTTTAATTGATTTTTCGTTGATTTTACGGATTTTAAGTAAGATTGTAAAAATTTTACATGAAATTTTTAAAATTGTAGGAATTTTACTCGAGATTTTTAATATTATAGATCGTATACAAATTAATTAATGTGTTTTAATTTTTCTTCAAAAAATATTTAAATAAATATAAAAATAATACAGTATTGTACAAATAAGTACAATAATATTTCTTATTGTACAAATCTACATTAATTACTTTTTATTTATTTTATTTAAATAAAACATTGCATTTTACTTCAAATAATTAATAAAAATTGATATAATAAAACTTAAAATATTTGCATTTAAAGTTAAATTAAAAAAATATTTAAAATGTTCTAAAGTCTGCAGTCAAAACCGACAACGGAGGTAATTTTAAGCGAGGTATTACTGTATCTGAAATCGCTCGTACCTGTGCGGGACCGGGGACCAGGTTTTTAATGATTTTACCATGATTTTACTAGGATTTTAAGGAATTTTAACAAATTTGTTCACCAGATTTTACAAGTGGTTTCCCCCTCATAAAAAACAAACCTTACGGATGAATATAATCGTTTAAATGTTTCAGATGTGACTTAATAAGAGAAATCTCTATGAATACTAGTCTAGAAAAATTTAAATCAGTTAAAAAAGTTTATTATCTCTTCTTGTTATTTTTCTCTAATATATATGTCTTCCTTTAGCGCAATATGGATTCAGAAGAAATTGCTCCCCAAAAGCGAAAAAAGCAAAAGTTGTTTTGCGATCGTTGGATCTCGGAAGATTCTCCTTTTAAGGCGTGGTTGCGAAACGTGCCGTCTGATAAGACAAAATTCTTTTGTTCCGTCTGCGATGTCACATATAGTGGTGGGATGTCAGAAATTAAGAAGCATGGTGCTACTAAATTTCATAACAACAGGTTGATAGGTCGCTCCGAGCCTGTAAACGAAGGTGAGTCTACGAGTAAAAGGAAATCGAGAAAAATTGATGATAGTTTCAACAGAAAAGTAAAGATTGCTGAAATAAAGTTTGCTGCTTTTTTTGCCGAAAACAATGTTTCCTTCAGTTTGACCGGAAAATTTCTCGATCTCATGAAAGAGATTGGCAAGGATCCCGAAGTGCTCCAGAAGATGTCGATTGCTGCTACGAAGTGCACCAGTATTGTTAGCAATAGCTTTGTTCAAGCAGCAAAATTTGTAACTAGTTTTGTATTGTAATATGCGCATGCGCTGAATTTGACTGGTTTCAAACTAATTTGTGATTTTACTTGCTTGAACGTGTTATTGATAATCAGAAATAATAGGTGGCACTACTATCGCTGATTAGAAAACTTGACAGCATCTTGTCAATTTGATCAAAAAGAAAGATTTTTTATTTTACGGGAATTTGTTCTAAAATATATAGTTTATAATTTTCAATTCTACACACACTAAATTATTGCATTTATTTGCAATGGAAGGTAGGTAATTTTTATTAATATAAATAACAAATATAGGTTAATAATAATTTTTGTTTACAAACAAAGCAACTAGTGTCAAATATATTATTTTAATTTCAGAACAAAATTTGCAAAACGAATATAAAATATGGAGACGAAATGCAACTTTATATTTAATTAGTTTATACAAACAATACAAAGAAGAAGTGGGAAGTTTTAAAATAAAAAATATGAGAAAATTGTGGGATTTAACCGCCACTGAGATGAATACTAACTCCGATATACAAGTAACATCTGCGAATTGTGAAAATAGGTGGAGGGTTATCGAGAGAAATTATAAAAAATTCATTGATGATAATAAGCAAACAGGAATAGGAAGAAAAGATTTTCAATATTCAAAAGAAATGGACGATATATTCGGAAAAAAAAGAAACATTCGTCCAGAAATATTGCTATCTAGTAATATGGAAATTTTACCCCTTGAAGAACCAAAAAACGTAGAAAAAAAAAAGTACCTCCATTGAAATTGAACCGGCACTTGATGCAATAATACTCACAACTGATACTAGAACGAAACCGGAATGTACATATTTATCATTAGTTAACCCAACACCGAAAAGAAAATTACAAAAAAAGGATCATTTAAATTCATTAGACAGCATTCGAGCGGAGAGGAATGCATATTACAGGAAACTACTGGAGCTCAAAGAAAATGAAATCCAGAAAAAACTGCAATTAGAAGAAGAAAAATTAAAAGAAAAAAGAAGAAAAAATGATTTGATTGAGGAAAGGAACAACATTTTGACACAATTCCTTAAAAATGGTATGATAGTACCACTTAATTTTTAATAAATTTTTACAAAATATTACTCCTCTAAAATTGGCAAATTCTGACTATGATCCAAGCGAAAAAATTAAAACCATCCAACAAAAGATAGACCAATGGCGCTCAAAACCACTACATGGAAAATACTTAAATAGTATAGCATCGGAACATATAGACGCACAGTCATCTTAGGCGTGGCTCAGTAGTGGTACACTTTTCCCCGAAACAGAGGGTTTTGTAGCAGCATTGCACGATCAGGTGATTGCAACACGGTACTATCGAAGGACCATTATAAAAGACCCTCAAGTCAGTAATATAAACTGCAGGTTATGCAACCTAATTATTGAATCGTTAGATCATCTGATAACCGGGTGTACAGTGTTAGCTCCTAAGGCTTACTTCGACCGACATAACCAGGTAGCTAAAATAATTCACCAAAACCTAACACAAATGTATGATAACAATTACGTGCCAGAGCCGTATTACGAATATCAAGCGCCACCTGTGTCTGAAAACGAAGACATAAAACTTTATTGGGACAGAGTCATAATTACTGACAAAACCATACCGAACAACATACCCGATATTGTCTTCATAATAAAAAAGGAGAAAATCACCTATATTATCGATATAGCTGTACCATTGCCTCACAACATACAGAAGACATATGCTGAGAAGATAAACAAGTATATACCCCTAGCTGATGAAGTCAAGCAAATGTGGAATATGGTGAAAGTCAGAATATTGCCGTTTGTAGTGGGATGTACTGGTGAAATTCCCAAAAGTCTGGGCTTAAACTTAAAACATCTTGGCTTACCAGATAAGCTGTTTTTACCCATACAGAAGGCAGTACTCCTGGATACCTGCCGCATAGTGAGACGAGTATTGGGAGAAAATTAACACCTACAGAAAATTTCGGTTTCAACTTTCAACTTTAGAAAACATTATTGCACATACTTGCCTTGAAAAAGGCCGTTGTGCAACTAATTAAAAAACTTTAAAAATAAAAAGAAAATAAACGAAATAATAATAATGGCTTTCCCCTCCTTATAACATAATATACAATTAATTTTAATATAAATCCTTATAGATATTTTTAAACATTTTAGTAAAAGGTCTAAGAATGTCTGAAAAAAAAAACGAAAAGATTGTCTACAACACAGTATAAAAGAAAGCGAAGAAAACAAAATAAAACTAAAAAAATCTTTGGTTCACTAACAAAATTTTTGGAAAAACCATCAGAAACGCGAAATGCTTGCAAATCCAAGTAGTGAATTTTTTTCCGATAAAAATGAAAACGAATTATGTGTCGAAAATACAAATGCTAATGACAATATTAGTAGTAATGATGAACTAGGACATATTGCAGTTACAAATATCGACGATATCACTGAAATTGATGAAGCATATTTTGCTATGTGTATGGAACTAAATGATCCAGCTTGCTGGCCTTTAACACTTACCAATAAAGTTCTGGATATTTTAATCAAAAAAGGCCCTATTCAAAATATACAATCTAAATATCCAGAAAATAAATTAGAAAGATCATTTTCAAAGGTTTATTTCAATAGAAAAATGCCAAATGGTGAAAAATTTAATCGTGAGTTTTTATTCTCCGATTATTCTCTCTATTCTCCGAAAGATGATGCCATATTTTGGTTCTGTTGTAAATTATTTAGCAAACAAGTAATAAAATTAGTTAATGAAAGCTTCAACAATTGGCAACCACATCTGAAAACTTATCTCGTCACGAAAAAACATCGCTGCACATCGAAAACTGCACCTGTTGGAAAAAATTGGAATTAAATTTAAAAAGAAAAACTACAATTGATAAGAACGCGAGATAAGACGCCGAGAAAAAACGATGGTGTCAAATTGTCAGGCGCATGATATCTGTGGTACAATATCTAGCAGGACAGTGTTTAGCTTATAAAGGTTCTCCAGCAAATTGTACGAAAAAAAAATGGAAATTTTCTGAAAGCAATTGAATTGATAGGAAAATTTGATGATATAATGGCGGACCACATAAAACGCGTACAAGAAACAATCGCTTTAAAGAGCCACATGCCACATTACCTGGGAAATCGCTTTCAAAACGAAATAATCACTATCCTTGGAACCCAAATTCAAAAATGTATATTAACATCAATAAAAGAAAGAAAATATTTTTCAGTCATTTTGGACTGTACGCCGGACACTGGATATGTCGAGCAAATTACAATGATTTTCAGGTATGTACATATTAAGAATGATAAAGTTGAAGTAAGAGAAAATTTCATTGGTTTTTATCAAGCTGAAAAAAGTACTGGAGAATCTTTTTATGACTTCTTAATGCAAAAGTTAAACTATCTTGAATTAAATATTAACTATATGAGGGGCCAGGGATACGATAATGGATCTAATATGTCCGGAAAACATATTGGATTGCAAAAACGAATTTAGGACAATTATCCACGAGCTTTGATTATGCCATGCAACGCGCATACATTAAATTTGGCCATTAATGATCCAGCTAAAGTTTCGTTTTCAACGGTGGATTTTTTCAGTAATGTATCAGCAATATACAATTTTTTCAGTGGATCACCATTTAGATGGCAAGTTTTAAAGAAAAATGTAAAATCTTTAACATTGAAACAAATTAGTGAAACTCGATGGGAAGCAAGAATTAAAGCGATTAGACCACTGCGACATGAATTATGTGAAATTTATGACAGCCTTATAGAAATAGCTGAGGAATGTTCAACGCCAACAGTTCGACATGAAGCTGAATGTTTGGCAATGAAAATTAAATCTTATAAATCTTATAAATTATATGGTACGAAATCTTGGAAAAGGTAGATGTTATTAGCAAAATGATGTAGAAAGTTTCTTGGAATATCAGTTCATGTGCTGAATCAATTAAGGGAGTTTTGAAATTTTTCAAAAGCATTTAGAAATGATGAAAGTTCCGAAAATTATTTGCAGAATTGTAATAAACTTTGTAAAGCACTTGAAACAGAACCGGATTGTCCTGCTGAAATTGGTGTACGTCGCCGACGTCACCGAAAACAATTAAGGTATGAAGGAGATGAAGATATTCAATTTACTCCAAAAGAACATTTTCAAATTAATTTTTACTATGTAATACTAGATACAGCTATTTCATCTCTTACCACCCGTTTTGAAACTTTGTCAAATTTCGAACAATGTTTTGGATTTCTATACAAAGTTATTGTTATGGACCATGAGAAAATAAAAAAAGTTGTTTCGATCTCCATAATATATTTAAAGATGGTGAATCCTGTGATATCAGTGGCGTACAATTATATGAAGAGTTAATTTCTTTGAAAATTATCATAAAAGACAGAAAGCAGCCCGAAGAACTCATAAAGTTTTTATAGAAATACAACTTGGAGATTTCTTTCCCAAATGTCGCCACAAGTTTAAAACTTTACTGACAGTTCCAGTATCTGTTGCATCTGGAGAGCGAAGTTTTTCAAAATTAAAATAACCTGAGAACTTCAATGACTAAGGAACGTTTCAGTAATATATCAATTATTGCTATTGAAAGAAAATTATGGTAACAAACGAAAAATATATAGTTATTATTATTTAATTTAAGCTTATTTGTATTACAAGTAATAACAGAAGTTACATATCATTTTGTTAAAAAATAAATGCTTGTATAATATTCCTGATAATTAACATTTTGGGTTAAACTAACATTTTGAAAATTGATCAAAAAGAAAAATTATTTAGTGCATTTGGGTATATGATGAGTGACGTAATTTATCGAATCTACCTAAAATTAACTTTGTATTTATAGTATTAAATTATATTTAAATACTAATTATATTTAATTAATTTTAATTAATAAGAAAAAGAAATATATGTTCAATTTCTTGGAAAATAATTTCGGCATAGTGGGGATAGTTTGTGCCACACCTTTTCGGGTAAAGAAATATTATTCTAATATAGATGATAAATACATATAGTTCTCGGCATGACAATCTGTCCTTTCGGAAAACTAAGAGTATGATTTTGTTAGACATACGTTGCGATTACTTCTTCTTCTTCTTCTTCTCACTACTTTTTTTTTTTTAATACGGTAATCTAGAATAAATACACACTTTAAAATTAATTTAACTAGCGTATATAGAACCGAGCTTAAGAGATTTTGTTTAATTTTTTGATTAATGTTTTTTATTGTTGTAAAACATATTATTATTATTATTATAAATATATAGAGAGCACACGTATAGGTGACATATGCGATTCAGTGTTAGCGTTTGAGTTTCGTTTTTCGATGATAATAACTAAATTAAAATTATAATTTCATGTGAAATGTTTTTCTTTAATGAACAATTGTTAAAGTCAGTTTAAATTTAATAGTTTTATTTAGTGCAATTGCATTAAATTATGCATTTACGTATTTCTTTCTTTTTTTTTGTGAATGATTTTAAATTAAATAAAGTTCGTTGTGCATGTAAACGAGATAAGTCAAATGAATGCGCACATGAGTGTGTCTAAACAATATTCCAGTGACTGTAAAACAAAGTCAATGGCTTGCAGCGGAACATTTTGCTTCAACTGCCGTGTGGATTTTGATAATGATAAGGTGATTGGATGTGATGGATCATGTAATCAATAGTTCCACTTAAAATGCGCGGGAATAAAAGAAGCCCAGTTCTCATTGATCAGCGGATCTGTTTCTATAAAATGGTTTTGTAAACATTGCATTGAAGAGGAAACGGTTTCTATTAATGCAGTAAAGTTAATGATTGAAAATGCATTAACAGAATATCAAACAGAAATTGATTCAGTAAAACAATTAATTAAATCTACTGCAAATAAAACTAATGGCATGCCAAATGTAGAAATACTAGAGCTTAAAAATGAGATAGAAAATTTACGTCAATTAATTTCAAAATCTGATTTAAATACAATTCATAAGCAGTCAAACAAACCTTTATATGCGGATGTTACTAAACAAGCTATTGTTATTAAACCTAAAATTGACCAAAAAACAAATAAAACTAGAGAAGTAAAACAAAAAATTAAGCCATCTGAATTATCAGTAGGAGTGGAAGTTAAAAATGCGAAAAATGGTGCTATAGTGGTTACATGTTAAACGAAAAATGATATAAAAAAAATAAAAAATGATGTTAAATCGAAATTGGGAGATTTTACACTAAGTGAATTAAAATCACGAAAGCCATTACTCAAAATTGTTGGTGTAGATCAAAAATTAACAGAGGAAAAAATCTGTTACTTTCTTCGGTCTCAAAATAATACGATTTTTACAGAGCTTTCAGATGTTAAAATTAAAATAATTAGGGAAAGAAATAAAAGGTACAATATCATACTGGAGGTAGATAATCAAACTTACACAAAAGCTTTAAGCGCGGGTAAAATAAATATGGAATGGCAAAAATGTGCAATAAGATTTTAATATTACGCGATGTTTTCAATGTTGTGGTTATAATCATAAAATAAAAGAATGTAATAATAAGCAAGCGTGCACTAAATGCGCAGGTGATCATAAATATAAAGACTGTAGCTCAATTGAAGTGAACTGCATTAATTGTTTAAAAATGAATAAAAAATTAAATTTAAATCTTGATGTGAACCATCCAGCTGTGGACCGTAATTTGTATCGTAAATATATAGAAAGGCAGCAGTCAAAAATAAATTATACATAGCAATTAATGAAGGTTATTGACATATCAAATTTAGTATACATGAACAGTCAAGGTTTCCTTCATCACAAGATGAAATTTATAACTTGGTAAGCACTTGGTAAGCACTAAGGTGACCAATTTTTTTACAATCAAAAGGAGGACGAAAAAATTTAAGAAAAAAGTACAACGTAAATAAATGAAACATTTTATTAATTCAAACCAAAATACACTAATTAAGCTTACATCCCTTTAAATTATTTAATTAAACGAGTATTTTTCCATTGAATGAATATTCTTTGTCAATTATATCATTTTCTAACAATATGTTGGAAATTTCGAAGCAAGAAATATCCTTCATATTGAATTTTACGGTAAGCGGCATCTCTGAATACAGATATTAACAGATTAGTTTTAAAATATCGAAAAGGAGGACAGGTAGGAGGACACTTTTCAAGGAAGGACAGCACCTACAAAAGAAGGACTGTCCTCCCTAAAGGAGGACGATTGGTCACCTTATAAGCACGTCAAATCCAGCAATTTTATGTTTCTCGGAAACCCATGTCACTGACGATATAAACAACTGTGAATTGCACATGGACAACTATAATCTAATTCGTCTTGATTCATCTAGTTCGCATACCGGCGGCCTGCTCATATACGTGCGAAACGAATTTAAATCACAGGTTTTTATGAAAGTATGTGAACAAAAACATTTTTGGTTATTAGCGGTTAAAATTCAATATATTAAAACTGATTATTTTGTTGTATTGGTCTACCGATCACCAAGTTATAGTCAAATAGAATTTATAAATTTCTTGAATAACTGGTTAAATGACAACTACATGGACATTAATAATTTGATTATTGTGGGTGATTTTAATATTAATTATGTTGATATTAGTGATTTCTATGTTAAAAAATTAAAAAATATTACTACTTTTTTTGGATTAAAACAATTAATAAATGATTATACCAGAATCACACATAATTCTAAAACTAAAATTGATTTAGTCTTTACTAATATTTTCAATATTGAATGTAAGGTACAGCATATACCGAAAATTACTGATCATAGCATAATATACATAATGTTGGATTCACCTAATAATAATAAAAGTCATTATATTTAATCAAATAAATTGGACCAAAACTTATTAATTGATAAACTTATTTCATGTAATTGGAATTACGAAATTACAAATGTTAATACTAGTTTCCTTAATTTTTATGACAATTTACAAAATTGTATCGCTGATTCGACCACTACTACAACAAAGTTAATTAAAAATAATAATTTTTGGTTCAATAATAATATAAGGCATATGATAGCACTTAGAGATAACTTGTATTATAGATTTTTGTACACAAATTCGAGTCAAGACTGGAATGAATATAAAATCATTAGAAATAAGGTTGTAACACTAATTCAAACAGAAAAGAAAAATTACTATCATAGGAAAATAGATTTATGTAAATATAATTCCAGCTTATTGTGGACAACTTTGAAAAATATTATAAAGTCAGAAACTAGATCTGAAATAAAAGAAATAGAATATGCTAATCCAATGACAAATCGACGACAACCGAATCAGCTGAGGCAGATACCTTCAACATTCCAAAGAAAATAATATATAATAAAGTGAGAAGACGACATTGCAAGCATGTTGGTGCGCATACTACGTTAACTAATGTTGAAGAGAGGCATTTATGCGATGTATTATTAATGGCTGCTGAATATGGCAGCCCACTTACATCATTAGACTTGAGGTTCGTAGTCTAAAAATTTCTTAATAAATCGGGGCGAAGAATTCCTAAAATTCCCTGATAATACCCCGGGTAAGGACTGGTGTCTAAATTTTATTAGTCGAAACCAACATATTCTTACTCAAAGAACCTGCAAAAATATTAAATATGCAAGAGCTGAAAAAACGGATGATGAGATTATAAATTATTTTCAAAATTTAGAAACTAGTTTGAATGGAATCCCTCCAGAAAATATTCTAAACTACGATGAGACTAATTTGTCGGATAACCCTGGCACAAAAAAATGTATTTTTAAAAGGGGGAATAAATATCCTGAGCGCATTTTAAATGCAACTAAAGTCTCAACTTCCGTCATGTTCGCAATTTCTGGAGATGGTGAAATTTTGCCACCATATGTGGTTTACAAAGCAGAAAAAATTTATGACCAATGGACAGTAGGTGGTCCACGTTTCACTAGATATAATCGCAGCAAATCAGGATGGTTTGATTCTTATACGTTCGAGGATTGGTTCCACACCATGGCAGTACCCTGGGCGCAGAAAAAGGAAGGCTCAACAATAATTATAATTATAATAATTATTTGGGACAATCTATCGTCTCATCTAAATATCGACATTATTGTTGCTTGTCAACGAAATGGCATTAAATTTATCTTTTTGCCACCTAATTCGACGCACATCACCCAACCTCTCGACGTCGGTTATTATGGACCTTTAAAAAGAATTTGGAAGGACATTTTAACAAACTATAAGTTGAAAAATCTACGAGAGCGGGCCTTAAATAAATCAACATTCCTCTCACTTTTAAAAAAGCTTGACAAAAAAATATATTAAGTGCCTTCCGAACAACAGGAATAATACCTCTGAACAGGTCACAAGTTTTGAAGAAACTTTCTAATCAAAGAACAGAGGATATTAATGTAGCAAGTACAGCAAGTGAAAATTTATTAGAATATCTCAAAGAACTTAGATCACCATCATCTAGTACTAGACAACCAAAGAAAAAAATGGTGAAAGTTCTACCAGGAAAATCTGTTGCATTTGAAGACTTTAATAAAAAAAAAATACATCCGACGAAGAAGATTCCAGTAGCAATGATGATGAGCCAGAAATTGTAGACCCTGATTCCAATATAAGAGAACCCGAAGACTGTGATATTGATCTTACTATTAGTACAAAACCGAAGACTGATGACTACATTGTTGTTGCTTTTCCCACGAAAAAAACTGTTAAACACTTTATTAGATTTGTTAGAAATACTAATAAAAATGAATTTATCATCAAGTACTTAAGAAAAAATAGTGATAGTAATATTTTTACCTTTCCTCCTGTGGATGATATTTCACATACAATGGAAGAAGATATTGTAAAAATCTTACCGAAACCAAATGTAGCAAGAGGATTGCACAGTTGCATGTGCGATTTAAATGTATTTAATTTATAGAATACCTACGTAAAGAAAAATAAAATTTACAAATACCTAGGTAGTATGATTATTATTTACACTTATCTACCTAGGTAGGTAGGTACCTGATTATATTATAATTTTGTTTTTATACACGAATATTATTTTTGTTACTTGTACATGTAAGAAATGTATTAATTTTGTAATTTAAATGAATAAATACATTTTTTTTTAATAATTAAATTATTTTTGTGTAAAGTAACAACTTGCCGCACCAAATAAATAAAAAACAACAGTTTTATAGGCGCAGATAATGTAACACCAAAATGTGCGGTAACTTTGCCCTATATAAAATAATAAAAAAAATATTGCAATATAATTTCAAGCAAAATAAATTGTTTATGATAGATGCAACATTAATATATCACATAAGTACAAATTGGTCTAATCCAATAAAAAATAGTAAAGTTATTCAAAAAAAAACTGTGAAAATCGTTGCAATATAACACCGCTCGGTGGAACTGATTTTTGTGAAACTTTATTTAATTATTAAAGGAAAATGAGGAAATATTGTAAAATAGTTTTTACCGACGAAGCTACATTTACTACAAATGGTTCTGTAAATTAACAAAATTATCGGTGTGTTTCTTTAAATGAACCAGTTAAATTAAGCTAAATATAATTTATTTTATTTTTACAGTTACTGGTCATGCACAAATAAGCATATACAAAATTTAACTCTCACACAATATAATCAAAAAATTAATGTATGGACAGGAATTGTTAACAATGTCCTTATTGGTCCTTTTTTTATTAAGGGAAATCTCAATAAAATACAGAAGAATTAAAACAACGAGTACTCAGAGCTTGTACTGAAATAAATTCAGATTTTTTTAAAGAATAGTGTACAAGCGTTTAGAGATAGATTAAGATATTGCTTAGACCAGAATGGAGGACATTTCAAACATCTTCTATAAATTAATAAATTTATAAATTAAAAATTATATTTTTTTTTATAAAATATAGAATGTCTTATTTTATTTTTATAGTATTATTTATTTATTAGTATTCATAAAAAGTGTGTGCATTCAGCAATTTACTATAAATGACCATATTCTATTAAATCTAATACCAATTATTTACTGTAATAGATTATTTTAAATACTTATTGTTAGTAAATATTTTATTGAACAAAGAAATTTTTTTTTTCAAATAAACATTATATTATGTAGGATTGGTTGCATAACTGTCACGGATGTCTCTACGCGATTAATGTGTTATTTTTAAAATTGAACATAGAAAATTTATATGTAGTTCAGTTCATATGTTTAGAGATAAAAATATCGCACTGTATATATAATATATATTTGCAATGGGCGCCAAATTCTAGTTACGCCTCTGCACAGAAAATTCATTTTTCACTATTATTATTGCAGCTTTATTTGTTTCATTTACTCACCATTAGAATTAAGCAAAAAATCTATGCAGATATCCCATTTATTAATAAGTACAGACGAACGATATTTAAAATTGAAAAAAATATCGATAATTGATATTTTAAAAATAATATCGATATATCGATAATATTGATATATCGATATATAAAGATTCAAGCCACAAATTAAAATTAAATATTATTTCTGGTATTAACTGAACTGATATTGGCTAGGTCTGAGTGATTCGGAACCCGCTATAAGCTGTAGATCCCTTGCTTGGCTGTAGGCTAACGACTCGCACCATTGATAATCCAAGTAAAAATTGTTAAGAATCTGTATGTTCAGCTTTTCGAACTTATTCGAATCAGCTGTAATAGCATTATAATAGGACGTATCTTTTGATACTAAATACAAATATGTCAATAAAATCGAATTGAAAATTATAGCCACGCCTTTTTACTCTATTCGATGCTTTACGACGCGGGAAATTAAAAGAAAACGGGTCACAACATGCCCATGGTAGCCGAATAAAATAAATAAAGCCTGTCATTTAGCAATTTTTCTGTAAACAAGAAAACACTGTGCGTATTTCGTTCGTGAAATTCGACTTGTTTGTCTCATTATATCTTGAGTCATGAGTGAAAATTATGTTTGTAACAATCGTAAGACGATGGTAAATAAAACTGGAAAGAAGAAAATACGCGTAACAACATCTAAGCGGTCTGGTCTAATAATGCCAGTTGCAAAAATGCACCGTCAGATGAAAAGAAGACGCTATGTAAAAAAAATCAATATTGGGGCTGCTGTATATGCAGCGGCTGCAGTTGAATATCTTCTGTCAGAAATGTTAGAATTATCCATGTATGCCGCTCGACGACATATGCGCCAAAGGATAACTTATCGCCACATTTTGTTTACCATTATAAATATAAAGTAATAATCTGACATCGCTGTCAGTGTAAAGAACAGTTCGATCAGTTTATTTCTAATTTTTTGTATATTCTATTTAAAGGCGACGCCGAATTTAACGAATTGCTGCAAAATGTTATTATTCCACAAGCTGGAGTAGTGCCCCATGCCGACAAAATTTAAAACCGTATAAGGTTTTTTTTTAGATAATTTTTTTTTTATTTATTATTTCTGTTTATTAATTATTTTTTTATTTTTATTTTTCTGTATTATTTGATATTTTTATGTTTATTTATTATTTGTTATTTCTATGTTTTTTTTATATTTTTGTAAAAAAATAAATCATATTATGATATATTAATAATTTTTTTTTATTCAATTACGTTATTACATCTATAAGCCAAAAATTTCTAAAAAAATATCATGTGCCCCCGCACACAAACACACCCCATTCCATGTACAAATGAAGATTTTTCTGACTAAATAAGTATTATATTAATATTTTTCACTTCATTCTCAGCTCTACGAACAATTTTATTTTATCTGTCAATAATTCTTTTTGTTTCAAAATTAACGCACCACTCATATTTTTCGACTTATTTTGATTATTTAAGAAAATGTTAGGGTTTACTGTAACAAATAATTAGATGGTTTTTGTCAAACAGTTGTTGTTATCAGTTTTGTACTGTTTTTGTGATTGCACGTCATTTATCTTTAATGAAAAAGATTAATTACCTTGCTCACGTAATTCTTTCTGTTTGGTGAGTGTATTTTTTAAAGTTGATACTTGAGCGATGATTATTGTTTCTTTTGTAGATTCATTCACTAGGTCAATGTTTAACCATTTAACTAAAAAAATGAATCGGGCACGTCATTTAAGCAATGATGAATGCGTAAGAGCTTCAACTTTGCTAGAAGAGGGAAGAAGTTTGCGTTATGTGGCTAATTTATTAGGTGTTAATCATTTTACAGTCAGTCGAATGGTTAGAAGATTTAGGGAAACCGGATGGCACCATAGAAAACATGGCCAGGGCAGAAAAAGCTCTACAAGTTAAATTGATGAACGCTTTCTCAGACAACAGGTGTTACGAAACAGAAACAGTACTAACAGAGAGCCAAGTAATTTACTCGACACTGTCAGAAATGTTAGAATTTGTGCTTTAACCGTCAGAAGAAGACTAAAAGAAGGCAGATTGTCTAGTAGAAGGCCTGCCAGTGCACCACTGCTTACCCCAGATCACAGATCACGCAGATTAAGATTCGCTAGAGATCATGAATAGTGAACTATCGAAGACTGGAAGCGAGTTTTATTCACAGATGAAACTAGAGTGAGCCTAGAAAGTTAAGATGGTCGTGCTAGAGTATGGCGGAGGCATGGAGAAAGATTTTGCGAATGCACTGTGTCTCAAAGAGAGCCATTTGGTGGTGGATCAAAAATGTTCTGGGGAGGAATGTGTTTTGAGACACGTACAGAATTAGTCCCCATTCGTCCGCGGTCCATGAATGCAGAATTCTATCTTGAAAACATTATTTAAGATCATGTGATGCCGTTTGCGCCATTTATAAGGGATCCCTTCATATTCATGCAAGATAATGCGAAGCCTCACATTGCAAGACCTGTGTTAGATTACTTAAACGAAGTCAACATCGAAGTGTCCACTGCGCAGCCCAGACTTAAATCCAATCAAGCACCTTTGGGATGTTCTAAAAAGATTGGTCCGATGTCATTTACCTGCCCCAATGAGCCTGCAAGAATTAGGGCGAGCTGTTTTCTTAGAATGGGAAAACATTCCCCAAGAACTTAATAACAAGCTTACCACCACGAATGCAAGCAGTTATAAGAGCTCGTGGAGGTACTACGAGGTATTAAGGTTCATAAATACTGTTTGTAAATAGAAATTTTCAGTATAAATTCATCTATAGATATACCAACAATTACAGAACAAAGCCATTTATACGGATTTAATTATACAGAATGTAGTTTGACAAATGATATTAAAGTAAAATACAATTTTACATTAAACTGTTTGTAACAACAACAATCAATTTCTTACCTGCCCCAATGAGCCTGCAAGAATTGGGGCGAGCTGTTTTCTTAGAATGGGAAAACATTCCCCAAGAACTTAATAACAAGCTTACCACCACGAATGCAAGCAGTTATAAGAGCTCGTGGAGGTACTACGAAATATTAAAGTTCATAAATACTGTTTGTAAATAGAAATTTTCAGTATAAATTCATCTATAGATATACCAACAATTACAGAACAAAGCCATTTAAACGGATTTAATTATACAGAATGTAGTTTGGCAAATGATATTAAAGTAAAATACAATTTTACATTAAACTGTTTGTAACGACAACAATCAATTTCTTACCTGCCCCAATGAGCCTGCAAGAATTGGGGCGAGCTGTTTTCTTAGAATGGGAAAACATTCCCCAAGAACTTAATAACAAGCTTACCACCACGAATGCAAGCAGTTATAAGAGCTCGTGGAGGTACTACGAGGTATTAAGGTTCATAAATACTGTTTGTAAATAGAAATTTTCAGTATAAATTCATCTATAGATATACCAACAATTACAGAACAAAGCCATTTATACGGATTTAATTATACAGAATGTAGTTTGGCAAATGATATTAAAGTAAAATACAATTTTACATTAAACTGTTTGTAACGACAACAATCAATTTCTTATTAATTTTCGAAATGAAAAAAATAATAAAATTTATTCGAATAATTGTAAAAATAATGTTGACCACTTAAAATATGTTCGTAAATCATTGAAAAGAAGCAGTACCAGAAAATTACATCAAAATTCTTCTAAAAACAGTTCAGATGTAAGAGAATATTCGTTCACACACAATTCGAACGCCGTATATGTGCAATATGGGTAACTTGCAAATATATATATATATATATATATAGACATTTATTTTATTGTTTAGACATTATTAAATTTTTTGATACACAGTTGTCATATATTTCTTGAACAGCAGAATGCTGTTGCAAAATGCTGCAACAGTTTTTGAAAATAAATGCGAAGATGCTAATAACATTTTCAACGCTGGTGTTACATGCACTCTTGCTTTATACGCTGTCCCTCAAAAAATGGAAGATCTAAATACACTAAGGCAGTGATTCTCAAAGTCGGGGGAACGAAAAATATTTGGGAGGTCGCAGAAAAACTGATGACAGATCAATTTTTGTTTCAAATATTTTATAAATATACTATGGATTTATGTAGGGAATATAAGAAATAAAAAATATATAAAATAATTTTTACTTCTATAAATTGCCAGCTGAAGATGAAAAACAAAAAAAAAAGATGAAAATACAAAAACACCAAAACCACCACCCATATTTCTTCCGGATGTTCAGAACATTCAACCTTTAATAAAACTTATTGACGAACAGGCTAAAGACAACTACTTCCTAAAAACCACAGCAAATAATTTAATAAAAATCCAATCAAACAACATTGAGGGCTATAGAAAAATTATTGATATTTTGACGAAAAACGAAGTACAATATCATACCTACCAAACCAAAGAAAAACGCACATACCGCGTATTTATTAAAAACGTAACGTTTGTAATTGTTTCATTCAGACTGCGGTTGTAGTTTTTGCTTTTGCCGTAGTAATAGTTGTAAGCAGTGACCTCAAGATATATAAATGGACGGGAAAGTATGCGTAGATTTGTGTCACATAAAAATTTTATGCAACCAGCATATTTGGATGGTTAGCTATCTCTTTCTATTGTTCACTGATTACGGCCATAATAAAACTTAGGCATGCGCAGATGTGGTATTAGAAAGAATAAGCATGTGGAAAACCAAAAAGGATAGCTAACCATCCATGACAGTTCGTTGTACCAGCCCCTTATGTGTTAAAAGTATAGGAGTTTCCCGTCCATTTATATCTTGAGGTCACTGGTTGTAAGCATACTTGACCATTCACACTGGCTTGTGATGCTAGTGAAATTTTTACATACGCATGCGTACTGCAATGACACATTTGACACAAAATAAATAAATAAAATAATTAAATAATCATAATAATAATATAATAATAATAATATTAATAATAATTAAATATTATTTGATTAATTTTGCTTTCTAAAGTCGCCATTTAAATATATTTTATGAATTTGACGTTTGTTTGACATTTGTTTGACGTTTCTAAATAAAAATAGTGCTATCTCTTTTCACTCAACTCTGATTGGCCAATTCCTACGACTATGTAAAATTTTAACCAGAAAGTTTGTCTAGTTCAATGTTTGGCTGCTTACAACTACTGCTATGTCTTACTGCAATAACCACGCATGCGCATTGTATTCCCATTGTATGTTCAGTTTGACAACGAAACTGTTCAGTTTGACAGTTTGACAGCGAAACTGATAATAAAATCAAATCATATTCGTCATGAATGCTTTTCAAATGTTTCAATTATTATTTATCACACGACAGATATCAATGAATTAAAAAATGAAATCGAAACAAAAGGACATTTAGTAACAAATATACACACATAAAACACAGAATAGAAAAACATTCTCTACCAATATTTATTGTAGAAATACAACAAAATGTAAACAACAAGTCCATATTTGACATTCAATATCTACCAAAGTGATTATCGAATCACCCAGACCAAAAAAAACAAATACTTCAATGTGCCAGATGCCAAAGATACGGACACACCGAAACATATTGCACAAGGCAAGAACGCTGCGTCAAATATAGCGAAAACCACGCAACCAAAGATTGCAATAAAGATATAAACACTGCCGTAAAGTTCTCATTATGCAACGGTAACCACCCAGCAAATTATAAAGGGTGCACAGAATACAAAAAAATTTATAAAAGAAAATATCCTCAACAAAGAGAAAGAGTTAATAGAGTAGTACATCCAGATATTACCTATTCGCAAATAACTAGCCAACAACAAACCCTGACAGATCCAACGGTTCAACCAACACAAAACAAACTAGAAGAAATGATGGTACAATTAATGGGAAGAATGGACACCATTCTTAATCTTCTTACAACGCTAATAAGTAAACTCCCATAATGCAACAAAATTTAAAAATAGCATTATGGAATGCCAATGGCTTGGCCAACCATAGCCAAGAGTTAAAATTATTTCTCACAGAATGCAATATAGACATCATGTTAATCTCAGAAACTCATTTTACAAATAAAACTTATCTAAAAATACCACAATATACAATATACGATACACAACACCCCGACGGCACAGCACACGGAGGAACAGCAGTTATTTTAAAAAATAGCCTAAATCACTATCCACTTCGTGAATACACAATAGAACATCTACAAGCAACCACCGTACTAATCGAAGAATGGGCAGGTCCAATTACTTTTTCAGCGATATACTGTTCACCGAAACATAATATTAAGAAAGAACACTTCGAACAATTCATAAATACACTCGGAAATAGATACATATTAGGCGGGGACTATAACGCAAAGCACATCATGTGGGGCTCCTGTCTAATCACACCACGCGGACGAGAACTATTAAAAACAATACAAAACAACAACCTCGAATTTCAATCTACAGGACAACCAACATACTGGCCTACAGATGTTAACAAAATACCAGATTTATTAGACTTTTACATAACAACAAATATTCCACAAAACAAACTACAGATAATTGCAAGTCTCGATTTATCATCGGATCACACACCGGTCTTATTAGATTTCAATGCTAACGCAATTACAACTCCAAATCCTCCCACACTTCATAACAGTCACACTGACTGGGTTTTTTTTTAGAGAACAAATTAATGAAAAAATAAATCTAAATCTACCTCTTAAACAGCCAAAGGACATAGATGATGGAATAGAACACTTAACCCAAGTCATACAACAGGCAGCGTGGAACGCAACACCCGTTTTACCTAATAAAAACAGTAAAACATATACACCGAACATAATCAGAGAAGCCATAAATGAAAAGCGAAGAATTCGAAGAACTTGGCAACAAACTCACAATCCATTGGATAAAACTAAACTCAACCGAGCGGAAAAGGAAGTAAAAAATATGCTAAATGAATGGAGAAACAAGAATACTACAGAATATCTTAACAATTTAACAAATACCCAGTCTACAGACTACTCACTATGGAAGGCAACCAAGTATTTAAAGCGGCCAGTACAAAAAATTCCGCCAATAAGAAATAAAAACAACAGTTGGGCAAGAAGCAATAAAAAAAATGCGACACTTTTGCTGAACACTTAACTGAAGTATTCCAGCCTTTTCCAATAAATAACAACTCACCAGAAGAACAAGAAATAAAGCAGTTCCTAGAAACTCCAGATCAAATGACATCACCTATTAAAAAAATTGATACGTACGAAATAGAAGAAAAAATTAAAACTCTTCAACCAAAAAAAGCGCCAGGATATGACCTCATCACCGGCAGAATTCTCAAGGAATTACCAGATAAAGCAATAAAATTAATAAAATATATTTTTAACTCAATATTAAAACTGAATTATTATCCATCCCAATGGAAAGTTGCAGAAATTATATTAATCCAAAAACCTGGAAAGCTGCTAGAAAATGCGGCATCATATCGCCCTATCAGCCTACTTCCAATATTGTCGAAGATATTTGAAAAATTACTTTTACAAAGGCTAATACCAATACTAAACAAAGAAAATTTAATTCCACATTACCTCATGGATTCAGAAAACAACACTCAACAATTGAGCAAATTCATCGGATAATAAATACAATCAGAAGCTCCCTAGAAGAGAAACAATACTGCTCAGCAGCATTTTTAGACATAACGCAAGCATTCGACAAGGTGTGGCATAAAGGCTTACTATATAAAATTAAAAAAAGTCTGCCCCAGTACATTCTACCAACTATTTAAATCGTATCTCAGTAAGAGATATTTTCAAGTAAAATTTAAATACGAATATTCCAACCTAATTCCTATTCAATCAGGTGTCCCACAAGGCAGTGTACTGGGACATGTGCTATATCTTCTATACACAGCTGATCTACCAACATCACCACTAGTCACGACTGCCACATTCGCCGATGACACATCAGTACTAGCCTCCCACGATAATCCAGTAACTGCCTCTAACTTATTGCAAGAACATCCAGACAAAATAGACAGATAGCTAAAAAAATGGAAGATCAAAGCCAACATTATAAATTTCATAAAATGTCGTGCACTTAATAGTAGTTGGTTTGCCAATTTATGTAAGGATATAGGAGCGGATTATGAACAGCTTTTAATACATACAGAAGTAAGGTGGTTGTCAAAGGGACGAGCCTTAAAACGACTAATAGGGTTGAAAGATGAGATAATGATATTTTTATCAGAAACAAAGTTCGATTTTGCTAATCTCTTCCACAATGAAAGACATAAAGATATAATTGTAATAATTTAATTAATTCAGTTTTATGTGCACTATTTGGTATATTATTGTTTAAAATCCGTTTCAATAAATTTAAAAGAACAGATGTAAATAAAGTTGTTACATCAAATAAGACTAATTTACAATTGCTTGTTAATCTAATATCATTAATTTTATGTACTAGTTCTATACTATTTTTAATAATATATTGCGGTTTAAAATTTATATATTCCGTTAATACAAAATTAAACATTTTACAAAATTTATATGTAAGTGCACCAATATAACTAACAATGGGCCTAATAGAAATGTTATTTTTATTTAATTTCGGCAACCAATAATGAAAGGGGTTTGATGGGTATCTGCATTGTAATTAAACTATATATTTTATCTTAATATTTTTTATCTTTATATTAATCAATTTATTATTATTACTGATAGTTGTTTTTACTTGCTTTTAAAACATAGATGTTGGATCTAAATTTAATATTTTTAAAACTTATCAAATATTTTTATACGATAATATAATATTTCAGTTTGAAAATACGGGAACCGATATTAAATATTATTTTACTTGTTTACTTTGAAATAGAATCAGCCACTTACAGTAAAACCACTGTAACTTAACCTTCCAGCCGCGGGCAATTTTTCAATTTTTTTGTATAAAATCGCGGGTAATTTTTATTCATATATATTCGTATAAAATAAACGCATTGTAAAGAGACTGATCAATGAGATGCCGAAACATTTTCTTATATTTGTTTGCTGCTTTCAAGAGTAGAACCCCTGATTTAAGCGAAGTAAATTCGTGTTATGTATTTTACTTAAATTAATTTCAATAAAAAAATTTTAGCCATGCCAAAAAGAAGATGCGTTTTTAGTGATTCTTTAACAAAAGAATTCTCTTTTATAAAAAAAAAAAAGCCACGAACTCGACGACAATGAAACATTTTGTTGCACAATATGCAGCGCCAGTTTCACCATTGGACATGGTGGACGCTCCGATATAGTGAACCATAACAAAACACAGAAGCACAAACAAGCTGCAATTACTTTAAATTCAAGTGGAAAATTAAATAAGTTTTTTACTAAGGTTATGGGTAACGGCGGGTGTATTTTGGGCACCAAATACCCTTCTTTACCTGGACCAACGAAAGGGTCCGTTAAAGATACATGTATTTTCGGCACCAGCAACATTCAGGTAATGAACTAGGATACAGGTACTCGAGACACCTGGCTTCACTGTTTTAAATATCCAGTAATTTAGTACAGTTACGACAATTCCATTGCACACATCGATTAACCTACTTAAAACAAGAAGAAGTTGAAGATTGTTTTGCGTTCGATTTGATGTCTTATAAACCTGAAAATGATATTTTAGATAAATATGCAGATTATTTGTTGGAGGTTTATGTGGGCAAAGATTCTCTATTTCCTCCCAATATATGGACTGAAGAAAATCCGTCAATTACTCGGACTACTAACGCATGTGAGTCTTTCCACTCAAAATTCAACTTTTCTTTTTATTCTACACATCCGTCGATATATATTTTTATAGAGAAGTTGAAAGAGTTTCAAATCGACACGTATATAAAAATACAAAGCTTGCATATTCCAGCAAAAATAAAAGATGCAAAAGTAAAAATAAAATTAAATTTTATGACAAATATGGTACAAAGATTTCAATCAGGCCAAATGACTAGGCTCGACTTTATAAAGTGCGTGTCAACTCATTCATAAGTGTATACAAGCTTGACAAGGACTACTAACTGTCCGCATTTTTTAGACCCGCTCATATTCTTTGACTCGGACTGTTGTCCTATTTTTCTTTGACATGGACTGTTGTCCTATTTTGTTCGATGTTAGTTATAGTTTTTCTAATATAAGCTTCTACAGGGTCCGGCACAAAGAACGGACGTTTTTGAAATGGCTAGTACTCTCCCCATATTATAGCTAGAGAGGTGGGGAGTACGCCGTTCGACTCGTGAGTTCTTAGCATTTTGTTACCAGTTGACATTATGGAGCCGTGGACGGTTGAGCACCGCGTTTTCGCGTACGAAAGTTTTGTCAGAAATAATGACTGTATTACGGCTGTACAGCGTGAGTTTCGTCGCCACTTTAACATTAATCGGAATCGAGCTGTTCCTTCTCGAAACACAATCCTTCGTTGGGTTCAAGCACTTCGCACACGTGGTGTACTGATGAACAGAAGACCACCAGGAGCTCCACGAACGGTTCGAACCCCTCAAAATGTGGAACGCGTTCGACAAGCCCTTCTTCGCAGTCCGTCTCGATCTGTTCGGCAACATGCTACTGAACTTCGCCTCAGTGATCGTTCGGTAAGGCGTATTTTGCATTTGGAACTCCACTTTCACCCCTACAAATTGGCCATTGTGCAACAGTTACAGCCTAGAGATTACCCACAACGAATGAACTTAGCACGTGAGATGGAAGCACTTATCGAGCAAAATGAGAACCTCATTTTGTTCATGAGTGATGAAGCTCACTTTCATCTTAATGGCATGGTTAACCAACAGAATTGCCGTTATTGGAGTAATGAAAATCCGAGACAGTTACATGAAAGACCGCTGCATTCCCCAAAAGTGACAGTTTGGTGCGCTGTATCGCAAACTTGCGTCATCGGCCCTTACTTTTTCGAAGACGGTAATGGCAATACTGTTACCGTGAACTCGGAGCGCTATGTCGAAATGATCACCAATTTCTTTTCACCTGAATTAAGACGACGACGTGTTCCAGTCCGACGTGTGTGGTTCCAACAGGATGGGGCGACCGCCCACACAGCCAGAGCAACGATGAACGTTATTCGCCCTCTTTTCCCTGGCCGCCTTATTTCCAGATTTGGTGATGTTCACTGGCCTCCTCGGTCCCCAGATTTATCCATCTGCGATTTTTTCCTATGGGGACACCTCAAGGCTCGTGTATACGACCACAAGCCCCGAACTCTGGACGAGTTGAAGGAGGCAATTCGCGTAGAAGTCGCCCAAGTTGAGGAAGCGATGTTGGAGAGAGTCTACGCTAACTTCCAAGAACGCCTCCAGCAATGCATCGTCAAAAACGGTCACCACTTGACTGATGTGATTTTCCACACTTAATTGTAACAAATGCTATTTCATTTTGAACCCGAACCCGTAAATAAATTTGTTTTTGAGTAAAAATTACCTATTTTATGATTATTTATAAACCATCCGTCCTTTGTGCCGGACCCTGTATATTGCTTTGACAAGGACTTTTGTCCACATTTTTTAAACACACCAGGGTGTTATATTCAATTTATGAATTATAACATAACTCTGCCAGTCCTAAGTCTGGATAAAGTGTGATGGGAAAATGCACAAAATATATATTTACTAATAAAATAATAAAGTTTCAGTGCCGAAATTACATATATAATTAACACGAACCCTTAGCTCTGGTGCCGAGATTACATATAGGATTAAGCAATCTACCTGCTTGGTGCCGAAATTACATCCGCCCATGGGTAAAGAAGAGGAAATTCTTGCAGGAAAAGAAGCTACATTTGCTTTCCATTCGATGAGGCATAATCACAGTTTTCAGTCAATGAATTGCACAACAAAAGTAATTAAAAAACTGTATGATAAAAAATTTACGTGCTCTCAAACAAAAACACAAGCTATTGCTATGAATATAATCTCTCCGTGGGCAGTAAAACAAATAGTAAAAGACTTGAAAGAGGTTAAATTTATAACTGTTATGTTTGATAGTTCTAATCATATTAATTTTAAAATGGTACCTATTCTAATTAGATATTATGTTCCCGAAAAAGGAGTACAAATAAAGGTACTCGACATGACAAATTTACCTGGCGAAACATCTAATATAATGCATAACAATATTGTGCAATTTCTTGATAAATTTCACCTAACAGAAAAAATTGTGGCTTTTTCAGCCGACAATACCAACACAAATTTTGATGGTAAAAAAAGGCGAGGCAAAGAAAATGTATTTTCAAAACTGCAGGATTCTCGTCAGAGAAATATAATTGGAATAGGTTGTACTGCATACATAATACACAATGCCTTTAAAACTTCCGCAGATTGTTTGCCAATAGATTTTCAAATTGTAATCGACAAAATTTATCAGCATTTTCACATTTATACCGTAAGGGTTGAACAATTGAAAACACTTTGTGATTTTGTTGATGAAGAATACAAAACTATAATCGGACATTCCAAAACCCGTTGGCTGTCGTTACTACCTGCTGTAGAGAGATTAATTAACTGATTTAAAGCACTCAAATCATATTTTTCTTCAATTGCCAAATGCCCTATGATAATTGAAATTTTTTTTGAAAATCCGCTTTCACTAACATTTTTGTACTTTTTACATTATCAATTGAAGCTTATTTCTGCAACTATTAAAATAGTTGAAAGACAAAACATAACTGCATTCGAAGTCCAATTTCAAATTACTACCATTATTGAAAAAATTAAAATGCATCAAACAGAAGAATATATTCCAGAACTTGTAAAAAAATCATTAGATGAATTGATTGAAAATGGTTTTTTAACATACGAAAAATTTAAACGTTATGCTGATAATTTTTATGATACACTTACAGAATATATAAACGAATGGGCATATCCCTACAAAGAATTCGAAACAATGTTCTGGGTAAATCTAAATAAAACTCTTGAATGGAAAACGGTAATGAACACACTAGCAAAGATTAAAGATATTCATTCGTCCACTGAATTAAAGCAGGATGATTTATTCGACAAATTTTCTTATTTGAAAAAACATATTGAGACAAAATTATTATTTTGGAATGATTCAAAAACTGAAATAACGGAAAGGCGGAGAGAAATATTTGAACATTTCAAAAATGAAAATATTAAAATGAAAAATATTAATCTACTTGTTGAATTTATATTAGAACTTCCCGGTTCAAACGCTTCTGTCGAACGAGTAAAGGAATCGGTTGAGCATAGATACAATTAAATCAATTCTTATAGCAAAGTCACATTTTGAAAATACTACATGTGACAGTTTTTATGAATTAATTTGCAAAGAAAAAAAAAAATTGGAAAAAGTTCATTCGAGTGAAAAATATACTGCAACCAGAGAAGGTGGATCTTTTGATACATATAGGTGTATTCTGTATCGCATCGGTTAATTTAAACACCCGGTTAATTTTTTATGTTTTAACTCCCGACTAATATTTAAATTGCAATTTTTAATTCTGTAAGCTAAAATTTTAGTCGGCAGTTAAAATAGCAAATATTTAACCGGTGGTTAAAGTTATGCATGAAATGAGTAACAGTTGCACGTAAAACGTAAGACAATTCTATATTGTTATTGATATACTTCCAGTAGCGGCTATGTGGCAAAATAATCTGTATTAAAACTTATGTAAAATGCAAGTTAAAATATTTATATACATTAATAACAAGTTTTAATTATTGATACGTATATACGTGTGTATTTAATTAATATTTATTTTAAATTATTTTACGATATAAATGTTAATTTATATGTACATAACCTATATTTTATATAATTGCTAACAAAATTTAAAAATGAATCGTTCTCAACGTATTACGAAAAGGCAAAAGATAGAATTATTAAATTATGTAGAAGCAAATAGAGAAATCTTAGGTGGTAAAACTAATCTGTCAGATTTAGTAAAAATACAAAGAAAATGGGAGGAATTAACGCATTTATTAAACTCTGATAATCTTGGGCCAAAAAAAACTGTTAAACAGTGGAAGGAAGTAAGTTTGTTTTTACTTTACATATAAATGATTTGCTATTAATGTTTTTTTGTACTAAATTTTCTTATTAATGTTTTAAACTAGACCTTTAGTGAGTTGAAAAAGAATACCCGAAAAAAGGCCAGAGAAATTCGATATGATATAACAGGACCAGGAGGTGGGCCAGCAAACCAAAAAGATCTCTCAGACTTTGAAAAAAGGTTACTGGAATTATTGTCAAATGTTTCGATTGTGGGCGTCGACATTATTGAAGCAGGAATGCAGAATATCGATGTTGATTATACTGTTGATATTGATCAAAATATTGATATATCGAATATTGACCAAAATAACAAGGTAATTATTTCATAGTAAATATTTTAATTATAACGGTACATTTTGTATTTTGTGTATATTATAGTCTATTGAATTTACCAACAATATTTCTGGTGGCACTTCACTTACACAATCTCAAGATGTATTTATAGTTACAAATGAAAATATTGGAAAAGCTACCGGTAATGAAGAGGATTCTGATCAGCTCCGCAGAAGAAATAAAGATGAAAGAAAGAATAAAAAAGTATTTAGAAATAAAAGATTCAAATTGATAAAAACAGATTCGTTGCATTTTGAAAATATTTTACTATCTAATAACAATATTGCTTTTTCATTGCGATTATTAGCTAGAGCTATTGAACAAAGTTCAAAAAAATAAAAAGTTATTAATAAATATGAAAGTTTAATATTAATATTCTTTTTTTATTTTTGTAAGTTAATACCATTTTGGTTTTCTTTTTGTAATAATTACATTTGTGGTTTTTTTTAGTGTACAAAATAATGTATTTTTTACTGAATAAAGTTATATTTATTTTTTCAAAATAAATTATTTATAGTCGTTTTATAGTAACAATATTAAATAGTAAATAATTCCAAATACAGAAAAATTCAAAAGTAAACCACTAATAATATTTTTTTTGATAATTTATTTACATTTATTTATTTATTTTAAGCATAAACAATAAGCATAAGCAAACAATATTAGGTGAAATATGTCTGAACTATTTCATTTCTTATATTACGACCTTGTAGCAAAAAACTATTTCGTTGGTTGACATTATTCACTATAACTTCTTGATTGTTGTCTACCTCAATGTTATCGTTATTTTTATTGTCATTATCAGGTAAGTCATTATTATAATGCTGTGCCATATTGTGTAAAATTCCACAGCAATATACAATTTTTCCTGCTTTAATTGGATTGTAATTCAATACTCGATGCTTTAGTAAACATCTAAATCGTCCTTTTAAAACTCCATGTTGAGTTAAATCTTTCTTCTGGAGTATTTTCCTGTGCATCTTCAAAAGGTACCATTAGCCACGGTTGAATTGGATAACCAGAATCACCTAATATAATAGAATTATCTCCCTGTAAGTAGCATTCTTCTAGGTGTAGTCTTACTGAAGACGATTGCCAAATAGCCGAATCATGTACAGACCCAGGAAATCTTGCGTTCATGTTTAAAATATTCAAATCCGAATCGCAAATAATTTGCACATTTATACTGAAATAACCCTTTCTATTATAATATGGTAGAGCGAGATATATTGGATGGTTTTCTGGTGGAGCAATGATTGCTACATGCGTGCAGTCTATGATACCAAAGCATCTAGGAAAATGAAATTTGTTAAAAAATGATCGTTTTTTACCCGCTTTAGATTCAACTGTGTTTGGAAATGCAATCCATTCATTTAATAAATTATTATAAATGGCATTTGTTACTAATGTTATTGATCGACTAACTGATGGTTGACTGAATCCAAAATTATATGAATTGCCAATACTTAATTGGTAACTGCCATGACCGTAAAAATATAGTGTAATTAATACTTTTAAATGTGTTGGAATCGATGTTGATCTTCTACCACAATTAATATCAGCTTCTAAACGTTGGATTAGCAAACGCGTAGTAAATTTATTTAAACGAAATAATTTTATCTGGAATAAAGTTCTAACGGCTATAAATTAAGTAAGTCGTAAGTAACTGATGGTTGACTGAATCCAAAATTATATGAATTGCCAATACTTAATTGGTAACTGCCATGACCGTAAAAATATAGTGTAATTAATACTTTTAAATGTGTTGGAATCGATGTTGATCTTCTACCACAATTAATATGAGCTTCTAAACGTTGGATTAGCAAACGCGTAGTAAATTTATTTAAACGAAATAATTTTATCTGGAATAAAGTTCTAACGGCTATAAATTAAGTAAGTCGTAAGTAACCGGCAACGACAAAGTACTGACGCAAATCTGTCAGAAGACATACCCAGCAAGTTATTTCCAAGCGTAAAGGACACACAATCAGCAGCCGATCGCGTTGATGCTGTCAATACCCTAAAAGCTATAACAATATGTATTTCTACTCGAAGTATAGACTTTGGGATTGTAGGAGCATTTGAGGCTCCTCTACCAATTCGAACACGTCCCTGAACGCGGTACGATTTATCAATTGTACCCTGTGAGATTAGCGGTTACCGAAGCTAAGAACAAAATGATTGAAAGAAGCGTTACTGTCATCCAAGGTAACGAACATGATTATTACAAACCACAGCTTAATGCCGACTTTATGGACACAACGAGAACCGTCGCTTGTTTACCTGATCAATTGGCTTCGACTATCAGTAAAATTGGAAAGGTCAAACAATCTGACAAACAATATATTCCAAAAATTGGTCGTGTAAACTATACTGGCAAGGTCGATATATACCACAATCTGAACAAGTGGTACTCTCAAATTTGAGAAATCGTAAATATTGAGTGGCGTTCCGTAACAACTGTCCAATCCCAGGTGCGATATGGGGTGGAACATTAGAAAACCCACTGTTAGCTGATATAAGAGGAAAAATGTATTTCCTTAATAAGAAGGCGCCAAAATACTTTACCAAGTCAATCGATTTCGAAGGAGATGGTGGAAAAACTATGATGATATGCAACGAACAGAATGGAAAGCAAAGCGAATCTCGAATTCATGTAGAACCCATACTTGATTACTACAAGAGAATATCAATAAGAGGAAACATCGACGAATACTTTAATTTAGAAAGAATAACAACTGAAGAACAAGTCGATGGATGCCTTACGTTGTTGGGTGAGAGACCAGTTATCCGAACTCTGATCTATCCAGTTTACGTAAACAGAGATGAAAGATGCTGCAGCGAAATAAGTTCGTTGAAATACAAAGCTGCGAAAAGCATGAAATACTCTTAGAACATGTGTACCTTCCCCCATTTGAGATATTAATAAAAGTGTTACTCCCGGCTAAATAAGTAGCGGGAAAATAATATTGTTTTCTGAATAAGCATTGAAAAAATGTCAATCAATTTTGAGACTGCGAAAAATACATAACATCAAATACATGGGACATTATTTTACCTAGTAAACATATGGACAGCGGTTGTCACAGAAAGTGTTATAAATCATTTACATTTTATTAACGATTAACGATTCTTGAATTTGACAGTACTTTTGCCAAACATCGTAGGTGTTTATTAAAATTTGTAAATACTTTATAATAATTTAAGATGTATTGTCAACTAGCTTTCCGGAATATGCATGGAATAACTAATCGTAGACTTATAACCCTAAAAAAGTAAATAAGCAGTGAAGGTCATAGTTTAAAGGACATGAGAGGTAAACAAAAGAATCGCAAGCATGCATTAAGCAAAGAACAGTACGAAAGTATGCATGAGCACATTAAATCCTACCTGAGGATCTGAACGTAAAAGGGATGTGGAATATGTATCACGAAAAGTATCCAAACCGAAAGGTTTCGTATGAAAGTTATCGTAGAGTCTTTTTAAATAATTTTAATAATAAATTTGAGTATCCCAGATCATCGAACGTTAAGGAAGAGTTTTTCAAAAATGAATTACAGAAACCAATATCGAATGAAGAACGTGTTGATTTGGAAAATAAATTAAAGGGATTAGAAGCAGAAATAAAATTACACAAGTTGCAAGCCAACACCTTTTATGATAGAAAACGTAAGGCAAAGAGAAGATTCAGAAAGCAAACGGATTTTGAGGCTATTACAATGGATTATTCAAAAAACCTGCCCACTCCGAATATTACAGCCAATGACGTTTACTACAAACGGCAACTAACATTCATCAGCTTTAATATTCATGTTCTTTCTACTAATATGTCAGTGTTTTATACATACGACCAAACCATAGCAAAAAAGGAATCTGATGATGTAGTTTCATTGCTGCATAATTTTTGTTTAAACTTCCTGCCACCAACGGTGCGTCACCTTGAAATTTTTTGTGATTCGTGTGCAAGTCAAAACAAAAATTATACGTTAATAATATTTTTGCACTATCTGATCCACAAGGAGAAACGATTTGATTCGGTAAAGGTTACATTCCCAATAAGGAGTCATTTATATTTAGAATGTGATAAGAATTTTGGGCTTATAAATCAACAAACCAAGGTTGAGATTTCTAAAGACTGGGTTGAAGTATTCACAGATGCAAGACATAAGCGTTCACCATTCAATGTTGTACAGTGCAATCAGAATATGTTTAAAGCATGGACAGAGTTCTTAAGACCTATGTATCGAAAAACTTCACCATTTCCGACAAGACCTATTAAAGAGTACTTATTACAAGAGAAGCATCCCCCAAGTATTGATACTCGTAATACCTATAACGGTTTCATGGAAAACTACGTTATTATGCAAAAAAGAGTAATACAACCAAACGAAAAACCAAAGAATTTATATTATAATGTGTTGATACCTCATCCGAAGACAAAGTACGATCAGTTACACGAGCTAAAACAGTTCGTAGCTGTGAACTTACAACGGTATTACAAAGAACTTCCTTACTTTGGTACTGGGCTTTGGATGAACAGTAAAAGGTAAGCAAACCTTTTCACCAATAAAATTTGACTATACAATGAACGCCTGCTGTTTCTAGAATTACGACATCAATATGGCGACTAAAACCGTCAATATCAGCTGATTCCAAAACTGGACTTGGATCTTTCGTCCAGCGTCTTTCTTGTAGTTAATATAGTTTCTTTTTATTATGCTTTAGTTTCCGTTGGTATTTAAGGTTAATTTTGTATTTTAGTAGTTAAATGTATACAAATTGAAAACAAAATATGTTTTTGTAATATTATGTAATCAATAAACAGATAAGGAGTCTTGAAACTATAAAATAGTTTTGTCTCGGTTTCTGTAATTTGTGACTTAGATCGTTCTTCCCCTGACGGCTTCATATACTTCCATTGGAAAGTCTAGTATATACCCAGAAAAAATTAAAAAAGCACCTGAAATTTTTACTGGAGTGGCTTAGGATAATTTTTGACCGTTTTGTTGAAACGACGAGTGGAAAGGACACTTTACATGACACCGTATTTATCAAGAAGTACGTGGATGATATTATTTGTGCAGTTCCCGAAGAAGATATTGATCACTGTTTAAGTATTCTGAACGCTGCAGATACCCACATAAAATTTACGATCGAAAAAGAATTGGATTCCCCCATTGCCTTTTTGGACGTCCTACTACAGAGAACGGAGGAAGGGAAAATTATTACTGACTGGTATATTAAACCTATGGCATCTGGACGATATATTAATAATCTTTCAGCTCATGCTAACCATACTAAAACCAATGTCATACTTGGGATAAAAACTCGTGCAAAAAAGTTTTCGGAACCATCGTACGTGATAAAAAATCTTTCACGTCTTCGGGTGTTAATGCTAAATAATGGATACGATAAGAGTTGGCTTAACAAACTTCTATTAATGTTGTTACAACTGATTCGGAACCGCATACGAAAAATTTGGAAGAAAAACAGCATATTTGTTCTATTGACAACATACCTGGTGTTACAAATTTAATTATTAATACTTTTACAATGGAAAACACAAAAATTGTAAAGAGAAATGCATTTACCAGCAAATCACTTTTCACTGGGTTCAAATCTAAACCAGATACAATGAAGATACCCTTCTCAGTTTATTTAATTCCGTGTAATAATTGTGATGAAATCTATATTGGAAACACTCAAAGGTTGCTTAAAGATCGAATTATCCAGCACAAATCGGACGGTAGTGTTAAGAAGGGTGCTACAGCCTTATCAACACATTGCCAATCTAGGAATCATTCCATGAACTACGAAAATTCCAAGGTATTATCTACGGAAAAAAACCTTTTTAAACGTAGTGTACTGGAAATGATTTACATAAAATCACACGATAAAAGTATCAACAAACGTTCTGACTTATGTGGGCTCAGTGGAACGTATGATTATTTGATTCATTCTTATGTGAAGTCTTCATCTACAGCTAATAGTTTGGATACGTGATAAGCATTGCAAATCTGTCACGTATAACACATGTTTACAATTTTTGTTTGGTTAAGTTTATTATTTTTGTTGTTGTTTATTTCGATTATCAACAGATGTCACTAAACTGTACTATTTCCGTAATGGGAAAAAAATGTTTTTTAAACTTGTTACACCGTTGCATTTACTGAACACGTTTCTCTGTTAGAATAGAAAAAAGATAAATATTTCTTGTTTGGATTTTGTTATTACAATTTATATAGTGTTGGGGTTACTCGTATTTATTATACTATAATTGTTTACACACACATGAGTGACAATATTTATTTACAATTTTATGATTTGACGTATAACACTCTGCGATACGAGTATAAAGTATGTTTTTGTGAATTGTTTTTAAGTTTTTATGTTTTATAAATTTATTTAGACTGTTCTGTTTTCTTGACTAAAATATCAGAAACATAGTTTTGTTTTTTGTTAATTTAAAAAGAAAAAAAAATTTATAAATTGTTCATAGCTCATTATTTGTATGTATAATTATCTAATAAATGGTTTTTATTCTTTTGTGGAGACTTGAAAAAGACAAGAACGTTGTCGAAAGCTCGTCTTAATATTAAATGAGTGTTTAATTTTTTCCTAATCATTCTACTGTTTTGGCTGCTTCGCCCTCAAATAAATTTTAAAACTATATATATATATATATATATATATATATATATATATATATATATATATATATATATACGGAGAGAGAAGCGGTAGCGGTAAAAATACGCGACAACCAATTAAAACAAAAACAAAAATTTTATAAAAAGAGAAGAGAACCAAAACGATACAAAGAAGGCTAGTTAAATTTAAAAAAGCAGAAAATTAGCGAGAGTACGAGTACAAAATTACAACCAAATTACCCTGGACCATTTACAATAACAAAAGGTTTACCAAACGACCGTTATATAATACAAGATTTAACCGGATCTCGACGAAGTAAACGGGCAAATATTCGAATGTAGTAGCCGGGAATAAGATAAAACCGTTGACACAACTAGGAAAAAAAATTCCCCTTCAAAAAATCCCCCCTCAACTTCAATGGCTACATCACAAAAAACATTATAAAAATTTTTTAAGAAAAAATATTCAGTTTTGTTCCAAAACAATTTGTCTTTACATCATCAGAAAGTATATCATCAAACAGTAAGTAAAACTTTTTTCAAAATTATTTTAAATTTTTCAAATTTTATATCTAAATTTTAATAATATTTTTTTATCTAAAATATATTAATTTTTCTTTATATAGATAGATAACATGGACTTAAATCTTCTGAACCAACTAGGTGCCGCCGTAAAACAGCCTACTATTAGCATCTAGAAGTTAGAAGTTGGCCAAAAATTCTTAATTACAGATGCGAAAATCGTCAACATCTGTTTTAGACGGAAACTCTTAGTTACCAGTCCTATTTTCAATACGTTTTTCACAAACCGATTTCGGGAAATTCGTGAAGAAGAAACCATAAACTTAAAAGGTCTGCTTTTTGTTGTTAACGACATTGATGGCACTCAGACCATTCATTTGTTAAATAACTAAAAATATTTGTGTATAAATTACTTAAGTATAAATTATTATAGTATAGATAATAATGCAGTTTTAATGTAAATTAATTAATTTCTAATTTACAAAGTACACATACATATATTTAAAATATGTCAAAAAAATTACAGAAATCTGATATTTTTATTAAGAAAATTAATAGTAATATTAATGTAATAAAAAAATCAAACAATTTTATAAAAAAAAATATAAATCGCAAAGTGGTACATTTCGTTATATAGATCGAACGAAACATTTGCTGAAAAAATTAATATTAATAAAATATCTGAAAATACTGAATTGAATTCTCGACCTCTCACCCCTATCACCACAGATCCTAATAATATGCAAACATTGACCCCAGCGCATTTTTTAATCGGACGACCGTGTACACTCCAGTACTTATATTTTTTAAATATAATTTTGTTATCAACATAATTGTAATATTATGTAGCCCTAAAAAGTTGAAAATTGACAATATCTAATGCTTTATATTACAATTCACTACACTGTAAAGTTGAAAACAAAAAAACTAAAAAAATTTGAGTCAAAATTTCTATTCAACATTTATTAATAATAAAATTTGTTTTGTACTTAAATGTTTTACTGATTAATAATGTTTATATTTATTTTCTCTGTTATTTGTAGATAAACGATGTGAACTGCATTTCGCTGGAGTGTCCTCCAGCGGATTCAATATTAATTTTTGCCGGAATGCTCCCAGGAATGGATGACGACTTATGTGACATTTATTGCAGGCTCTATCGTTCTGACAATATTATATATATACTTGGTAAATTCGCTAATACTTTATCTATGATTGTTTGTAAAGTAGTTTGTTTTCGTATTGTTTCAGAATAATTCAGGTAGGCAAACCCCAGCAGTACAATAAAAAAAAGAAAATATTTTTGCAATTATAAGTATATTTTTAGTCTCTAACGAGCTAGTCATAATAGTAAAAAAATAAATAAACATTTTTAAAATCCGAAGTTGTACGCGCGAAACATAGCGGCAACGCATCGACTAGCCGTGAACGCCGGCGAGAACGCCCGCACGCGGCCAGCATCGATAGACGCGCGCGAAGTACATCTTCAAGCAGCTACGATAGTCAGTGGCGTAGGCGCTCGCGCTCTACCAGTGGCGGCGCACGTAAAAGTAATTATACTAATTCACGTACGACTGTCACTAAATCCCGTACACATAGTCCTACCAATTCAAGTCAGATGATGGAACTGGCATCAATCGTCGGTAATCTGGCTAAAACAGTCGAACGACAGGTAGAGAGTTCTGCAAAGAAAACACCTTCTGCTTCTGGGCATAATTTTAGAGGTGATATTGTACCACCCTTTAAACCAGATGACCCGAATCAAGATGTAAATAAGTGGATACGCAAGATAGACGAACTAAAGAACATCTATAACTGGTCAGATAAAGCTACTACGTATTATGCTGTTGGAAAATTACGTGGCTTGGCCGAAACTTGGTACAACGGGTTATCTCCTCTAAATCATACATGGGAAGAATGGAAACAGAAGCTTCGTCAGACGTTTTTGATAACCGCCGATTTTTCCGATAGAGCAGAAAAAGCAATCCTACGAAAAAAACGACCAAATGAGACTATTGCCGAATACTTCTTTGAAAAAATGCATTATTAAATTCGTGCAAAATAGAAGGAGAGGCTGCGGTATCCTGTATCATTGCGGGCCTATATGACGAGAACCTTAAAACTGTAGCACGGGGTGGTAAATATAAAAACCCTGAAGAACTTTACGAATTTTGAAAGACATGTCAAGATCGTATTTCACATCCACATATAAGAAAACCCACGACATTTCGACACGGATTTAAGAAACGAACACCATATAACAGACCACATGTTAGGCAACATTCAAGTAATAATGTCAAACCACAGTCAAGCGATAATTCCAAACCAACCTGCTATCGATGTAACCAAGTTGGACATTTCGCAAGAAATTGCATTGTCAACATAAAGCAGAAAAATTTGTATTTAAACTCCAAATTTTTAAGAAAAAACATTCGGTTTTGTTGCAAAACAATTTGTCTTTACATCATCAGAAAGTATATCATCAAACAGGAAGTAAAACTTGTAAATAATTTTATATTTTTAATTTTAATAACTTTTTTGAAAATTTTAAATTTTTCAAATTTTATATCTAAATTTTAATAATATTTTTTTATCTAAAATATATTAATTTTTCTTTATATAGATAGATAACATGGACTTAAATCTTCTGAACCAACTAGGTGCCGCCGAACAACAGCCAAAAATTCATAATTACAGATGCGAAAATCGTCAACAGCTGTTTTAGACGGAAACTCTTAGTTACCAGTCCTATTTTCAATACGTTTTTCACAAACCGATTTCGGGAAATTCGTGAAGAAGAAACCATAAACTTAAAAGGTCTGCTTTTTGTTGTTAACGACATTGATGGCACTCAGACCATTCATTTTTTAAATAACTAAAAATATTTGTGTATAAATTACTTAAGTATAAATTATTATAGTATAGATAATAATGCAGTTTTAATGTAAATTAATTAATTTCTAATTTACAAAGTACACATACATATATTTAAAATATGTCAAAAAAATTACAGAAATCTGAAATTTTTTATTAAGAAAATTAATAGTAATATTATTGTAAAAAAAAATCAAACAATTTTATAAAAAAAAAAATATAAATCGCGAAGTGGTAGGTTTCGTTATATAGATCGAACGAAACATTTGCTGAATAAATTAATATTAATAAAATATCTGAAAATAGTGAATTGAATTCTCGTCCTCTCACCCCTATCACCACAGATCCTAATGATATGCAAACATTGAACCCAGCGCATTTTTTAATCGGACGACAGTGTACACTGTATACTATACACTGTATACTCCAGCTGATGCAATATTAATTTTTTCCGGGATGCCCTCGGAATGGATGACGAATTTTATGATATCTTTTGCAGGCTCTATCGTTATGGCAATATTATACATATAAATTATATAATTGAATAGTTTTCACGTACAGCACGTAATTATATAAACTAATTATTGTCACATACAACACGACTTCATTCCTTTGACCTGTGACTCAGCATTTACGCTGAGTAAGCGAATGTTACAAATGTTAACTTTATGTATAATTTTAAGTAAAAAAGTCAGATGTGACTTTGCGCTCGAGCTGTAAACTTCAATATTAATAAATACTTAATAAAAAATATAATTTATTTTTTATTACAAATATTAAATAATTAACTTATTTAATTGACGCAGTCTTTGGTAAGAATTCCGAAAAGTAAATCGGTCGAAATACAATAGTATCAATTCGTTATACCATTACGGTCAGTTTTAACTGTTTATTCGGAAATTCAAAAAAAAAAAAAAAAAAAAATTGAAGAATCTGAAAGCCGCTACACGCAGAGCGACGATTTTTATATCAAAGTACATCTCCGAATCTTGTGAGCTAACCACGACGAGAGCCGATCCGTTACCTGCACAGTGCCCGTAAAATCGAGAGCCAGCAGAAGACATCAAGTGCCCGCCCGTCAATTGAGAGCCGATTCGTTACCTGCACAGTGCCAGTAAACCAAGTGCCAACAGAAGACATCAAGTGCCCGTAAACCGAAAGCCATAGAAGCCTTCAATCAACTTCATAAATGAATAATATTATATTGTTATTAACAATACTGTAAGTAACTAAAAAAAAATAATATAATTCATAAGTTAGTAGGGAACTGAGGTTCGGTGAATAACTGAAAAGAATCAGTTCGAGCTCCCGACACAAGAGTATATTAAAACACTTACTAATCAATTACAAATACACAATTGTAATCTATTTATAAAAGTAAAAATTCAATCTGGCACTTAATAATTTTAATAGTTTATTAGAAACTATTCACGAAATAGAATCGAACGAAAATTCAAATCAAACTACAATGGCTAGTAGATTGAGTGAATTAAAAATTAACATTGATATACTCTACCTATTTATGATGGTAGTAATAAAAAACATTTAAATACTTTCATTAAACAAGTAGACACACTTATAAGTTTTACAAACGCAATAGCTCCACCTCTAAGCGATTTTGAAAAAATTACCGTTACGAACGGAATAATTTCAAAATTGAGAGGAACGGCTTTAGACACACTAGACCAGGGGTTCCCAACCTGTGGTACGCGTACCGGTACCGGTACAAACGTCTCAAGCTACCGGTACGCGCAGCGCCGCGCCGCGCCGTATATGTTGTTTATACAATACATCGCCAAGCCCGAGCGTTTTGTCTGTTCTTTTTCAATCCGAATACTTTTTCTTTCTACGGTGATAGATAACAACGTGACTCACCTAACGTGTTTACAAAAAATTTGTAAAGAACATTGGGGTATTATTTGTATCAGTTTGTGTTTGTGTATCAGTCTAGTGAAGTAAAAGAAGTGTAGAATAATATAATCGACGCGACGTAATAATTTTAACGTAAGTTTTTTTATTTTATCTGTCTATCTATTCTATCGGTATTTATTGTCAAAATAGGGACAAGGGCCTTATAATGAAGAGATTTTTAGACCAGGCTGGATGTAGTTATTTCAACTCAGATAATTCTTCAGAGGGAAACAAAGATGAACCATCGAAAACAAAACGTAAAGAAACTTGGATTAGGCAGTACGATCCTGATTATATGAGGTATGGATTCTCAATAAAATCTGGCACAGAAACTCAACCTATTCCACAGTGTGTTATTTGCTATGAATGTTTATCAAACGGGTGTATGAAGCCTTCTCTTTTGAAGAGACATTTATTAGCGAAACATCCCAATTTAAAAGATAAACCAGTTGATTTTTTTAAAAGAAAACATTCAGAATTGTCCACTCAAAAAGCAGCTGTGTTCTCTTTTAGTAACATAAACACTAAATGTGTTCAGGCATCATATTTAGCAAGTTTACGTATAGCCAAGTGTGGGAAAGCACACACAATTGGAGAAACATTGTTGCTACCTGCAACTAAGGATATCGTCAAATCTGTGCTTGGAGATAAGGCAGCTAAGGAAATTGACAAAGTTTCCCTGTCCAACAATACTGTTAAACGGCGAATAGAAGATATGGCATTACAGATTGAAAGCATTTTAATCAAGAGAATAAAAGAAAGTCAATTTTATTCTCTGCAACTACACGAAAGCATTGACGTCTCCAATCTGGCACAATTACTTGTGTATGTTCGATTTGATTTCAATAATGAAATACAAGAAGAAATATTATTCTGCAAACCGTTATCTGCGAGAACAACTTCGAATGAAATATTTAAAATAATTAATGATTATTTAATTAAAAATAATATAAGTTGGGTCAAATGTGTTGGAGTTTGCACCGATGGTGCTAGAGCTATGATTGGAAATTTATCCGGCGTAGTGACTAGAATTAAAGAAGTAGCACCGGAATGCAAATCTACGCATTGTATTATTCATCGCGAAGCCTTAGCCACAAAAAATATGCCTGTAAATTTAAGAAGTGTTCTCAATGAGGCCGTAAAAACAGTTAATTTTATTAAATCTCAAGCGCTTAATTCCCGCCTATTTACAATTCTATGCAATGAGATGGGGAGTATTCATAAAACACTTTTGCTTCACACCTAGGTACGATGGCTCTCACGAGGAAAAGTCCTCAGTCGACTTTTTGAGTTACGCTCCGAGGTATCTATTTTTCTTAAGGATTCTGGAGATTCCAAAAAAGATAATTTTGCCAATGAGGAATGGTTATTCAGACTTGCGTACCTATCCGATATATTTTCTCGACTAAATGATTTAAATTTAAGTTTACAAGGAACTAATAATTCTTTGTTTAACTTCAGCGATAAAATATTAGCATTTAAAAGAAAACTGCAGTTGATGATACAGCAATCAGAGAAAGGAAATATTAGTATGTTTTTTTCTCTCTGCAATTTTGCTGAAGAAAACAATTTACCAGTATCAAACTGTGTGATACACGACATTAAGCAACATCTAATATCGATGTCAGATTGGTTTGAAAAATATTTTACAGAAGATTTTACTTCCCAAAATTGGATTCGTAATCCCTTTATATTCATTGCGGAAGTTCCGGATGACGTAATTGCTAAAGAATCCTTCATAGACCTCATAAGTGACGGTGGGTGGAAATTAAAGTTTCAGAGCACAAGCTTATTTTCATTATGGCTTTCTGTTCGGGCAGAATATCCAGAACTTTCATGCCAAGCTCTGAAATTTTTAATGCCATTCAGTACAACATATTTATGCGAAACCGGGTTTTCAACTATGGCAGCAATGAAAAACAAATATAGATCATTGCTCAATATTGAGCCTGATCTTCGCCTGAATCTGACAAAAATTGATCCCGATATTTCTACGCTGGTAAAATGTAAACAGGCGCAACCTTCACATTAATTGCAATAATTATTATAATATCTTTACACATTACATACATTTATATTTAGTTTAATAAAAGTATTTACGAATTTAATTGGTTTTATTGCAATTGGATACCACCATGCTAATGTAATGTCGTTTTTCTGTGCCCGCCTCGAAACAGATTTTAACTAAATTAAATTTTTCAAAGAAAAGAAAAATAAATGTTATCGTTTAATTTTCAATTTACAAAGTCTGAACTAAAGATAAATACATTTATATATTTAATTTTGTTATTTATTTCGTTGAAATCTTTTTCAGGGTAGGCCCAGAAAATGACATTACTTTAGCATGGTGTGCATATAGAGTTGCATTCTGTTTTTCCAAAGTTTTTGCCAAAAAATGGATCTTCAGTAAATTGAGCGTTAGGGATTTTTTTTGTTCGACAAAGTTTTTGAGAAAAAAATGTGCGAAATATTTACACCGGTACGCGACCATATTGTCTATTACATACCGGTACAACATATTCAAAAGGTTGGGAACCTCTGCACTAGACAATACAGATACTACAAGTTGGGAAAAAATTAAACAAACATTACAAAGCCAACATTTAATTTACAAAACCTATGCCACTATTTTTAATGAAATAATTTATTTAAATAAAAAAGATCCTTATGAACTATTCACATTAATTAACGAAAAAACAAACGATTTCAACAATCTCGTGAAAAACGAATTTCGCTGCTTCAAGCGTCTTATTTAGTTGCGCTTCGAATAGCTAAATCGAAAAAACAGTTTACTATTGGCAAGGAGTTAGTAAAGCCTTGTATCTCAGATGTCGTACGAGAAATTTTAGGTCCTCAAGCTGCTGTAAAACTAGAGGCCTTACCGCTTTCGGACACCATCATTATGAGAAGAATTGTTGAGATGGCCACCGATATTGAAAATCAAGTCGTAACGGGTATACGGAAATCAAGATATGAGCTAGATATTTCGGAACTGTTTGGTTACAAATGCCCTGTAATTGCACAGCCACTATCGATAGCTTAATAACAATCGATTCAACCTATCCATGCATTTATAATAATACATCAACAAAAATAGAACAAATTATTCCCCCAGCATGGACTATTACAAAAACATTACAAGATTACAAGATTATTGTGAAATAAACTATTTAAACTTGAATATTAATAAATGCTACATTGTTCGTTTCACTAGAAATACTAATAAAATTCTTTTTAATTATCAATTAAATAATGGTTTTCTTGTAACTAAAGAGTCGATACGAGATTTAGGCATTATATTTGATACTAAACTCACATTCAATGAACATATTCAAAAAATTACTAAAAAAGCATTTCAGCTCTTAGGATTTATCTGGCGAACATGTAAAAATTTTACATCATCAGAAACTTTAATATTATTGTATAACTCTATAGTCAGATCGCAACTCGAATTTTCTTCCACAATCTGGAATCCCCAATATAAACATCAAATTAATGCACTAGAATCACTTCAAAAAAGATTTATTTATTTGTTATCTATTAAACTAAACACTAGGTTTGCTAATTATGATTCAGCACTTCTCACTTTACAAATGTTAACATTAGAAAATAGAAGAGTATTAACTGATATGCTAACTTTGTTCAAAATTCTTAATTATAATTTAGATTCATCTAAATTTCTACATTTACTTAATTTCAATGTACCGTTAAAAGCAACTAGAACTAATCAATTATTTTATCTTAATACATTTCATAATAATTACTGTAAAAACTCAACATTAAATAGACTAATGTTTACTTATAATTTGCACTTTAGTGAAACTGATATTTTTAATATGGAATTCAATACATTTAAAAGAAAAATTATAGATTTATTGTCAAACAAACAATATCAACAACTAGGCTGATATTAAACTGTTTATATTTTGTATCTTGTTTTGAAAAACGTGTTATTTTGTTATTTTGCTGTATAATTAAGAAATTTTGTAATAAATTACTGTAAATCTGTAATTGGCTTAGGCCGTTGATTTACTAAATAATAATAAATAAATAAATAAAAAACATTGCAGCTACCGCCCCATAACGTACAGCAATATCAAATATTTAAAAGCTTAAATAATTGTTTAGATACGAATGCGTTAAATGAGCATAGTAATTGGATACCTACATTTCTGCATGACGTACCATGGATGCTTATTATCATACCAGTAATTGTAGTTATAATAATTTGAAAGGCATTACGTGTGATCAACGCAGACACCAAACAGACATTGAATTTTTAGCAGAAAGTGTACATAGGAAGACTCGCAGAGTCGACTAGTACATCATTTAGTACAAGTACAATGAGCAGTGACGGATTAAGGTATAAGCTAACTAAGCACGTGCTTAGGGCCCCTGACAAATAGGGGGCCTCCGACAAAAGACATTTTCTTAAGTACAAATTTCATGATAAATTTGAGGCGTTTATAGCTAGAAATTGATGAGAGCACTATAAAAAAGAGTACTTCTCGATGTCTATTTTTTTTAGATATGTTGTTAATTTTATTGAAAAATGCCCAAGTTCAATACAATTTTGTTGTTCTTTCTAACAAATTGTCTAAGAATTAGACACGTACTTTTTGCAGTGAGGTTCAATATTATTTGTCTAGCCTATAAAACATAAACTATATTATAAGTGAATTTTTTTTATTTAACATGATAATTTTGCATTAAAAATAAGTTTAACCATGTGACTTTGTGGCGAACAAGTGTAGGAAAAAGATGTTCTGATTGAAACTCTTTAGAAATATATATTTGAAATACGTCTCTTTCTCTTTAAGTCTTCCTTCCTTAATTCCCCTTTTATTTAAGAGGCAGGGGGCCCACAAAATGGAAATTGCCTAGGGCCTCCGAAGAGATTAATCCGGCCCTGTCAATGAGTACAAGTTTTAATTCGCGACCATCAGAAACTTTACCTAGACCAGTGACAACGCCAGTCGATCAACCCATACATTCAACCCAACACATTTCCAATATACATAGAGTCACATGAGCACACCACACGTCGTAAACGTGACAATATGGTGATGAAATTCGGAAAATTTCTTTGTCGAACAATCTGAAATTAGCAACGACCAATTTGAGCAACTTATTACGGCACTTCAAAAAAAACTCAAAATTTGCAGTTCAGTTCGACGAAACAACTGATATTTCAAAAATGGCTCAATTGTTAGTACACGTTAGATGCATTTATACAGAAAACGCCAATGAAAAATTCTTATTGTGTCATCTTTTGGAAGGACATACAAGAAGGAAAGACATATACAGTAAAGTTGACGAACTTTTTAAAACTGTAGATTTGGAATGGAAAAATTGTATTTGATTATGCATAGATGGTGCAAAATCGATAAATCATTTGTTAAAGCTGCTGGTAATAACCCTGTAACTTTTACATACTACATAATTCATCAAAAGGCCCTTGCAACAAAAAATTTGCACCAGAATTAAACGATGTGATTCTAAAAGCCGTGCCCTTAACAGTCGTTCATTTTCAAATCTCAATAAACAGAAAGAACTCAAAATACAAAAACTTATTATTACACGCAGGAGTAAAGTGGCTGTCAAGAGGACAAAGTTTAAACAGATTATTGTTGTTAAAAGACGAAATTACTATATTTTTAACCAAACAAAAATTTAAAAATGACATGGTTTACAAAGTTGCAATAATTATTATAGTTCACTTAAATACCCTAGAAAAGCAATTTCGCAAATACTTCAAACCGAATTTAAATTTTTTAAAGTTATCTTAGATTCGGAAACCATTTTCAGTAATAAATATTATTTAAAATATTTTAAAAATTATTATCATATTATGCGTATTATTTAATTTAATTATTTATTACTCTGCATCAAAGTATTGTCGAAGCTAACGTACAATGGTTGGTCCTCGTGTACATTGCCGAAAACAGGAACAAGATCCAATCATCCGAGAAAAAGACTATGAGTTAGTGGCTGATTCATACAAATTTCGACGTAACATTTATGAATATGGTTGTACAAAAAGAATTTCTTTTAACAATGACTGCATCTTCCAATATAATATTGCCAGATCATCGCAACAGACGTATCTTCTTGTTATATGTCGTATACGATTTCTTCTTCATAGAAAGGTGTGTCTTCAGATATATAAAAAAATATATCATAGTATTTGATATTTAACAGGAATACTTCGTGATGGAGATACAGCATATAATTTACAAATTACCAAATGTAAAAATAAAACATTTCTTAACGTTTAGCAAAAAGAAAGATGACGAGATAACAAATGTGCATTTCAAAGTACAAGTCTAGATAGAGATGTAACCAATCAGTACCAGGTTCCAAAATGCTTCTGAAATTTTCTGGCTTTCGTACAAGGACACATTATTAATCCAGGAGCAGAATCTGTAACAAAATAGAAATATACTTATACTTAAGCATTAGTCATCCAACAAACAATCGTTTAAGGACCGGTTGCATAAAGCATTGTTAATTTAACCAATAAGTTAACTAAGCAATTAGATTGTCAACTGTCTTTTAAAGGGCCTCATTTATTGGTCAGTTGGAAAGTTAACTACAGAATTCATTTACAAAACGATACACAATGCTTTATTCAACCAGCGCTAAGAGTATGTAATATTCGTAACACATTCATCAACATACAGCGTGTAACAAAAAGTTGTTACATATGGAAAAGTTTTTTTTATTAATTAATAAAAAAAAATCTTTTTTAAGATATTTGTTGGAAGTGGTTGAAAATATTGAGTTTTTTTCTTTATATCGAATAAAGAAAAAAACTCAATATTTTCTTTAATTGCTCAATTTCATCTTTATTTGTTGGCATATCAAAAAATGTTATTGACTAATATTACAAACATATGAGCAAACCCATATATAAACCAGTTTGATTTCATATAAATACTAAGAAACAGAAATAAATATTATTGTTGTTAATTATACTATTAATGTAAAGATACATTGACAAATTATTTAATTTACTTAATATAAGTTACAATTTTCATTAAATATATAAATATATAAATTGTATAGGTATATATCGAAATACCTATAAATCAACATTATCAATTTTGTTTTAAACATCTGTTATCGATATTTCGATATATCAATATATCGACATTTTTTAAATATCAAATATTGATATAAAATACCAATATCGCCCAGCCCTAACAACAACACGACATAGAATTAAAATTAATTCGTATAAATACTAGGTGAATATTTTCTGAAAATTAAATTAAATTGTTATTTTTCTGGTCATTAAAAGAATTTTTCTAAAAATTTGATTAGTCTAGGTTAGGATAATTTTATTATTATACAGTGTTGCCAACTTTCTGGAAAAATTTTACACAAATTTAAATACAAATTTCTTGGAATATCTAAAAATTTGTTTTCAAATTTTATTTCTCAGATAGTTAGCAACACTATATAATAATAAAATTATATAATTTATGTGGGCACTGATAGAATATTTTGCGAAAATTCAATTACTATTGGTTAAACACTGAACCCAAAATAAAATTTTAAAATTTTGTAAATTGTTTATTAGAATATTGACAATATTGTAATACGTAAAATTATATAATTTATGTTGGTAGTAATACAATCTTCTATAAAAATTTGATTAATTAAAAATAGTAAAGTCAGAATTAAATTTTAAATTTTTTAGTAAGTTTTCTCGGAATGTTGGCAACTCTGTAAATTAGTAAAATAATATAATTTCTGTGGACACTAGAAGAATATTTTGTGAAAATTGGATTAAAATCCGATATATAATGTAACCATAATACATTTTTTAAAACTTTAGTAATTATTTTGTCAGAAAGTTTGCAAGACAAAAAAAATAAATCAATATGTCCATCTTGGACACTAAATAAACCTATCCTAAAGCAAGCTGACGACGCACACACATGCATCATTATAAACTAAGTTCAGATTCGTTATCACTATATGAAAAACTTTTATAATTTATAAATATTTTAGATATAATGTGACAGACAGGATTGGGTATATTTTAATCATTTGATTTAAATCATGATTTAAATCACAATTGTAATCATTTGATTTTTTTATATTAATCAATAATTTAGATCAATTTACATTAATTACTTTGTAACTAAATTTAGTTTTTAATAATTGTTTAATTAAAATATCAAGATATATTTAGCAAAAAAATAAATATTGAAATAAACATTTATATACATTACAAAATGAAAGTTAATAATTGTTTAATTAAAATATCTAGATGTATTTAGTAATAAAATAAATATTGAAACAAACATTTATATACATTACAAACAAATATTTCTGAAAACGCTGGCGCGTTTGTGTTCTTGCTTGTTTTATCGCAAATTCAAATGTGGGGTTTCTGACCGCGGCGCGCAATTTACCTGCTCCAATTTTCCAAATTTTTAATTGCAAATCACTCGGAGTTTTGATGATTGAATAGACATAGATATGTACTTTCCAAAATTATGTACTCCGGAAAAACGACCTAAGTGCCCTTAAGTCGTTATTGCTCCGAGCAACTCAATAGGGTCATTTCACATTTTTTTTTTATTACTGCAATCGAAAGATCTTTTGTATTTATAGGCATAAACAGCAACAACAATTTTTTTTTCGCATTATTATAGCCGTAATTAACAAAAAGATTTGCCCGCCAAACGGGTTCCCAAAAATCGACGTCGGCCATATTATGACGTTTTTTATACACAATAGAGTTGTTTGACGTCATTGCAACGTCACCGTTGAAACACTATGCATAGCATAGGGTACGTTCCACTTAACGACCGCAACGCTCGTGCCCCACGACCACGAATTACCCATTCCACTAGCACGCAAACGCCACGGGCGAAAACATTAGTGGAACGGGTTTGCAAACTACATTTTAAAAAATAAAAAATTTAACAAACAAAAGATAATTAATAAAAAAAAAATAATTTTGTACATGACATAATGTTAAAGTTAAAGTATATTTTAAATTTTAAAAACAAACTGCATTTTAAAAAATAAAAAATTTAACAAACAAAAGATAATTAAAAAAAAAAACTAATTTTGTACATGACATAATGTTAAAGTTAAAGTATATTTTAGATAGTGATAGTACAATAATTATAACTAATTACGTATTTTTTAAATTTTAAATTTATATTCAATTTAGTTATATTATTGCACTATCACTATCTAAAATATACTTTTACTTATATATACTTATTGATAACGTAAAATAAAATACCATTATCATTACCATAGCTTAAAAAAAACGCGCGAAATGAAGTACGACCACTCTAACCCACCTACATATAACGGTCGAAATGGGCTTAACAGCGGTCGTCGATATGACGTCAGCTATGACGTTTTCGATCACAACCGCAACGACCGCGGTCTTAAGTGGAACGTATTAAAGGGCGTCGCGAGCGTTGCGGGCTTTAAGTGGAACGTACCCATAGTATTGTCACAACGGTATCAATTAAAAGTAAATATTGTTTGCAGTACACATATATTTACATTAAAATGATCTTCGCAAACAAATATAGAACTTGAAAGACTATGACCTGAAATATTTCGTCCTGTTGCGTCTAACCAAACTTTTCTTCTATCATAATCAAATGGTACAGTAATAAATAATTTGTTACTATCATTTGACTGGTACCTATTGCATAATAAAACTACGTAGTGCTTTTTTAAACTCATTTGTAAAATATATAAATAAGAAACTTCATAAGAACGATCAATAGATTGTGTTTGACATATGCCAAATAGTACAGCTTAATTTTAAATTCAAGTGACAGTAGGCACATTACTTAGTGCGTTTGTTTTGCAAGGTTCATAATTTTCTACAAAAATTAACTTTTTCAAAATTGCTTCAAGATTTATTCTGTTAATTTAATTATATTTAAAATTAACTTTATAAATATATAATAAAGTATTATATTAGAACTTGTATATTTTTTAATGTATATTATTAGTTAAAATATATATAAAACGTTCTGAATTTTTTAACTTGTATTTGCTAAATGTTGTCAGCCAATCAGGTTGTAAAACGTCATATTATAGCTCCATTGTTTATTACATACGTCATTATTTTTAAAATGATTTGAAAATGTACACTGATTTTCAATTATTAATTAAAAATGAACTATAAAACTTTTGTTGTTTTTTTTGTTATGAAAAATTATGTTTCATATTCATATTCATATTGTGATACGTTTTTTTAAAATTTAAATTTTGTGAAATGACCCTATTGTGTAATTTAACCAATACTATAGTCCTAACCTACAAAATATGGTCGTCAGATATTGCTTCGTGCCGTATTAAATACCGATATTATAAAAAATGTTTTAATGCAGTAAATATTAGTGAAATGTCAGAACCAAAATATCAACTCTACTATAAATAACAGGATTACAATACAATATTTCATTAAAAAAAATTACCAACAAAAAATATTTTCAATTTTTACAATTGATAGACATCAATGTCATTTTGAAATGTATTTGTAAACAAGTCATAACTACAAAATATATATAAAAAGAATTTTAACTAAATTTTTTCTGTACTCTACAGTTTTGAATAAAATCTTTTAACTTAAAACCAATAAAGGCATTTGGGTTAAAATTTTACATTTTTAGATTATTGTATTAAACGCTACCTACATACAACTAAAACCTATACTAGTTATTCTAGTTAAAAAAAATTTAATCTAAATAGTTTTTTACACTTTTGATAAATATGATGTGGAAATGTGTTATTGTAAATGCAATACTTATTTAAACAGCAATAACTTTTAACAGTTTGTGCCCTTTCCAGTGAGACTAGTGCTGGTATTCTATATTATTCTCTAAGCTCTATAGTACTATAAAATCATTTGTCCTTTTATGCAATTTTCAATTTATTAAAAAAAATAAAAGAATCTATATTACTGCAGTGCTTATGGAATAATACAGACTACCAGCATAAAGATCACTTTATCTGATGCAGGTCACATGATAAAGAACAATAAAAATTTAAAAAAAATATATTTACATCAATTTCTTAAAATTTAATCAAATGTTATATTCTTCTTTTATATTTGATACAAAACATTTATCTTTTAAATTTAATAATAACAAAAAAAACCTGCAATTATAAGATCTAAAGTAATTTACTTATTATTTTTAAAAAAAATTAAATTTTGATACTAAGTAACTTTTCAGTGTAGCTTAATAATAAATCTGGTGGAGCCAGTTCTTCAAAATAGATATAATCCCATAAAAAAGGTAATATATTTGTCATCTATAATGTGGCAGGATAATTTACTGTGATAGTTTACAAAAATGAACTATATGCATAAGATAAATAAGGATCATGTCAGTAAATACGTTCAGTACCAACTAGAATATATAAAATTACACACAATGTTAATAATAATAGTTAAAAAACTTAAAATGTTAATAATTTTATAACCACGTGCTACACGTTAAGGTTAGTGTTAAGTTTTCATTCTAATGTACAAAAGAGTGTTTACAAAACCAAATATAAAAGAAACCAAATATAAAAGAAACCAATAAATAAGTCATACACTAAATAACAAAAACACACCAAGATGTAAATATTATTGACAGTCACATTTTACAATGGAAACTTTTTGATGAGACGAAAACATTTAGAATGTTAAGTAAATTCACTCTACACATAGCTGTTCAAGTATACACTACTATATATCCAAATAAAAATATCTCTACAATATATTTGTCTTGTTTTTTATTTAGTTGAAAACAAAACCCATATCATAACAGGTTATGGTGCCCAGGCAACGCAAATTAAAATTTAATAATTAAAAATAATATTAAATATTGTTATTAAAGATTGTTATTAAAATATCTTCAAACAGTGTGTGCGTGAATTTCATTAATAATTATAAGTGATTATAAGTTATAAAATAAAGCACAATGGAAACAAAAAATACTAAAAGAAACATTCAATCTTTTAATGGTGAAAAATATAGTGTATGGAAGTTTCGAGTAAAATCCTTATTAACAGAACTAGAAGTGTTAAATGTTGTGACCGACCCGATTCCAGATGAAATAACACAAGAGTGGGCAAAAAGTGACCAAACTGCCAGAAACATAATTATTGAATATCTGCACGACTCATTTTTGGGATTTGCAAAAGAACAACAACATGCCAAAGACATTTTCAAAAGTCTTGATGAAATTTATGAAAGAAAAAGTTTGGCTACACAACTAACACTACGCAAAAAATTATTAAATTTGAAGTTACAACCAGATCAAACTTTATTGCAACATTTTACTGTATTTGAAGAAATCGTAACCGATTTAATGTCAGCAGGTGCCAAATTAGAAGAAATGGATAAAGTGTCTCATCTTTTACTAACTTTGCCATCAATTTATGACGGTGTCATAACAGCACTGGAAACATTGAGTGAAGATAATTTAAATGTTACGTTTGTAAAAACTAGATTATTGGACTACGAAGTTAAACTACAAACCGAACAAAGTATAAAAGTGTTACAAACCACAAGCTCTACAGCGACAAATTTTAAACGTTCTAATCCAAAATTTAATAAATATAAAATCAAAAAACAACGTAATAAATCAAATTATAATCAAAGAAGCTCTTATAAATCATTAAAATTTAAATCGTGCAATCATTGTGGAAGAAATAATCATTTAAAAAGTGATTGCTATTATTATAAACGTATGATGAAGAATGCACCAACAACAAATAATTCCAATTTACAACTGGTTACTTCACAATCCACAAGCGATGGTTTTGCTTTTATTTTTGGAAATCAAGAAATCAACACCGACAATAATTCCTTAACTTTTATTCTGGACTCTGGAGCAACAGACCACATAATCAATAATATCGATGCTTTTACAACATACGAAGATTTAGAAAAACCATTAGTCATTTCCGTGGCAAAAATCGGTACCACAATCAAGGCAACAAAAAGGGGAACAATAGATGTCGTAACCAATCAAGGCATAAGTGGACGACTGGAAAACGTTCTTTTCGCTCCGGAAATAACCTATAACCTTCTATCAGTTCGACGGATGCAAGAGAGCGGGATGACGGTAATTTTTCACCCACAAGGGGTAGTAATTAAAAATAAAAATCAAACCATCATCCAAGGTAAGCTCTTTAATAATTTAATAGGAGTCATTTTCAAAATTAATAAAAATATAGCTCATTTAAGCAATAATATAAATATTAATTATAAATTATGGCACGAAAGACTTGGCCATATCAGTAAAACTAAATTTATAAATATTAAAGTCAATAATTTAGTAGAAGATATAAATTTAATTAAAAATATAGAACCAACTAATGAGCTATGCGAAACTTGTATATACGGAAAACAAGCAAGACTCCCTTTTAATAAAATAAAAACATTAAAAATTCAAAATAGACCGTTATTTATAATACATTCAGATCTCTGTGGACCTATTGCACCAACCACAGTAAACAATAAAAATTATTATTTAACATTTATTGATGATTTTACTCATTATACAGTAACATATTTAATTACCTTTAAATGGGAGGTCGTAAATAAATTTCAAGATTTTGTAGCTAAAGCCACTGCTCATTTTAATTTAAATATAATAAATTTATATAGTGATAATGAACGAGAATATCTGTCAACTGAGTTCAAAAATTTTTGTTCAGAAAAAGGCATTACATATCATTTAACAGTACCACATACACCACAACAAAATGGTGTGGCGGAGCGTATGAACCGAAAAATAACGGAAAAAGCCCGTACACTTTTAATCGGTTCGAAATTAGATAAATCTTTTTGGGGTGAGGCTGTATTAACAGCAACGTATTTAATAAATCGCATCCCTACAAACGCTCTCGCTAATAAAAATATAACACCATATGAATTGTGGCATAAGCACAAACCTAACTTAAAACATTTAAAAATATTTGGTTCTACTGTATACGTTCATAAGAAAATCACAAATTCTAAATTTGATACAAAATCAAACAAATGTATATTAGTAGGTTATGAGCCAAATGGTTATAAGTTATGGAATGTGGAAAGTGAAAAATTTATTATAGCGCGTGACGTTATCGTAGACGAAATTAATTTTTTGACGTCTAGGCCAATAATAAATGAAAATGATAAAATGCATAAAAATGATTCTATTAACAAAATTGACAAAAATTTAGAAACTGAACAAAGTTCAGAAACTAATGACAAGTCAATTATTGAGATAGAAAAGCGTGAACAAAAAAGATTAAAACTTGATACTCAAAATCAAGATAACTCAGAACTCAGAACTCAGACGCAGTGACAGAAATAAAAATCGTCCAACACCTAATTATGATGAAAATGAAAATAATAATATTTTCAATTTAATATTAAATGCAAATAATTCTTTAGAAAACATTCCAAAAACTTTTAGTGAAATAAATTTAAGGGATGATCGAATTCAGTGGGAGCAGGCGATAAAAGATGAGTTAAATGCTATGAACCTAAACAAAACTTGGAGTTTAGTTCAACGACCCCCTAATATAAACATAGTTGGTTGTAGATGGGTGTTTACATTAAAAAATGATGCAGAGGGGAATCCATCAAAATATAAAGCTAGACTAGTAGCAAAAGGTTATAGTCAAAAATATTTAATAGACTATGATGAAATTTTTGCACCAGTTGCTAGAATGTCTACATTTAGATTTATTTTATCTCTAGCAGTTCAATTCGAACTATTAGCACATCATATGGATGTAAAAACTGCATTTCTAAATGGTGTTTTGAAAGAAACTATTTTTATGATGGTACCTGAAGGCGTTAGTTCCCAAAGCAACCAAGTATGTTTATTGCACAAATCAATATATGGATTAAAACAGTCTTCACGCTGTTGGTATGAACATTTTGATATGATAATTAAAAACAAAGGATTTAAAAATTCTAAAGTTGATCATTGTTTATATTTTTTAGATAACGGTCACATAGATAAAAATATTTATGTTTTATTGTATGTAGATGACTTATTAATCGTCACAAAAAATAAAACAACTATGAACAATTTTAAAATTTATTTAAAAAATTGTTTTCACATGGTAGATCTGAATGAAGTAAAACTATTTTTAGGTATAAGAATAATTCGCACTAATGATCAACTTACTTTAGATCAGACAGCGTATTTAAAAAGTATTTTAAAAAAATTTAGTATGAAAGACTGTAAAGCAATAGATACACCAGTGCCTACCAAACTTGATTATGAAAGTTTAACTATAGATGAAGATTGTAAAGCACCTTGCAGAAATCTTATTGGTAGTTTAATGTATACTATGCTATGTACACGTCCTGATTTGTGCCTAGTAATTAATATACTTAGTAGATTTCAAACAAAAAATAATTCCGAACTTTGGAAATGTTTGAAACGAGTTTTGAGATATGTTAAAGGTACTCTTGATTTGAAATTAACATTTATTAAAAATAATGAATATATAAATAAAATTAACGGCTATGTTGATTCAGATTGGGGTAGTAACGACATTGATAGGAAAAGTACATCAGGTTATATTTTTAAAGCTTTTGAGTCATGTTGTGTTTCTTGGAACACAAAGCGACAAAACACAGTAGCTGCATCCTCTACCGAAGCTGAATATATGGCGCTTTTTGAGGGTGTCAAAGAAGCTATTTGGTTAAAATCATTAGCCAATAGTATTAATATAAAAATACTTAAACCTATTCTTATCTTTGAAGATAATACAGGCTGTATCAGCATAGCCAATAATCCTACAAATCATAAGAGGACCAAACATATCGATATTAAATATCATTTTAGTAGAGAACAAATACAAAATAAATTAATTAAAGTTGAATATATTTCTACAGATAAGCAGCTAGCCGATATATTTACCAAAGGACTATCGGCAGAAAAATTCAAGAAGTTTCGAGTGGAACTCGGCCTTCAATAATCTGCCAATTATATTAATATAAATGTTTATTATTATAAAATAATAGAATAAGATCTGTTTAAAGTAGATAGCCATGTAGTCAAGAACTATATATGCTTATATATTCAAATAGTAATTAAAAAATATATATATTATATATACATAATTATATTATCAATAATATTTTTGTCAGCTATAAAATTATAGAAGTGTCTAATTATTTTTTTTATTTGTTTTGAGTGGGAGTGTTAAGTTTTCATTCTAATGTACAAAAGAGTGTTTACAAAACCAAATATAAAAGAAACCAAATATAAAAGAAACCACTAAATAACAAAAACACACCAAGATGTAAATATTATTGACAGTCACATTTTACAATGGAAACTTTTTGATGAGACGAAAACATTTAGAATGTTAAGTAAATTCACTCTACACATAGCTGTTCAAGTATACACTACTATATATCCAAATAAAAATATCTCTACAATATATTTGTCTTGTGTTTTATTTAGTTGAAAACAAAACCCATATCCTAACAGTTAGTTTGTAAAATAATTTAATATTAGTTTGTAATACATATATTTTTATTATAATTTATGTCATCTGCTTATGTCACATTATGAAAGAAATTTAGCAACATTTTTCGTTTCCAGATTTTAATTTATACAACAATAATTTTACGATGTTAAAATGTAACAATTTTAAATTATATAAATAATTATGTTCTTATTATATACGTCGATTGACTGATGATGGTCAAATTATGACCGAAACGTCTCAATAAAATATATATATCAAATAGTGAAAAAATATTATTTAAGATCCCAGATGCCAAAACATATTTAAACAAATAAATTTAGTACCAGGATCAACATTATAAATTAGTGTAACTCATTATTTCAATTAAATTCCAAATACTTTTATTAATACAAGAATTATTTATTGAATTTTCCACAAACATAATTGTTTTATTCTTCGGTATATTATTTGAATTTACAAAACATTGTCGAATTTTCATTAAAAACTTTATCTTCAGAAACAATAATCCCACATATGCATGGAAGTTTGACGAAAATTTGTATATGTCAAATGGGACAATCAGACATATTAATGTACTAGAATTATTTCTAATAATATTTAAAACAAATACATAAATACATACATGCATACATACATACATAGATACACAATCACGCCATGTACCCAAAAGGGTGTGGCACAAACTCTTTTCATCATTCCGAAATCAGTCGCCTCCAAACATTCCTATCCAAACAAGCAACTTTCGCTTCATCCACATTCATAACTCCTCTCATACATACTCTACTATTCCTACTACTTGGAAACTTTCGCTCACGCAAAACACTCTCAATCATACCACTCCAACTACTCATCGGACGTCCACGCAAACGAATACCATCAAAAACAAATTAAAACAAATATATGAAAATTTTAAAACAAATCATCTTCCACTTTTAAAAAAATATAGTCGTCAGTAACAATTGATCCAGCATATGCATATAAATTAAAATAAATTAGTTTTATGTCAAACTAAAATAATCATACCGCAATTTATAATTTTTATGTTATATCTACAATAATTATCAAACAAGTATTCTGTAAATTTTCGTTGAAAATTCTTCAATTCCGTAAAATCTTTCTCTATGTATATTACAAAAAAATTTCTCACAGAATTCAGGAATTTTTATTTTAACGAAAAAGGAAACTGTAATGTAAAATTATAATAATTATTTTTAAAAAATAAGTTAAAACTTAAATTAATCTAACTCGTTTATTAAGAGAGAAACTTAGGTATATGAGTTACGAATTAGATGAATGCGACAGAAAGAAACAGTATGTAATAACACAATCTACTACAATCTGGAACTTAGAAACAATGTGTCAACTGATATAATATATAGTTAATTTAACTGGTTTAGATGATGATAAAAAATTATTGTTCAAGTATTTATAGTTACAATAAAATTCAATATTATTTTTAATCTTACAGTTTACTTACAACTGTATGTGTGCTTGAAACTATTAGCATATTTAGTGGATAAAATATATAAAATACCCTACTTTTGTAACCTCACTGCCTAATAGCTAAATAGAAATTATTAACATGTGTAAAATATCAAAGTTATATAATTATTTTATATAAGAATAATCTTAAAAATAAAATTATATTTCTTGATAATTGAATGATAAATTTTCTGTATTTGTTGTCAAAATTCGAATTTAAATTTTACAAAATGACACTCGGCCAATTTATTTTATATAATTATTAATTTTATGTATGTATGTATTAATTTTGAAATTAACAAAATATATACATATTGCTGAAATCAGAAGAAAAAAAACTTGTATAAATACTTAAACATTAATTGCAGTTTCATCATTAAAACGAAGTATTTGTAATGTAAGAATAATTATTAATAATCTATGTTAAAAAATTCCACACACATTTTTAATTAAAATTATCTACAATTAAAAAAAAGTTCAAATAATTAAAAATTTCAGTGACAGTGAATTTCAGTTATTGTTTCCAGTTCAATTTTATTTTTTGAATAGAAGATATTTATCAATTTTTAATTTTTATAGATTTTCTGTGTAAAAAACACAGATAAAATATCAAAATTATTTTAATTATTATATTAATTAGAAAATAATATACTTTAAAAACAATTAAATATTTTACAATGATAATAAATAAATGTAAAAAATACTCCTCATATTTTTACTACTTTGACTGCAAGGAAAAAGTAGTATAGCGTTTGGTACGGTGTCTGTAACATTTTCAAAAAAAAAAAAAATTGTATAGAAATCCTTCATATAGCCTCTAGATGACGAATCTGAACTTAGTTTATGTGGGTGTATGGATGTGCGTCGTCAGCTCGCTCGCTCACTCGCTCGCTCACTCGCTCGGTCGTCAGACCAAATTTTGTGATCGCAACTCCTCCTAGACGGTTCAACCGATTTTAATGAAATTTTCAGGATAAATTTGTCTAGTGCCCAAGATGGTCATGTGATTTTGTTTTTTTCCAGTGATGCCAACTTTCCGAGAAAAAAATTACTAAAGTTTTTAAAAATTCATATTGGCTACGTTATTTATCCGATTTTGATAAAATTTTCAGAAAAGATTTCCCTAATGCTCCCATTAATTACATAATTTTATTAATATTCAGTGTTGCCAACTTTCCGAGAAAAAAATTACTAAAGTTTTAAAATTTTTATTATGGCCATGTTATTTAACCGATTTTACTCAAATTTTCACAAAAGATTCTCCTAGTATTCATTTAATTTATGTAATTTTAACAAAATACAGTGTTGCCAACTTTCCGAGAAAAAAATTAATAAAATTTTAAAAAATTTATTATGACCATTTTATTTAACCGATTTTAATCAAATTTTCATAAAAGTTTTTCCTAGTGCCTAAATAAATTATGCAATTTTAACAAAATACAGTGTTGCCAACTTATCGAGAAAAAAATCACAAATTTTTTTAAAAATTCATTGTGGCTACATTATTTATTTGATTTTGATCAAATTTTCAGAAAAGTATCTCCTAGTGCCCACATAAATTATAATATTATTAAAATACAGTGTTGCCAACTTTTCGAGAAATGTCAAAGTAGTCTATATATGGGTTTACCCATATACTTCTAATCTTGTTGTAAAGAAAAAGTGCTTTTATCATTTAGTTCAAAATACATTTTTGCTTCTATTTTTTATTAAATATAAATAGTTTTTTCTATATTTGATATATTCTATTATAACTAATTTAAAATTTAAAAACACAATTTTAAAGTAATTAATAAATCATTTATAATAAATATATCTCTTGTATGCACGATAGCAGATTTCTCTCTCCTTTTAATTCAAAGTAATATATTAAATTATAAAAAATTACAATTATATTTGGAAACAAAAAAATGTATGTAAATATTATGGGTAGTAGTAGCAGCATGTACCAACTTAATCGTGCAACTAAGTTGGTACATGCTACTGCTCTATGTATTCAATTTTAACCATAAAAATCACAAGTATATAAGATACAACATTTCCATTAAAACTTTTAAATTAAAATAAATAAAAAGTGAAATAAATGAAACAAACAGTTTTTGTAATAAAATAATATTAGTACAATTTAAACATTTGATTTGTATTTAGCTTTGCATTAATATTCTATATAGAAATGATATTTTTCTAATATGCAATTTTTCTTTTTAAATTAATAAGATTTTTAAAATACATTGTTTATCGATGTTTTTATGGTAAGCATTTTTATATAAACCACTTGAACCGAATCGGATACGTAAACAGGTTCTCAAACTGTTCTAGTTTCATTTTATGTTAAACCGATACATAAACAAAATCGACAAAATATTAAAAACGCCAACTAACCCGATTACATTTTTGTAGCGATATACACAACCTTGCTTTTGAAATAAATCACTTGTAAAGGCGAGGTGAGAATACGAGTCATTTTTCTGTGGTAAAAGGTATATTTTTTAAATTAACAGCAATAATGAAATAGCGGACAATTTAAATAAATTAATGTTAATGTTATAATGATCAAGTTAATTTAAATATTATTTTGTATATTTATTTTCTAGTTATGGAAACGTTATTTTACAATAATGGCCGGAATACTTTATTAAAATATAACAATTTTTATAATATTATTAGTACAGATCTATATTTAAATAATTTATATAAACGACACCAATTTGAACCGAGTTTGTGTCTAAAAAAGTGGTTCATCAATTTTTTATTAATCAGTTCAGTTTCTGTTTCAGTTTCAAAAATATAGTAACGATTTGTTCAGATTTTTTTTTGCATTTCGATTCAGTTCGAGTCTTTAATTAAGTTAAACAATAATTAGGTTTTCGTTCGCGCAATAAAACAATGTTAAGCATAACTTCTATAATCCTCAAAAATAAATAACGAAAAGCTACGTATCTTTTGTAAATATTACATACATTTGTAGGCTGTAACACAGTTTTGTATTAATAGTGTTTCTGTTATTTGTTATTGCGGACTTAGAATCTGGCGCGAGCATTATTGTCGTTAGATTAGAATAAATTTTAAATTTTATTTCTGATTTTTAGGTTTCTATTGTAGAATGTTTGCCATATGTATATAAATTAAAATTATACACTTTCTTATAAATTCTTTTATTTAAATACTGTTGTTTTTTTTTTAATCCGTTGTGGTCATCGAAAAATTATTGAAAATTCTAAAATGTTTTTTAGAATTTTTAATATTTTTTCCTGCCTAACCAGCATGAGTTTGAGAAAAAAGTTACTTAGCTATTATGTAGCAAATTTTTTTCTCTATTTTACTGAAGTTTTTCAGATTTTTTCAGCAAATTTTGAAAAAACTCTTATTTTAAAAAAATCCCAAGGGTATCTATCCCCTTGCCAAATTTTCAAAAATTCTGTTTTTTTCTACTAAACGATGCATCGTAGAATCATGGTTTCTTCACTCAATTATCATACTCATTATTCCGCATTTTTCCATATCATACTTATTTTCCTACACCTCATAGTTTTTGAGAAAAAAAAACCAAAAATCAAAAAAAAATTCGAGCGCCCAAACGGCACATGCTAGCAAATTAAAACTAAAACCAAATTATAGAACTTTTTATGACGTATCGATCAGTATTCTAAGTATTTCTTCGAATTTAACTCGAGAAACTAGTATATCGCAATTTATCAAAATTACATGTTAAACGCCCATACGAACTTAACGAACGAACACCCGGTATATATCGCACTCACGTTTTTTTTACATCTTCATTGTTTAAAATACGGCTCAAGCTCTAAATAGTAAATATAGCAAAAATAATTTTTGAGCGTCCTCAATAATCGTTAACAATAAAATCATAATTATCATTAATATGCGGTGTAAACACATATTTTTCTACGAGTGTTAAAAAAACTATAGTTTATTTCACTATGAATTGTAAATTTAAATAAACAGATATTTTGTATAATTTACCTGATCAGCATAGAGTCCATCACCGATTACAGCTACACGAACATTAGCTCTTGTTAACTATTAAACTGGAAACGACCACCCATGATTGTATCTCTGGATCGTAAACTTCAGTATAGAATTTATCTTGGAATGTAGAATTCAAACAGTTCCAGCTGTCACATTCGCCGATTGCATAGACGAGATTGTTGAATGCTGCTAGAACCAGTTTGATGCCGACCTAAACACAACATAAAACAATATAATCTCTATATTTTGCGTGGAAATGTTCAAAATATAAATATTTGTTTTGCGTTTTCTACAGACATATTTAAAACTTGCACATGTTATAAATATAAATAATAAGGTAATAAATTGCTATAATGTAAATTTAAATAAAAATGATGCAAAAGTTAAGTGTCACAGTTATAATGTATTTATTCCGAAATAAAACCAAATGAATCGATTGGTTAGCTCTGATATTTACTAGTAAAACTATTTTAAATTAATTATAAATTATAAAGATAAATTTAATTATTTATAAATCGAAAATTTATATAGTAACATACAAAACTATCTAACCGAATATATGACTTTCTATTACATTTTCAAATAACTTTTCGAATTATTAATTTTCTTACTTTACTTTTTTTTATAGATTTTGATAAGATTAGACAGTTATTTATAAATGTTTTTATTTTGCTATAAAAAAAATGGAAATCTTAAAATATATTACCAGATATAATCTCACAAAACTTCAATGTACAAGTGTCAAATTTAAATTCGCACGTTAAAAAAAAAAAACAAGGTAAACAGTTAAAGTAATACACCACATTTTCAGAAACCCTGTACTTAACTGAAATGCAACTGGTTTTACAGAAAAAAGCCAACCGGTTCATTTGGTTCAATTTCATAATACACTACCTATTTGATTTTCAATCTATATATGACAATAATTACCTATAACACAGTAATTAAATCCTTAAATTTAAAAAAAAAATGACTTGATCTGAACACACCCCCCCCCCCCCCATATGATAGTCACTAGATGGCGCAATCGACTTAAAATAAATAAAATAAACTTTATAGATAACAACGTATTAAATTGTGATGTCTTTAAACCGACATTACGCACGATGAAATTTATTCAAATATCAGAAATTATATAGAATAATTCTATTAAACATGTTCCGATAAGGCGGCCCCGAATACTAAAATATAATTATGTTAATCACAAAAATATGCACAGCAATGTTTCTCACTCGTCATGCAAATGATCTATTCAATTTCAATGTGTCGTACAACTCCACGTGATTTTAAATTAAAAAAAAAATACACGTTTGTATCAAGTTTTGAATATATCTGTCGTAATGAATGTGCTAAACCAAGTGTTAAAACAATATTCAAATAAATGAATTGTCTCAGAGATAGTGCCCTAAGTGAGCAATGCTTAAAAACATCACGGCTATAAAAATAAATGTTTCTAATGCTCGCTTTTTCATAAATAAATGTTAAATTTTAATGCCGATATCAAAAATCTATTTAAAACCGGTTTCATCCACCTTATATTTTAGTGAAATTAAATAGTTTACGAAACTACATAAAATATTAAAATAAAACGCTTTTAGATTATAGTTCAGTATTAATATTATTAAACTCAACGTATGTTCTTCTTCATCAGGAAAATTGATGAAAACATACGATAAGTTCGTCGAAACGTCGATTATTAATACTGAACTATAACCTGAAACGTTGTTATTTTAATATAATGAGTTCTAAATCATTTTTTTTTTTACCATGCATAAAATATCTATAATAGTTTTTAGAATATCTAATTAAAATACCTTTTCCTTTTTTATAATTCTTCCATAAATATATTACAGTCAAAACTTTATTGAATATAGTTTACAAAATAGTAATTTCTTTTGTTTTTATCATCATCGATCCATATTTGGTTTTATATTATGATTTGATGCTTGATAAAATGGAATGCCTGTCATCTAAAATTTATAAAAACCTTGTAAATATAACTAATAACAAAGAATATGCTGCTTGCTATAAATCAGAAAATTAAATAAATTATACTTATTTACTTACTTGTATCTATGGCGAGCACATGTGTTTGAAAATGTTTAAAGTTTGGTGTAGTTGCAATACTAATTTTCCTCAGATAATTGTATAACATCAACTGGCATAAAAGAATTTTAAACTTTGTATATGATATATTACTGAATGACTGATTAAATTAAATGAACGAAATAACACCATATTTACACTTCAATTACACTTCTAAAGCGAAAACAATGTGCCTGCCATGCATAGATTAACTATATCGCTTACGCTGCCATGGCCACACCCTGGCCGCACCACAGCCATGTCACACATGCGCAGTACAGTATTAAGCGATTTGTGCGACAGTGGCGACAGTGGACTATATGGATAATTTTAAATTTAATAATTTATTATAATAATATTTATATTATTTTAATTAAAATTAGTCTAAAATTAAATTAATAAAAATATCCATAAAATATTTAAATTTAAGAAACATGCATTGCTTTTCCTGTTTATTAATTAAAATTGTATTCTAAAAATATTGTTTGTTTACTAGTTATTTAAGAAACCGCTTATTTTTAATAAATATTAATTCTTTAAAAGTTTAATAACTCTTTCCAGTGTGGGTAAGGCAAAGATACTCGCATTAGGTTTGCATTTGAAGGTTTACATAATTTTAAAAAATATGAAAATATTGAACAAATATATATTTAGTAAAAAAAAAATAAATTCAATTTTGCAACTTGTTTGCATATACATAAATTTTTTATTTGTAGATATGCTGCACAAACAAATCACTCATACTTCATTGCAGTGTCTTTGCCAAGTTGATCATTTGACAGCAGTAAAACGGCGTATAACCTATAAATGCTTTTGCATCAATATTGGTAATGTGGAACCGTTTGCAATGTTAACAAATTTTTAACGATATGTAGAACAATCACAGAATGGAAAAAAATATAGGGTAGAATCCAAAACAGAAGACATCACAATTAAATTGGGTAAAAAATATATATACCGACATAATGAAATATATTCAAACACATTTCAGAGAAGCAAAGAACCAATGGGCGCATTCAGCACCCCGTAGCGCTCGTAGCGCTACAAAATAGCGATCAGATAACTTTTTTTTGATTATACATTTTAAGATTTTAATTTCTTAGCAAAATGAAATAATATTAATAAATACATAAATATATTTTCTTATCAAAATCAATATTAGTTCAAATTCTATAAAACAAAATTATTAATATTTTCAAAAGTTTTTAAATAAATTTAATAAAAAGTCATATATTAGGTTGGATAGTTTTGTATGTTAATATATAAATTATGGATTTATAAAATAATAAATTTATATTTAGAATATAACCATCAAGGTTAACAGGTTTTAAAAACAAACCACATTTAAATTTTAACCGGTAAAAACCAGAACGAACCTACCGAATCATTTGGTTTAATTTCGGAATATACTATGAGTGCATGCATTTTTTTTAAGCATTGTGTATCTATTCCATATATTTTCAAAATTTATATAAAATTTAATGTAATAATATAAAAATATGCAATGAATGCCGAATTATAAATTACATTATAATATAATTACCAGATATTATATACATATGGCATTAAGTACTAGAATTTTTATATTCTCATGTTTAACTTAACATGTTTTAATTTATTTTTTTTTAATATTTTCAATCATGCAAATAATTTTAAACTTAATTTAGGTTTTATATTAATATATTATACATTGTTGTTCATTTTTAATTCTAAATGATTGTATTGTACAGTTTATTTTGGAGAGGACGTGAACAAATTGTCGAAAATTAAATAACATATAATAAAATTTTAAAACTACAAGCGTCGATGTACGCATGGTCGTAGTCTCGTCTGTATTTATTCTTGGTTTTCGTAGGTTGTTTTCTGGATTTAATTGTAGTATTTTGTTTAGTTGAATAGTTCTTTTTAATGGTAATCTAGTTGTGCTATTCATGTGCTCTTTACCTTGCTTGGGGTGAGTATTTCAACATTTTCTTACTTTGTACTATATTTTGATTGTTTTATTGTTATTTTTCGTGCATATAAATCATCTTTTGCTGATGTAATTAAAAATATTGAACCACCTGTGTTACTTAAACCGAAGAATATTAATCAAAGCGTTGCAATAACAAAATCTGATGCTTTGCGTGTAGCAGATCCTGTGTCATCTAATATTGAAATATCGAAAACTAGTCAAGCTAGCAATGGGGGGTTTGGTTGTACGTTGTAATAATCCGGGTGATTCTGATAAATTTAAAAAACTTGTGGCTGATAAGCTAAGTGAAAAGTACGAAGTTCGGCAATTGTCTTCTTTACATCCAAGGTTGAGAATTGTCGGCTTATCAAGTAAATGGGATAAAGATACATACATACATACACAATCACGCCATGTACCCAAAAGGGTGTGGCACAAACTCTTTTCATCATTCCGAAATCAGTCGCCTCCAAACATTCCTATCCAAACAAGCAACTTTCGCTTCATCCACATTCATAATTCCTCTCATACATGCTCTTCTATTCCTACTACTTGGAAATTTTCGCTAACGCAAAACACTCTCAATCATACCACTCCAGCTACTCATCGGACGTCCACGCAAACGAATACCATCAAAATCATTCAAATACATCTTTTTAACCAAACGTTCATTAGACATTCGCTCAACATGTCCGAAATATCTCAACTGACTAACACCAACTTTTGCTACAACATTCTTTTCAATTTCTCACTCATCATACACTAGTCTATTTCGCACCCGATCTCTCCTAGTTACACCACATACCCCACGTAAAAAACTCATTTCCACAGCAGTCATTTTCCGTTTATGCTTTTGCAACCAAACCCAACATTCACTACCATACATTAACGTAGGCACCAAAACTGCATTATATATACTCAAACGGGCTTTTTTGGAAACATTTACATTCCTAGCAAAAGTTCCCAAAGCACCCAAAACCTTACAACCAGCATTTACTCTCCTTTCAATTTCACGATCAAAATAAAAGTATATTTTCATCGGATAGGAAATATGAGTGTGAATGCATTGAAATACTGCCACTTCGAAATAGATATAAAATCGTAACGTGAGTTACTAGAAATTGGTGAAATAGTCATTCTATACGACTACTGTTCCGTCTACGATGCCATCCAAGTGAGACGTTGCTTTAATTGTTGCGGGTTTCATCATTTTTTCAAAAATTGCACACGTAAGACTCCAACTTGTCCTAAATGTGCCCTACCACATTCTATTAAAGATTGCAAAGCTGACAAATTTCAGTGTATAAATTGCATTAATCTAAAATCTGCCTCAAACATCGACATCAAAACAGATCATCCGGCATGGAGTCTTGAATGCCATGTCTATGTTGAAACTTTGGCCAAGTTTAAATTTACAATTTTAACGGGCAAATAGCAATCAATGACAAACATTAATTCTTCTTCCGGCAATAATCGTCTATCTAAAAATGATAAATACGTTCATATTTACTATCAAAATGTTGGTGGCCTACGAAGTAAGACAGAAGAATTATTTAACTCAACTCTGTGTTCCCCCCAATATAGATTTCGTTAATAAGGTCAAATCCAATAAACTTTACGAGTATACAGGATATAAACTAGTTTCGTTTGATGTAAGTACTTTATTTACATCTGTACCTACGGAAGAATTGTATTCAATCATATTAAATTTATTAAATGAAAATACAGAAGCATTCAAACTAATAATTATGGCTTTAAAACAAAACTATTTTAAATATGACAATAAATTTTATAGAATAAATTCAGGGCTTCCTATAGGTTCACCGCTATCTTCATTATTAGCTGAAATATATATATGGATTATTTAGAACAAAGTATTGTCAAAAATTCAAAGTTTTTCTGTTGCATTACATTTTGGTGTAGATATGTAGATGATATATTTTGTATGTGGAGCAGTACAGAAAGACAATTAAATCAATTTTTTTATTTCATAAATAATACCAACAAAATTAAATTTACAGTAGAAATTGAAATAAATAAATCTATTTACTTTTTAGACTTACAGTCAGTGTTAATATTAATAAATTAGAGTTTAAAATTTAGAGAAAACCCACATTCTCTGATATTATTATTCCGAATCACTCCAACTAATCATATTCAGTAAAAATGGCCGCTTTACATAGTTTGATCCACAGACTTATAATGATACCGTTAAATAAAAAATGATTATCATACTGCACTTAATACTATAAAAACAATAGCAGCTAATAATGGATATAACCCAGTTATAATAGATAATATGGTTAAAAAGAAATGTAAAAAAATTAATAATGGAACAAATGTATTGTAATTCTGAACAGATCAAACTTAATCCCCGCTGGTATTTTCTAAATTATTATACATACCAAAAACTACAGATACAATAGCTTAAAATTTAAATAAATACGAACTATATTAGTGAATAAAACCAACCTTAGAAATTTACTTGTAAATAATAAAGAAAAATTGTAAATTAAAGAATTACCTGGAATTTATCAAATTATATATTGGGCAAAGTTATTGGGCAAAATTATATATTGGGCAAAGTGGCAGATCAATTAAAATAAAAGTTAAAGAACATTTAAATGCAATTAAGATGCAAACAGCTAATACAAGAATTTCAAAACACTGTATTAAAAATAAACATAAATTTAATGGAGAATTTAAAGTTTCACACAGTGTGGATAAGGGATTACGAATGAACTGTTTGGAAAACTTTGAAATTAGGAGAGCGGTAAATTCACCGTTATTAAACATATAAATAGCCATAAAAAGTTTTTTGCATTCAGTCTGATGATGTTCGAAAGGACGAAACGGCCGTCACCATATACAGGGTGATTCATTGGTAAACGGAAATACTTAAACGGTGAATAGAAGTCACTGAGGCGGTTCTAGAAATACCCCATTTATTGGACCTGACGGTCTTTGTAATCGAGATACAGGGTGTTTTATCGATTTTGCTTATTTCTTCCTGAGGTCATAACTCTCGAACCACCCCGTATATTTTTTTGATATTTGGTACACATGTTTTTCATTCAGAGCCCAAATGAGCCACTTACTATTTACAAAAAAAATCCAGGTCCGGATTAACAAAAAAATAGATAGCAATTGTGACCTTGAAACAACACCCTGTATATTGAAATTTTTAAAATCCGTTTGCATATTTGGAAAGAGCACAAAAAACTAAATTAAAATGTGCAATTTAAATTTTTCCGCAGAAAATTTAACTATTCACATTTTAAACTTAAAGTAAAATTTTTAAGAACTTAAAGCCAAAAAAATAGTTATTATTAACTTTTAATAATAAATTATAAAACGTTTGAATCCATACTCATTTTAAAATTATTGAATAACTATTAAATACATTGGTTTTTATTTTTATTTTTTTTTTTAATTTTTTTTTTTTATTTTTTTTTACTATTTTTTATTTTTTTATTTTTTTTTTACTATTTTTTATTTTTTTATTTTTTTTTTTTAACTATAAAATTAGAAACTAATGTATTTAATAATTATTCAATAATTTTAAAATGAGTATGTATTCAAAAGTTTTATAATTTATTATTAAAAGTTAATAATAACTATTTTTTTTTTTTTCCAATATTATGGAAAAACGAATTATATTGTTTTATTTTATTTAATATACAGACGATTCCGCTTAATTGGGCCACCGCTTAATTAGGACAGACGCTTATTTGGGCCAAATCTCAAAGAACAGAAACCAAACCAAGGAACCAACAGTAAATTTACATGTTTAATTGGGACAACATTCCGCTTAATTGGGCCAGTAAATTTAAGATCATGTTACAAATATTTACAAGAAAAAATATTTACAAAGAATTTAATATGATACGCTTCATATCTTTTTGATTCACAAGATGGAAAATTATATTGAAAAAACTAGCAAATATGTATCAACTAATTACATTAGTATCGCGCGCTGTGAACACTTGACATATTTTTGCATTGAATTAAAAATGTATGTACCTATTTATTATTTTATTTTGGAATTTATTATTATTTTTTCTTAAAAGTTTATATTTTTTTGGTTATATGTAGTTTATAGTTTTGTCCAAGAATTTATAAAATAAAATTATTGAAAAAAAAATAAGGATTGTTCAATTTTATGTAAAATTCGCTTAATTGGGGCAGCCGCTTAATAGGGCCAAAATGCTCTAGTCCCGATGTGTCCCAATTAAGCGGAATCGACTGTATATGGTATAGGTATAAATATATCGTATGTTGTTTTAATAACTGTTTTCTTATATTTTTATTACGCAAATGTTCTATGTAGAAATTTAGTTGATATACTGTTTACAATGTATTATATTATTCATTTCGACTAAAGAATGAAGGTCAAATATATTTAATTTGGTATCTCCGACGGCCATATTAAAAATTATTAAGTCAAGTAAAACTAATTCATCATTGAAAATGTGTGAAGAATTGGAATGTACTTTATCAGATGAGTCAGTAACTGCATATTTGACCGCAGAAACATGGTGAAATGTAATTAATTTGACATTTCCGACGGCCATATTAAAAATTATTAAATCAAGTTAATTGACACCTGCATTGTTTATTTTTGCTTAAATTTGAATTTGCTAATTGAAAATGTACGAAGTAGTGCAGGAAATGCAATGTACACCGCACAGATTTGTCACAAAATAGCATATTCTATCAAAGAAACATGAAACATATATCAATAATATAAGTATACTTGCTGTTCTACAACTGTTAGTACAGTTACTAGGGTAATCTTGATATGTATTTTTTATTTAGTTTAGTTTTGATTAAAACGCTTGAAGAAAGAATGTATATTGAATATTGTTAATCAGATAATATTTAATAAAAAATGGCATAAAACAATTTTAAACATTTTACCAGTTAATTATCTAGTTACGTTGCCAACTGACAAATGAACATAGTACTTTAAAGACAGTTGAAAATTTTGTTGTACTTATAGTTAACTTATTGATTCAATTAATAACATTTTAAACAACTGGCCTCTAAGTAGTTTCCGATAATGTAAATGGAAAGATCAATCATAATTTTTAATTTTATGTACTCTATATTTGCTGATATAAAGTAAAATATGTTTAAAACCTAATAGAGAATAACAGTAATACTGCATGAGTTAATAGTTTTATTGCATTGGCATTTTTATTGCATTGTGATTTATAAACTTTAATAATTTGTTAGGGCTGTCATTTCGTGTAAAAAAATGTCATATCAACATAGGTCTTCAATAAATTAAAGAGGCATTATTAGTGGCATTGTAAATTTACGAGATTAATAGTAGCAAGTTACCGTGGAAAAACAAAATAAAATAGTCGAGAGAGACAAGCAAAATTATTTGAAATTTTACAACAAATGTAAAGTGTGCTTGTTGAACTTGAATACAGGCATGACACGGACACGGCAAAGAACGGTACATACGAATCATATCAATATTATAACTAATATGATTTAATACTACCATAGTTCTTTCCATCAACTGTTCACGGGTGTTTATTTCCAGACTGTATATACAAGCTGCTTTAAATGTCCTCAAAGATAATAATCCCTAGGATTTAAATCTGGAGATCTTGCTGCCATGCTACAGGACCTTCACGTCCAATTCATCTATCTGGATAGTTAAAATTTAGCCATACGGTCACTTGTCTTTCAAAATGGGATGGTACACCATCATACGGTGTCGAATATAAAGTGGAGTATCTTCTAACTGTTTCAGAAGCCTATTCTTAAGAAAATTTGCATATCCTTTAGAATTAAGACGATCATTTAAAACTTCAATAATCAAGCATATACGGCTGCAATAAAACGATCCATTGTCCTACAATAGTTAAATAAATAAGTAAAATAAACGTCAGGTTTAAAGAGTCTATGCATAACTATCTATTGTTTCATTTTGTTTTTCTACGGTTGTGCAACTAGAGTGAATGGAACCTACATTCATATGACATGCTTCGCTCGAAATGAACTCCCTAACAAACTGTTCAAGTTTAATAAATTCGTTATAAATCATCCTGCATAAAATATTTCACAATTTATTTATTTCAGTATTCAAAATTTAAACATTTTGAACTAATAATAGAGATTTTCATATGTGGTGTCTCTCTACCATTATATAAAATACAAAACTAAAATATTTTTCTCATTTTTGAAGTATATTTTTTGTAGCTAACATAAAATCGATTTCTATAAATATTAAATGAAATATTTAATAATACATAAAACATTTCTCAACTTACAAAAATTAGAAATAAACTTTTAATTAATTTTTAATTAACGAAAAAGAAGAACTTGTCAGTTATATAATATTAAATTATTATGATCAAACATTCTTTTATGTATAAATTATTATTTCTTTTAATAAAATTCAAATTCTCTTCCTTATAATTAACCTGTCATTATAAAATGTTAATTAACCATTCTTTTATATAAAATTATTGGATTCATTTTAAAATTAGTTTGTTGTTGTACATGTAGTTCGAAAGTATAGTTCTATTTGAAAAACTTAATTATTATTTTTAAAATATTCATAAAATTTTCAATAATTCTAGATACAAAAGTAAAACTTGGAATATTTTTCGAAACATTTTAATATTAAAAAAAAAAACAATGTTGCAAAAAGAAGAGGTATAATGTGCATTAATTAATGTGGCTTTTTTTAATGAAATATAATATTTTCAGCTTACAATAAAAAAACTAACTTCAGACATAATAAAATTAATGACATACGTCGGATGCAATCCGAAAATTCGTACTCCAGCTGCAAATGTAATTGGTACCTTCCTAGGGATAATGATGTTTATTTTTCTTGTATTAAATATTTTAAACTTTCTATTCAATCCATACGACTCATTTGGTAATGTTATGGACGATGGTGTAATACTTGTTGCAGCTATTCAGGTAATGAATATTAAGCATTTTCCTTTAACATTATCTATTGTGGTAGTTTATTATCAAAAGATGATCGCCTTGATCGTAAAATTGAAAAAAAGAAGTTAATGCTAGTTGTAATGTTTTAGATGTTTTGGGTACTTTTACTTTAAACACAAATAAACTAGTAAGAAGAACTCATTATATTTAAATGAGACGGCTATAGCATATAGTTCTGTATTAATATTTATTAATAATCGACATACTCCATGTACTCTACGTAAGTCTTCATCAGAAAAAAATATAAATGACGCATTTACAGTAAATAACAGAACATAGAATTTATAAATTTTTTATTAATGGAAGCCAAATTTTATGATCTAGTTACGTATTTTGTTACCTATAGTAATTTGTTTGTATGTTCTTACTGTAAATGTTTTTTCCTAATGAAGACATACGTAAAGTAGGTGGAGTATGTCGATTATTAATAAATATTAATACAGACGTTAAACCAAAAGGCGTTTTATTTTAAGGGGTTATACCTACCTGCAAGGCCGAAAAATACACGAAAGTTTGGGATTTTTTTAAACAAAAACTACACAACATTTTTCAAAACGACTTTCTCCACTTTATTCGGCATGTCTTCCTCTACAAAATGCGATTTTTTAAATTACAAAAATCCGTCCTGGTGCCCCGCACGGCTGCTCCCCGTGGATGATGTTTTTGGGAAACCCTTTTGCGGTGCCAAGTCCCATTCGCGCTAGAATTATTTGAAATCAATAAAACCAAGCGGGTTTTGTTAAGCATGAGTAAAACTAGTACTTAATCGATGGATTTTCAAAAAAAATCATTTTTGACAAAATGGCGGCCTTGTAAAGTTGAAGTATCGATTTTGACCCGTAAAAATTTGTCTCTGATCGGCTATAAAAAATCGAAATTTAATCAGAGACAAAATCCGAACGATTAAGTACTAGAAAAAATAGTTCTTAACAAAATGCACACACAGCCATCTGAATCGAACGAATAGTTTTCGAGAAATTTTTGGCACCGATTTTGAAGACATGGTTTCGAGATAATTGCGTTTAAAGTTTCAAGTTGTGTTCAGTCCTCTGTAAGTGAATATTTTTGGGAACTTACATAGAATCATCAAATCATCATTTTTTACACTGACATGCAGCCTCGTTTTGTGCACGTTCGTTTCAGATTATGGCATTCAACGTAAACACGCTCTTGCGCATGTCCACGCGCCCAGGAATGACGGAGAGCGTTTCCAATGGGTCTCGACCCGGTACTCTTGTACCGCGCATAACTTTGTCAATTTTAATCGGATTAACTTGCGCTTTTGAGAAAATATTCTTGAATATGTATACTTTCGATTTATGCAATAAAAAAAAATCGATTTTTTAAAAGTTTGCAGGTAGGTATCACCCCTTAATAAAAACATAAATGTGTCCAAAGAAGTCCGTTTAAGTATAAACAATGCTGTGTTGTTGTCTACGTTGATGTATGATAGTGAATGGAGAGTTTGGCTGCACAAACATAAAAGGAAAATGATTGCTGTGAGATTTTTACGTGGTGTATGTAATGTAACTAGAAGGAATCGGATGCAAAATAGATTAGTGTGAAATTGGAAAAAATGTTGTTGCAATAGTTGGTGTTAGTCAGTTCAGATGATTCGGTAATTTTTAGTGAATGTCTAATGAACGTTTGGTTAAAACAATATATTTGTGAATGATTTTGAAGGTATACGATTACACATGGATGTTTGATGAGTAGTTGGAGTGGTACGATTGAGACAGTGGTTTACCTGAGCAAATGTTTCCAAGTAGTATGAACAGAAGATGAATATGATGAATATGGATGGAGCTAGAGTTGCTTGTCTGCATAAGAATGTTTGGAGGAAACTAATTTCGGGATCGTGGAAGAGTTTGTGCCACACACCTTTGGATACATGGCGTGATTGTGAATGTATGTATCTCTTAATAATTGGATTTCGCTGAGCATTTATTTTCAAAAATGAATTTTTTATCTTGATAGATATAATTACACTTGCATTTTGGTTATTACATATTAATATTAAGCATTTTTTTAAAATCTGTTTATGCATAATATCATTTCAGATGACTATAAAATATTATTTTATCATGAGAGAAGCAAAACATATGTCTAGTATGTTAGACACGGTCTGGAATGAGTTTTGGCTAACTGACACATTAAACAATGAATCGAAACAAAATATGCAGTCGCTATATAAAATAGCTAATGCATTTAGCAGAATATATTATGTGTCAATTACAATGGTAGGCTGTTTTCTCGCGTTACGAGCCGGTATGAAAGGAAATCACGCATTGCTATTGGAAATCTGGATTCCATTTATCAAAGATTATATGAAAATATCACCATATTATGAAATAATATTTTCTTTTCAATCAATATTAGTTGTAGTAACACTTTCTTGTTTATTAAGTTCTATTGATAGATTATTTATTGTGTTGACATGTAGTGTTTGTATACAATTTAAAATGATTTGTATAAATTTACTAAAAATTGGACCACAGAACAGTCAAAAAGAAAACAATGAAATTGTTCATGTAAATGTTACTCATCATGTCAAAATATTGAGGTATGTATCTATTATATCTTTTTATATAAATTATCAAAAATACATTAACATTAATTTAAAAAGCAAAATGTAACATATGTTTTGATATATATATATATATATATATATATATATATATATATATATATATATATATATATATATATATATATATATATATATATATATATATATATATATATATAAATATATATATATATATATTAACAAAGTTTTTTATTTATTGTGGTTTCACCGAATTGCATGAAACCAAAGGAGCACAGCACTAACGTTTTACCATAAGAACTCACACTCCGCGTAAGGGTAAAGAAAGTGCTGACGCTACAAAAATAAAAATGTTTTGAAATATAATATTAACTACTAGATTTGGCTTGCATTCAGAGGCGTACGCTTTCAAATCTTAATTTATTATTAATTTTTATTTTTAGGTTTCTAAACTCGTTTGAAGACAATTATTCGAAATTATTTTTACCTACACTTGTTACAACTTTTATAGGTGTGTCTATATCACTGTACGGACTTGTAGTGGAAGAAGAATTGTAAGTAATATTTTTTAAATTATATTTACCAGATAAATTTAATATTTTGAATTATTACAGCAATAGAAAAGTTATATGTGTGTGTATAACGGTTACTGGTTTGCTACAAACACTTGCTTATTGCTCCGCTGGCCAGCTTATTCAAGATGAGGTAAATTATCATTTTAAATATATATATATATATATATATATATATATATATATATATATATATATATATATATATATATAATATCATTTTATAGTTTATATTGAATCAATGATTAATTGAAAATTAAATTAAAATTTTGTCAACCATATCGTCTGGGAATCGAAACCAGAACAATTTAATATATATATATATACAGCCTGTTTCAGAGTAAGCGCCTTATTTTTTTTAGCCACACTATGGGTACTACTTTCAAAATATTTGGCAGTAATATGTTTCAGGACATTCTCTACACGATGGTGATATTAGATTTTCAATTGGATTTCAAAATGGCGACGTTCAACTTTTTTTTAATGGGATGCCATAATTTTTTTTTTTATTATTGAGATCCTAAAAACATTCTTTTTTCGATAGTATTTCGTTTTTCTTAAAAATTCATTTCTTTCCCTATCAAAAAGCAAACTAACATTTTAATCTAGTAGCGCATGAATGCTTTACACTCGATGTTATTTTTGTCCAAATATCAAGTAGCGGTAGTCAAACGTCAAACACTACTATTGGACGACGGCGACGTTTCAATTTATGTATTGAAAAAGAAGGAAAACATTTCGAGCATTTTTTGTAAATACCTAATTTTTATTTGATGTAAATTTTTTATTTTGAGTTTCAAAAAGTAGATGTAAATGACAAAATAAAGTTTAATTGTTTCTTTTGTGTCTACCGCTACTTGATATTGGGACAAAAATAACATCAAGTGTAAAGCATTCATGCGCTACTATATTAAAATGTCAGTTTGCTTTTTGCTAGAAAAAGAAATGAATTTTTAAGGAAAACGAAATACTATCGTAAAAAGAATGTTTTTAGGATCTCAATAATAATAAAAAATTATGGCATCCCATTTAAAAAAAAAAGTTGAACGTCGCCATTTTGAAATGATTTGTCCAATTAAAAATCTGATATCACCATCGTGTAGAGAATGTCCTGAAACATATTACTGCCAAATATTTTGAAAGTAGTACCCATCGTGTGGCTAAAAAAAAAAATAAGGCGCTTACTCTGAAACAGGCTATATATATATATATAAATATATATATATGAAGAATATGTAATGAATTTTTACGGGATTACAGTACATGGTATAAATTAGTAAAATGCGAACATAATCATTCGATCAATTTATTGTTGCGACCAATATTTCGCCAAGAGTTTTGTGGCTTCTTCAGGGTTGACACTGAACATAAGAAAAAATATACAAGAAATTTACAATAATACAAAATAAAAATTCATATTTAATTTTTTCCAGATAAATTTATGTACAACTTACATGTATGACATGAATGTATGTTTTTGTTGATGTAAAAATATAATATTTGGTTGTTTAAGACATGACTATTAATAACATTTTGTCTATACATAGATAATGTAACAAACGTAAATGTTTGTGCATCGAACTTTGAGCTAGTGTCAGCAATTTCAACATACCGGGTGTTCGTTCGTCAAGTTCGTATGGGCGTTTAACATGTAATTTCGATAAATTGCGATATACTACTTTCTCGAGTAAAATTCGAAGAAATACTTAGAATAATTTTCGATAGGACATAAAAAGTTCTATTATTTGGTTTTAGTTTCAATTTGCTAGCATGTGCCGTTTGGGCGCTAGAATTTTTGATGATTTTTTGGTTTTTATTTTTTTTCTCAAAAACTATGAGGTGTAGGAAAATAAGCATGGCATAGAAAAATGCGGAATAATGAGTACGATAATTGAGTGAAAAAACCATTATTCTACAATGCATCGTTTAGTAGAAAAAAATTATAAACTGAATTTTTGAAAATTTGATTTTTTCAAAATATGACTTTTTTCAAAATTTGCTCAAAAAAATCTGAAAAAATGCAGTAACATAGAGAAAAAATTTAGTTATATAATAGCTAAGTAACTTTTTTCTCTAATTCATAATGATTTTGCAGGAAAAATTATTAAAAATTCTAAAAAACATTTTAGAATTTTCAATAATTTTTCCTGCCAAACCAGAATGAGGTAGAGAAAAAAGTTACTTAGCTATTATGTAGCTAATTTTTTTCTCTATGTTACTGAATTTTTTCATATTTTTTTGAGCAAATTTTGAAAAAAGGGTCCCCCCCTTGTCAAATTTTTAAAAATTCGGTTTTTAATTTTTTTCTACTAAACGATTCATCGTAGAATAATGGTTTTTTCACTCAATTATCGTACTCATTTTTCCGCATTTTTCCATGTCATACTTATTTTCCTACACCTCATAGTTTTTGATAAAAAAAATAAAAACCAAAAAATCAAAAAAAAATTCTAGCGCCCAAACGGCACATGCTAGCAAATTAAAGCTAAAACCAGAAAATAGAACCTTTTATGCCCTATCGAAAAGTATTCTAAGTATTTCTTCGAATTTTACTCGAGAAAGTAGTACATTGCAATTTATCGAAATTACATGTTAAACGCCCATACGAACTTGACGAACGAACACCCGGTATATTGAAATAACGTTCAAAGTTTGATTGCACAGTGAACTAGTTATTTATGTTTACGTTGCCTCCCCGCAGAGTCCAGTTCGATGACCAAAATGTTACTGAAAAAGGGGTTAGCTTCAAGACTGAAGAGTTACGGGGAGTTACGGTCAGAGGTACGGTCAGAGAGTCAGTTACGGTCCACGGGTAGCTACGATCATAATGTAGTTACGTTTAACATCGAATTACGAGCAGCAGTAAGAATGATTCAGTTTTAAGTTACATTTTGGATTCATATTTTATTGTTAAATTTATAACTGATTATTTTGTATTTGTTTAATAATAGCTTTGTTCGCGGAACACATCCCGAACTAGTTCCGAAAAAGAACGCATGTGCAATGTAAATTTGATCGCTCGCGGTAAGAAAATTATATGTTCTGAACAAAAAGTTCTGCGTTCGCGAAACACAATTATTTCATTCGGAATTAGTTACGAACATATTCGACACATCCCAGGATTTTATCAAGAATTTCTGATCCGCGCATGCGCATTGTATGATTGTAAAAGTTTACACGTCAATTTCGAACGTTTTATGTTAGATTTGTGTTTTAAAAAAACAAGTTATTTACTATTATGCACGGAATAAACAAGAATAGCTGATATCTAAAATGAAATTTGTCAAATAACGGGATTGGCAGCGCGTCCTTTCATATTAACAAACAACTTGCTCACTGCGCTGCCGCTAGACTCCGCGGTTAACGCCGCGCGCGATATATTTATGTATTTCAGATTCAAATCGTTGTATCTTAAAAAATATTCAACCAATTGACTTGCAACTTTGCACAAAAACTTCCTTCCATATTAACAAACAACTTTCTCACTCACAGTAATTCGTAGCGTAACTTTCGTCACTCACTTTTTCAATCCGAAGCTTAAAAAACGTGCTTTTTTATGCTTTTTTGTTTACATTAAATTTTTAGTAACAAATTATCGTTACTTATATATGTCAATGTAACCATCAGAATCGCTAAATAATTCTGAGTACATATCAGAAAAATTCTGCCAGTTTCGTTAATATTTAATATCATTTATCGCGATTTAAGTGTTAAAAAACATTGAATTTAGCTTCAAATAGTGCAACAAAAAAAATTCGTTTGTATTATTTTTTCTTGGAATAAAAATTTCTTATAGAAATCAATGTGCTTTTCAATGTTGCACACGATGATATTTTTTAAAATAAATTTCGGATAACTTAAAAAAATGTTTTTTTTTTTCTACCTGGGTCAAGTTTCGAGCGCATGTCGGGTTATTCAATCCGGGCCTTCAATTTATCTGTAAAACATATAATGTGAATTTTTATTTTGTATTATTGTAAATTTCTTGTATATTTCTTCTTATGTTCAGTGTCTACCCTGAAAAAGCCAAAAAACTCTTGGCGAAATATTGGTCGCAACAATAAATTGAACGAATGATTATGTTCGCATTTTACTAATTTATACCATATACCGTAAAAATTCATTATATGAGTCGTATAGATGCAAAACTCACTATTTGCAAATTTTAAGTTCTGAGATATTTGCAAAAAAACTGTTATAGCTAAGCGTAATTGTATTTTGATGATAAAATCTTGTTACTAGATGGCAATAATTATTTAAAATCGTAAATTATTGGTTTTACACATCATTAATTCATACAAAGTAACTGTTTGCTTTCCACCAATAAAATTTTTATTGGTGGAAAGCAAACAGTTACTTTTGCATCTAAACTATCAGCGCAAGTACTGAGTTTTGCATCCAACACTAAACTTAAAAGAGTGTTTCTCATATTAAATACTGAGTTTTTTTTTTCTAACTAACCTAAATATCGTATTCCTTGTAAAATTCTACGTCCAAATCGCGCAAAATCTCATTTTTCACTTATTGTCGAATATCTATACGCCTCATATATATATATATATATATATATATATATATATATATATATATATATATATATATATATATATATATATATATATATAGTCAAACCTCCTTCTACCACTACTTAAGATGGGTTTGGCGTTACTCGTTATATTCGAATTACTTATTTTACTCTGAAGTGTTCTGTAGTTCTGTGTTCTGTTTTGTAGTGCATAGAATGAAATTTTTGTCGTTCGGCTATTACTGCGTGGAGTAAAAAGAGTTAACTCCATTTACTCTGCCTCGTAGAGCGTGGATTTAAAAGTGTACATGCGAAATAGCATTAAATGTTTGAATTATAACCGTTTTCCGGAACAAACTTGATGGTTGTAATGAAAATAACGTTACGTGCATTTAATGGAGTAAAGAATGAAAAATATCGGGCTACATTGGAAAGTCTCATTTGAATGGATGGGCTACCATATTAAATTCTGCATATAGTTATTATCAACTTTCTCTAAAGCAATTTTAAACTTTTTCGTAATTACTTTTCATTGGAATATTGTTTTTACATGTGACAGATTGCGTTTATCGTTCGGCTTTCCGTTAAGGGGGTTTTTCGGTAAATTCTAATCAAATATAACAAGTTTTTTTAGCTTTTTGCAATCTTTGAAGGATCTAGAATAATCCCGTGACACAGTTTTTCAATTAGTTTTGAGTGAAATCGCATTTTGAAGGTACAGCTGCAGCGTCCAGATTAGAGGCATATAATAATAATAATAATATATATATATATATATATATATATATATATATATATATATATATAATATTAACAAATAATAATATATAATTAGCTCTAAGTTAGAAAAAAAGACACTTATCAACGAAATAACACTGACAAAACTGTGAAGTCGATTTTCTCGAAGTCATGTTTTTCAAACTGGCGTGCACGATTGCGTTCGATCTAATTAACATACAGTATTGCAGTTTGAACTTGCTTGTAGAGAACCATTTTAGTAAGAGCTTGACTTAGGAAAATTTCTAAAAAGTTTATTTTCAGTATATTTTACAGCGCTTTAAACAAAACAAAAAATTGGAAAAAATGACTTTTTTTCACAGGCCGCTATTTTGACCACAAAATCAACTTTTTCTACTTTTTTCTATGCCGAGCTCCCGGAAATTTAGTCTATTTATGGAATATCATTCCAATTTTAATTTGAAATAAACCGTTCGGGCTGGACTGTGAATGCCAATAGAGCGTTCCCGTCGAGCGCGCGCTGCTGTTGACGCATGCTATGGGGTCCCATGAAGGAATTTTTGACTGAAAAAATTCGTATATATAGTCGAAAATATGTACTATCTGATAACTAGAACCCCCAAGTTGTATCTTTCATACTTTCAATAAAAAAAATTACGAAAATAGGATTATTTTTAGCTACATTTACCGAAAACCACCCTTAACTCCGTTAACACTGTGATTACATAACTACAAAATTACTCCAATCTCGCTCTAACTCCGAATTAATAACCTGACCCATGATAAATAGTCGTTCTACTGGAGCAGATGAGGGTAATGGGATGTTAACTTTGATTAAATGCAACGTAATTAATATGCGAGTTATAATTTGCAAATGCAAGTGCTCGTATGATTTGTTTTTAAGATCATAGATCATTTATCAAGATCAATATTTGTAAAGATGAAATGATTTAGATCAGATCGACGATCTTACAAATTGATCTAAATCAGTCACAATTCTGTTGCTAAATAATGAATTTTCAGGGATTAAAGGTATGTGTTGCTGCATACAATTGCTTATGGTATGATATGGATAGCGGTGTCGTACAAAAGAGTTTATTACAGATAATGATACAAAGTCAAAAATCAATTGTAATTTCGATTGGCGGCGTATTAGATCTAAATATTATCAGTTTTGGGCGGGTATGTAACTCTAGTTAATTGTACTATATTTTATTTTATTCAATAATTTTTTTTCCTTTAATTTTTAGGTTGCGCGTGCTTCATTTTCCTTTCTGATGTTTCTAACTAATACAAGATCAGATAATATAAAAACCATATGAAAATATATCTAATATAAATTATTTTATAAATCCATCATATTTAGTTATTATATTCGTTTTGAAAATGTTAAGCACCTCGAAATGTTGTATTATTTTAGTTTTATTAGGACTACATATACAATACAAAACAGACGCAAATTTGCATAAATTCAATTAGTATTTAGATTTAAAACTACACTGTAAAAAATTAATGTAAATTTCCGTTAATAATACGTTAATTAATTAAAATAATAATAATTTTAGGATGTTTCATGTTGTAATTTTTATAAATTATACTAACTTTACCAAAAAAGTATAAAATTCCAATAAAAAAATCTAGTAAAATTACTATAATTATCAATGTAAATTTACATTCATTTTTACAGTACCTATATGTAATAAAATTACACTAAAAAAATTTTTTTTGTATTATTTTAAAGTACCACTTTTATTTAAATATATTTCTCCGAATTCATAATTCCTTTTAAAACCACTTTTAATGGGAACACCATTCTGACACTTTAAAAAAGTCAATTTTTTTGCATATCCTGAAAGTTTATAGTGTGTAGAATAATTTTTTAAAATGGTTTTCCGAAATTTTAACTTTTAGCCTAGTTACAATGACCAATACAGAGTTGTTTCAGAGCAGGTAAAATATACGGATCGAGCAGTAAAAAACTAAAGTTTCAAGCTTTAAACGCGTTTTTCTCGAAATCATATTTTTCAACCTTGTCTCGCCGAGATCTCGGAAACTATTCGTCCGATTTACTTCGCTTTAAGACCTAATGGGTGTCACGGTCCGATTTTAAATATTGGCGTCAGGTACCGTAGTAGGTAGACAACAGGGGTAGCTGGTTGATATGGCTGGTTCACTGTTTTGTATTGCATTGCTTGTCTGCGTTATTAAATTCTCGTTCCGAACTGTTGTATCTCGTTATGGCGTTGGACATTGTAAGAAAATTAGTCAGTTGATTATTGACTGTGCTGGTGTATGGTGACAAGTAAAGTTAATAATTATCATTTTGTATATATATTTGGTGTACGAGTATTTTGGATAAAATATTAGCGACCTATTTAAAAAGGGATTAGGTTCACTATACACAATAAGAAATTGGTTATATATATATATATTTAAATTTCGAGCGGGGCGACCCGGATCAACTATTAAAGCCGTCCAACAACTAAGGTAAATTAATGTAAAGCCATTTATTTTGATAATGAGATTGATTAGTTTGTGACATTCTATTTGTATAATTTACGCAATGTAACGATGTGGTGGTATTTTATAATACCACTTGCAATGCAATAGTGAACTAGCGGTATTAACAAGCTTCTTTCAGGCTTTATCTCACGGAGGACTCTCTCCGTGAGCTTCCAACATTCTCTGCATAATGGACGGAGATTCAGTTAAAGATTTCGAGCAATACTTTGAGATACAGAGTGCAGACAGGGGTTTTCAGTGTCGCACGTGGTTCTACAGGAGCGGAGTTCAGTTGCCGCCATTTTCATTCACTACCGGACCTGACGTCATGACCTTGGTCACCGCATGTTGCTGACAGATGAGTTCCCGTATTAAATCCGAATGTTGTTAATATATTTTGTGAAAATTATACGTAACGTATTATTAATGACATTTCTTTCTCTTATATCCTCGTCAGACCTGGCGAACACATTTGTGTACAAATTTCAGATAATTTTTTTAATATATTATTTCGCGCGCAATTTGCCAATCGTGCACTTACTATCAATATACCATTGAAGTTGTTGCTAGAAACGCTGCAGTAGTGGAGAAATTGTGCTGTGAGAACGACGTACAGATGCCATGGCTTCAACTAGCACAGCTGATTTTACAAAATTACGAAGTTGCCGTGGTAAGTGTAAAACATGTATTTATAAAATTGAACTTTTCGTTCGTTGTTGTTATCACATACTTGCAAAAGGTTGGAAGATTAGTGACCTTCAAGAAGGTCAACAGCCCCAGGATTTGCGTGGACCTCAGGAAACTCAACCTGGCAGTCCAACGCGAATACCACCCGATACCCGACGTCCACTATACGCTGAACAGGATCAAGGACGCGAAGTACTTCTCGAAGTTGGATGCAGCTTCAGGGTTCTACCAGATCGTCCTGGACGAGGAATCACGGCTGTATACCACCTTCATCACACCGTTTGGAAGATTCTGCTTCAATCGTCTACCGTTTGGAATCACTTGCGCGCCCGAACACTTCCAGAAAAAGATGCAGGAAATCCTCAAGGACTGCGAAGGAATTGTGTGTCTCATGGATGACATTCTGGTATACGGTGACACCCAGGCCGAACACGATTCGCGGTTGCTGAAGGTCCTGCAGAAACTGTCGGAAAGGGGCGTCACGTTGAACGTCAAGAAGCTGCAGATCAACGTTCGGTCCATCGAATTCCTAGGACATTTGATCGAAGAGGAGAGGATCCGCATACACCCCGACAAAATCAAGGCCATCAGGAACATGGAGCCGCCTACCGACAAGAAAAGTGTGAAAAGGATTTTCGGGATGATCAACTTTCTCGCGAAGGCGATCCCGAATAAGGCACCTATCTTGGAACCACTACAAGCTTTGCTTAAAAACAAAGCAGCTTTCACTTGGGGCCCGTAACAAGAAAGGGCATTCACCCGGTTCAAAGAGATCCTAACCTCTGCTCCTACACTAGCTCGGTACAATCCTTTGAGGAAGACCATCGTTACGGCGGACGCATCGTCTTATGGGATTGGAGGAGCACTACTTTAAGAGCAAAGAGACGGTAACCTCAAGCCCATTGCATACACCTCGCGACTACTCACGGAGACTGAAAGGCGATACGCTCAAATTGAGAAGAAAGCGCTCGCCATCACGTATACCTGCGAAAAGTTTTCCGACTACATAACGGGCATCGAGGTCAATCTGGAGACGGACCATAAGCCGCTAATCCCGATTCACACGACTAAAGGATTGAGTGACCTGTCTCCGAGATTGCAAAGGTATCGCATTCGCCTTATGTGGTTCGATTACACGGTCGTTTACGTTTAAGGTAGAGAGTTAGTGACTGCAGATACACTGACGAGACAACCACTTGCGCAGCTCGACTCCACCACACTGGAAGAAGACGTGGAAACTCACGTCATCGGCACGATTAAAAACCTGCCGGTGACCCCCGACAGACTGTCTGAAATCGTCGCCAACCAGAAGGAGGACCAGGAACTCGCCGCTGTGAGGATATACATCTGCAATGGCTGGCCGGCCAGGGAAAATCACCTACCAGAACGACCTACTACTCTACGAATCGAAAATACTCATCCCGCAGAGGATGCGGCAAGAGATGCTGCAGAAAGTCCATGACCAACAGGACAGGACCAATCGTCACGAGCCGCTCATTCAAATTGACGCCGCTAGTCGCCCGTGGCAGAAAGTCGGCATGGACCTGTTCAAGGTGAGGGACGACTGGTCATCATCGACCGATACTCCCGGTATCCAGAGGTCGAAAAGGTACCCAAAATGAGGATGGAAACGATCATCGATAAGATGTCTGGGATCTTCGCTAGGCAAGGAGTTCCGGAGGAAATACTCACTGACAACGGGACGCAATTCCACCCTTTACACGAGTCCCAAGCCTTCGACCACTTCCAGAAGTTCTACGGATTCCATTTGATCAAGAAGAGCCAGATGTATCCACAATCAAACGGGCTTGCCGAAGCGTGATATATGTCATATTTTTAACCTAAACAAGTTTTTTATTGTGCAATAAGAAATAGTCTTTCTTGTAAAAAAAAGGTCTAGTAAAGAAATTAAAATAAATTGGTTATGGTATGTTTTGACGATTAGTAATTTTCAATTAATAAATATTTTTTATCGAATGTGGTCGAAAAGATTTTATGTGTAAACTTTGTAGGTAGCTGCACGTTTACAAAATGCGTACAGCTGTCTACTTTGTATATATAATGAATTATTAATGACAGAGTAGCACATAATCACATTATTATTTTAATCAAATATTTGTGTGCATTTGCAATCACTTTATAACGTTTTTATTACTTTTTGTACACTTTTGTATGTTTGGTTGTGCTCCGGGCGGACCCTCCAACTGAATGTTTTTGCCTGTGGGGGGAACGGCCGGAATACTTATTTGTACCAGGGAAGTTGCCTCGTTCATATTTTGTTGAATATCAGACTTTTTATGTTTTATAAAATAATTATAAAAATGTCAATTGTGTTTATTTGATAAATACTGCTGTTAATACTTCAAACATTGTGTTATTCTTGGCGGCTACGCCTTCCGGAAACGCAAGTAGCATTCACTCAACTCCTCACACTACATTTTTCAATTCATAAACATTGGTAACTATCCACATTACAATTTTATCGGTTTTTTTTTTGTTAGATCTTTCAAAGTCCTGATGTATTTAAATACGACTAGATATGAAAACGACTGAATTTTCGAAAAATTTATCATTTTTATCTTAGGTGGCAGTTTTAAATTGAAAAAAAGTACAAATCAACAATTTATTATTTGAACTACATAAACAATAATTTAGTTTTACAATTTATTGATAAATTAATCATATTTGTTATCACTGCATTGTTTCTTGCATTTGAGGAGCTCTAAAGTTGAGTGCCGTAAGATTACCTGCTGCTCGCGTTCCTCCTGAAAAAGAAAAGAAAACGAAATTACTTAAATATCTAACTTTTTCACTCATGGTTTTCTGCATCTCAATTTCTAGTTCTGTCTTGAACGATTCTTGTTCAATAATTTGTTCATTCAAGATTTCTATTTGCGATTTCTTTTTACCGTAAGTCAGAAGGTCGTTGCTGAGTTTAGCCAAAGACCCGTACAAGGGTCTCCTCAGTTACCGAAACACCCCACTGGAAAACGGATTTTCGCCTGCAGAGCTATCCATGAGTCGAAAGCTGAACGACTCGCTTCCCACCACGCCGAAAAACCTCGAACCGAGAGTGGTCAACAAAAAAACAGTCAACCGGAAGGAAGACCACCGTCGCGACCAGATCGAAAGGAATTACAACGCTGCGAGAGGAGTGAGACCTCTTCCAGAGCTCGTTCCGGGAACCAGAGTCTTCATTAAGGACAAACAAAATTCGGCACTGTCGTCCGGAGAGCCGAAGAACCCCGGTCATACATCATTCCGACCGACACCAACCAACTCCGGCGAAACCGGCACAAGGTCTTTCCCGTCCAACAGGAAACCAGAGACACGCCAGAGAAACCGTCGCCAGAGAGCTCGACGACACACGAACAGCCTGAAGATACTACACCTATCATCGAGGACACGGCTCTACCTGAGCGGACTTTAGAGGGCTACCGGACACGATCCGGCAGGTGTCCGAAACCTCCACAGCGCCTCGTCCTTTAACGTGGAAGGGGAGATGTTGTATGAGCGCCACGGGAGTCGCCATCTGTGGGATCCGCAAAGAACTGGCGCCGAGAGACTACGTTGGCAAGGCAGTATTATCTCGCTAACGTGACAGATACATTTATCATATATTCAGTATATTTTGTAACTTCAGTTTTCGTAATAAAAGCAGTTAATAAACAGAGTCTACTCTTTTATTTATAACACGCAATCTGGCGCAATAAATATTTGTTAAATAATATTAGAATTAGAGACACATACTATTGGACAATTCGGAAAGAAATTTTGAACCGGTAAATATTTAATTATTTATTTGTTTTTTAGTACATTTACATTTTTTATTTAAAAATGAAATAAACTGTAACAATCAAAATAATTTTAATTTTAATCTCAAACACCTAATTCCAATTTCATGATTTCTAAACAAGGATATGTGTTTATTTTCGCGAGCTTCAACCATTAACATTGATCTCTTCGAACTGTGAGTAAATAAATAAATATTTTGTTTTGTCTATATAATACATAAATTCTGTTTATTGTAAAATGTTTATTACAACAAAATAAAATCTTCCAGTTTCCCTGAAGATTGCCTAAAATTAGGCCGAAAGCTCGGAATTAAATTTAAAAAGAAGTTAGCCCTAACATTGATGACCGACATCCCAATATCTCCTTTTTTCGATATATATATATATATATATAGAATATTTTATAAAATATGTCTAAATATATTTTTTAAATTTATAGTTTCCCGAAGATGCAGAAAATTGGATGTATTATAAAACAATAGGTACATTACTGAAACTTAAATCAAATTTTGTACCTACAAAATTTAATTTTGAACCTTCAACTTCACAATGTACTAGTGTATTAACAGATTCTGCTAAAAAAGAAATTAGAAAATATTCAAAGATTTAATGAAGGTTCCTCTTCCAAATTTCGAAAAAAATTATTTTCATCTGTAAAATGTACTAAAACTCAGATCATATTAATAATTTTACAGAATTTAATATTGAAAATATAGAACTAACTTCCGCAGATCCATCTACTCCAACTGGAACAACAAATTCTTTCACTTTATTTAAAACTGCATCGTCATCTGTTCCAACTGAAATCATACCTTTATCTGCTTCGACTAAAACTATAACTCCATTAATTTCATCTGACATACCAATCCAAACTCATTCATCTAAATGCAAAAATAAATCAATACAAGTATCTGCAACGATGTCAACAAAATACACTACAACTAACGATAAATCAAAGAGAGTAGACTTTGCTACATCTCCCATAAAAATAAAATTCAATAAAAAATACCCAACAAATCGTCGATAATTAACTTCAACAAATTTTTCAAGCTCAGAATCGGATGCTGTACTTCAAAAAATCGAAGTTATATCAACAGTCATCGTAGTCCAAAGATGAAGAATTGAATTCGTCTACATTAAAAGAGTTAAGATTAAAGATAGAAAAACTATTATTAAAACAGAATTCTAAATTTTATGTTGGAAAGAATCATAATTCGTATTACGCGCGCGCCGATTGTTTACACACAGCGCCACTTACTGTTGTTGTGCGCATGTGCTATGATGACAGACTTCCGGCCTCACCGACTTGCTGTTGTACACACATATACTACCAAATGTAACGCGCAACGATTCACATGTATATTTATATATTGGTAATATAACTTAGTGTTTATCGAATGTGTTGTGTTGTTATTATTGCTTGTTTCGATCTACCATCCTCACACCAACAGGTTATGGGCCCAGACTCGATAGACAGCCAAAGCAAGTAATAGTTCGGTAGTGTCGTGCGTGAATAACGACGAGTGAAAAATACCGCGAAGACGCCATTACAAGCGCGGACGAAAATGAACGTCGGACACGCTGCTCGATTCGAAGTGTTAGGTAGAGATAACTATGACACTTGGAAACTACAAATGCAGGCTTGCCTGACGAAAAATGATTTGTGGGAATACGTAAATGGCGGTGCGCTAAAGCCAGAACCGGGTGAAAATGGCGCGAATGCGGCGAACGTACGCGAGTGGTCAAGAAACGACGCGAAGGCACGTTCGGACATAATTCTATCGATTTCGCCGAGTGAACTCAAACAAATTAAGAGTTGTGATACTTCGCGCGAAATGTGGATAAAACTTGAAACAACGTATCAGTCGAAGGGGTCCGTCAGGAAGGCTACACTATTGAAAAGCCTGACGCTGCAGAAAATGGCGGAAGATGGCGACGTGCGCGTACATCTAAACGGTTTCTTCGATTCGGTAGACAAGCTGAACGATATGGAGATTGAGATCAATCCGGATCTGCTGTCGATATTGTTGGTATACAGCTTACCATCATCTTTCGAAAATTTTCGCTGTGCGATAGAATCGCGCGACGAACTGCCCACGCCAGATGCTCTCCGTATAAAAATCAAAGAGGAAAGCGATGCACGCAAGAACGGCGCCGTAAATACGACAAAGTCGGACGCCATGTTTGTAAAGAAAAGTGACTGGCGGCAGATTCAGCAGAAGAAAGGTGACGACGATAAACAAAAGGACAAAAAGGTAATGTTTCGCTGTTTTAAGTGTAAAAAGCCTGGACACAAGGCAAGTGAGTGCCCGAAAAACAAAAAAGAATGTGCGACCGTCGTGGACGATGTCTGTCTCAACGCGTCAGCACGGAAGACAGACGATCCGAGTAGAAAATGGTGCCTAGACAGCGGCGCCACCACACATCTATGCAACGAATCGATGTACTTTGATGAAATTTTCGACACGCGACGGGGTACGTTAAAACTCGCGAGTGACGCGACACACGCGTTTTACCGCGGACACATGTGGTGATAAGAAAAACGTTACGTTACAAAACGTATTATACGTACCAGACTTGAGAACTAACCTCTTATCAGTTAGCAAAATTACGGATCGCGGTCTCGACGTTCACTTTCGGAAAGACTATACGAGACGCGAACGGAAACGTGGTTTTGTTTGCAGCCAGAATCGACGACTTGTATTACGTTCCCGAATCCAGTCAAGATGCGCGTTCCGCTACATCCGTTCCGAAACAAAATAAAGTATCGCTTGAAATTTTACACAGACGTTTAGGCCACGCCAACGTACGAGATATCCAAGATAGCATTCGTAAAGGTACTGTAAAAGGTGTTCAATTGACAGACGACAAAGGAGAATTCAACTGCGACACCTACTCAGAGGGAAAGATGACGAGAAAACCGTTTCCCGGCAAATCTGAGCGGCAGACGAAGATTTTGGAGTTGGTGCACACGGACGTCTGCGGTCCAATGAGGACGACATCCTTGGCAGGGGCAAAGTATTTTGTCGAGTTTATCGATGATTGTTCTAGGTGGTGCGAGGTCAAATTCTTGAAGACGAAGGCTGAAGCATTCAAGGCGACCACCGATTATATAGCACTCGTCGAGAACCAAAAGGGAAAAACTATCAAATGCTTGCAGTCCGATAACGGCTGCGAATATACAAGCAACGAGTTCAACAACTACTTGAAGAAGCGAGGAATTTCCAGGAGGTTGACTGTACCACACAATCCTGAACAGAATGGTACGGCGGAGCGAAAAAATCGAACGCTGATAGACGTCGCTAGATGCCTTCTGAGGGAATCCAATCTACCTAACTCTTTCTGGGCAGAGGCGGTGAATACCGCGAATTACCTGAGAAATCGACTACCCACGAAGAGTTTGAATGGCAGTACACCATTTGAAGTATGGACTGGTAAAATTCCCGACGTATCCGGTCTCAGAGTCTTCGGTAGCAGGGCCTACTACCTCGACCGAACTCCTGGCAAAGGGAAGTTCGATCCGCGTGGAGTGGAGGGGATATTTCTTGGCTACGCTGAAGAGTCAAAGGCATACCGCATTTGGTCTCCAGAGAAACGACAAGTACTGCTTTCTCGCGACGTGAAGTTCTTGGAGGATAAGTTCCCGGCTTCGGTACCCAAGACTCCAGCTCTACTGAAAGATGAAGAAGAAGAAGAGAACGGAGCAGATCGACAATTTGTAGAAATCGAGCTTCGATCTCATTCCACAGCCAGAGAGGACCGAGAATTAACGTATTCGGACGATGAAGGTTTTCGTGGTTTTGCAAACGAGAACGAAAACGACAACATACCAGAAACGGACAATTTCGAGCACCAGGAGGGCGCAGTGGCTCAAGGAACCACACGCAGAGGCCGACCGAGAATCATGAGGACCGGTTCAAGGGAAAGACCGCGAAAGAGGCACCAAGGTATTCCAAACGACACTGACAAAGTGGAGGAAGTGCATCTTTCGGCGATCCCCATGAACGAAGCTCTAAACGGTCCCGATGCGAATGATTGGCGAAATGCCATTGTTGCCGAGATGACTTCAATTCTCGAGAAGGAGACCTGGGTGATCGTCGACCGCCCCAAGAAGCAAAAGGTTGTTGGCTGCAGGATGGTTCTGAGGAACAAGTTGTGTCCTGATGGCACTGTCGAGAAGAGGAAAGCGCGATTGGTCGCGCAGGGATTCAGTCAGCAGCCCGGTATCCACTTCACAGAGACGTTCGCACCAGTAGCTCGAAGAAGTTCCATTCGCTTGATGGCATCGCTTGCTGCCACACATGGGATGAAGATACGTCAGTTGGACGTAAAAACCGCGTATCTAAACGGACTTCTTGAAGAGGAGGTTTACATGGAGCCACCGAAAAATCTTCAAGAAATTCTGCAGGATATCATCGATACTAACGGCAAGGGTCAAGCTGGAGCAAGAGCGAAGAAGATGCTGCAGGACATCAGTAAAGGAAACAAAGTATGTTTGCTGAAAAAATCCCTCTACGGATTACGTCAAGCAGGTAGGAGTTGGTATACCAGACTAGACGAAGTTATGAAGACTTTGGGTGCTACGCCGTCAAGGTCCGACCCATGTTTCTTCTACATCGGTGAAGGTAAAGATATCACTCTAGTCGCCACCTACGTGGACGATATCTTGATCGCGTCACGAAACGAAAAGAAGATAACTGGACTCATTGACGGACTAGCTCACAAGTTCGAAATCAAGGATCTAGGAGACGTGAAGTATTGTCTCGGAATAGAGTTCGAGCAATCGAAGGGACTTGTGAAGCTTCACCAACGAGGTTACGTTCGTGAGCTGCTGTCGCGATTCGGTATGATGGATTCCAATCCCGTCTCTACGCCAGTGGATCCTGGTTGCAAGCTGACGAAGAACGACACACAGAGTTCGGAAGACTTGAAGCTTCCTTACCGAGAGCTCGTGGGGGCTCTAACTTACCTAGCCTCAACTACACGGCCAGATATTTCCTTTGCGGCGAGTTACTTGGGACAATTCAACAATTGTTTTGGTGCCGATCATTGGAAGGCTGCCAAGCGGGTCCTGCGGTACCTGAAAGGTTCGATTGACGTGGAACTGGCATACGGATCTGATCCCAAATCGTTCGTGGGCTACGCCGACGCTGATTGGGAAAACTGCTCCGAGGACAGGAAGTCCTACACAGGCTACTTATTCATGCTGAATCGAGGACCGGTAACCTGGGATTCTCGGAAGCAACAAACCGTCGCTCTGTCAACGCTCGAGGCTGAGTACATGGCTCTAACGGAAAGTGCCAAAGAAGCTATCTTCTTGAAAAGATTCCTAGCTGAACTCGGGTTCAGCGATTCGTATGATTTAGTTGTTTACGGCGATAATCGTGGTTCTTTGATTTTAGCAGAAAACCAAACCTATCATTCCAGGAGTAAGCATATTGACATTCGACACCATTTCGTGCGAGATGTGCTTAAACGGAAGGAGCTGAGATTAGTCCACGTTCCTACGGACGATCAAGCCGCGGATTTCCTGACCAAAGGCCTACCCAGGGTCAAACACCAACGCTGTGTCAAGTTATCCGGACTGAATAACAATCGACTCGAGGGGAAGTGTTGGAAAGAATCATAATTCGTATTACGCGCGCGCCGATTGTTTACACATAGCGCCACTTACTGTTGTTGTGCGCATGTGCTATGATGACAGACTTCCGGCCTCACCGACTTGCTGTTGTACACACATATACTACCAAATGTAACGCGCAACGATTCACATGTATATTTATATATTGGTAATATAACTTAGTGTTTATCGAATGTGTTGTGTTGTTATTATTGCTTGTTTCGATCTACCATCCTCACACCAACATTTTTTTTGGGTATACAGCCCACATTATATAATATTGTTAACGAAATTGCCAACTACGAAAAAATAAATTATTTGCACGTCCTTTGAACATTGAAAAAAATTCGGTTAAATTATACATATCATGCACTTGCTTTGGAGTTTGGATTTAGTGTTAGTTATGTTCAAAAAATATTTGTAATTACTGTCCTAAAAGTTGCTAATTTTATGCAAAATTTTATATATTGGCAATCAGGAGAAGAAATAAAAAGAGCATCACCGATACAATTTCAAGCTAGGTAAAGTAATGTTTAATCAATTATTGATTGTTTTGAAGTTGAAATTGAAAAACCGACTAATGCTGAACAACAATCCAATACTTGGTCTCAATATAAGCACTGGAATACTGTAAAATTTCTTATAAGCAGTACACCAAATGGTTTTATTAATTTTATATCAGAAGCTTTTGGTGGAAGAATTACTGACAAAGAAATTGTTAAAGAAAGTTTATTTTTGGTTTTTCTTCCTCCAAATAGCGAAGTATTTGCAGATAGAGTTTTCAAACAAATAGAAAGTCTACTAATTCAAAAAAAAAAAACTGTAAACTAATACGACCACCAACTGTATCTAGTACTCAAAAAAGTAGTAAAGACGAAGTAAAATTGTCAAAACAAATCGCAGCAGTTAGAGTTTATATCGAACGTGTAATTAGAAGAGTACGTGTACCGTATGCTTCGTTCACATGCGTGTACATATCATCATCTTATTAAATTCCTAAGTTATATAGCTAGTATTGTTGGTGGTTTCATAAATATTCAAGAACCGCTAATCAATTAATTTTTTTTAATTACTTTACTTTATATTTACAAGGACTGAATAATTTTGTTATATTTATTAAGTTATAAACGATTAATAAAACTACATAATAAAAAGATTATAAATTAATTTCAACTAATTTTCATCATCACTTTCTTTAAACTAAGGCTAACGCGATTGATGTTACATGTAATAAACTTCTAACGGCTACAGTACCGTTAGAAAGCATTTTCGGACATATGTTTATTTGAAGTTTTTTATTTAGATTACTCATAAGAATCATCCGGTGTAGTTTTTCCCCGACGTCATAAATCACCCTGTATACATTTCAAAATGATAACATTATTTTTGCATTTTTAACAATGAAATATTATTATTAAATTATTAAAAAATTTAAGAGAAATAATCTGATTAACCAAATTGCATTACCATTTATTTCGAAATTAATTTTGGAAATATATTTATTGTCCAAAAATCTTCAATAACATTTTTGTCATATTCAATTTCATGTATTGTAACATGTCCATCGTCTTCAAAATTTGGAGAAGCAATGCAGAATAAACCTTTTTTCTTTTTGCCATAAACATCTGTAATTGAATTTGACACCAGAATTTTTTTTACTCCTACGTCGTCTACATAACATTTTATAGTAAATTCCTGGAAAACATAATAATATACATTATTCTTTAACATAGAAAAACAATATTATTTTTTTATACGTAGTGGAAACGAAAATTGGTAACACAGTTTTTCAGGTACATTATAAAATAAACAACAAAAATCAAATATTTTTTTAAAATCAAGAATTTTTTTGTATTATTAAAAAACTTGGCTCTATATTTTTGATACTATACTATAACACTATAAAAAACAACTTGACATGATTTATAATTTTCTAAAAAAAATTAATATTACTTACTTTTATGGGACACTCTATTTCGATTACAATTTCATTTGTAAGTCCATCTGGTGATGCTCCAAAAATAGGATAATCTTTATTTTAAAATAATCCGGGCCTTGTTACGTGTTTCTTTATTTAATTAGAAATATTTTCTAAAACTAGAGCTTTTAATTTTTTGCCTGTATTTATGGCTTCTGATGTTACAACTTTTTGTCCTCCAAATATTTTTTCAAACAAACTGCCTTCAGCTGTTTTACATTTTACAGTTTCATAGAGAATATGTGCTTAGTAACCTTCGCTTTGTTCCTGAATATTTTCTTTAAAAATTGTAACAGCGGCTTATAAGGAACTTCGGGAAAAAATGAACATCAAGTTACATGGTTTGACTTCATTTATTTCACAATATATTTTTCTTTTTATTATAAGTACGTTTCAGCTTCATAATGAAGCCATCTTCAGCTTTTAATGTTTACGAAGTCATGAAATCAATTCATTTTACAGTTAACAAAATTTTAATTATACAGACAAATTAAAAAACATATAAAACGACGAAAATTTTACTATTGACAAACAGTAACAATGTTATTAAAATAGTAAAGTGGATGATAGTTACTGATCCAAATAACAAAAACAAGTAGATATCTACAATGTGTAAAAATAACTTGGGATAAACATATAAATAAGAAAAAACTAACACAATGCTATAGATGTCAAAAGTGGAACCATGCCGCATCAAATTGCTACAGAAAGCCAAACTGTCTAAAGTGTGGCCAAGAACACTGGACCAAAGACTGTACCAAAGATATAAACACTCCTGTTGCCTGCTGTAATTGCGGCAAAAACCATACAGCAAATAGAACTGAATGTATAGAATACGAGAATGCTATGGCACTAACGGAAGCAAAACAAATAAGCCAAATGATTGCCTAACTAAAAACTAAACGGCATACAGATGCCCCGCCCCCAAAAATTACGGGTCGCGGACAATTCACCGAAAACAAATTCACCGAAGTAACAATTCACCGAAGTACCAATTCACCGAAAAACAGTTCACCGAAAAACAATATCGCACAAATGATATAATTCTTTCGTAAATATTAAAAGTTGAATTTTTAGTGATTCTAACTGATGTACTATATTACTGATAGTAAAAAAACTTTTATACAGAATATTATATTTTTATTAATTTAATAAAAATATATAAAATAATACTCTAAATTTTAAAAAGATTATTTGTAATATTAGTAAATAATATTTTTTTGTTAATTTGCATATTTTTACAATAACATTTCTTCTGCAATTCTGACCGCACTCAAAATTTTTCCTACCAACAGAAAAATCTTACTACTAAAAGTTTAGTTATAATATAACCGTGGTTCGACATGGAGTTGGAGCTAATAAATAGTGAAAAAGGGAAACCAAAATTAAATCGTTACGGTTATTTATTTGTCACAAATAAAGTAGACGAGAACAAGATCTATTGGAAAAGTGAAAATTATTATAAAGTCAAATGTCGTGCTCGTGTTCTTACAGAAAATAATATTGTAATTAAAGAAAATAATGAACACAATCATAATGCAAACGCAGTGAGTGTAGAGGTGTCTAAAGCAATGAACAAAATAAAATGTAGTGCATTAGAAACCGAAACCACACCTCATGTAATTATTTCAAAATGTATTAAAAATCTAAGTAAAGCAGCACTTGGTGAATTTCATAGAATATCATGTGTGAAAAGAACAATTAGAAGAAATAGAGAAGTAGCATGCAGTGGTCCGGCCTTACCGAAAAGTATACAGGATCTGGAGCTTCCTGACAAGTATACAAAAACTTCTAGAAATGAAAATTTTTTACTGTTTGATTCTGGCAAGGAAGATGCCAATCGAATTATAATTTTTGGCACTGAGAACAATTTGAAATTTCTGTCCGAATCTGAGCACTGGTACATGGATGGAACGTTTAAAACTGTTCCTTTCTTATTTTATCAAATGTACACCATTCATGGATTAAAAGAAAGTGTATGTATTCCATTAATTTATGCTTTATTACCGGGTAAAACTGAAATAATTTACAACAAATTTTTACAAGAAATTAAATTACTACAAACATCAATGAAACGCGAATCAATATTAATTGACTATGAAATATCAATGGTGAATGCAATAAGTGAACAATTTCCAGAAAGTATTGCACGTGGGTGCTTCTTTCATTTAGCACAGTCTGTTTATCGAAAGGTTCAACAGGTCGGTTTAAAGCAACGATATGACCAAGACGCGGAATTTGCTCTTAAAATAAGGTATTTGCTAGCACTAGCTTTTGTTCCTGTACCGCATGTTATCTTAGCATTTGATAAATTGCTCGAAATTGAATTTTTCCCACCCGAGTCACAAAATATTGTTGAATACTTCGAAGATACATGGATCGGGCGTCCTGCTAGAAATAATAAACGTAAACTCCCACGATTTAGCCTAGAAATGTGGAACTGTTACGATAGTGTTTTGGCAGGCTTACCGAGAACGAACAAAATTTAAGTAATTTCCGTGAAAAGTTTTTAAAAATTAAAGAGGAAAAATTAAATGTATTAAAAGAAATTAAGAACGAGTTAAAATTATCTAACGAAATTAATTATAGGAAACACTGGCGTTAGAGGAATTAATAGAAAACAAAAACAATTAATTAAAGTCCACCCCCTCAGTGGCTACCTAAATATAATTTATATTTAGGTAGCCACTGAGGGGGTGGACCTTGTTGGTGTCAATACATCGCTAAGAGGCGACGAAGCTGCGGCAATATTGAATAGTTTTGGCTTTGATGAATATGATCGAGAAGCGGAGTTTGAAGAGAAAAATAGGAGAAAAAGTACAAAGATGCTTCGTGCCCCACCGGAGAGAGTAGGGCAAACTTCAAGCCCTAAGATAATAGACATCACTGACAAAAGCACCTCTGAGCCAAAGGAGCAAAAAGCCAAGAGGCGCACGTCTGAAGAGGACTCGCCTGAACAGGCTAAGAAGGCTGGCAAGCCGAACAGCTCGAGCAGGCACAGGACGTCAATCGTGCCAGTCGGGCGCGACGAAGATACGATAGAGGGGCGCGGTGCAATATCCAAGGTAACTGTCGAGCTAAAGCCTGTTTCTTTAAAGACGGAGAAGGATTTAGAGAAAATGGCAAAACAGATGGAGGATCTTCGCAACTTAATAAACCTAACACACATAGAGGTATGGAGAATGCTGTAGACCAAATGGCTATGCAGCTCAGGTGCGCGAGAGACTCGTGCAAAGCAGACGGGAATATGGTTTGCAAACTCGTCATTCGAAATTGCTCAGAGAAGAGAAGGAGGAACTTCTAAAGAAGAGGAAAGTGCTCCTCGAGGAATGTAATACGACCCTCAAGGAGGGCAACGCACACATTAGAAGTGCAAAGAAGCTGCTTCTGGAGAGGGATGAGCTGCTGGCCGAGAAGGCGGAAATGCTCGGAGTAATACAAGCGCTACAAAAAGAGAAAAAAAAATGGGAGAAAGCGAGGAGCTATGCGTATAAGGCGACGCATCAGGAAAGGTGCAGATTTATTGCGAAGCTTGAAAGCGAAGTTCCTTCATTTAAGCACTTTTGGGCGCTCTCACAAACGGTGTGGAGGTGAGAGGAGCCAGAAGGTTGGTAATCCACTGGATGAGGTAGAGAATTTGTTAATTATCCACGACCAGGGAGACGTTGAGATAGGCCTAACCAGGTAGATTAAGAATAGATTCCTGGGGGGCAAGGAGCTCATGGAGAGGGCTGTCTCTGTTGCAAGCGGTGCCACACTCGGATGTAGCAACAGGATGGAGGTAGAGGGCACTCCAAAAACGAGTGCCGGGAGGCGCATCTACACAATTAAGACGGCCAGTACGGGAGAACGTGGGGAACAGTACTGGAACGAGGTATATGCGGTGCTGGATAGACTGGTGTAGCGGATCGGTACACAGCAGGAGCGTACAATCCTGACTGCAAATGGAGGGACGGAAGCGGACAAAATCTTCCAAAGGATGGTAATGTACATCCTACGAAATACGAGGATTCGCATCCTCGAGTGCGTCGCGCACTATAACAAGAGCAATAAGAATATGGAACAGAAAGGCCAGGATGCGCTCCCTAGGAGGAAGGTGGCCACCAAGCAGAGGAGGAGGCCTGCTGAGGTGGTGATAGCGGCAGAGGGAGTTAGCTATAATGAGTTGGTCCAAAGATTGAGAAACAAACGGCAGGAGATTTGGGCATGCCGATCAGGAAGGCGTATAAAAACACGGCGGGAAAAATGGTCCTGGCTATAGATGGGGGAGCGGGCAAGCTAAATGATCTACAGAAGAAGGTGCAGAAAGTCTTCGATAAGGCCTAGTGGCCAGAAGAAAGAGAGAGATGAGGTGGCAATAAGCGTCCATGGGTTGGATGCCGAAACTACCCCACAAGAACTTGAAGACGCCATCTCGCTGATAATAGGAAAACGGGAGGGTATTGTGGTACAGGCAATGAGAGAGGCACAGCGGGGGATGAGGTCCTCAGTGGCCACGCTCCCCAAAAAGATGGCCGATGCCTTGCTGGAGAAACCCTGTATACAGATTGGCTTGGGGAGGTGCAGATGTTATAGGTGCCAGGAAACTGGACACCTAGCAAAAGGTTGTCAAGGCGTTGACAGAATCAGGTGCTGCTTTAGATGCGGACAAAAAGTTCACAAGGTAGGGCAATGCACTAATGAGGAGCACTGCTGGAGGTGTGAGGCAACGGGACATAGGGCTAACTCTATGAGCTGCCCTAATCCTGGCTAGCGAGCCGAATAAGAAAATTGTGAAGGAGCAAACAGGATGGAACACACATGATGATGCGGACAGCGCGATCCTATATGGTAGATCCGTCCAAGGTTTCTGTTCGGGGCACGTCGGCGGAGCTGAAAGGATTAGTTTAGATGGACACTACGTAGGGACGCATCTGTAGTTGCTATGTCTCGCCAAACACCTCGCAGGAGGAGTACGTCGAGTACCTTAACTGCGTCAAGACGGCAATTACAGATACGAGAGAGATGGTCCTGCTTGCAGGGGACTTTAATGCGCATTCGGTGGAGTGGGGGTGTCGTTACTCTGACGTGAAGGGTCACGTCGTGCCGGAGCTACTCGTGAGGAACGATCTTGTGATTGCCAACAGGGGGGATACCCCCACCTTCGTAAACGCGAATGGTAGCTCGGTCATTGACATTACGGCAGGATGTCAAAGAATGACAAGACATATTTGTCAATGGTCAGTTCTGGAGGACGAAGAGTCCGGTAGTCCTCATAGATTCATAAAATATGAACTACGTGGGACTGCAGACGACCAATGCGAATTGAATTTCGAGCCAGCTCCCAGGGGTCACAGATAGAGACTCGACTCATTGAGGACGGACAGGTGTGAGGAGTCTGTCATGACGGCGGGTGGGAAAAGTACGACAGTGAGCCCCGAGGAGCTGATGCTGACGATAGCCTAGGCCTGCGATATGTCGATGAGACGTAAGGGTGGCAATCGGGCAGGCAGAATCGGGGTCTGGTGGACGGCTTCTATCGCCCAAAAGCAAAAGACCTGAGTAGCGGCTCGTAGAAGAGCCACTAGTGCCAGTGGTTCCAGGTCTTGCCCGCCTGACGTGAAAGCGGAGCTCTGGGAGGACTACAGAGGCAAGATGAAAATCCTGCAACTGGAAATCCGCCGAGAAAAGAAAAAGAAGTGAATGAAGTGGCTTGGTGAAATTGACCAAGATATATGGGGAAACGCCTATCAGCTAGTTATGAGGGCCACCCGTATGGCCAGGCCAGAACGGCTACACCCATCGCTGGTCAGGACGGTTGTGGAGGAGCTTTTCCCCACGAGGGATGGGCACGAATTCCAGAAGGTGGATGTGCCGCAAGGCAACTTTATGGAGGTATCTTCAGAGGAGCTCCGCAATGCAGCAGGAAGACTCAGCCTGAGAAAAGCAGCTGGCCCGGATGGGATACCTCGGTGGCCACAATACCGGAAACGGTAGTGGACACGTACAACGAATGCATCAGGAACATTTTCTTTCCCGATGTGTGGAAAGCAGGCAGGCTCATGCTACTGAGAAAGCCAGACAAGACGGGTTATGACGCAAATTTTACATGTAAAAGGTTTTTCTTGCATATGGGTACGCATATGTCTTTTTAGATGGCAAGTTCGACTAAAACTTTTATTACAAATTTGACATTTGTAAGGTTTCTCCTGTGTATGTATACGCATGTGTCTTTTCAAATTGTTCTTTTGAGTAAGAGTCTTATTACAAATTTCAAATTATATTTGCTTAGCCAAACTTTTTCACATATTTTACATTGATACCGTTTCTTTTCTGTGCGTGCCTGACTGTATGTTCTTAAGTTCGAATCATCACTGCTTACTAGACACAGGTGGAAAGCTGCTGGAGCACCTGTTGGCAGAAAGGCTCCGGATACATGTAGAACCACAGCTGCAAGAGGAGCAGTATGGCTTTCTACGGAATAGGTCCATTACTGACGCTATACAGCGGGTTGTGGATATTGCCAACGCCGAAAAAGCGAAATCCCTGAAAACTAGAGGCCTGTGCGTCCTTGTTACTATAGACGTAAAAAACGCATTTAATAGCGTACCATGGGGCAAAATAATGGAGGCGCTGCAGCGGTTCCAGACGCCGGTATACTTATTAAATATACTGGCCGACTACCTACGAAACAGGTACATCGAGATAGAGGGTGATAGGCACCCGATGACTTGTGGTGTCCCCCAGGGGTCAGTTCTGGGACCGCTTCTATGGAACATCTTTTACGATGACCTTCTCCGACTGGATAGATATAATGGGGTAACGCTTATCGCATATGCAGACGACTTGGCTGTGGTGGCGGTGGATAGAAACCAAGACATACTTCAGCACAAAGTTAACATGGCCTTGGGTAGTATAAACACATGGATGCGCAGAAACGGGCTACAGGTGGCTAGTCATAAGACTGAGGCGGTGTCGCTCAGTGGACGAAAACGCCACCAGCCCATGGAATTTAGGCTGGACGAACATGTCTTCGGGACCAGTCCACACATTAAATACCTAGGAGTGATTCTGGACAGGCACCTTAGTTTCGGGCCTCATACCATAGCGGTCACTGCCAAAGCTGACCGAAGTGCACAAGCGCTGAGGAGACTGTTTCCTCGAATTGGAGAGCCGGCAAACGACAAACGGAAGACACTGATGAGTGTTGTTCATTCTGTTGTTTGCTACGCTGCACCGGTATGGTCCTCAGCGTTGAACTATGACAAGTACACCATTATGGAAACAACATTATGGAAAAATGCAAAATACATCGTAGTTTCTTTATATTCTTAACAAATAAAAACAATATGCGAAATTTAATGCAATAACAATATGTAACGTCAAAATGTTTTAACGAATTTTTATTCCACACCTAAGACTACACCGAATTATTTGACATATTTATACAACAAAACTTCTAAATATCTTAAAGAACATCAAGAAATAACCGTCACCAGAGCAACATTATAACTATATCCGACTCAGATAGTGACGACGAACCGAACGGGATAGCTAATCCTGATGATTCAAATAAATCTAATGAAGTTGATGAGAAGCCGAAAAAGCAAGAATCAACAAAAACTTATAAACCATCTCTAAGAAGAAGCAGACGTGTTAGTGTTAAGATAAAGGAAACTGCACCGTCATAATGAATAGTATTAATTACAAAAATTTATCTCTTCAGATGCTGTCAGACGAAACATCTTATAAATTATTAAAAAAAGACCCACCAAACAGCATTCAAACAAAATCAAATAATTACATTAAATATCTATCCAACCAAAAATGGATATCTGAAAATGAGGAAAGATCATTAAAAATTTACAAAGCAACTCCACCTGCTTATTACGGCTTACCGAAGATTCATAAGTTAACGGAAGACAATAACATACTAAAACTAAGACCCATAATTAGTTACTTAAACGCTCCAAATAACAAAATTACATATCTACTAAAAGAATTGCTAACTCGATCATACAATAACAATAATGATTATTACATAAAACACTCATTCCAATTTGCAACGTTTATACAAAATAAAATTTTACCTCCTGGTTTTGTTCTAGTAAGTTTCGATGTCGTTTCGCTCTTTAGCAACATCAGCAAGGAATTTGTCACTCGAGTTGTCCACGAATCATGGGATAAAATAGAACCTCATACTAAAATCCCGGAAAAATGAATAACGGAGTTAATATCGTTTGTTTTTGAAACTACCTATTTTACATATGATGGAAAATTTTACCAACAAATCTTCGGCAGTCCAATGGGCAGTAGTGGCAGTCCGATTTTCGCACAATGGATAATGGATTATTTACTTGACAAATGTAAACCAAGGTTTCCAACAAAGCCATTGTTCATGAAAAAATATGTAGATGATTTAATATGTGTGTAATTCCTGAAACGGATATAACGGCTTGCTTAGAAATTTTAAATAGTTGCGATCAACATATTAAATTTACGTATGAGATAGAACAAAATGGAATATTACCCTTTTTGGACAGGGAGTTACATAGAAACAATGATAATCTTGTAAAAACATCGTGGTACACTAAACCAATAGCTTCCGGAAGATATATTCACAATCTGTCAGCACATGATACACATGTAAAAGTAAACACCATTCTTGGACTAAAATATAGAGTTTGTACCTTATCCAGCAATGAATACAAACAATCAAACTTACGGAAATTAAAACAACTTCTTTGTGAAAATGGATATTCACCACACTTCATAAACCGATTATTGTTTTCTACACCAACCACATCTCTACCAATCGCCAACGAAGTAAATTTTACTGAAATAAATACCATTTCCAGAACAAACATTTGTACTTTACCCCGGATTTCAGGAATGACGAATAGATTAATCAATATCTTACGACAAGATAACACAAAAATAGTTAAAAAGAACGCATTACCTATAAAGAAGATTTTCACAAGATTAAAAGATAAACCACCACCTTTACAAACCGCTAGCTCAATATACAAGATTCCTTGCAAAGACTGCAAAATGTCGTACATCGGAAACAGCAAACGAAAACTATGTGATAGAGTTACTCAACATAAATCGGATTGTAGACTAAAACCAAATTCAACTGCCCTGTCTACACATAAAGATCAAACTAAGCATAACATAAATTTTGATAATTCCCAGGTTTTATGCACTGAGGCAAATGATTTTAAACGTACATTCCTAGAAATGGTTTTCATCAAGACAAACAACAACTGGATGAATAAAAGATCAGACATTAAGAACTTAAGTTTGATCTAAGATAACTTATTACATACTTACATGACACCTGACCGTTTGATCGACACTCACGATACGTCTTAAATTTTGGTATCACGTATTTTCTTTTCTTAAAACTATTACAAAAAAAAAAAAAAAAAAAAACCGGTTAAAATAATTTGTTGCCTTATTAGAACATTTACATCACTAATTTTTAAATTTAATTAATATTTTCAATTAAACTAAACTTTTACTTATTTTCTCAAATTTTGTTGGTTTTTGTTTAAATATTTGAAGTTTGTAGCAATTTCATAGTTATAAAACGCACCTACACTGAGTTATTCCAGTAAACAAATTAATTACGTTTATCAGTTTAAAATATTTTTATAAAACGCACCTAAATTGACTCAGTTCATTAATTAATTAACATGTTCATTTCGTTATTAACTGAACGCTTGTTATTTTGACACATTAATTTTTGACAGATGTATTGAATATCCATGATCAATTACTCATGTTTTTTATAATTCTGACTTTTGTTTTAATTAACTTGTTTATTTTATGGTTTATATTTTACATTATTATATTCTATTACATGGTTTCCATGTTGTAAAAAAGACTGTTAGTTTCGTAAATTATTTTTTATTTTTTTATTTTTATTTCATTTCTAACTTATGTTGTACAATTTTTATAAATTTTGACGTTACATATTGTTATTGCATTAAATTTCGCATATTGTTTTTATTTGTTAAGAATATAAAGAAACTACGATGTATTTTGCATTTTTCCATAATGTTTCAGAGGCCTTGAAGAAGATTTGAATACAATCGAAAGCTTGCCTTCTAAACTTGAATGAGTTTTATTTAACATCTATCCCAATTTTTCTAAATGCAAAACCCATTATCCACAGACATCTAAAATTATTATCAGTCATTATATTTTCGTTTTATATATATATATATATATATATATATATATATATATATATATATATATATATATATAGAAACTAAGTTAAATTACAATAAAATTAGATAATAAATCCATAGAATAAAGTGTATCTATCAATAAACTATATTACTATGTAAGCAATTAAGAAAAATAAAAATATTAATTCACTGGAAAAATTTTTTTTTTTTATAAATCATTAAATTAAATAATAAGTAAATTTTGCATATCACTTCTACAAAAAAGTATTTGATAAATATCAGTATATAATTTTCAGTTAGTTTATTTTTTTTACAATTATTAATTAATGTCAATATTTTTAATATACATTATATTGAACTTGTATTATTGGTCAAAAACAGATAAACTGTTATTTATTACTGGCCGCGATAAATATTGTTGTTTATGTGCTCGAGCAGAAGACTGAAATGAATCGCCAAAGCAAAATACCTGCTATAAAAATTGGACGAGAACGTCAACTAGTGTGGAAGCTGACATAATAGTTGAAGGTTTCACAAAAAAAAGGTTGTATTACATGGTACTAAATATGCAAGAATTACTAGTGACGATGTCAGCAGCATTTACAAATGATTAATGGATGTGAAACCATACGGAAATAATCTAATAGTTAAAAAAAAAAACGCAGGGGATGCGTGAAGGCACGTAGAAGTGCTACTAGGGCTAGAGCTTGCCCCCGGCACGTAAAGTAGGAACTCTGGGAGAGATACAAGGTAAAACAAAAAGCACTGCAGCTGGAAATCCGCAGGGAGAAGAAGAGAAAGTAGAACGAGATGGTAAAGGACATCGACCGGGACATATGGAGTAGCGCCTATCAAATAGCGGTACGGGCTACCCGCATGGCTAGGCCAGGACGGCTCGATCCAACGGCGGCTCAGAACGTCGTTAATGAGCTCTTTCCTACTAAAGCGGCTCACGGCTTTCGAAAGGTAGTAGTTTACCAAAGTAGCTTCAGGGAAGTTACGGAAGAGGAGCTATACAGCGCGGCAGGCAGGCTCAGCCTGGGCAAAGCCGCTGGCCCGGATGGGATACCACCGGAAACTGTAAGAATTGTCGTGGTAGCAATCCCTGCTGTCTTAATATCAGTGTTCAACGAGTGCTTGCTGAAGGGTGATTTCCCCAGTATTTGGAAGACGGGAGACTTATCCTACTGAGGAAGCCAGGCAAGAGTGGGTACGACGCAAGTGTTTTTCGCCCACTCTGTCTGCTGGATACAGGAGGGAAACTCTTTGAGCATATACTTGCTAAAAGACTACGGCTGCACGTCGAACCACTACTCCATGAGGAGCAGTACGGCTTGCGGCGAAACAGATCCACGGTCGAGGCAATACAGCGGGTGGTAAATATTGCCACAGCTGAAAAGCAAAAAACGTAGAGGACCAGAGGCTTGTGTCTGCTCATCACGATAGATGTAAAAAACGCCTTCAACAGTGTACCATGGGGGAGGATAATGGACGCTTTGGAACAGTTACATACACCACCGTACTTGATGAATGTGATGGCTAGCTATCTCAGCAATAGATATGTTGAGCTACATGGAATGAGGCACCCTATGACCTGCGGCGTCCCCCAAGGGTCAGTCCTGGGACCACTACTGTGGAATATATTTTACGACAATCTGCTCCGACTGCAGACCTACGAGGGAGTGACGCTGATTGCATACGCCGATGATTTGGCTGTTGTGGCAGTAGACAGGAACGAGCTGGTATTGCAGCACAAAGAAAATGGCGTATTAGCGGATATCAACGGCTGGATGCGGGATAATGGCTTGCAGGTAGCGAGCCATAAGACTGAAGTTGTGTCTCTGAGCGGGCGTAAACGACACCAGCCCCTTGAATTCATGCTGGACGGGCATGTAATTAGGCCTAAGACCAGCCTAAAATACCTAGGAGTGGTGTTGGATAAAATCACCACTTTTGGACCTCACGTCCAAGACGTCACCGCAAAAGCGGAACGAACGGCGCAGGCACTGAGACGGCTATTCCCACGGATTGGGGGACCGGCAGGTAGTATCTTACTTAGAATACAGCGAAAAGTGACCATTGCTGCGTGCAGGGCGTACCGGACGGTCTCTGCCCTTGGTGCTGGTGTGCTTTCGGCAGTCACGCCCCTGGACTTGCTCATCCAGGAGAAACAGAGAGCTTACAGGCTGACACCACAAGAGCGGGTGAGGGAACGACAGCGAACGCTCGAGGAGTGGCAGACTAGATGGGAGGAAGCTCCAGCGTCCTGGCTGAAAATACTCATCCCGCGGATCTCTCCATGGGTTACGAGAAGGCATGGCAAGATGAATTTCCATCTTGCGCAGGCCTTATCTGGACATGGTTGCTTTCAGACTTATCTGCATAGGTTCGGAAAGACCCTAACGGGGGACTGCTTCTACTGTGAAGAGCAGGACACGACTGAGCTTACTTAGTTTGTTTGTAGGAGGTGGGAGCCAATCCGAGAAGAACTCTTTAAACAATTGGGTAAGGCTATAGATCCAACTAACCTTGTTCCTACCATGTTACAGAATGAGCTGGAGTGGGGCATTGTGTCGTCGCCGATCGGAAAGCTTCTGGGCACTAACGAGCAGGAAGAGAGACGGAGGCAGGGCCGGTAGACGGAGGAATCTACGTTTTATTTCTATCTTGTATTTTGTTCCATATGTGGCATGTGGGAGGCGCAACTACCAATCCAGAAAAAGGTTTATACCCACTTGCTGGGGGCAGCTGGGCTTGCGGGCTGCGTTTCTGCTGGCGGGGTTCCTGTCTGGAGAGGTCGGATGCTCACTGGAGCTACGTACGGAAGCACCTGACTGAGACTTGGACAGGATGATGGTGATCTCCTCTGGGAGAGTACATGCAGGTGTAGATGCGACGGTTATGTTGACCCTCCACTATCCGGCGAGGGAGCAGAGGGGGGTTAGCCTCTAACTGGAAGCATTGTACACTAGTTATGAACAATAAATTTGGCCATGCTGAACCACTCCTACCAAATATGTGTTGAGAAGGGGTGAAGCCGCTGGCTAGACTGGCCTTTAAGGCTTATATACTTCGGACCCGACTTGGACTGTGGTGGAGTTCGGCCTCATCCTGGTAGGTTTCCGGGCTGGCAGAGATGTGGTGCAGGTTTTGGTCATACCCACAGGGGTATGGACATAGGCGAGCCCCAACGAATTAGTGTTAACGCTTTCCGTGGGGCTAGCCGGTACGGATAAGGAGGTTAGGTTTAGTCGGTAGAAGTTCGACACTTCCTGGCCTGGTGACGAGGCATCCGAAAGGATAGCATACGGCCAGGCAGGAGTCATTTGATGATTCCCCCTCCAACAAAAAAAAATATGCAAGAATTACTAGTGACGATGTCAGCATCGTTTACAAATGATTAATGGATGTGAAACCATACGGAAATAATCTAATAGTTAAATAAATTGTGTTTCAACTATTTATTAAAAAAATTTTATAATCGTATTCGGGACCTTTGTTAAAAAAGATATACTAGCAAGGGAAAAAGTTCCTGCACAATTGCGCTGCCAACAAAAAAATAATAGAAAAAGATTCAGAATTGCTGTGGAAAATGCTACAGCGTCTAGGCGAAATGAAAAACAAGACTACCTTTGAAATTTAAGACACTTGAAAAATGATATTGTCAATATACCACATCACATATTTGGTGACCACAAAAATTGTGCAAACTATTTCTGTATTAGAAAAAAGAAAACAAACTAATTTTTTTACAAGAAATGGAACAGTGTGGGTTGCTGCAAGATATTAAAGTAATATTGAATAGATTAATTAATAATGCTTCTACTCTTTTTTGCAATATGTACAACAATAATGCTGAACACTATAATTCGATTTTGGCAAAATTTATAGGAGGCAAACGTATTTGTTTTTCAAGAAGTTGTAATGCTGCAGCTCTATCATATAATTAAAAAAAAATCGGAATATAATTCATAAAACAGTAACTGGTACTAGCGTAGAAAAACATGTTAAAAAGTTTATTAGAAAACATGGTGATACATTAGCGTATCATAGAAAATGACGGTTATTTAAAAAACCCAGACGAAAATTAACATTTGAACCAGCAGATAAAGATTATAAACCAAATGCAGCACAGATTGAAAATGAAGTAAATAGTGACGAATTCGACAAAATAAAAAAATTATTTTTTAAAAATTTGCAAAAAACAAAAGAAGAAATATATGAAAGAGAATATTTAACAAGAAATCAAAGACTAAGTATTCTTTGGTATGTCGAAAGATTGAAAAGAATCATTGCTTTGCACTTCGGACGAATATGTAAAATGAAAACGGACAGGAGAAATGTAGTTAGAGATATCTTGTATTCAAATTTCGCAGGAAATAAATATACTCAATATGGCATTGATCACGAACTAATTGCAAAAAGTAACTTTGAAACTATGTTTCATAAAAAAGTTAATGAATGATTTGTTTATCGATTCAAGTGATAGTTGTTTAGCTGCAAGTCCCAATGGTCTTGTAGAAAACAATGCAATAATAGAAATTAAATTTTCTGTGACAGCATTAAATTAACGGCAAAAAAAGCAATAGATGAAAAGAAAAATAAATTTTCTTTTTCATTAAATAAGAAAAGTTTAATTAAAAAAATCACGTACATTATTATTAGGTTCATATTACTGGAAGACAGTTATGCTATTTTGTTCTTTGGACACCCAAAGGCTTTTAGGTAATAGCATATTAATTAGTACTAGTATTTATTAGATGATAACACATATTATTTTTTCAGATTTATCGTGACGATCATTTTTGGGAAAATAACATGAAACAAAAATTACTCAGTTTCTACTTTAATCATTTACTTCCCGAAATTATTAATCCCAAATTAAATCACAAAATTAAGTGAATTATATGTGTGTGCAATATGTAAAAAATTATTTAAATGTTTAATTGTACAATATACATTATATTCGTAATATCTTTTACATACACGGAAAAAACGTGTTGCTAGAATTGTATTGCTAAAAAATTATTTACTATAGCAATAATACATTTACCGTAGACATCATATTCATATAATTCATTCGGTATTGTTGACATACGTATATAATTTTCGGTATCTTTTTCCCCTAACAACTATAAAAAGGAAATAAAAATTAATCTAAGGTTTTATTTTTTGTATTTTTATTTTATCAATCAATGGCAAGCATTTGTCATAAGCATAATTTTATTGTATTGGTACTAGTACATATTTATGTTTCGTTGATAACTTTACTAGACTGGGCTAATTCACTGTCAAAATTTGTTTGTTGATTATAATGCCTGGGTATGTATTGAAATTTTATATAATCTAGCAGTATTTATTAGAATTTTTAATGTTGGAATTTAGTAATACGATATTCCCTCCATTTACACCAGTGATTCTACGAAAACAACGTCTAAATGAAAACTGCGTATACAAAATCAATAATGAGTATATGCTTATAATTATGAGCTTGATTAAAAATTGTTTATAATTTATATTTATATGTTTTTTTTAAATATTGTGATACGATAGTAAAAAAAAAATAATATTAATTTAGTACGTTTTTATCATTTGTTTACAAATAATTTTTTGTTCTGAACAATTTCAGAGCATGACACACACACAATTAGTACTATTGAAAGACGTCGTAAATAGTTATCAAATTCACGAAGTACTGTGCAGTCATATATTATTCTGTTAGGAGACTTAACAAACTACTTTACATTCTTTGTATGCATCAACGATATCAAATACACTTTCCACAATATTAGTACTGCTGTTGACAGTGTGTTCAAACTAATTCATTCGACTCATGCAACGTATCCAGAAGAATCGGAAAAGATATGGTTGTTTCTTCAACAAGAATGTTATAAAATTAATACAAACTGAAATAAACATATTCCAATTGTTTATACCTTAATTTCTCACATATTTGGGGAAAGCGATACACAATAAGGACAATTAGTTTTATTTTGTCAGAAATATACTGCTTACATGTCAAAAATATACTAAACATCTTTGAAAAACAACAAACTCTACCTAATATCGATCCCATTAATAAACTAAAAATAATAATTATTACAAATAAACCAAAGATAATCTCTCCAGGTTATAACAATTATGTTAAGTGCAAAGCCGACTAAACCGGCGATGTATTCATCGAACGCAGCATGAGACATAAACTCAAAATAAAGTCAAAATACTTCATATATGAATTTATCCATATGCTTTTATCTCGTTTTTAATTCTGTTTGTTTTATTAGTAAATAGTTCTATTATCAAAGATTATACCCACGCACCGAGACTGAAATATAATAATAACTTTCAACCGTTGGGTGTTTTAACGTGTAATTAGTTTCGTCATCATCTTGGTCATATACGCATATTTAACATTTCTGTTTTGTGTTTGCCGAAAAACAGGTATTGACATTTTTTTTAATAATTTAAGCTTTAAGTATATAATTTTAAATTATTTTTGCAGTTTGATAAAATTTCTATATAGTGAAATACAGAAAAATATATTTGCGAAAATTTCCTTAATTCTTGCGATGTTTACCGTAGTCGCAAATATTGTATGACACCCGAGTATTTCGATAACTTCATTTTTGCCACTAAAATTATTACTGGCTACAATGAAGAAACTTATACTTTTGTTGCAGGTAGTTTAGCTTTGCACATAGGAACGACATTGAAACAGGTATGTGATATTCTCACAAAAATAATTATTAAAAAAAGTTCACTATTTCCTACAGAAAATTCTGAAGAAAATTTGAAAGATATAAAACGATTGCAACAGTTAATAAAAAATCATTGGAATTCGGAAATTTCTAGTTTGGCATTAAAAGACCTTAATGAAAAGCGATTCAAAAAACCTAAAATATTACCATTTACGGAAAACGTAATAAAATTTAAGAAATTTCTTCTTCGAGAATCTAAAGTAGCATGTCAAGCTTTGAAGGAAAAACGTGATATAAAAAAATACTTTAGAAAATTAACGGAATGTGTTTTGGTATTGACATTATTACTTTATATGGTAATAATAATATATTACCATATAAAGGAGTAACTACTCATGAATTAAACTTATATGACAAAACACTGATCCCACATATTACTAGCAAAATATTCAAGGAAACAACTATCCAAAAACCGTATCGATATAGATTTACTCCTCTAAGAAGGATTACCACAGGTCCGTCAATTTGCCTTTCCTTGCTAAAAAGATGTAAACTTACAAAGTGTGATATAGCATTTTGCTTAGCAGACGGGTCTGGGGGAATATCATCAATGATTAGTCATGTTCTTCCAAATACAAAAATCTATTTCAATACATTGCTAAGTGATGATAGAACTAGTTCCTATCTTCATTTTAATCCATAACCCATTTCATGTGTAGGAGATATACATATAGATTTTTCAACATAGACTATGTTACTCTTGGCTCCGGAGAAACAAATATATTTTCTTCAAATTTTCATCAAAAATTACAAAACTAATTATAGATGATGGAAAAGTTCCGGATTTGGTAATAGTTGATATTGAAAGCCGCCCAATTAAAAACTATTTAGCATTGGATGACCTTCTAAAGATATTAACTCATTTAATTCCTGTTGATTCAATAATAATATGTAAATACATATTATTATTAGTCACACTAATTCCAAGACTTATTAATTCACTTGATTTAACATACAATCTAAAAGTCTACCTATTCAAATCACCCTTGATGGCAGAATCATCACCTTACATATATTTGATAATAACTAACAGGATACTGGAGTTGTGTACACTAGATGAATACCAGTTTCATAACATAAATGACACAGATGTTTATGCTTGTTTTCATCATCCGATGATTGGTATTAGCCATGATTATTCATCTATGCTAGACTTAGATTTAAAACTATATGAGAAATATTTGTGCTTGGAAGAAAATACTCTGTTAGAAGACTTATCCCAAGATATTGTAGTATGTTACATAGATAGAATGTTATCAATCAACTTATTCTTAACATCAAAAGGATCTATATGCGATACAGTATACAAACTATGTTCTATTTTAGAGTCAATGTCACGGGAAAGAATTCAAAAGAGGGTATCAGGTCCTTCTATTGAATTTACCGATACAGGACGTCATAAAAAATAATAATATAATAAAATAAAATAATATTACAAGGTCATACAAGATTATTTTCCCGACTTCTTATGTTTACATTTAGGTTTTTTCTGAATATTATCTACAAGTTTATTCCTGTTCTAATTATGATATATAAATAGATGTGTATATTTTTTTTATATGTTTGTAACAATATATCATCATGAATACATAAAAAAATATAAGTGTGATAAGTGATAAACTAATAAAAAATATTAAACAATCTGTAAAATTAATAAAAACAAAAGAAGAAGTATAAACATGGAATAGATATGTCAAACAAATAATTTCATTATTAGTGAAACACATTAAAAACAGTACTCGTTTAATTATTTTTGGAGCAACCCGTAGTTTACAAAAACTAGAGGCTAATTTAACATTTCTAAAGTGATATCGGGAAAAAATAAATCAAATTAAAACTAAATATGTGAAAACTGGTTCTGGTTTAAAAATGAATAAACCTAAATAAAAATTAGTGTGGCAAGATATCAAATCAATTTTCATGAGTAGAATAAAAACAGGAGTTATAATTAATAACAATTATAAAGATTCGAAAGAATTTTTAGAAAAATGCTTCCAAATCGTAAAAAATAAAATCACAGCATCTTTGAAAACCTCATTATTAAAAATTAATATGGTATTAAGTGGTGAGTTTATATTGCTATCATCAGATGTGGAAGAAACAAAAATTATTAATACCATCAACAAAATCGTATTGATCATAGTACTAAATTAAAAGTGTAGTATAAGGAAAATATTGTTGACACTGTTCTACGGAAATTGAAGGATTTTCAAGAACGTGATTCTGGTTGGGCTCTGAAGGAGATATTACAATTGAAAGTAAATATCAATAATTATTCGCCGATAACTACCTCTTCATATATTGAATAAATATTAAAAGAAGAAAATCTGTAATCAATATAAAAAATAATGATGAGTATTGTTTTCTATGGTCTGTTGTATCAGCATTATATCCAGCTAATAAAAATAAAAATTCAAGTAGAATACAATCTTATCCACATTTTTCAAACGTCCTGAAATACGAAGGTATACAATTCCCCTTTCGGTTGAAAGATATTGTTAAATTTGAAGAGCAGAAGATGTAGTCTGACAGTTTCTTGGAAATCGGAGAGGCATCGACTATAAAACTATCGTTTCGAACATGTTTCAAAGTTTTCAAAACATGGGTTGTCGTATGTCCCTAAAAACCCACATGCTCCATTCCCATCTAGACCATTTTAAGGATAATATGAGAGTGTACTCAGAGGAACACCAGGAGATCTTGAATCTCGAAATACGTTACTAGGGAAAAATTTGTAAAGCCGAAATGTTAAGAGATTATATTTAATAATAAATAATAATAATAATATTTATTAGATCTTAATATTTACATACAAAAGACATGTCAAAATATAAAATAATAAAAATCAAAATTCAAATATACAGTAAATAAAATGTATTCATTACAAAAAATATTCATATTTAAAAAATTTGGACATTGATTCAAGAAAATAGCCAAAACTATGTGCGAAACTCGTCGAAATCGGATACATTTCACATAATAATTAAATACCTTTGTGAAATAAATTGTTAGAACACATAAACTCAACGGGTGGGTTTTAAAAATTTTTAGTGCACTAGAATACAGTCTGGAAAAATGTAAATTTCCTTTGTTTTTAACGAAAATTAATGTATTCAAATTTTTGATTGCAAAGCGTATTATTCAAAACTTGTAACCCTTTTTAATGGTTATCATATTCACAAATCGAATTGCAGTAGAGTTGCGCAGTTTTATAATTATACGGAAAAAATTCTGCAAAAATGCAGAGTTTGCGAGTTTTTTAAAACATAAAATAGTATTTCAATGATTTCTAATCGAGTGAGCGTGATGTCGCATATTGAAATTGTAGCCCATTTATGCTCTTTCAGATGCGCAAAACCGATTTGAGATACCTATCGTAGTTTCGTTGTTGTAGTTGAATAAAGTTAAAAAATTGGTAAAAATTGGCGTTTTTTTTTTCGTTTTTGCGAAAGAAAAATAGATTTTTGGTAGGATTCTGCATATTTTATCGGAGTCATCTGTACAGGAAATTTAGCCCTGTTCATAAGCAATCGAGTTTTATCATGAGAATCAATTTATGCGATGTGAAATGAAATATTTGACAATATTTCCACAATTTAATATTTTAAATTTTGCGAAAATTTTATGTCAAACATACGGTCGGCATTTTGTTTTAAACTGGTTCTTGCAATCAAGCTAGCAACGCTTGAGTACTTATAACAAAATTGGCAAATTATATTTCATCCAATACAAACCAACCGACCTTCAAACAAGCTTAGATCTTTCTTCAATATTATATGAAATACGTATTCATTTATTAAAGTATTATTTATGTATTTATTATTATTTGTGTACTTCTTTTTATTTGTTAAATTTATTTTTATTTTGTTAATACGTATTATTAATTTATTTCTGTATTTGTATTATTTTGTAAATAACAATTCGTACATTGTAATATTTATACTGTTTACAATATATGCCAATTTTAGACGATGAAATGTTACTCTAATTTTTACAATCATGCAACGAATTAGTTTCTAATACTCCAAACAAATCGATAATTACGGAAGAACAGAAGCTAAAAACAAAAAGAATAAAGAAACTTCTGAACGAACTAAGGTAATCACTGAACAAGAGTTTAACAAACTAGGTTAGCGTAGGAATAAATCCCAAATATCAGTTTAAATTAATTGTTAAATAAAAAACAATTTATCATGTTCCGGTATTAATTTCACTGTATTGGTTGTAATTTATGCAACAAAATGCAGCAATATTGTCTTACTTTAATGTTGAGAATAATAGTGATTATGAAAAACTCAACAATTATAATATATATTTTTATTTAATAAAAAATAAACCTGTAATTTCGATAAAAACTGAAAATAATGAGAATAACTTATGCTTAGGAAAAGAATTTGTTACGAATGGTACGAATTTCTCCGATCAAAATCTGTTCAAGATTCAATTCAAAACAAAATGGTAGAAGAAAGGATAAAATTTCACTTCATCCCACCAAGATCACCGCATATGGGAGGCATTTGGGAAGCAGCGGTAAAATCTGCTAAAACACATTTCAAAAGAGTAGCAGCCAATGCTAATCTAACCTTTGAAGAAATAACAACGTTGTTAGCTCAAATAAGGGCGCGCTTAAATTCGCGTCCGCTTTGCGCAATAAGCTCAGATCCCTCAAACGAATTAGTACTCACTCTTTCACATTTTCTGATTGGTGAACCCTCAGCTAATTTGCCTGAACCTAATCTTCCATCAAATCCCAATGCTCTCACATATTGGCAAAAATTACAAAAAATTTATCAACATTTCTGGAGACGTTGGTCCAATGAATATTTATCAATGTTACAACAGCGAGTCAAGTGGCAACGAAGAGGTACTCCAGTTCGATTAGGGGATGCAGTCATTCTCAAGGAACTCACTCCTCCAGCCACCTGGAAAATGGGCTACGTCGTCGAAACGCATAGTGGTAGTGGTGGTGAAACTCGTGTTGTAAGTGTAAAAAAACCGACGGTATTGTAAAATGAGCAATGTAAAAATTGTGTGTGCTACCCTATTAATCACGATTTCAAATCGGATTTACCTGTAATAAGTAATAATTAAATTGATATATGTAATTTTTTTCTTTGTTGTAATATTCTAGGCCAAGCAATGTATTCAATTTTTGAAGTACAGGTATACATACTTCAAGGTGGCCGACTTATGTTAATGTCATATTCTATATTCTAATTATTATTAAATAATTAAAACTACTTATTTGGCTAAAGTTTACTTTTTACCGGGAAAATACTCTAAGCTATCTTCAGTCAGTTGCTAACTTGTTTTGTATTATGAACGCGCAACAAGTTGTACTGTATAATTTCGTATCTTATGATTCGTTAATATATTATTATTTTTAAATTAACATCAAATTAACATCTTTTTTAAACAAAGAGGCAAGTAAATTATCCCTACTAGTAGTATTATTTATATTAATGTCAAAAGATAAATTTTTGTTCTTGGGTCCTGAACCTGCGTTATGATTAATTATAATGTTATTAAATTCTCTATCAGGTTCGTTATTGTTTTTTAACAATGACGCGTTTCGACTTTTCAGTCATCTTCAGATGACAATAACGAACCTGATAGGGAATTTAATATTTTATTGTAATTGTTGATGTCAGATATTATTATAATGTTACTGAGTTCATGTTATTGTATTAAAATTATTTTTGTGCATGAGTGTACACGAACCAGAGACGCTGGCAACCATTATGCTAGACAGCAGTATGGCAGTATGTAAAAAGCACTCATAATGAATAAATGCGTGTTCAAACTAAACAGTGTTTATACAGCAAATCATTCAAACTCATACTATACAGTCCATTGCTAATCAAACAGCGAATTTAATTAAAGTTTTATCGATAAAAAACGGAATATTTACACTTCAATATTCAAATCAAGCGTCGTCATCTAAAAAATAGGGTATATTTGAGGCGTTTACTACCAAAGTGGCCTAAGTGACATTTTTAAGTTTCGCGCTTTTTTGGCTTAGATGATTGTGAAAACTTAATTATTTACTTGCAATAGTGGCCTATGTTTATGTTGTGAAGCATTTCCATAGATGGCACCACTTAGGCCATATTAGCTATACTAGAAATCTGCAACTTGGTTACTGCAATACTGGCCTATTGTCAGGTTCGAAATAAAAATGTTATCATCTGGTTTGCAAAGTGGCCTATCTTATAACCTAAAAATTTTACTTAGCAAACCGACTGTCAAATGGTGTTGTGTATTGAAAATTCAAGATGAATTCTGAAGAAAATCAAGGTAATTGATAATAATTAGCTTACATTTAAGACCCTGATAATGAAATGAGGGGGGTTATTGGTTATCATTATTACGAATAAAAATAATTATTTATTAAATAGATCACACAAATAAAGCATCTACCTCAACAATTGTGCAAAGCCCTGAGGAGTTGTTAGTCCTACATGAAGAAAGTGAAGAAAAGGATCCTTACGTTGAATCGGGATCAACTTATGAACCAAGTGACTTGGATAATAATATCAGTAGTAGTGAAGCAGAACTCGAACCCGAGAACGAAAGTAGGTCAATTTTTGTCCCTATATTCTTTAGTTATTACTCATATTATATTTTTTAACAGATATTACCAAAAACATTGAAACTGAATTACCTGTTAATAACTTGGTTGAGACTATTAAACCTAGGAATCGGAAGAGGGGTTCCAGAAGGAAGATTAAGGAACCGGCATTGTGGAAAATAAATGTTCGCAAAAAATTACGAAATAAAGGACTTGCCTACATAAGTGTGTCTGGGAAACCAGTAAGTGAAAAAAAATTTTATAACACAGATTGTCAATGTACTAGGGAGTGCCACAAATTAATAACACTACAACAAAGGGAAAAATTATTTAATCATTACTATGAACTTGCCAGCTTTGACCTCAAAACCTCGTATCTCTTCGGCCAAGTAAAACTAATAAACAAAAAAAGAAATAGCTCAAACTCCGAGAGAAAGCAATACACTCGTATCTATAACTTACCAAATGAAAACGGAATTGACATACCTGTTTGCAAATATTTTTTTAAAAAGGTTTTAGTAGTTTCTGATGGTCGATTAACACGAGCGTTGAAAGGCATACAAGCTGGTGGTACTCCTTTGCATGACAAAAGGGGTAAGGATGAACCATACAATAAGACCAGTCCCGAGCGAATTCAAGAAGTGAAAAATTTTATTTCTTTATTCCCCAAGTACCAGTCTCACTATTCACGCAAAAAGAATCCAAACCGAATGTACAGAGAATCTCTCGGTAATACTACATTTCAAAAGGCTATCGGATGAGACAGATGTATGCTTTTATATCGAAAATGTATTATGATAAACCAGAAAAACCTGCAGATTGCTCTAAGATTTACTATATTGAATCTGTAGTATCCTGTCTGAAAAAAACATTTCAAAATGCAAGATCAGACAGTTCTCACCAGGCTATCGACGAAACGATGACCAAGTTCAAAGGAAGATCTGCCCTATAACAGTACCTGCCTTTGAAGCCAATAAAACGTGGAATAAAGATATGGGAAAGATGCGATTCACTAAGTGGCTATATTTATGATTTCAACATTTATCAGGGTAAAGAAACTGAATCACAAATTGGAACATTAGGTGAAAGAGTAGTACAAAAGTTAACAAGCACAGTGCGAGATCCAGATGTTTGCTTTTCTATCGATCGCTATTTCTGTACTGTAAATTTGATGAAAACATTAAACTACGCCTGTGTAGGCACATACATGAGAAATAGAGCTAATGTGCCTAATTTTCCAAAAAGAAAAATGCCCAGAGGCGATACAGATTTCCTGTGCGACAAAGATATTTTAACTACAAGGTGGATGGATACAAAAGAAGTGCTACTAATGTCTAATTGTCACGTTGCTACAAAAAATGTTACTCAAAGAAAATTAAAATCTGGTGAAAAGAAAAAATTCGAGTGTCCTGATGCTATTATTTTTTACAATAAGTATATGGGTGGGGTGGACTTAGCGGATCAGAAAGTTACAGCATATGATTTAGATAGAAAGTCGACAAAATGGTGGAGAAAAGTTTTTTACAGACTATTTATATATATATATATATATATATATATATATATATATATATATATATATATATAAATTTGTATGTAATAAGAATTGCTTGTTCTTACTTTTCTAATAAATTAGTTTTGCCATATAATATTGTAACTAATACATTTTAAATCCCGGAAAGTATACTAATGGGAATTATTTGACCCAATATAAATCCCTAATGGGAACTATAGTCCCTTATCCTTTCCCAGGACATTATAATCGTGATCCGCAAAAAATGTCAGAATTGTCAAAAGTGCACTTATTTTTGATAAAAAATAAATAAAAAGTAATTTATTTTACCTAGAAGCAATTCAGGGTTCAAAGGGTTAAAATTGTTGCTTCGGTTTGCAATGGTGGCTCTTGGAACGTTGCTGCTCTGCATGCATTAACTTCAGAATCTGGACGAACCAGAAATGAATTCGTATGCTATGTTAGAATAGAACTGCAATGGATAGATGGGGTTAATAATGATTTTAAAGCAACGAAATTGACAAATGTTCATATTAACCCCACTCACCGTCAAAAAATAAGTCAAATATGCGACGCAAGTTCTTAGCCAGTCCACTGCAGCACTTCTTATGGTTTTTTTTCTAAAAAAAAGCATAAGGCTAAATCTAAGAAAAATACTAACAATGCCTTTTTAGGCATTGTTAGTATTTTTTCTTAGATTTTGCTATTTTTTCAGAAAAAAATTTAAAATAGGATATATAAATCCCGCTTCTTAAAATTAGTTCGGTCAGCAACCGCTTGAGTGGCATCGTTAAGTTGGCAATCTATTTAATAATATATATTGTATTATCTATGTCTAGCGTATATGCTTGCATGAAACGGTCGACTTTCTAAAAAGAAAATTTGTTATTTTTATAACTGTGTTTTGTTAGTGATAATTTATTTATCATAAAACGTGGAGTTAGTGTAGTTCTGTTGTGTTGTTGTTAGAGGAGTTGTATTTTGTATAAATTGAAATATAATTGGTAAGTAAAATTTGATATTGTAATACATTATTTATGGTGCGTGTATACATATGTTTCCATATTGTGTAGTAGTATAGCTTTTTACTTATTTTTATGTTATTTTCATATGTTTTTTATTCATGTTCTTTGCATTCATTTGATAAATGTGATAATAATAATAATTTATAGGGATCTAATGATATATGATCTCAGCGCCATTGCGGATAAAATTCGAAGCTTCGCGGGAGACATTCGGCAGCTGCGTTAATGTTAATGTATATGGAAAAGTGAAGTATAATACATATATTAATTGAATAAATTGTAAGTACCCATTTATAATCAAATGATATTATCGATTATTAATATTTGATGTAATGTTTTTAATATCATTTTACTCATATGTGCTTTTATCTACATAGTAAATATAAATTTTATTTTTAGGTTATAATGAATCAAGTGAAGTTTTCTTTGGTAGATTATTTCCAATACATTAAAGGAAATGAAAATTCCAGAGTTGTGTACGAAGGAGAAGAAGTACATAACGCTGGACATATAATTTTATGTGGCATTTTAAATAATAGTTCATCTAATTAATATATCCCATTATATGGATTATGTTTGCAAACATCAGCAATACAATCTCCTCCACATATAATTAAAGGAACATTTCAAATAATAGAAAATAATAGATGTATAGTCAAATCTATGGTTTGTACTTGTAAAATCGGTAATAGTGGACGGTGCAAGCATGTATCCGCAATTTTATTACGATGTACCAGGTGTATAAGTTTTTATTTCTTTTAAGGCGCGATCATGCCAGAGTGATTTTTGTTCATTATGATATTGTACTTATTGTGTTTTTCGTTGTTGCTTGCTTTTTTTTTTTGTCTTTTTTCAAAACTGCATTAAATAAATTGGAGATAATATCGCAAACAGATATTGAATGTTCGTGGTCAAAACAAAAGACAGATACCGAAGAGAAATATAAACCTGTTCAACTAAAGGAAATGCCATGTTTAACTACCATATTTCAGAAGCGATCATTATTAGAGATTGATAAAGAAACAGAAGATCAAATTAAAAACATGTTTATCGAGGATCTTCCAAATTCTGCTTTGAGTTTACACAAGATTATTTATAAATATATTAAACATTAAGGCCTAGTTTTATAAACGATAAATAAATTTACTTCAAAAGTAAATTTTATTTTGCGACTACATAACCTTAAATACAAATGCTATTTCAACAATTCATTTATTTCTTTTGTTTAATACGAAAATCTTTAACTAGCGTGTATGAAACCGGGCCTAATAAAATAATATATATTCTCTGCTGTTATTATTAACATCAATTAACATGAAGAATTATTCATAACTAGAAAAGGTTAAGTTTGTATACATTGTACAAATAATTCAATGTTTATGTTACAGAAAATGAATAGTAAACCATTATATGAACTAGGAAATTGATGGAACATCTGAAAAATCTTCAACAGTTACAGACTTGGTAATAAACGGTTAAGTATATTTAAATTTTATTATTTTACACAATTGCAATACACAATAATCTTTATATAAATGTTAATTGAATTTTTAGAATAGGTGTATATTTATATAATATGTAACTATTTTTCTCCTTTTTTAGTACTGGACGAATGGAATCTAATATTTCTTTGCAAGTTACTGATGAAGGTCATATAATTTTAGAAAATATAATTCTTTTAAATATTGCAAGTGAATCAGTTATTATGATGGAATTACAGTCTTCAGAAACTATTTTTGTATGTCCTAAATGTAAATTTTTTTATAATAAATTTTTAGATTTAGATGTAGATTCCATTTTATTAACAACTAATAATTGTAAAACTCAGTGGAATATTGAAAGAACATACAGAATAACAGGCTCAAGAGTTTATGAAATATTTACTTAAAAAAAAGAAAATTGGTCACTAAAATGTATTAAATATTTTTTCCCCAAAGTAGTAAATAATAAATATGTTCGCCATGGTTCACAACAAGAACCAAAGTATATAAAGTACTTGAATTTGGATTGGTTGTGTCATCCTCGAACCCCTGGAAGTTATTCCACAGATGGAATTATGTATAATAATTTGAATAGACCGTTTGCTTTATTGGAGATAAAATGTCCATTTGCAGGTAAATTTATTACAATATTAATTATGCAATTTTTAATTTCTTTAATATTAAATTACCAGGATCTACTGCAAGTGTACGAGACATACTTACATCTCTTCCATATTTACAATTTGAAGACGGGAAATATTTTCTGAAGTAGAAGCATAAATATTATGCACAGATAGAATTGGGAATGGATTTACTTAATTTAGATTTACGTTACTTTGTATTATATTGTTCATTTGACCAAAGTTTATTTATTTTAGATGTTCCATTCAATTATGAATATGCAAAACGATTAGTTTTTAAAACAAAAGAAAAATATTTTAAATATATGTTGCATATTGCATACAGTGTGTGATTCGAAATAAAATGCAAAATAGAATTTATAATTGTTTTATTTACAAATCTGTTAAATTTATCATGTGACAAAATTGATGCAGATAAGTTAGTAACTGCACAAGCTATCGTAAAACTACTGTCAATGTACGGTACTAAACCTAAAGTTTCCTTCTATCCACCAAATCCGTGCTGTTTTTTACTTCCGAACTTATTTTTAACTTTTACTTTTGAGTTGTCACATGGAAATTTAAAGAAACTCAAACCCGGTTGTTTTTTTTTTTTCATGAATTGCACATAGGCACACCACAATAAGCATTTGCTATTAGAAAAGTCGAATTTTAAAACAAGATTGTCCCAAACGACTTCAAAACTGCTTGCTGACAGCTAGAAAACAATGCAAGTAATGTCTCCCACAAAGCTTCAAAAATACGCCACCAGAGTACGTATCGCTTAGCTGGAATCTAGGGTACCTATATAATATAAGGGTATGGCCATGTAGTGGTCAAATCAATAAGGTTCATTTTCGCTTGTGTCCGCCATTAGTCCTCCAAATTTTTGTTGTGATATATGTGCTGATCCTTGTTATTTGAATTTTTTTAAGGTTTTTTAATGTTATAAACAGTTTTGTTATATTAAGATTTTATATCAACATAATTAATAGTGTATAGACCGGAATTAAATATTTAAAATATCGACAAAGACTTATTTTTTGTTAATTAGTGTAGTGATAAGTGAATTATACACCTTAGAAATGCTTTATTTTATTGTAATGCAGTAACGTACATTTTTTTTGTAAAATGGAAAAGATATTTAGGAATTATTATAATGTGGTTTCTAACCAAAATATTGATTTGAAAAGATTTTTCGTTGACAAAATGTGTTTGCTTGCTGATTATGTTAGTGACATAAGTCATAATATTTATAAAAAAAAATTGTAAACCGCTATGTATCTTATAGATTGAAAATTGCTGGAAAAAAAAAATTTGTAATAAATCAAAATTTTCCTGCAAATCTATGGCTATTTTGATATTTTTATTTATGTAGAAATAAATATTTTTTTAAAATTTATTTTCTTTGTTTATATATTATACCCATTGTTATTATTTAATTAACAGCGTTGATCGTGCGTTTGTGTTTGTTGTGATATTTTATATTTTTAAAAATAGAATAAATATTTTTAGAAATTATTATAATAAACTTTATATTATAATCTAAATACAAATTAAAAGATAATAATACTGTCTCCTCAAAATCCATCAGTCGGAGGTCTACCCTAAAAAAAATTGACTCTACCATTAGAGACGGCAATACAATAAATTCTTATAAACAATTCTGTAAGTTGAACGAGGAGATTCAGAGACATAATAGTTGGATCCAAATGAATTCAACGCATTGGATTTATTCTGGTCCCACATTGATGACAAAAATGACATGTTTTAATAGTACTAAAACTCAAGTAATTACAATAGGTGGTCACTCAAATTCAGACTTTATATCGATACCTTGTAATTGTTGGATCGATGAGAATCTAATAATTCCATCGCCATCATATGATTCCTGCAAGAAGAACCAAAAGATCAACCAGATAAAGTTGTTTTCATACCATTACCCACCGTATGGAGATATTAAACTTGCTCCGTTTAACTTAGAATCGAAATGCTAGAAAGGGCAAGAATCATTTGCCTTACGTTTCGTACTCTGAAGAGTCACTACAAAATGCAATTCAAGCAGTGGCACGCAAGAACTGCGGAAATCTATAAAGTTCCAAATTCTACAATTGGTCGTAAAATTAAAAGCGCTAATTGTATACAAAAACTTGCAGGACATCCACTATTATTTTCAAATGAAGAAGAAGAAGCATTTATTAAACACATTTATGCGATGTCGGAATGGGGATTTCCCTGTGATTTGTATGACCTTCGCATTTTAGCAAAGAAATATCTTGACAAGGCAGGCAGGAATGAAAGGAACATAAAAAATAATTTCCCCGGTCGAGAGTGGGCTATTAACTTTATGAAACGTCATAAAGAGCGCATATCATATCGTTTTTGGGCCAACATTGCATCCCGACGAACTAATTTAAATTCAAATAAGATTGATACATTTTTTTGAAAATTACGAGAAAGCCGTAGAAGGCATAAGCTCTGATTGTATTGTTAACTATGACGAGACAAAGTTACAGATAATCCTGGAGCAAAAAAATTTATCTACAAACGAGGTTCGAAATACCCCGAAAGGGTAATAAATGCAACAAAAACTTCGATTTCTATTATGTATGCTGGTGCAGCGGATGGCACACTTTTACCGCCATACGTGGTGTATAAGTCCGAGCACTTGTGGGACTTGTGGGATCTAAGAGTGGATGGTTTGACGCCATATGTTTTGAAGACTGGTTTTTAACGATAATTGTACCCTATCTACGCAATAAGCCCGGTGCCAAAGCTGTAATTGGTGACAATTTATCATTCCATTTTTCAAAAACTATTGTAGAAACGTGTGAAAAGCTAAACATTCGGTTCATTTGTTTACCTACGAATGCCACTCATATATTACAACCTCTGGGTGTCGCTTTCAATGCACCGCTAAAGCGATATTGGCGGGAAATATTGACTATGTGGAAGCGAAAAGAAGGATTGCGTTTGAATGCGTTGTCAAAAGACTCATTCCCCAAACTGCTGTCCCAATTGCAAGATAAATTAAAAGCGAAAATAAAGGCAGTAAAAATTTAATATCGGGTTTTAATAAATCCGGATTATACCCTATTAATCTAGATCGCCCAAAGCAGAGGCTTCCTGGATACAAAAAGCCTGAAGAAGACCCAAATCAAGCCGTGGCAGAGGTAGTAATCGATATGCTTAAAAGTCTGCGTTATGACGCTGTTGAAAATTCTACGAAAAGAAGGCGTAAACGACTACAAATAGAACCAGGAAAGGGTATACAAGCTGAAAATTTTGATGTACAACCAAGTACAAATGGTACATCGAACATAAATAAAAGACATAATACACGTTCTTTAAGCGTAGCCTCATCTGATTCAGAGCTAACGGATGAAATACTCAGCAATGAATCAAGTGATGGTTCCGAAAACTTTGATGTAGGACAAGATTCTTCTGCAGAAATAACAACGAGGCCAAGAGAATCTTTACAAGTTGGGGATTGGATTTTGGTCCAGTATGTTACCAAAAGAACACAAAGATTTTATTGGACAAATAATTGAAACTCTCGTATCAGGAGAATATAAGGTATCATTTTTAAAAAATATAGAAGGTAAATTTAAACGGTTTGTTTACCCAGCAAACACGGATGAAGATTTAGTCAAGAAAGAGATGATTGTTCTGAAATTGCAGAAACCAAAGACATTAGGTACAGAAAAAAGACATTTTTCGAGTTTGAAGATGATTTGTGTGCCTATAATATTGAATTAACTAGTTATTAAATGTATATAAATATAATTGAATAAAGCTTATACTTTGTGCTAAAGCTCAGATAAGTATACATTTTACATAAAAAAAAAGTTTTTTTATTCCATATAATACGATTAATTTGGATTTGGCAAACTAAAAATAATTTCTAATTCAGGAATAGTTAAAGAAAATGTTTTTCTATTGACCCAAATAATCCCATAATACGTTCTATTTTGGTTTAACACTGTTTTACATGCGACCCAAATAACCCCACTATGTTTTTTCTTTTGTTGTGCATGTTTGTGGGGGTTACTTTTTATGTGCGTTTATTCGTACTATTCATAGGTATCACTTATAGAATAATTTATGTAATTTAGGGCATTATGGCAAACTTCACACTAAAATCTATCTAAAATATGACCCTAATAGCCCCATTCTACGATAATAATATCACACCGACGGGTATTACCTAAAAGAGAGAACCGCAAAATCAAATTTGTTGTGTACAGCATCAA